>JBBBVM010000695.1:0-600000 GCA_037355625.1 Petunia x hybrida | reverse complement strand
ATCGATTTGTCATTTAAATTAGCGGAGGGCATATAACCCGAATCGTCGGTTGAGGGTACACAGTCCGATATCGATTTGCATTTTAAATTAACTGAGGGCATATAATCCAAGGTGTCGATTGAGGGCACACAACCCGATATCAATTTGTATTTGCATTTCCGATGGAGGGTACACAGCCCGATGCAAAATTTTGACATTATAACAGGAAGAATGCCTGGAGGGTAGACAGCCCGTTGAAAGGACAAAAATATAAAAAGAATATACAGCCCGATGTGACAAGCACACACCTAAAGGACGAAAAGCAATGGACATACAATGCGGCGTCACACTGGCAAGATGATCCAACAACAGTTCAGCATGACAAAGAAATTACCTCCCGATGAGAAGCACTTAGCAAACGGATATCCCCCAGAGGGGAGGCACACATTCCCTAGCACTGAGCACCTGAAAGTGGACCAGACAAAGGAGAGCTCAACTCAACAGGGAAGTTTACTTTATTTTTATTTTTGTCTCAATTTGCATTTTTGTCTTGATTTGCTATGAGGACTCTCAAATTCCTTGACAAAACCCTGCGTCCCACTCTCATACCTGTTCCCAAAATCACTACCAATTGCGCAATCACAAAACCTCAAACACATACAAAACATTATCCCAAAACCCAATTCAAAATGCCTGATCCTACAGACAATGCTTTTGCTACACCCGCATGCTACCTATTTTGCCGAGTTCCAAAATGCTCAAAGCCACAATCCTACACTCGCACCAGTGATCTAACTAATCCTTCCTTGCCGATTGGGTACCAGCTCCTTATTCCTTCTTATTCGTGCATATTCATCGTGCTTTACTCCTCAATATTCCTCAGTTCATTCGAGACAATGTTAAGGCCAAGATGACTCCTCTATCGAGTTATAGTGGAAGGTGTGCCCATGTAAACCCCTCTTTATGGGTGTGTCGTGCACCACATCTTCATAACTAGGACGTTTACAAGCCTACTTCACCACACTCGATCTATCGATGTTATATCTCGACTTTGACAATGCCTTGGTCCTACCTACAAAGTGCATATTCTGTCTAATCCAGATATGCCCAAAAGCCGATCATTTTATGCCCTCACAAGTATCGGCCTAATCCTTCATTGCAAATTAGGATGGCATTTTGCATTTCCTTCCAACTAATGCCTACTTTTCCTATTCAAGCCTATCTGCGTCAATCGTGCGTGTTTTCGTGCTTAATCGTGCCCAGCTATTTGAGTCGTGCGTGTTTTATAAAACTCGCTCCTCAAATTCTTTCCCGTTCAATCAAGGCAATATTGGAGACGAGTTTACTCATTTATCGAGACGAAGTGGAAACTATGTACGTATAAACCCTTTTTATGGGTGTGTAGCGCACCACATCTTCATAACTAGGATGATTATAAGCCTCTTTTACCACGCTCGATCTACTGATGTTAACTCATTTTCGCTAGTGCTTTTCCCCCATTCATTATTTATCTTGCCAAAAGACAAAACATACACGAACCTAAACTTTACATATCTGGATAAGTTTAGTCTTTACATTCCAAATCGTGCGCCATAAACATCTCATACAGGCAACGTGCCATTCTAGAACTACACACGGCCTGATTCTCATGAAACCCGAGATATGTAGGCAACTCATCCCCTTTAATCATTTCGCCTTCCAGTCGTGACAAAATTGGCCGCACTATCAACGTCTTTGCGCGAAGACTCTTTCATCATCCCTGGGCAAAGAAGAGCAGCTGTTGACACCCAATATTGTCCCTCATTTTTCTAAAATTGGCTATAATTTAACTTAAAAGTGTATTTTGGCTATTTGTGCAAAATATGCATTATAAGCATGCATTTACGTGTGTTATCCCCTACTTTTATATTATATACTTAGGTGTGACTATATTACGTAACGGTTGCATCATTAGGCTATTTGTTAATTATGACTATTTGTGAAATTAGTACATTTATAATATTAGTGGCTATATTATATAATTACGTCATTTAGGCTATATGTCAAGTTTGTTTCAATTTATAGTTATTTGTGCAAATTAAAAATTATTTGTGATTATATATTTAAATAATTTTATTTGAGTTTATTTAATATTTATTTGTGCATTTTATAATATATGTATATCTATATTTTATTTTTACACTTTTAAGTTAAATATTGGCCAATTAAAGTGTCCAAATTCTTTTTTATTATTAATTCTTCCATATCTCAAAATTACTACCCAAAATTCTTTATTTATCTTTATTTACTTTTATTTATTTACATATTTTACTCTGAACCTAGCCAATTCCTTAACCAAATACATTCGTATTATTTGAATTTTAAATCCCAAACATTCTTCCAAATTTCTACCAAATTCTTTATTTATTTCATTTTTATTATTTTATTGAATCTAGACTCAAAATATAACCAAATACATTTTTTTTTTTTGAAATTCAAATTGCTATCCAAATCTTCTCCTAATCTCCTAATCCCCTAAATCTCTCAAAATTCCCCAATGTCCCTAACCCATTTTTTATACCAAGTTCACTCTCCAAATCTACCTAAAATCTCTCCCCAATCTTCTAATTTCCAAAATCCCTTAATTCCCATATCCCTATAATTATTTCCCTAAATCCCCTAATTTTCTCTTTCAATCCTATATCTACACACCAATTCATCAGACAAAGACACACAGCTGACCCCACACACGAGACTCCCCCCCCCCCTTTGCATCTTCTTCCCCTTTCCTTGACAAAATATACAATACTACAAGGACACACACAATCAGCCGACCCCCGTCTTCATCAATCTTCCCCACACCTCTCTTTTTCTCAAACACACCAACTACACAGTATACACCATCAATTTCCCTCCTTATCTGTTACCCACCATTTACACCATATACCTTATACATACGCCCACAAAACAAATCGGAGAGGAGATCAGGGACTGGGTTTACAGATTGATAGTAGAGGAGATCGGAGTTAGGGGGTTAAGACGACGTAAAGTGGCAAAACGCCACCACCAGCGCCGATCAAAATCACCAGAAAGCATATCGGAGACGATGGATCTGAAACGGAGATAAAATTGAAACATCCCACTGATTTCTTCATATTCTTTTGATTTCTATCTTTTGTGCTCTAATGTTGGTTCTTGAATTTTGTTTGACAGGAAAAGTAAGGGTCTCATCGTTTCTCGCCGCCGGTGACTTTCTAATCAGTTGTATCGTAATTTTTTGTCAACTGTTGGTTCTGAATGCAGTCACAGTGGGGTAACGGAGGAGATGTTTGAGGTGGATGGTGGAGTTGCAGCGACGTCACTCCGGTGTCGCTCCTCCCCATTTGGTAGTTTGTTTCATTAGATTGGTTTTTCTGTGATTCCACTTATTTGGTTTTATATTTGGAATCGTCAAATGTTCTGATAATTTTGATATGTGATGCAATTCATTCGTTTCTTGGATGCATTGATTTGTTTGGCTGCAGGTTTTTGATTGAAAAGCAGGGTATCGGGGTTGACAGCGACGCCGTTGAGAAACTGATGGTCGCTTCTCCTCTGCCACCTGCTCCACCGTGGTTCTGACTGTCATCGTCGTGACTGTCCTGGTTTTCTTGGTTTTGCTCTGAGTTTATGCCTATCATATTTCTAAGATTGGTTTTCTCTGATGTCTATTGACCTTGCATTATTGATTTGCATGTTGTGCTATTCCGATTGTATATGTTGGAATTGTTTGGCAACTGTTGACCATTGCTTTGAGATTTTTTGCAGCTTCCTGGTATTGCACTGATTTGATGGGATATTACACAAATAAGGCCAACGAAAAAATATATTTTTACATATATTGAGGCC
Organism: Petunia x hybrida; assembly: GCA_037355625.1. Taxonomy (NCBI): domain Eukaryota; kingdom Viridiplantae; phylum Streptophyta; class Magnoliopsida; order Solanales; family Solanaceae; genus Petunia; species Petunia x hybrida. The sequence goes on along the minus strand of JBBBVM010000695.1, from coordinate 596,154 downwards.
TACACAAGGAATTGACGGGCAGTGAATTGACGGACGTTAAATCAATTACGGCGAAGGAAAATAATTATTTATTTGACGCCTACTGATTTGACCGAATAAACAATCCCATTCCCTATCCCTAAAACAAAAGGCTATGATGACGTGTATAAGTTGTTACAACGAACGAGCTGGTGATGGAGTGACGAGACCGGTACTTGGAATGGCAGCACGACTAGCCGGCGTGTTCGCAGCCATATCGACGTCACTAACTTCCACCCGATACACACCTGAGCCGATACTTTACAAAAATCCTTTCCCCCATTATTTTAAGCTATATTCACTATTATTATTATTATTATTATTATTATTATTATCTTTTTATTATTACTATTACTATTACTATTATTCTTATTATTGTGATTATTATTATTATAATTATTATCATTACTATTATTCTTGTTATTATTATTATTATTATTATTATTATTATTATTATTATTTTTTATTTTTTTTTTTCACTAATTCATTTTTCTCTTTATATTTTTGCGAGGTATATTATGGTGGAATTACGAAAAAAGACGACACTTTCATAAAAACTCATTTTCCTCTTTTATTTTATTATTTTCATATTCACTATTATTGCTTTCTTATTATTATCAATATTGTTTACTAACTTAGCTTCATTTATTTTTACGAGGTACACTTGGATAAATGTCTTCAAAACAACACTCCAGAATACCACTAATTTTAATTACTAATATTTTTCTCTTAATTCATATTATTGCTATTCACTAACTAATTTGTTTTATTTTGCTAGGTGCAAATATTTAAGGAGGAAGACTATTAGAACTCCTTTGTTCAAATTATCTTATCATCTAGTTATTTGTCCATCTCTAATTAGTTAGTTTAAATCGCTTAGTTATTTATTTCGAATCCCAATTATAAAGTCCGGACGGTAACCACATTTGGTGGAGCTCGAGAGGTGCCTAACCCCTTCCTCTCGAGTTAACTTGAACCTCTTACCCGAATCTCTGACTCGTAGACCAACCCGGAGTAAATTATTCAAATGGAATTAGAAATTAAAAGGTAACCTAATATGCCTAGGATATTTATTAGGTGACGACTGCAAAACCTTAACTCAAACGAGTTCACCCAGTAAAATCCGAAACCCGACTCACCTCGAGTTGAGTCCAAAATCGGGTATGATAGTGAAAGCCCCGTATCGTATCAAGATTTGCCTACACTGAGCAACTATCCTCGAGTCGTACCCGGGACCCGCAAGTAGAATTATCGGGCGTTGGTTTGACAATCAGCTAGGATCCGCTAGAAGAATTCAAGCCAACAAAAAGGTTCTTTCAATAACTCAAGAGTTCAACTCTTCACAAATATTTATCAATCATCAAAATTAGCTAAGGTTCAATGAAGAGTAAGTGAAGTATTTATAGGCTTCATCTAGACATAATGAAAACCCTAAAGTACCCCCAAAGTGGGTTTTAAAGTCATAGGCCACGTAGGGCTAAACTAGGAATTTCATAGCAAGCAAAATAAAAATCTTGCAATGCTTCCAGTAAGTAGGCGCCCCGCCCCATGTACTAGGCGCCCCTCCTAGTTGCTCAAAAGGCTGAATTTGAAGTGGGGAGCCAGAGTGGGCAGTCCGCCTGAAAAAGAGGCGGACCGAGATCCAGAGAGCTGATTTCAAGTGGGCGGTCCGCCTAGTGGAGTGGCGGTCTGCCCCTTCCTGAGAGCTCTTGAAATTCATCAAAGTGTGTCCCGGATGCCTCTCCAAGTAGCCTAGGCGATCCTCCTCCCATGGCACTCCAATGCATGATCTTCAAGTCGCTCCCGGAGTCTTCTTCCATGTCCTTCCAAGTCAAGTGAAGATGAATGTCTTGAATCAATTTTGCTTGACTTCTAGTGAAAGGCCTTGAGGTAGTATGAGGAATTATATTTGAAGTGTTTGAAATGAGGAAGCAAAGGTCTTTATTCATAGAAAATCTTGCCTCCTAATACACAAGGTTACAACTTGCAAATGCAAGTGAAATTACAACTTGCTTGCAAGTTGAATTATACCTAATTGTCAACTAGCTAATCTTGCTACTTGCCAAATTGAATTTTGTCTACAAATATCTCCCTACAAGTTGATGGCAACTAATAGACATCCATTTACAAATTGTAATTTATAACATCTAATAATTATTATAACGAAAATAATTGTAGTAGTATTAGTAGTAGTAATAATAATAGTTATAATAATAGCAATAATAATAATAATAATAATAATAATAATAATAATAATAATAATAATAATAATAATAATAATAATAATAATAATAATAATATTTATAGTTTTGATGATACTATTATTTATTATAACACTAATAGCAAATTTTTTGTTGTCAAAATTAATGAAAAGCGTATCAGAATATAGGGTCATTACATTCCCCACCCCTTAAGAATATTCTTCCTCGAATGCTGCTTGTTGCGTAACTATAGTATGGAAGTGATGAGGATATTTTGATCTCATATTTACCTCATACTCCCATTTAGCTTCCTCTTGAAGATCTTTATGGAAGGAATTTCCCTATACCTCAGCTGTCATCTAAAGTGATATATATTACACTAAAGACATGTTAAGAATGATTTAAGCATGCTTAAAGTCATAATATGACTCTATATGACGTTTATATGTTGAATATAAAGTTTGGGAAAAATCAGATTTAAGTTTCGGAAAAACCGACTAAAGATTTGCCTTGTAACGAAGCTTTTTGAGCAATTAATTCTATGTGTTATATGAAGTCTTTTGGGGGCTATCATATACTAAATTGAAGGTCTTGGAGTGTTGTTTCCAAAAATTTTGAACAGTTTTTCGTATGACGTATGGATAAAAAGATATGAACATCAGAAGTAAGGCTAGAAGAAGGAACATAAGCACAAAAGAGGGCTAGAAGTGAAATATTTTTATTATAAAAGAGAAATTTACCTCTTTTCTCGTAATTTCAAGAAAACATACGAGGGAAAAGTTCCTTCTTGATGGTAGAATCTATCTTTAAGGTTCTGAAGAAAGAACATCAATCTTAACTCAAAATTGAAGAAGGATTTCATCAAAACGCTCTACGCGGTTAAGGTAACATTATGCTACTTTCAATTTAATCTATAGCTTGAGTTTTCGAATTACTTCATGGCTAAGAAAAGTGCCTAAATGCTGTGTTATATCTTGTTTAAGCTTTGGAAGGTGTGGAATTCAAGTGAAACAAGGTTTAGAAGCAAAAATGTCAAAGGTATGTAAGGCTACACATTTCTTTCGACAAGGCATCTATCTTGTAGCCTTTGAAGCTTGTTTTTGTTCCAAACTTGATCTTTCTTGTGGAAAACTTGTATGGAATCAAGGGAACCTTATATATGCTTAATTTGTCAATAAAAACCATAATGAAAGATGTCTAAAACAGCAGCACGAAAGATTTCAAAATCTGGAAAAATGTTTTTATCTTCGACGTACATTTGTTAGTAGTTTGACCATAACTCTTTGTGAAAAAATGATATTCAAATAATTTAATATTTTCTATAACCCTAAGACATATATCTACAACTTTTGTGATAGCCACAATGTCAATATCTTTGATTAAGACCCTGAAAATTAGGTCGCAAGACCGGGCAATGGTGCTGTCCGGAGATTCTGTCCGCAGATTTGTTATACCGTCTGGTCGTCTCATCTTGTTATCCATTTAATCTGTTTATGTTATCAGTTTAGCCGGATATCCATTTTTGTGTATTTTATAGTGCTGGTCTTGTTTTTTTTATCGTCCAGTTTCAGGGGAAACTCTGCCGAAATTTTTTTGGATGTGTCAATGATTCCATCTAGGGTTTTTTGATCATTCCTTTGAGTTAATATTTATTGTTTCCACATGTGTCATGCCTCATACGTGCTTATCCTTATATTTTGATGATATTATGTGTGATTTGGAGTCTCTCAAAGAGGCTGGACATTTGACACATAGTCCGGTCGCGTGTGACAGTACCCGTCTGGGGGACACAGCCCCTCTGGTTCAGGCGGGAGTTGAAACACCTAGTGTGGCCGCATGTCATTCACGCACTCTGACCAGAGAGACTACTGGCTGGGGGGACATAGCCAGATTTGTTGTATACGCGTATATAGCCATAGTATGCACTGCATGACTATACACGAGGCTAGTTCAGATGTTCAGTTACCTGATTTGGGGGGATATAGCTCATAACAGCAAACATGTACCAGTTCAGATAATAGTTCAGTATTAGCTTAGTACTAGTTATCAACCACCAGTTCTTAGCGTCGGTATCAGTTGACAAAACAATAAGTTCCAATTTCTAGTTACAAGTTGTCAGTCATATTACAATAATTTATCATTATAGTTTAGCTCAGCTTCAGTTTCAGTTAGATTTTAATTTATATTAAGATCATGTTTAGTTCATGGTTCAAATTTCCAGCTACACTGCTATACTTCAGCGCAGATTTACCTATTTATATTCCAGCCTTACAGTTTCATTCAGCTATGATATATTATTTGCTCATGCCTTACATAATTTGTACATATCGTACTCACGCCATTTTCTAGGGCGCTGCGTTTCATGCCGTGCAGGTATAGATAGATCAGCACTTAAAATATCAGCAGGCTATCCACTAGCTATTGGAGTCCCTCCGCTTACTCCAAAAATTACTGATAATGGGAAAACTACGCGAAAGCAATAATCTAAACGAGAGGAAGCAAATAATAAGGATAACAAGAAATCAAGACTAGGAAGCCGAGAAATGAGAAGAAAGAAACGAATCAAACTCACATACATGTATTGAATTCAAATGGGAGAAGAGAAACTTGAACCAAATCCCGAATTTATACTACGATGCAATCCTCGGGTTCCCAAGTCATAGGGGATACATGACCATCACTGATGCAGCCCGAACACGTGCTGATCAAGTGTTCGATCCACCGAGGAGACCGATGACAAGAAGCCAAGCCAAGCTGCTACACGATGTGCACATTCACTTAGCCTGGCCGAAAGAAAACAATTGCTCCGAAGCTGAGTGGCCGGGCTCAAGAACCGAAGGCATTATCTTCAGATTTGAGCCCGAAGGCAAAGTGACCGAGGACAATAGGCTCGAAGACAGTTGAGCGTCCAAAGACAATGAGTGTGTTCGAGCAGACAATCGAGAACCGAAGCCAAGGCTTACCGAAGTCAAATTCTGCCAAACACAATTTAACTCAGCCCTGCGTGGCTTATTTCTATTGGTCGCCTGTGACCCTTTTACTAGTTTACCCTTAGTATTTCCTATATAAACCTTGTTCTCTTTCATTGTAAGGATACCTAGTTTTGAACATTGATGAATTAATGAAAGTGCCGAGCACATTTCTTTTGTCTCCGTTGTGAGCAAACCCCCAGTGAGGGCTTTTATGGACTTGTGGCTTTCGGTTAATCCGATTGAACATTCCTCTTTGATCATTCAGTTTGCAAGAGGCAATGTTCTCTTGAGGATTGTTGCATAGTTAGGGTGATTCTTGTGTCCCTTTCGATCGAGCTTTGAGACAGGTTCCTCACTGTTCTTTCGAAAGAAGCAAGTTTTGTCTTGCTTCTATCTTTTATCTTTCTTGTTTATCTTCCACGTTTGTGCTTAGCATCTCCTTCAGATTTGCATTGCACCATCTTGGTATCAGAGCACGGTTTGGGCTTGTTTCTACAACCCCAAATCCTGTTCAAGTTATCTTTATCTTCGTGCGTTGTGTCTTTGTTTTCCATTTCGTGTTCTTGATTTGGTTGTGTTACTGTTGGTGTTATTACTTTACAAAAAAAAGTGTTAAAAAGAAAATTCAAAAATTGTGATTGATTGTTGGTTGTTTGGGATAAACAACCATTGATTCTTGTTCACCATTGTTTCCTGATTCCAACAAGTACCCGACGTACTGATTTCGTGACTAGGGTTTCTTGGTGAAATTTTGGACTGTTTTGAGCTTTAAATGGTGGCTGGAACTTGAACCTCATTGTGTTTGATTGAAACCGATGAAGATTGGTGGTTCTTGAGTGATTTGGGTTTGTTTGTTGCTTAAAAAGTCGAAGTTCTAAGTTTAAATCGTAGTCCGTACACCGGAAAACTGTTACAAAATCGTAGCAGTGTACGACTCGAACGAGCTGGTTCTTAGCTCGAAGAACTTGAACTGAATTCCTCCGATGCTGTTGAAACCGGAGCTGAAAGAGCAACCCAGATCTGTTGAAATTTGTGATCAGTGTACCGAAGTTGATTTGTCCGTACGCCGGAGTAAAGGTCACTGTTCCATTGAAGAAGAAAGGGGTAAAGTTTAAACATCCAAACCCCAGGTGAAAATTGTCGGCTGAGAAAAGGAAAGTGGATAAGGTAAAAACCCTATCCGTACCAAGGAGGGACCACTCTTGTACGGACAAGAGTTGTTGTGATCGAAATGGATTCCAAAAGGGAATCAAAGGGTAGATTCTCCTAGGTTCTCACTTTCTTTCGTGTCAAATTTCTAGTTAGTGGATCTTTTGAGTAATTGTCCTACTCGAGGTCGTACTAACTCGTTTTGAGCTAATAGGAACTCGTGCGAAGGGGTGACCGAAGCCCAAACTTTCGTAGAAATTTCTTTTGACTCCCCGAGCTCAGTTAAAAGCGTCCGTTCCATCGAGTCGAACATCACTTCACTCTTCCCGAAGAGACAGTGACTATTGTCGAACTTGAAGGATCTTAGAGGACCGATCAATCAAACGAGCCACTGTTAACAAGTCCCGGAGTGATCAAAACCGAACCCATAAATTGAGTGGTCCCGAGTGCCACCCATCAAAGGTGAGGGAGTGTGTGAGGAGATTTATAACTCTTAACATTTGTTTGATCTTTGACATGTGCAGGTACCATGGCTGGAAACGATGGAAAAAGAATTGAGAAGCCCAAAGTGTCGTTAGCCGATCTCATGGCTGCGATACAAGGCGTCAGTGCCGAAATAAGAGGAGTGACTGCTCGAGTAACTCTCCTCGAGCAGGGAAGCGCGTCCGTGGCCATGAATGTATCCGGTGCTGGAACTAGCCAATCCACTCCGATGAAACCTGAGCTGTATGCTGAGCTTGTACGACAACATCAGTTGACAAGTGAAGCCATTCGAAGAGAGCTTAACTTGGGCAATCCCCAAGCGCAACAAAACTTGGGCAATCCCCAAGCTGGTTATCAAAACTTGGGCATTCCCCGAGGAGAAAGGATACCACTTCCAAGGGCCCGAAGAGATCTTGGAGCCGTTGTCGAAGAGGTTATCGAAGAGGAATTTCCCGAGGACGAATATGAGACCGAGCCGCCATTCGCTCAACGAAGGCAAGCTCACCGAGGTCGTGGAAATTTCCGAGGTCGAGGCCGAGGCGCAAATGTTGAAAGAAATATTTAGCGTGAGGCTGATGATCGCGGTGATGATGAGTATCCCGAACAGGTTCGTGCTGTTCGAGACTCAAATTTGAACAGTGTCAAAATCACTATTCCACCCTTTAAAGGAACTAGTGATCCCGATGAGTATCTTGAATGGAAGCTTAAAATGGAGCGCATCTTTGAAACCAATGAGATGACCGATGAGAGAAAGGCTGCCCATGCCATTGCTTCATTCGAAGCCTACGCATCTACATGGTGGGAATCTAACAAGAGGCATAGACGAAGGAATGACTATCCCGAAGTCACTACTTGGCCTCAATTGAAGAGAGCAATGGATCCTAAGTATTTGAGTGCTAAGTACGGGCAAACTCAAATGCAAAAGCTCTACGAGCTAAAGCAAGGGTCCAAGTCAGTCCAAGAGTACCACGATGAGTTCGAAAAGGTTCGATTGAATCTTGATCTGGTCGAAGATGAAGAACAAGCCATTATCAGATTCAAAAATGGCTTGGCTAGGGATGTGTCATCTCAGCTGAGACTCCACGTGTATCACACGTTGGAAGATCTGTTCGATGCTGCCACCGAAGCTGAAAAATTGGTGAAGGACGATAAGACAAACCGGTATCGAGGAGTTACTACTTCTACTCCTTTGAACCGAGGTAAAGAGTGGAAAAGTCCAAACCAAACAAGTGCTAACACTGTTCGAGATTCGAAGAGACCCTTCGAAAGAAGTGTGACCGTTAACCAGTCGAGAGAAGTGGGAGGTAAAGTTCAACTTAACTCTCCTAGAGCTTCAAATATTCAGTGTCACAAGTGCAAAGGTTATGGTCACATGGCAAAAGAGTGTCCAACTCGCAAAGTTATGCTTCTGCTCGAAGACGGAACCGTCCATGAGCAAGCGAGTGACACCGAGGAGGAATTTATCGAGGAGACTGACCGAGCTGAAGGTGATGATGATCGTGAGGCTACCGAAGCTGATCATCCGGAAATGTTTCTTATGGTTCGAAGGAATTTGAGTTGCATGACTCTTGAAGAAGAGGACAACCAAAGAGAAAACCTCTTTCATGCCCGATGTCGAGTAAGGGGAAAGGTGTGTTCGATGATCATTGATTCTGGTAGTTGTGCGAATGTGGTGAGCCAAACTTTGGTCTCACAAATGGGACTAACTACTTTGAAGCACCCCCACCCTTACAAATTACAATGGCTGAATGAGTGTGGAGAATTGAGAGTTGTCAAACAAGTGTGGATCAAGTTTAGAATCGGAGAGTATCAAGATGAAATGATATTCGATGTGGTTCCGATGCAAGCTTGTCATTTGCTATTGGGTCGACCGTGGCAATATGACCGGACAGCTGTTCATAATGGCAGATCCAACACTTACTCAAACCCCTTTCTCCAAAACAAGTCACCGAGGACGATAAACGGATGAAAGAACTGAAAGAAGCGGCCAAAGCTAAGCTTCCGATGGGAGCAAAATTGGGGCCCGAAGAGACAAACACTCTGCCCGAAGTAAAAGGAATCTGTGCAATCATGCAACCGGGTGAGTTACTACGAGGCAACGACAACGGTCAGATGATGATTTGCCTCGTGCACAAGGGTACCTTTCTAAACTCTAATGATGATTTTTCTAACGATAACCCTTTGCCTTTGTTTGTTCGTAAAGTTTTGCAGGACTTCGAGGACATGTTTCCCGAGGAAATGCCAGGTGGATTACCTCTGTTGAGAGGAATCGAGCACCAAATTGACTTCGTACCGGGGTCTCAAATCCCCAACAAACCTGCATACCGGTGTAATCCCGAAGACACCAAAGAGCTCCAACGGCAGGTTGATGAGTTGATGAACAAGGGCCTCGTTCGTGAGAGCTTGAGTCCTTGCGCCGTTCCTGTTATCCTTGTCCCGAAGAAGGATGGAACATGGCGAATGTGTGTTGACTGTCGAGCAGTCAACAAAATAACGGTAAAGTACCGTCATCCTATCCCTCGATTAGATGACATGCTAGATGAGTTAAGTGGTTCTTCGTGCTTTTCGAAGATAGACCTCAGGTCCGGTTACCACCAGATCCGAATGAAACCCGGAGACGAGTGGAAGACCGCATTCTAGACCAAATTCGGTCTATATGAATGGTTGGTAATGCCTTTTGGCTTATCCAATGCACCGAGCACATTCATGCGATTGATGAACCATGTGCTCAAACCGTTCATAAACAAGTTCGTTGTCGTTTATTTCGATGACATACTTGTTTATAGCAGAACCATGGATGAACATGTCGAACACCTAAGGCAAGTACTTGAAAAGCTTCAAGAAGAGAAGTTGTATGCCAACTTTAAGAAATGCGCGTTCGGTGTCGATCGTGTAGTCTTTCTTGGATTTGTTGTCAGTGTTAATGGCGTCGAAGTCGACGAATCAAAGGTTGAAGCCATCAAAGATTGGCCGACTCCAACCTCGGTAACACAAGTTCGTAGCTTCCATGGCTTAGCTAGCTTTTACCGAAGGTTTGTTCGTGACTTTAGCACCGTGGCAGCTCCTTTAACCGAGCTGGTGAAGAAAGACCATCCATTTGTGTGGGGAGAGTCCCAAGAGAGGGCTTTCCAAGAATTGAAACGGAGGCTTTGCTCTGCCCCGTTGTTGCAACTCCCTGACTTCAGCAAAGCATTCGAAGTTGAGTGTGATGCATCTGGAGTTGGGATCGGAGGAGTGCTGATGCAAGACTCGAAGCCAATCGCTTATTTTAGCGAAAAGCTTAAAGGTGCAACTTTGAATTACTCTACGTATGACAAAGAATTGTATGCCCTCGTTCGAGCACTCACCCATTGGCAGCATTATTTGTGGCCTCGAGAGTTTGTGATCAAGAGTGATCATGAGTCTTTGAAACATCTCCGAGGTCAGGAGAAATTGAATCGAAGACATGCCAAGTGGGTTGAATTTATTGAGAGCTTTCCCTATGTAATTCATTACAAAAAGGGTAAAGACAATGTTGTGGCCGATGCGCTGTCAAGGAAATTTGCCTTAGAGACCACTCTCGCCTCTAGGCTCATGGGATTCGAAAGCATCAAGTCGATGTACGAGGACGATCCCAAGCTAAAATGCGTTCGTAACGCAATCTTGAGTGGCCGAAGGGTTGAGAAATATCAATGGCATGATGGCTACCTCTTCAAGAATGGGAGGGTTTGTGTGCCAATGTCATCGTGGAGAGAGCTCTTAGTTGGAGAAGCTCACTTCGGTGGACTGATGGGACACTTCGGTGTCGACAAAACTCTCGGTATCTTGACCGAGCAGTTCCATTGGCCCAAAATGCGACGAGATGTGGAAAAGCTTTGCAACGCTTGTCTCGCTTGCAAGAAAGCAAAATCGAAGTCCAACCCTCATGGTTTGTACACCCCATTACCTGTGCCTGATCGACCTTGGGTTGATATATCCATGGACTTTGTCTTGGGGTAACCGAGATCGGGGGGAGGGCATGATAGCATCTTCGTTGTGGTTGACCATTTTTCAAAAATGGCTCACTTTATTCCTTGCAAAAAGTGTGATGATGCCCAGCATGTAGCTATATTGTTTATTTCTAATGTGTTAAAATTGCATGGTGTACCTCGCACTATTGTGAGTGATCGAGACTCAAAATTCTTGAGTCATTTTTGGAAGTGTTTGTGGGGTGCCCTCGGCACCAAGCTACTATTCTCGACGTCTCACCATCCTCAGACTGATGGACAGACCGAGGTAGTTAACCGAACCTTGGGATCTTTGCTTCGAGCAATGACCAAAGGCAAAGTTGGAAACTGGACTGATCGTTTGCCCATGATGGAGTTTGCATACAATCGAACGGTGCATAGAATGATCAACATGACCCCGTTTGAATGTGTGTATGGCTTTAATCCTTTAATTCCACTTGATTTAGCCCCATTGCCTCGAGATTCTGTTCTTGATTTTGAAGGTACTCGACGAGCAGCTGCCTTGATTGAATTGCATGCAAAGGTGAAGAAGAACCTCGAGGAGGCCTATGCAAAGGTTGCCTTAAAGAAAAACAAGGGGCGTAAAAAGCTGGAATTAAAGAAGGGAGATTGGGTTTGGGTTCACTTCCGAAAGGAACGCTTCCCGAACCAAAGGAAAGGAAAGTTGGCTCCTCGAGGGGATGGTCCATTTCAAGTGCTGACCAAGATCAACAACAATGCTTACGTGATCGACCTCCCTGGTGAGTATAACGTGTCCAACACCTTTAATGTTGTTGACTTAGTTCCTTGTGTTGTAGGTCAAACTTCGGAGGACGAGGAGAATTCGATTTCGAGGACGAAATCTTCTCAAGAAGGGGAGGATGATGCAGCCTGAACACGTGCTGATCAAGTGTTCGATCCACCGAGGAGACCGATGACAAGAAGCCAAGCCAAGCTGCTACACGATGTGCACATTCACTTAGCCTGGCCGAAGGAAAACAATTGCTCCGAAGCTGAGTGGCCGGGCTCAAGAACCGAAGGCATTATCTTCAGATTTGAGCCCGAAGGCAAAGTGACCGAGGACAATGGGCTCGAAGACAATTGAGCGTCCAAAGACAATGAGTGTGTTCGAGCAGACAATCGAGAACCGAAGCCAAGGCTTACCGAAGTCAAATTCTGCCGAACACAATTTAACTCAGCCCTGCGTGGCTTATTTCTATTGGTCGCCTGTGACCCTTTTACTAGTTTACCCTTAGTATTTCCTATATAAACCTTGTTCCCTTTCATTGTAAGGATACCTAGTTTTGAACATTGATGAATTAATGAAAGTGTCGAGCACATTTCTTTTGTCTCCGTCGTGAGCAAACCCCCAATGAGGGCTTTTATGGACTTGTGGCTTTCGGTTAATCCGATTGAACATTCCTCTTTGATCATTCAGTTTGCAAGAGGCAATGTTCTCTTGAGGATTGTTGCATAGTTAGGGTGATTCTTGTGTCTCTTTCGATCGAGCTTTGAGACAGGTTCCTCACTGTTCTTTCGAAAGAAGCAAGTTTTGTCTTGCTTCTATCTTTTATCTTTCTTGTTTATCTTCCGCGTTTGTGCTTAGCATCTCCTTCGGATTTGCATTGCACCATCTTGGTATCAGAGCACGGTTTGGGCTTGTTTCTACAACCCCAAATCCTGTTCAAGTTATCTTTATCTTCGTGCGTTGTGTCTTTGTTTTCCATTTCGTGTTCTTGATTTGGTTGTGTTACTGTTGGTGTTATTACTTTACAAAAAAAAAAGTGTTAAAAAGAAAATTCAAAAATTGTGATTGATTGTTGGTTGTTTGGGATAAAGAACCATTGATTCTTGTTCACCATTGTTTCCTGATTCCAACAAGTACCCGACGTACTGATTTCGTGACTAGGGTTTCTTGGTGAAATTTTGGACTGTTTTGAGCTTTAAATGGTGGCTGGAACTTGAACCCCATTGTGTTTGATTGAAACCGATGAAGATTGGTGGTTCTTGAGTGATTTGGGTTTGTTTGTTGCTTAAAAAGTCGAAGTTCTAAGTTTAAATCGTAGTCCGTACACCGGAAAACTGTTACAAAATCGTAGCAGTGTACGACTCGAACGAGCTGGTTCTTAGCTCGAAGAACTTGAACTGAATTCCTCCGATGCTGTTGAAACCGGAGCTGAAAGAGCAACCCAGATCTGTTGAAATTTGTGATCAGTGTACCGAAGTTGATTTGTCCGTACGCTGGAGTAAAGGTCACTGTTCCATTGAAGAAGAAAGGGGTAAAGTTTAAACATCCAAACCCCAGGTGAAAATTGTCGGCTGAGAAAAGGAAAGTGGATAAGATAAAAACCCTATCCGTACCAAGGAGGGACCACTCTTGTACGGACAAGAGTTGTTGTGATCGGAATGGATTCCAAAAGGGAATCAAAGGGTAGATTCTCCTAGGTTCTCACTTTCTTTCGTGTCAAATTTCTAGTTAGTGGATCTTTTGAGTAATTGTCCTACTCGAGGTCGTACTAACTCGTTTTGAGCTAATAGGAACTCGTGCGAAGGGGTGACCGAAGCCCAAACTTTCGTAGACATTTCTTTTGACTCCCCGAGCTCAGTTAAAAGCGTCCGTTCCATCGAGTCGAACATCACTTCACTCTTCCCGAAGAGACAGTGACTATTGTCGAACTTGAAGGATCTTAGAGGACCGATCAATCAGACGAGCCACTGTTAACAAGTCCTGGAGTGACCAAAATCGAACCCATAAATTGAGTGGACTCGAGTGCCACCCATCAAAGGTGAGGGAGTGTGTGAGGAGATTTATAACTCTTAACATTTGTTTGATCTTTGACATGTGCAGGTACCATGGCTGGAAACGATGGACAAAGAATTGAGAAGCCCGAAGTGTCGTTAGCCGATGCAATCCTCGGGTTCCCAAGTCATAGGGGATACATGACCATCACTGATGCAGCCCGAACACGTGCTGATCAAGTGTTCGATCCACCGAGGAGACCGATGACAAGAAGCCAAGCCAAGCTACTACACGATGTGCACATTCACTTAGCCTGGCCGAAGGAAAACAATTGCTCCGAAGCTGAGTGGCCGGGCTCAAGAACCGAAGGCATTATCTTCAGATTTGAGCCCGAAGGCAAAGTGACCGAGGACAATGGGCTCGAAGACAATTGAGCGTCCAAAGACAAGACAATGAGTGTGTTCGAGCAGACAATCGAGAACCGAAGCCAAGGCTTACCGAAGTCAAACTCTGCCGAACACAATTTAACTCAGCCCTGCGTGGCTTATTTCTATTGGTCGCCTGTGACCCTTTTACTAGTTTACCCTTAGTATTTCCTATATAAACCTTGTTCACTTTCATTGTAAGGATACCTAGTTTTGAACATTGATGAATTAATGAAAGTGCCGAGCACATTTCTTTTGTCTCCGTCGTGAGCAAAACCCCAATGAGGGCTTTTATGGACTTGTGGCTTTCGGTTAATCCGATTGAACATTCCTCTTTGATCATTCAGTTTGCAAGAGGCAATGTTCTCTTGAGGATTGTTGCATAGTTAGGTTGATTCTTGTGTCCCTTTCGATCGAGCTTTGAGACAGGTTCCTCACTGTTCTTTCGAAAGAAGCAAGTTTTTTCTTGCTTCTATCTTTTATCTTTCTTGTTTATCTTCCGCGTTTGTGCTTAGCATCTCCTTCGGATTTGCATTGCACCAATCACGCTCCAAACACGAAGGCCAAGCCTCTCAATGTCTTTCTCTCATTCTATGTTCAATTCTAACTAATAAAATAAATGACTTAAGGGAGGTATTTATAGTCTCCCTTTACACGTGTGTTAAATGTCTAAAAGCCCACAAGAGAGGTAAAAACACTAAAGGCCATATAGGGCTAATGTAGGAAATACACAAAAAACTAATAGAAATCCCGTCAAGGACATAGCAGTGGGAGGCGCCCTCCTCAGAAGGGAGGCGCTCCACCTCAGTGAAATACAGTGAGGCATACAGAAAGGGGCGGTCCGCCAGGTGCCAATCCAGAGAGTGTACAAAAAGTAGGCGCTCTTCCTAGTTGTATGGGTGGTTCGCCTAGTGCTGAAGAGCCTGAGGCGCTCAAGTGTGCGACCTTCAAATCATCTCCAAAGCCTCCATCTTCAAGGCTCTTCCTTTTGCACTCTATTGCGTCCTTCAAGCTTGGCTGGATTTGCCCCGTATCATCCTCCCCTTCTTGAAAGTATTTCGTCCTCGAAATCTAACCATCAATGCCTACATCCAAAGACAACAGAAACAAAACATCTCCTACTACAAGAGTAGGTTAGTACCAAAAGTGTGGAAAACACACTCTTATGATAGAGCCAAGCATCGATAACAAGTAAAAAGCTTATGTTTCCCAAGGAAACAACAAGTACTTGAATCAACAAGAAAGTGCTGTCATTACAAGAACAAGCAAAGAGATCAATAGGACATGAAACATGCAAGACATAGCAATGAAATTCCTTATGACCCCTAAGCTCATGACTAACATACCAAGCCTTCATTGCATTTTTATCACAATTACATTTACCTCTAAGACAATCCTCTTCACTAGACAAGCTCCTAAGGGAGGTCTCAAACAATGGATTATCTATAGAGTTAAGATTTTCAAACCAAGGAGGTTCAAACTCACTCTCTACTCTAGTTTGACATAAATCACCATTTTAATTGAAGTCACCCTCATACAGAGGATTAGTATAGGCACACTTCTCAAGCTCAATAGAAATCAAAAGTGAAGTATCCAAACTAGAGACAACATTCACACTTGAGGAGTCATCGAACACAATTCGATCCATCTCATACACAAGAGACTCCTCAAAGTTACAACCTTTCTCACTACGACACAAGAGAACACCACTAGCAAGCAAGCAATAAAAGGGAAGAATAGGATAATCATGCAATTCATCTTCTTCTTTATCACATATGGGTGGGTTGTCATAACAAGGTTCACAAATAATGTCAGCTTTAATATTTTCACTAAAGAGAGGTTCAATAAATACCGAGCTCACATCATGATATGGCTTTTCAACCCTCTCAACTAGTGGTTCATTTGAACACACAAGTTGACCCAATGGCTCTACACTAGTTGCAAACACATTGTATTCATACAAATCATCAACTAGCATAGAGTTTTCACAAAAAATATCATAAGACAAGGAAGTAGTATGCTTATGGGAAGAAAAACCAACACTTACATTTGAGTTGCCATCTTGCTCACTCAATGCATGTGAAGTATCATGGCAAGCTTCTCCACCTTGTAGCTCACATTGGGAATCTCCTTCACCTTGTATTTCCTTCTTGGAACATGGTTGAGGCTCCATCGGTTTGCCTCCAAGAATTCCTACACAAGTACTCACACAAGTAGAAGAAAAAGATAAAGGGTTAAGGTTAGAATAACGGGGGTCCTCACTCTCAATAATTCTTTTTCCCTATTTCTTTTCCCTCATTTTTATTTCAAAAGTCGGGTGTAGATTCGAGTAGTGACATCCCACTCACATCACTCAACACATCCTCTCCTTTTTCCACTCGAGGAATGTCAGCGGTCACTCCCTTAGTCCTCTCTATCTTTTGTCTCTAAAATTCGGGCGAATTTGGACGAGGCCCAAGAATACCCATAGCCAGAGTAGGTGAACTTTTAACATTAACCCGGAATCTAGGACTTGGAGACTCATCACTTGATGTCTCCTTCTTCTTTGTTGGTGAACCACTTGGCTTTGAAACTTGTGGTTTCGGGTTCACCTTGTTGACGCTTGTCAACCCTTCATTTGCACTAGTCCCACCACTTCTTGTAAATGTAGGACTTCTTGATTGCACATTTTCACCCATGGAATGAAGTTCTATCTCCTTGCTCCTTTGCATAGCCAAAAAAGGTGTACTAGTAGGCAATTGGCCCCTTCCCCGATATGGTACAAAGTCATAAACCCTTTGCCCTATGCCCTCAAGATACACATCCTTTATATCACTATATTGCACCCTCTTTTCTTCCAACCATGGCTCACCTATCCACACATCAACATGACGCATGGGATACACATCGCACCACACATAACATTTATAATTCCTATGAGATATGAGTACTCGAGCCTCCTTGGAAACCCACACTCCATTATACTCATAAGGATGCTCTAGCACATGGCATGATATCCTTAGTCTATCAATCAAAAAGGTGCTAATGCAATTGGCATCGGTATCACCAATCTTGAGCAAGTATCCTCCAATACCATTTTCCTCAACAACGAACCTTCGCCTACCCAAGTTTTATAGATTGGCATCGAAATGAGAACTTGAACGCCCACGAGTGTCAACACCAACAACTTTAGTCTCCCTTATCCCTCCTCTCCTAGCAAGATTGCTAGGATCACTTCCACTTCCCGTCACTCTTCTAACATTAGAAGTGTTGTTGAAAGTAGAGGAAGGAACCTTGCCATGGAGCCCATAAGTGCCTCTCGCCTTGGTTCTATAATCCATAGTACTACTCCTACTACAACTACCCATGCCCTTCACGGTATTGATAGAATAATACAATCCCCTCGTAGCAAGAGCAATACCATCCCTCATACCACCCTCCACATAGGAATTAGAAGCATTAGGTCGCTTAGCATACCTAGAAGGTGCAAGCTTCTTCTTTCCCATGGAACAACTACCACCTCCTCCCATACTAATGGAATGACCTCTACTACTCCCTTGTGCACCACTAGCAACACCAAGAGAAGATGCAAATGAATAATGCGTATAATCAACTTCATCATCAATTCTCTCTATGTCACTATCAACATTTTCAGATTCATTACAAGTAGAGTGAAAAGGATCAATGTACCTTGAAGCGTCACCATCTTCATATTTTTGACTAGAAGCGTAAGGATCAACACACTCATCATCATAAGCTTCATAGTCTTCTTCAACTTCACGATCATCATAGTGAACCGCTTCATCCTCATAGGAGCCATGGTTTCCCGAGTCATCATGGTAATGCCCATCATTATCATCATAGGAACCATAGTCTCCGTCATCACTATACGAGACATAGCAACTCGCATCATTCCCACATGAGCCATAATATCGAACATTATCTTCATCCGACATTGTTGCAACACCAAAAGAAAGAACCTCACAAAATTCACTCCCTCACGTGTATCACTCAATATATGAACACTCAAGGGCAACGCCTTCAATCTCTTAGAAACCACGGTGATCACAACTAGTATGTCCATGTATTAGTTCGGAATGGAGTTAATGAGGCTCGATGTACGGACGGCTATTTAAAGTGCGCACTTGAGGCCAAAGAAAGTTCTACGACTCTTCTTTTATTTCTAATCTCCTCTACGCACGAATTTCCTAATACCCTAGAAAGTTAGAGTCTTTCGAGTAGGCCAATTACCCTAAAAATACTAACCAAGAAGCCCGGAGGCAAAGAACAATGAAAACCTAGGCAAAAATCTACCCGAGCAACTCTCAGGAAAAAAGGCACCCCGCCTCTGTAAAGGGGCGGTCCGCCTACAGAGATCCAGAGAGCTGAATAGAAAGAAGCAGTCCGCCTCAAATTTTAGGCGCTCTGCCTACTGCTCTTCTTCAGCAGTTTTGCAAAATGCGTTTTGGCTCGTTTAGCACTCATTTTTCGAACGGTTTTCAACTTGTTTTCAATTCTAATGATACCCAAAGATGTATATTATGATTCTAAAAATTTCCCAATAGGTTTTAACCCCAAACAAACAACAATCAATCAATTTGATTTTGATGTAAGAATTCTAGGGCTTTGAAAATTTTTGGGAATTTGAATCTTCAAATTTTGAAATACATCACCAAACCATGAAATTTTGGTACCAAAAGAACGGGAATCACATATGGAACAAACCCCAATAATTTTCAGTGTATGGGTGTTCCAATCCAACAAGTTCCAATAATTTTTGTGTAATTTTCAAGTTTTTCAATTTTTTTTTCTTTCAAGAACAACAAGAACAAATAATAACAAGATAAAGAGTCACGATAGAGGGTTTGTATGAACAAAACCTATCCGTGTTGTGATACCAAACTAATAAGGGGAAAACTACGTGGAAACAATAATGTAAATGATGTTTGACATTTTATGCCAATGCTTCGTTAATATTTCCGCATGTTTGAGCTTTTTATTCGCCCGTTTTATAGTTTATGAATGTGGTTTTGCACTAATTTTATGTCGTGTGTATGTAGGTTGTTATGCAGTGCAATTGGAGCTTTAAAGAGCATGATCGAGCAAGAAAAGATTGGATTTTGATTGAGGATTGGATTGAACACACGAAGGCACGACACGAAACGAGCAAAGGAGCAAGGAAACAGGAATTTGGCCTGGCGTTGTAGGGCACGTGGCGCGCCCCCCAATGCACCCCACTGCCTGGCGTGATTCCCAACGCGCCGCGGCCCAAAAGCGTGAAGACTTCGACGGCTACTGGTTGTCTGGGCGCGGTCGTGGGCGCGAGGCGCCCGTTATAGCGCCTCTGGAGCATTTTGGAACTTCCTATTTCGTCTAGGCTTAGGTCTAACTTATTACCAGCCCTTTGTAAACCCTATAAATACTCTTTTACTTAGTTTTTGATAGGAGTTCAGACTTTAGAGCAAATTGGAGAGCTCATAACATCTTGAACAAGGGTTTTTCTTCCTTCTATTAATCTATTACAACATTATTTCATTATTTCATTCAATCTTTGTGTTGTTATTATGTGTATGTGTGGCTAAATCTTATGTTCTAGGGTTAGAGTATTTTCTGAAAGTTGATGTTTGAAGATTGATTTCCATTAATTGAATCCCATAACGGGTTACTTATTCTTTCTTGATTTCACTTGTGTACTTGTTAGGGCCCATTATTGCGCATTATCTATGGTTTTTAGATTGAACTCGAAAGAGGGAATTTAATTACGTAATAAGAAAGAGTAGGACTAGTTTGTGAACCCGGGCATCGGGGAACCAATTTGTGAGTAGGATAGACATATACTTGCTCGCCTAGTTTAACTAATTATAGAATTTGTTAATGCGTGCACGTGATTCAACCCATTGACATATAGGGATTGAAGTAGCCTGCATAGACTGTGAAGAATCAAAAGGTTTTCATGGGTACATTTACTCTGTTAATTAGTAATCCGGGATTTAAGAAGTGTAACCAATTGGAAAACTCAACTGGATTGTTCGTAACTCTGACCCTGGACCGTCTCCTTATTACTGATAACAACCAAGTTTCGCTCCATTGTTTGAATTCACTTTTACCGTTTTAATTATTGTTCTTTAGTTACTAAAACTCTCACCATTGAAGAAAAAGATCCCTGAATAGTTTGTAGAAATTGTTTATTAAGTGTTACTCTGAATAGTCCTCGTGGGAACGATATTCGATTTATCTCTTTATTACTTATCGACCACGTATACTTGCGTGTGCGTTTGGGAGCATCAAGTTTTTGGTGCCGTTGCCGGGGACTAAACAATTGACTGATTTCTTTTTGAACAGTTTATTACTTTCTATTCAGGTTTAATTTTTGTTTTGAGTTTTGTGTTGTTTCAGGTATTAGGTCCTGCTTGATCTTTACCTACAGGAATGGCAGCAGAACTAGCTTTAGCTGTGCGAGATGTTGCTCTCCCCAGCCTGGAGGGGGGTAGCGTCTAGCATAGTTAAGCCCGCTATCACCGGGCACTTTGAGATTAAGTCCGGCATGATTCAGTTGCTGCATGTGACTGGGCAATATGGTGGATTACTTCATGAAGATCCGCAGCAACACATTCAGAATTTCTTGGAGATCAGTGATACTTATACACCAGCGGGAGTTCCTACTGATTATGTTCGCTTGACATTGTTCCTGTTTTCACTGATTGGGGCAGCAAGGAAGTGGTTAAAGGCTGAAAAGTCTGGGTCTATCACTACTTGAGAGGATTTGGCTAAGAAGTTCTTGGCTAAATTTTATCCATCTGCCAAGACAGCCCGGCTGAGGAGTGAAATTATGTCCTTCAGACAAATAGAAGGAGAGTCTTTGTATTCAGCCTGGGAGTGATTTAAAGCTTCATTGAGAGATTGTCCGCACCACAACCAATCCAATGAGGTTGTTGCACATACTTTTGTTGAGGGGTTGAATGCGCATACTAAGATCGTGGTAGATGCTACTGCTGGAGGCCAAGTATTAGCCTTAAATTTTGACCGGATCTATGATTTGCTAGATAAGTTTTCACAGAGCAATCCTGATTGGCAGGGAGATAGTAGAGCTATTACGCAGAAATCTGCAGGGGGTACTTCAGTTAGATGCAGTTTCAGAGCTAAGGGCGAGGATGGATGCTATTTCCAATCAAATTAGCAAGTTAGCTCTGCGAAAGACTCAGCAACTAGTGGCTCCAGTGCAACAACTCCAGAGTTTTTGTGAGGTTTGTGGTCAAGACCATGCTACAGAGGTTTGCTCCTCTAATCCAGAGTCAGTTTATTACGTGGGTAATCAAAACAGGCTGCAGGGTCAAAATCAGTTTAGTAATACTTACGAGAGCCCCAAATAATTACCACCCACCACCAGCTCCACCACAGCAGGTTAGCAGTTCAGTTGAAGATATGCTAAAGCAGATAATGGCGGGCCAGCAGAGAATGATAGCTGACACTGCAACCCATGCAGTGGCCATACAAGATATTGCCAATGCTCACAAGAACCTGGAGCACCAGTTGGGGCAGTTGGTGGGAGAAATAAGCACTGTTAAAAAAGAGCCTGAACAATGTCTTGCAGTGACTTTAATTCAAGGTGGAGAGCTGATGGCCAAGTCCGAGGAGAGAGCTGAAATAGAAAAAGTTGGAAAAGTGGAGAAGGTAAAGAAGAAAGAAGAGAAAAAGGAGGCACCTCTGCCACCTCCACCATTCCCGCAGAGACTTATACCATCGAAGGATCTGACCCAGTATCAAAAATTTGTGAGTATGTTGAAAGAACTTCAAGTTAATATTCCTTTGACTGATGTGTTTGAATTGATGCCATCCTTTGTGAAGTTCTTAAAAGAGATTTTAGTCAAGAAGAAAAAGCCTCAAGAGATAGATACAGTTGAGTTAGTTGAGGAGTGTAGCACAATCTTGAGCAAGCTACCTCCAAAACTTCAAGATCCTAGGAGGTTTTACTATTCCTTGTACCATTGGAGGGCATAATATCACTGGTGCTTTGTGTGATCTGGGTGCGAGCATAAATGTCATGCCTCTCTGTTTGCAAAAGGTTAGGGCTAGGAGCAATCAAGCCCTCTTCAGTTACTCTTAAGATGGCGGATGGATCACTCACTCACCCTGATGGTAAGTTGGACGATGTGTTGCTTAAAGTTGGTAAGTTTACATTCTCTGCTGATTTTGTAGTCCTAGATTATGAAGAGGACCGAGAAGCTCCAATCATTTTGGGGAGACCATTCTTAGTCACCTCGAAGGCAATTATTGACATGGAGCTGGGTGAGATGACTGTTAGAGCGCATGGAGAAAAGGTTACTTTCAAGGTTTATAATGGGAAGGAGCACATAACAAAAATTGAAGAGTGCTCTATGATTGAATGTGTCAAACAAGAACATGGAAGTAAACCAATTGTGAAGTTGAAGATGGGTTCTCTCAAGGAAGGGAAGAAAGCAAAAGTTCGTCGTAAGAAGAGAAGACGTAAATGCTAGAAGTGAGCTAAAAGTGTCGTCGTGCCATGACGTTAACTAAGGCGCTTCTCGGGAGGCAACCCGAGTTTGTACTTGTATTATTTTATTTATAGTGTCACGTAGTTTTTATTTTTCCTTGGATTGTAGGTTCATGTAATTTCGAGGCTAAGTGTGGGGTGTCCTCACCCTTGCCTAATATTGATGACCTGATGAGGGAAGTCTGAGTACCTCATACTATATGGAAGCTTGAAGGATGCTAGCACCAAGGACTAGAGTCTTCAGGGAAGTTTTCTTTACCTTGCACTTTCTTATTTTTAGCACTGAGGACAGTGCTTAGTTTAAGTTTGGGGTGGGGAACTACCCTTTTATTTATTTTTGAGGCTAGGGATGCATGTACCGTAGGATTTTCTTTTGTCACTTGACTTTGTTTTGATTTGTTTCTTGCTTTAATATATGAAAAAAAAATTAGAAAAACCAATGAAAAATTCCAAAAAGATTTTCCTTTTAGTTTTATTAGTGGTACATGTCATCCACCCCCTACTTTTTCTTGTGGCCTCGGTTCTTTTCCACCGGGAGACCTTTGAACCGGGTAGTTTTTTATTTTTAGGTTTAGAATAGGTAGTAGAGGTGACCCTAGACGAAGGAAATAGGTAGAATGCTAGGTGCCTTTGATTTGTTTGATACCGGTGGACTTGAGTTGATTGCATGAGCTATTTATGGTGTCCTTGGGTTTCAAATTGTGATGCATGCCTAGAAAAAAAAATGGAACAACTCCCTTGAGATGCTTAAGTCCACTTGCTTGACTTGATTGTGAACATTGTGCATTAGTGCTTAATTTTCCACAAGTTGCACTCGAGATGCTTGATTGAGAGTTGTTGATGGAACCTTTTTGTGTGGATCATGTGCAATGTGTGTGTGAGGCATATTCTTGTTTGCTCCATGTTTGCATATTAATGTCTAGAACTTGCCCCGTGTGTGTGCAAAGTGAAATCCTAGGTTTGCTCTAGTCAGGAAATGATACAAGGCTTTCTTTTGATTTGCCTACCCTTACATATACACCTTGACTTGATTGTTGTGAATTCTTTGACCTCTTTGTTGGCACCCACACCCCAAGCCTACCCACTTGTTCTAAATTATTCTCTTTTGGCCCTTTACTCCTTAAGCACTTTAGTTGATAATGTTGTTTTATTGCAGAGTTGTGGTTGCATATTGGGAGGTTGTTGAGTGGAACTAATGAAGGGGAATACTTGAATGAATTGTGTAGTAGTTGTTTATGTGCATTGGCAAGGTTGGAAAGTAATGAAATTAAAAAAGAAAAAAAAAGCAAAGTTGAAAAGAAAAGAAAAATATTGTGGAAAAAGAAATAAAGAGAGAAAAATATCCATCCCTTGCTAGTGTGTGCTTAAAAGAAAAATATTGCTACTTGTTGAGAAGGGGTGTGTGTGAAATTTGTTGATTGGGTGGCTTTGATGAGAATTGTGTTTGAAATAATTGTGATGTATTAAAAGTTCTTAGGGAGGTAGTCACTATTACCCATATGTATCCTACCCGCCCCTTAGCCTACATTACAACCTTTTTAAAGTCCTAGTTAATCCCGATTGGAGTGAGCTTATATTAGTGGAGTCCACTACGGGCAAGCCTATGGTACATTGTGTGTGACATGTGAGACTTTAAAGAGAGTGAGTGAATTCGTTCCATGTTATTGTCCCCATTCTATTCATGATATTTATTGTTGTGTGTGATCTTTGGGGGGCACTCTTTTGCTTCATATTGGTGAGGGCACATGGTTTGCATGAAATAGGTGAAGTTGATGGCTTCTTGGTTGAGTAGATAGGTGTGATTTTGTGGGAGCATGGTTGCAATAGGTTGAGTTTGTGCATTTGAGCTATTTTGGGGTGGTTGTTCTCATATTTTTGAGTTTGGTAAATTGTTGGCATGTTTGCGGACCCATAGTAGCCATGTGTGCATTTGTTCAATGATCGGTATCAACCATAGTCGTAGGCAGACCTGTTTTACCTAGGTTGGGAAGTTAGTTGTGACTTGCTCGAGGGCGAGCAAGGGTTCAAGTGTGGGGTGGTGATGTTTGGCATTTTATGCCAAATGTTTCCTTAATATTTCCGCATGTTTGAGCTTTTTATTTGCCCGTTTTATAGTTTATGAATGTGGTTTTGCACTAATTTTATGTCGTGTGTATGTAGGTTGTTATGCAGTGCAATTGGAGCTTTAAAGAGCATGATCGAGCAAGAAAAGATTGGATTTTGATTGAGGATTGGATTGAACACACGAAGGCACGACACGAAGCGAGCAAAGGAGCAAGGAAACAGGAATTTGGCCTGGCGCTGCAGGGCACGTGGCGCGCCCCCAACACGCCCCACTGCCTGGCGCGATTCCCAACGTGTCGCGCCTCAAAAGCGTGAAGACTTCGACGGCTACTGGTTGTCTAGACGCGATCGAGGGCGCGGGGCGCCCGTTATAGCGCCTCTGGAGCGTTTTGGAACTTCCTATTTCGTCTAGGCTTAGGTCTAACTTATTACCAGGCCTTTGTAAACCCTATAAATACTCTTTTACTTAGTTTTTGATAGGAGTTCAGACTTTGGAGCAAATTGGAGAGCTCATAACATCTTGAACAAGGGTTTTTCTTCCTTCCATTAATCTATTACATCATATTTCATTATTTCATCAAATCTTTGTGTTGTTATTATGAGTATCTGTGGCTAAATCTTACGTTCTAGGGTTAGAGTATTTCATGAAAGTTGATGTTTGAAGATTGATTTCCATTAATTGAATCCCATAACGGGTTACTTATTGTTTCTTGATTTAACTTGTGTAATTGTCAGGGCCCGATTATTACGCATTATCTATGGTTTTTAGATTGAACTCGAAAGAGGGAATTTAATTACGTAATAAGAAAGAGTAGGACTAGTTTGTGAACCCGGGCATCGGGGAACCAATTTGTGAGTAGGATAGACATATACTTGCTCGCCTAGTTTAACTAATTACAGAATTTGTTAATACGTGCACGTGATTCAACCCATAGACATATAGGGATTGAAGTAGCGTGCATAGAATGTGAAGAGTCGGAAGGTTTTCATGGGTACATTTACTCTTTTAGATAGTAATCCGGGATTTAAGAAGTGTAATCAATTGAAAAACTCAACTGGATTGTTCGTAACTCTGACCCTGGGCCGTCTCCTTATTACTGATAACAACCAAGTTTCGCTCCATTGTTTGAATTCACTTTTACCGTTTTAATTATTGTTCTTTAGTTACTAAGATTCTCACCATTGAAGAAAAAGATCCCTGAATAGTTTGTAGAAATTATTTATTAAGTGTTAGTCTGAATAGTCCTCGTGGGAACGATACTAAATTTATCACTTTATTACTTGTCGACCACGTATACTTGCGTGTGCGTTTGGGAGCAACAGTAAACGAGCGGAAGCAAATTATAAGGATAACAAGAAATCAAGACTAGGAAGGCAAGAAATGAGAAGAAAGAAACGAGTCAAACTCACATACGTGGATTGAATTCAAATGGGAGAAGAGAAACTTGAACCAAATCCCGTATTCATACTAGGATGCAATCCTCGGGTTCCCAAGGCGTAGGGGATACATGAGCGTCACGCTCCAAACACGATGGCCAAGCCTCTCAATGTCTTTCTCTCAATTCTATGTTCCATGCTAACTAATGAAATAAATGACCTAAGGGAGGTATTTATAGTCCCTTTACATGTGTGTGAAATGTCTAAAAGCCCACAAGAGGGGTAAAAACACTAAACGCCACAAAGGGCTAATGTAGGAAATTCACAAAAAACTAATAGGAATCCTGTCAAGGACATAGCAGTGGGAGGCATCCGCCTCAGAAGGGAGGCGCTCCGCCTCAGTGAAATACAGAGAGGCACACAGAAAGAGGCGGTCCGCCTGATTCTCAGAGGCGCTCCGCCTGGTGCCAATCCAGAGAGTGTGCATAAAGTAGGCGCTCCGCCTGGTTGTATGGGCGGTCCGCTCAGTGCTGAAGAGCCTGAGGCGCTCAAGTGTATGACCTTTAAATCATCTCCGAAGCCTCCATCTTTAAGGCTCTTCCTTTTGCACTCTATTGCGTCCTTCAAGCTAGGCTTGTGATGGTTGGCTCTTGGCTCGATTTGCCCCGTATCTGTTGCTTATCATTTGGTATGTGTATAGTCAGCTATATGACGGGGCCCTGTCCCGTCTATTACTTGTTCAATTCAGCACTTCTAGAGACCTGTAGGTATGCACCTGTGCAGGTAGTATGTCTTTATATGCCAGTTTATGTTAGCCTTGTCAGCTTTCCAGATTGCACAGTTCTTATCAGCTAGGTTTATGCTTGTTCAGTTTATATGTTATAATCATGGTTAGCAGTTTATTAGTAGGTTTAGTGATGATCAACACTTAGTGTCAGTTATCCGTCACGGCCCTAGATTGGGTCGTGGCATCAGCCTTCTTACCTGACAATCCAAATTAATCATAGATTTTTCTTCGTAAGAGAACTTCTCATCCGCTTGAATAGATTGGACTAGAAAGACATAGTTTGGGTCATGCAAATATTTTTGTAACATCAAAACATGGAACACAGGATGTATAGAAGACAATTCTTGAGGCAAGGCAAGCTTGTATGCTACTTTACCTATTCGATGTAGGATTTCATATCGCCCAATGAACCTATGACTGAGTTTACATTTCTTGCTGAATCTCATTATGCCCTTCACCGGTGAAACTTTCAAGAAAACTCGATCTCTAATCATGAACTCAAGTTCTCGGCTTCTCTTGTCATAATAGGACTTTGGTGGCTTTGTGCTGTCTTAAGCCTAACTTGGATCACTTTAGCTTTTTCCAAGGCCTCTTGAATAGAATTTGGACCCAGGAGTTCTATTTCACCTGCATCAAACCAACCTATTGGTGATGATCTACACCTCTGCCCATATAAGGCTTCGAAACAAGCCATTTGGGTACTAGAGTGTTTGATGCAATATATTTTAGGCGGAAGCAATAAAAATAGATTTCAACAATATAACAAGAAAAGTTAAGGATGAGAAGAACAAAAATAGAAGATAGAATGAATCAAAGTCACATAAGAACATTGATTCCAAGGAAGAAAGAGAAACTTGAACCGAATAAAGGATTCATACTAGTGATGAAATCCATGGGTTCTCAAGTTAAAGAGATAAGTTGAAGCTTCAAGCTTCTACAAAGAAGGAAATGCCTCTTTTCAATTCTTCTATGTTCAAGACTAACTCACTAATGAAATAAACTCTAAGTGTAAGGTATTAATAGGTTTTCCCTTACATGCCTAAAGTGTCATACAATAGACCCCAAATAGGCTAGATATAAAAGACCACGTTGGGCTAATAAAGTACTAATATTTTGAAAGCCAGACAAATCTTTTAATTGACAGCTAGGATGAGGGCGGTCCGCCCTGGGAAGGAGGCGCTCCGCCTCAACCAAGCTTCAGAGAATGTCGCCTTCAGGTGTTGGCTGGGGTGCTCCGCCTCAGCATATGGGCACTCTGCCCAAGGCATGTGCAGAGAGTCATCATTCAGACACAACCAAATTTCGAGGTGGTTGAGCATGGGCGGTATGCCTACCCTTGGGAGGTGCTATGCCCTTCGAGATACCGAGGCTGCAATATCTTGACATGTGTGTGGCGCTCCACCTTTCACAGAAGCTGCAATCACGCTTAGTCGTTTCCCCCGATTCTCCTCCAAAGCCCTTGCCTTTGCGTCCCTTTAGCTTGTGTCTTGATGGATGGCATCTTAGCTCAATTTGGATTGCATGATCCTCTCATTCTTGAAAGAATTTCATCGTCAAAATCACAACATCAAGACCTACAAACAAAGACAAACACCAACAGAGAAACTTTCTACTACAAGAATGTCATGACCCCAGCCTAGGGTCGCAACGGATAACCAAAACTAAGTGCCGATCATCAGTAAACTTACTGATAATATACTAACCATGAGTATAACTAATAAACTAAACAAGCATAAGCCTAGCTGGAACTGTACAATTTAGAAAGCCGACAAGCCTAATATAAGCTGACATATAAAGACATACTAACTGAACAGATGCATATCTACAAGCCTCTAGGAGTGCTGAATTGAACAAGTACTGGACAGAACAGGGCCCCGTCATACCCAAACTAGCTGACTGTACACATACCAAAAGATAAGTAACTCCAGGAGTAAGAGGAGTCACTCTAATAGCTGGTGGATGGCCTACAGATGCGGCCCAAGTGCTGATCTTTCTGTACCTACGCGGCATGAAACACAGCGCCAAAAAAAAGGACGTTAGTACGATATGTACAAAGTATGTAAGGCATGAGCATATAATATATAGCATAGCTGAATAAAACTGTAAGGCTGGAATATAATTTTGTAAATATGTGCTAAAGTATAACAATGTAGCTGGAAATCTGAAACATAAACTAAATATGATCTGAAAATAACTGATGTCTAACTGAATCTGAAACTGAAGACTGAGCTGAACTTTACTAATAACTGATTGTAATATGACTGCTAACTGGTAACTAGAATCTGGAGCTGATAGCTGTCAATAGATACTGGCATTAAGAACTGGTGGCTAATAACTGAGAACTGATAATTAGTACTGAGCTACAACTGAAATGTTATGTAAACAGGTACCTGTCTAGTGTTATGGGCTGTATCCCCCAAAATCAGGTAATTGAACATCTGAACTAGCCTCATGTATAGTCAAGCAGTGCACACTATTGCTATATACGCATATATAAAAAATCTAGCGGGTGTTATGGGTTATATCCCCAGTCAGTAATATGTAGTCTCTCAGGTCACAGTGTGTGAATGACACCTGGTCACACTAGGTATTTCAACTCACGCTTGAACCAGAGGGGCTTTGTCCCCATGACAGGTAGTATCACACGTGAGCGGACTGTGTATCCAATGTCCAGCCTCTTTGGGGGGGCTCTAAATCACACATAATATGATAACAATATAAGCATTAACATGTATGAGGCAGAACACATATGGTAACAATAGATATGAGCTCAAAAGAATGATAAGAAAACCCTATATGAAATCATAGACACAACTTGGAACTCAATATTTGTCCAACTCTTTGGATTTCCATAAGAATTTTGGTAGAGTTTCCTCTAAAACTAGATGATACGCAAAAACAAAAACTAGCACTACAATATACACGGGAAAGGATACCTGGCCAGAATGATAACATCGAGCAAAAGGAAGTTCAGCTATCTGAAAAACAAGCGACAAAATAGAATTATGAACGTAATGTCGGCCAATCCTTTTACAACTTAGAACGTAAGCTTCTACTATTGACTTAGGATTAAACTGAGCACCTAAAAATGCTATATTTGCTTACACATTCATAAGAGATGCTATAGGATATGCATAGGTTAATGGATAATATAAAAGATTGAATGGACAAGAAAACATAACGATGGGACGGGAAAATAATTTCATGGCTGTACAGAATTTTTGTACAATACCACTATCCTGTATTGCATCATAGTTTTTAGGGTATAAATAGAAAATAGAGACTTTTGAATCTAAATACAAGTTGTAGATATATCTCTTAGGGTTCCATGAAAAATCCTAAATCACCCCAATATCAATTTTGTAAAAAATGTTATGCTCAAACTACTAACAGATGTCTCAGTGAAAAATGGGTTTTGCAGTTTTGATCCATCTTTCGTGCTGCTCTTTCGGGATTGATTTGAGACCCTTATACCTGGGTTTTTTTCACCAAAATCCACCTATACAAGGTTAAAGTTATTCTATACAAGATCACCATGAAATATTCCAACTTTGAAGGCAAATCAAGCTTGGAAAGTTACTATAGACATGCCTTAGTCGAAAGAAGAAGATAGACTTACATACCTCACTAGTTTAACTTCCAAACCTTATTTCCTTTTATTCACACCCTTCCTTATGCTTGTATAGCTAAAATACAGTGGTGAAAAGATTGCTTTTTCCACAAAGCTCTTTCCAAAACATGAGTTATAATGAGAAAGGAGGATGGAAAAGTCATACATATGTCGTAAGGATCGCGTGGATGTGTTCACTTCTTGATTTCATATACTTGATGTTAATCTTGCTTGAAACACTTGTTGAGAGCTTAAGGATATGTTTAGAGATGTTCTTAGTTTGTGGTTTCTGATAAATGAAGAAGAAAGAAGACTTAAGAAATATATAACCACTTTTGAAAAGTAAAACAGGTGCTAGCTTGGCACCCTAGGAATGGCCCTTCTTCAGATGCTTTTATTTTTTTATCCCGACATTGTATTAATAAACGGTCAAAACTTTTAGGAACTACACTCCAAGGCCTTCAATTTGGTATATGATATGTCCCCAAAAAACCTCATATAACACACGAAATTAGTTGCTCAAAAAGCTTCGTTACAAGGAAAATCCTTGGTCAGTTTTTCCGCAACTTAAATCCGATTTTTTTCAAACTTTATATTCAATATATAAACGTCATATATAGTCATATTATGACTTTAAACTTACATAAAACATTCTTAACATATCATTAGAGCAATATACGTCTGTTTAGACACACGGGGTATAAAAAAGAGTAGGTTAGATCAACAAAGGTTAGTGCAAATAGTGTGGAAAACACATTCATATGATAGAGCCAAGCATCAATAACGATGATAAATTCTATATCTCCAAAGGAAACAACATGCTCTTAGTTCAACAATGGAAAACACTCATAATAACAACAAACAAAGAGATTAATAGGACGGAAAACACAATCCCCTTACATCGAAGCCCTAAACTCATGACCAACACACCAAACCTTAAAGGAAATGCTATCACAATGTGACAGTTTTGGCATGCTTACTAACCAAGGTGTGACTAACATAGGGAATAGAGTAGGTGAAATAATGTAGTCTAGTGCTAATATCAATTACGCCACTCCCTTTTTTGGAAGCACTCTTACACACCAAGAGATACCTCCTCACCTACACATTCACCTCTAAGACAACCCTCCTCACAAGAAAAACTTCCAAGGAAAGCATCAAAATTGCTTCTTCATCATCATAGTCCACACACTCAAGATTATGAATACTAGAAGATGTACCATCACACTCAATACCAAGACCACTCTTCTCACTCACCACGGAGGTTCTAACTCACTCTCTACTCTAGCTTGATACAAATCACCACCTCTATTAAAGATGTCCTCAAATAAAGGATTAGTAAGTGCAAGCATCTCAACTCATCACCACCTAAGGAGTCATCATATATAATTCTATCCATCTCATACGCTAGAGACTCCTCAAGGTCACTATCATTCTCACTATGACCCACAAGATCACCATTATCAAATATATCATCAAAGGAAAGAATATGATAATCATTCAACTCATCTTCCCCTTTATCAAATATGGGTGATTTGTAATAGCAAGGTTCACAAATAGGGTCAACCACAAATTCTTCAATAAAGAGAGGTTCATCAAACACAACGCTCACATCATGATGCGTTTTGTCAACCCTCTCAATTAGTGAGTCTAGGCCACACATAAGTTGACCATGAGAATCTAAACTAGCAAACATATTATATCCACTACATCCATCAACTAGCATTGAGTTTTCACAAACACGATCATAAGACAAGTGTTCATCATGCTCATAGAAGGAAGAACTATCACTTACACTCGAGTTGTCGCCTTGATCACTCAAAGCACTTGAACTGTCTTGCCAAGCTCCTTCTTCATGTAGCTGACTATGAGAATCTTCATCACCTTGGCTTTCCACCTTAGAATATGGTTGAGGCTCCAAGACCGCCTTGCCTCCAAGAATTCCTGGACAATAAAATAACACAAGTAGAAGAAGAAGATAAAGAGTTATCCTTAGAATAAAGGGTGCCCTCACTCTTAATTATTCATTTTCCCTCTCTCTTCTCCCTCTTTTTTTTTTTATGATCATTTTTAGATTGAGGTACCCACACATATCAATCAACACATCCTCTCCTTTTCCACTTGAGAGTTGTAACTGGTCACTCCCTTACTCCCCTCAATCTATTGTCCCTCATGTTCGGCCGATTTAGGATGAGCCCTAAGAATGCCCTTAGCCGGAGTAGGTGGACTCTTAAAATCAACCCGAAATCTAGGAGTTAGAGAACCATCACTTGATGCCCTCTTCTTCTTAGGTGGACCACTTGACTTAGAGTCTTGCGGTTTCGGGGTCACCTTTTTTTATAATCTCCAAACCCTTGCTTGTTGCATTTGTCCCACTAATTCTTATGCATGTAGGACTTCTTGTTTACACCATTTCATTCATTGATCTTCTTTCTATGGGTGTCCTAATATTTTTCATACGTGTGGGATTTTATGCTTGTACTTCTTCTATCCTTGGATGAAGTGCTTGTAACCTCCCTTGTGCTTTAACATAATAGATCCCAAGGCCCTTATCAAACTTGAAGTACCTTTTTGTGAAGCCAAGGCTTTCCCAATATGATATGACATCCCGCTAAAGGACCTACTTTACACTTGACTTCTTCTTCATAGTTCCTTTGAGAAATTGTGAACTGGGCCACTCCATTAACACAAGGTATTCCCAACCCTTTCACCACGGAAGGGCTAATCCAGCTTGATTCACCCTCATTCACTTGAAGCACATAACCATGTTTCCCATTAATGCCTGCTACGAGTTGACTCCCTTCTCTTTTTCTTCCAAGCCCATCGTAGTAGTGTCCTGTAAGCTTCCCATCAGTAACAAATTCACTAGAGACACCATCACAAGATGGGTAGTAGCCCTCCTTAAGGTATCTATAAGAGCTTCTCCTAGAAGTAGGGTGTAGTAAAAGCTATTTTCTTCCAACTCGTCTCCATATCAATCCATACTCCCTTATGGCTCAGTGTACCTGAACAAAGACATATCAAAGAAATGGGGAAGGATAAAGGTTAGAATAAAAAACCTCACTTGCACTCCCTCACTTTTTGTAGTGGCACTCACGCTCTTTAGAGTTCACACTTCAAATACCTCCACCCAAAGACTCCCGTTATCTCTCAAGAACCACGGAGCTAAGTTCACTAACTAGTAAGTCCAAGTATTGGTTCGAACGGAGTTTATGCGATTCTATGGACGGACGACTCTTTAAGGTACACACTTTAAGCCAAGAAGGTTCTATGAATATTGGAGTTGTTCAATCACACACGAGTTCCTAAACGCTCAAGAGTTAGTACTAGTCGAGTAGGAAGATCATTCAAGGAATACTAATTAGGACTAT
This sequence comes from Petunia x hybrida, assembly GCA_037355625.1. Classification (NCBI taxonomy): domain Eukaryota; kingdom Viridiplantae; phylum Streptophyta; class Magnoliopsida; order Solanales; family Solanaceae; genus Petunia; species Petunia x hybrida. The sequence continues at coordinate 562,501 of JBBBVM010000695.1, read as the reverse complement.
ATAAACAAAGACCCAATGAAAAGCCTAGTAGAAAACTACCCTGCTGCAGAAAATTGGTCTGGGCGCTCAACCGTGGGACAATGGGCGATCCGCCTCTGCCTAGGGGCGCTCCACCCTATGCAATTTCCTGTAATTTCCTGCAACATGCAAATTCATTTCAGGTCAGGTTTTTGCCCGTTTTCATAACTTTTTCGGTCGTTTTCACTTGTTTTTCACTCTCAAATGATACCCAAAGGTGTCCTTAATGGTTTCTAACTATCCCCAATAAGTTCCAACCCAAATCAATCAATAACAAGCTTCGATTTACAGATTTGATGCAATTTCAAGTAGGGTTCTTCAAAATTGGGCTTAATCTTTCAAATCTCGACCACTACACTAAATCAATCAATAACAAGCTTCGATTTCCAGATTCGACGCAATTTCAACTAGGGTTCTTTAAAATTGGGTTTAATCTTTCAAATCTTCAACAACAACACCAAATCGTGTTTCAAGGGTACCAAAAGATTGAAAAAACTTAGTATAACAATCTCCAATAACAATCACTAACTGGGGAATCAGATCCAATCCTTGTTTTTGTGTTTTTTAAAACTTTCACATTTTTTTGGTCAAAAACAAAATTCAAAGAAACTACTAGATACTAGGCACGGAGAACATGATTGTGATTGTTGAAACAACCATTTTCTTGCTTTGATACCAACTGATGCAATATATTTTAGGTGAAAGCAAGAAAAATAGATTTCAACAATATAACAATAAAAGTTAAGGATGGAAAGAGCAGAAATAAAAAAAAAGAATGAAAAAAACTCAAATAAGAAGATTGATTCCAAGGAAGGAAGAGAAACTTGAACCGAATCAAGGATTCATACTAGTGATGAAATCCATGGGTTCTCAAGTTAAAGCGGTAAGTTGAAGCTTGAAGCTTCTACAAAGAAGGCAATTCCTCTTTTCAATTATTCTATGTTCAAGACTAACTAACTAATGAAATAAACCCTAAGTGTAAGGTATTTATAGGCTTTCACTTACACGCCGAAAGTGTCATACAATATCCCCCAAATATGCTAGATATAGAACACCACGTAGGGACAATAAAGTACTAATATTTTATAAGCCAAAATAATCTCGTAATTGGCAGCTGGGCACAGGGCCGTCCACCCTGGGAAGGAGGCGCTCCGCCTCAAGAAAGCTTAAAAAATATCAGCTTCAGGTGTTAGCTGGTGTGCTCTGCCTCAGCATATGGGCGCTTCGCCCTAGGATAATTCAGAGAGTCATCATCATACACTTAGCCAAATTTTGAGGTGGTTGAGCATGGGTGATGCAGCCCGAACACATGCTGATCAAGTGTTCAATCCATCGAGGCCGATGACATGAAGCCAAGCCAAGTTGATACATGATGTGCTCATTCAATTGGCGTGATCGGGAGAAAGCAACTACTCCGAAGTTGATTGGTCGAGCTCAAGATTCAAAGGCTTCATCTACAAGCTTGAGCCCGAAGAAGGGAGCAACCGAACACCCAACGTAACACTCAACATCGACGCCGAAGAGTAAATCAAACAAATAACCGAACGTAGAGCGTCCGAGTTCAAGAGTTCAGGCTCAATTATTTAAATTTGAGTGTTCGACTGAAGGACTGTCCAAACACTCAACTTATTCAGCCCTGCATGGCTTACTCTTATTGGTCGTATGTGACCATTTTACTATCTTTCCCTTAGTATTGTCTATATAAACCTCTTTTCATTTCACTTGTAGATACCTAATTTTTGAATGAATGTTAAGCATATATGTTGCTATTTGTGTCTCCGTTGAGAGCTGACCCCGTCGTGGGAATTTAAAGAACTTGTGTCATCCGGTGTAACTGTTTGAACAAATTCTTCTTTGGTCATTCAATTTGCAAGAAGCATGAGTTCTTCTTGAGTATTGTTGTTTAGCATAGGTGCATCTCCTTGTTCTTCCGTTGTTTAAATTGAGATCAGTTCCTCGGATTCATTCTAACAAAGCAACAAATTTATCTTGCTCCTATCTTTATTTTCCGCTGATTTTGTCTTCGGTTGCTAAGCTTAATCTTCACCAATTTAGCTTGCACCAACGGGTGGTCCGCCCACCCTTGGAGGTGCTCCGTCCTTGGAGATACCGAGGCTCGAATGTCTTGACATGTGTGAGGTGCTCCAACTTCTTTCAGGGGCGTTCTACCTTCCACAGAAGCTGCACACTCGCTTAGTCGTTTCCCCGGATTCTCCTCCAAATCCCTTTCCTTTGTGTCCCTTTAGCTTGAGTCTTGATGGATGGAATCTTAGCTCAATTTGGATTGCATCAGTGGTAGCTGTTGTTATAGGAAAATTCAACTAGTGGCAAATTATCATCCAATTTCCTCCAAAGTCCAATGCACATGTCCTTAGCATATCTTCAAGAGTTCGAATGGTCTGCTTTGATTGGCCGCCACTTTATGGATGGAAGGCTGTGTTAAGGTTGATCTTTATCCCAAGTGGCTCATGGAATGCCTTCCAAAAATTTGAAGTGAATTGAGTACCTTGATCTGAAATGATCGTTACTGGTGCACCATGCAAACTTATGTATATTCAAACATATTGTACAATCGTATATATTGTTTTAACAAGAAAAAAATGTGCCTACTGGGTGAGTTTATCCACAATAATCCAATTGGAGTCATGCTTTCATAAAGTCTGAGGTAATACTATCATAAAGACCATGTTGATGTGTTCCCACTTCCATTCTGGTATGACAATATTTTGTGTGAGTCCTCTTGGTCTTTGGTGTTTGAATTTAACCTGCTGGAAATTTAAACATTGGGCAACGAACTCCGCCACGTCCTTTCCATATTTTTCCACCAATAAGATTTTTCAAATATTGGTACATTTTAATAGAACTAGGATGTATTGATCATTTAGTATAATGTGCCTCCTTCATAATGGACTTCCTCAAACTGTCCATTGGGAACACATAGTCGAGAATTCATTCTTAGCACATTGCCAATGGTGAATGCAGTAATTTTCCTATTTTGAATGCCTTGTTTTAAATTACTCAGGTAACTGTCTTCATATTTCTTAGCCTTTACTTGTTCAACCAACGGTTATCGTGCTACGGTATGGGCCAATATCTTTCCACCATCCACTATCTTGAGTCAAAACCCTTGGATCACTAGCTCCTTTACCCTCTTTGATCAATGGTCTTTTATCTAGTGCCAAATGCACTAAGCTGCCCATGGATTTCCTATTTAGGGCATTGGCAACAATATTTGCTTTCGGATATATATAAAATATTGTGATCATAATCTTTTAATAGCTCAAGCCACCTCCGTTGCCTTAGGTTAAGCTCCTTTTGCTTGAAGATATACTGAAGACTTTTGTGGTCTATATAAATCTCGAATAGATCACCATACAAATAGTGACGCCAATTTTTTTGAGCAAAAACAACCGCTGCTAACTCTAAGTCATGAGTAGGGTAATTTTTCTCATGGTTTCTTAGTTGTCTTGAAGAGTAGGAAACCACTCTCTTGTATTGCATAAGTACACAGCCTAGCCCTATGCGAGAGGCATCACAATATACAGTGAAATCACCTAAACTTGTTGGCAAGGTTAATATTGGCGAGGTAGTCAAACGGGTCTTGAGTTCTTGGAAGTTCCTTTCGCATACATCAGAACATTGGAACCTAACTCCCCTTGGGTCAACTTTTGTTAGTGGGGCAGCCAAGGTTGAGAAACCTTCTACAAACCTTCAATATTAACCTGCTAAACCCAAGAAACTCTGATTTTTCATAGGTTTCATTTGCCTTGGTTAATTCTAGATCACTTCAACCTTCTTGGGGTCTACTTGAATACCTTCTTTTGAGACAACGTCGCTTTGTGAAATTAGAAAAAAGCTTGTGTTCTCTAAGTGTTTGCAACACCTCATTAGTGCTCCTCATGCTCTTCATGACTACGAGAGTACACCAATATATCATCTAAGAGAACAATGACAAACATATCCATGTACGGCCTAAAAACTCTGTTCATTAAGTCGATGATGGCTACAGGTGGATTAGTCAGGACGAAGGACATAAAAAGGAACTCATAATGTCCATATCATGTCCTAAAAGCTATTTTTTGGAATGTCACTCTCCCTGTCTTTTAACTGGTGATATCCTGATCTTAAGTCTATCTTAAAGAAGTGATTAGCGCCTTGTAATTGATCAAACAAGTCATCTATACGAGGCTCTTGGTACTTGTTCTTGACGTTGACCTTGTTAACTTGCCGGTAATCAATACACATTCTTAATGAGCTGTCCTTTTTTCTTAACAAATAAGACAGGAGCACCCTAAGGGGAGACACTTGGTCTAATAAACCCCTTGTCAAGGAGGTCTCTCAATTGTTCCTTTAATTATCTAAGCCAGCAGGAGCCATCCTATATGGAGGGATAGAGATAGATTGTATCCCTTGTTGTACATCTATCCCAAAAAATATCACCTTATTAGGCAGCCATCAAGGAAAATATCCAATAATTCATTCAAATTGGCAAAAACTCAAGAGTTGGCACCTAAACTTCCGTATCATGAACTCTAACAAGATAAGCCAAACATCGTTTCTAGATTAACCGTTTTGCCTAAGAAAAGAAATGAGCCTAAGCAAAGGCACTATCATGTTCCCTTTGATCTCAAAATTGGATCTTGGGGAAAGGAAAGGAAACATTAATGGTCTTGGCATGGCATGGCAATCTAGTGTTTCATAGCACGAGGATAACCAATCCATGCCTATGATAACATCAAAGTCTGTCATGTCTAGTAATATCATGTTAACCTTTGTTTCTCGGCCTTTAATGATGAAAATGCAGTCCCGACACACTTGGGTGACTATTATGGAGTCCCCGATAGGTGTAGAGACAAAGAAAGTTTCTTGTACCACTTCAGGGTCAAATTTAATTCTCTAAGCAAACTAAGGGGACACGTAGGAGTAGGTAGATTCAAGGTAAATAAGCGTATACGCTTCTCTTGAAAAAATAGTGAAAGTACCTGTTATAACATCATTGGATGCCTCAACGTCATTTCTAGTTGTAAGCGCATAAAATTGGGGTGGTCCACCTCCTTGTTGGGAACCACCTTTGCCTTCACCACATCCGACCTGGTTAGCTTCGCCTCGAGTTGGTTGTATAGTCGATGTAGAATGAGTAGTTTATTGCGCTGGGATCCCGCTAGCTCCTTGTATTAGCTTTAGACATTCCCTCATGAGATGTCCGTGCTGGCCACAATTATAGCATTCATTCAAGCCTATCCGAGATGGGCCTAGTGGTTCTTTCCATAGGTATCGCATGCGTGTCGCTGCTGTGATGGTTGACCAACACAATTTTGAACTTGCTGACCATAACCCTTAATACCTTCACGTTGTGATTTAGAACCTGGTGTTATTCTGGATGAAGATTTGTTTATTGAGTGGCCATACCCCATCAGCCCATGGTTCAAGGATCTCTTGTTTCAGTTAGGAACATCATTAAATATACCTGACTGTCGCGCCCTCTGTTTTAAAAGGCAGTTTTGGGACTCGCCCGGAACTCTCCTCGGGATGAGGTACTTTAAAAATACCCTGAGGCTCTCGGGCGGGGCTTAGATTCGTGATGCTTACACTTCAAGCATCCGACGATGCGCCCAGAGCACGTCCAACGCTCAACGCTCGGAACTCGCCTTATAGAACCTATGCAAATGATCTATCAAATTCCCTAATTTTTTTTAGTGAATATCACTAAGCTTAGGGCCTGGTGACAAATTTTATTAATAATGAATAACCAAAACATAGTCTTCACAAGAAATAAATAAAACAAACAACATGTAGAAACTATATAAAGTATAGCTAACACCACCCTATATACATGCCATTGAATCACATTTCCCCAATTGGGTTGAGCATTAAAAGATGCTAATACCACCAATGTGAGGTTATGTTCTTCAATAGCAATGCATTTAACAAACTTTGTGCTAGCTACTTCTACTAAAATGTAATTGAGTACATGGAAATAATATGCACTTGAAGTCTGGTAAGCTGCCTCAATTAATATTGCCTTGCCTAAACGTAAAGAGGCAGTGGCATTCATTAACCAAGCGCCTGAAGCAATAGCAAAAAGTAGCCGCAACGAGCTAAAAGTGTAGGGCAAGAACGCCTCAAATAGCACCCCTAGCGATCCTCATTCTACACTGAATGAAAAGCCCAGAAATTGTTCCTCGATTCGCTTAGGTTCTGCTCCATCTAACATTATGAATCCGTTGCACAAATTATGTAAAACAGTGGTGAGCATCAGCAAAATAGTAGTGGCACAACGATGCTCCATCAACAGAACTTTTAGCCCAAAAAAACTTAACCACGCCCAGACAATGTTCAGCGCGATCCTCTTCCAACACTGGCCATAAACATCAAAAATCACACCGAAAAGCTGTAGCTCACCTCTCTTAAAACATAGGAAAATTGAGACTTCCTGGTAAGAATTGAAAGAAGAAAAATAATGGCATGCTTCTTGCAATCTGTAGGCCCTCACGACGCCCCTAGGAAGATTGAAGCTCAACCTCCACGCCATCATACAAGAACAAAGAAACCGGACAGTCTGCCTCAATATTGCACAATAACCAAGCATATCCCCATCACGAACAAAGTGACAAAAATGCTTAAAGTATAAAGTGTCAGCTGCTCCAAGTATCAATAAGCTAGATGCTAACCAAAGCTTGGAAGAACCTACAAAATGAACACACTTTGTTAGTAAAAAACGTATCCCCCCCCCCCCCCCCTCCTCATTTTGACCTTGGCCCATTTTTCATTAGTTTAGCTCTATAAGTGGGAAGCTGCGCCTTATCCCAATTAAGAATTCTCCTCCCCATAACATTTAGCTCATTGAAGCTATGAAATTCTAATTCATTCAACTCATACGCCATGTTAACCAAATGATCCGCCATCCTATTTCCTTCGCGCAAGACATGAACAAAACTAAATTACCCCGACTCCTCATAGCCATAATCTCCTCATCAATCTCAGTAATGCTCCAAACAACATCCCCCACACCTTCAATAATGCTTTTGAGAAGCAAAGAATCTGTCTCAATGACAATGGGAGTAGCAACTTGCGCAATACAATACTTCATCGCCTCACAAATAGCAACTGCCTCGGCCCTCACATTTGAACCTTCCCCAATCAATTTGGCCTTACATACACCAAGTTCCCTTCAGAATTTCGCAAGTAAAAACCATAGGAACTAAGTCCAGGGTTGCCTCTACTTGCACCATCCGTATTACACTTCATAACACCCAAGGCTGGACTACTCCAACACACCTTAACATACCTAAACTTTGGACGGTATTCTTCAAGAAATTTAACCATAAATGGCCATTCATTTGGAGCTAAATGCATACCTGGATAGCGCACCACCAAGAACTTGTGTAAATTCCAATTAGTTTCATGAACTACACGTTTAAAGGATACTTTACCTCCATGAGCCACTGTATTATGCCTTTTCCAGAGTTCCCACACAACAAAGGCAGGTATAGCTTGACACACGAACCTCAGCCATGGGCATTTTTTACACTGCCACCACCTATTGATCACTTGACGAAATCTCCAGTCATGGATCACAAACCCCACTGAATTTGCATAGTACGACCACACATTTTTAGCAAAGGAGCTTGTAGTAAATAAATGCTCACGAGTTTCTTCTCTTGGGTGCGCACAACACCAACAACGGGAAGGGACATTGTACCCAATTCTCTTCAATTCATCATCTAGAGGGAGCTTACCTTTCCAAGTGCGCCATAGTACAAAAGATACTTTAAACGGAATGCCCTTCAACCACATCATTTATACTCATCTTTTACCTTCGCTTTACCTCTAACATAATTATAGGCGCTGCTCACAGAGAAGTGACCATTCGAAGTCAGCTCCCATGAAGCAAAATCTCTCCCTTGCATAATGTTACCCAGCTGAATAGTGTCAAGAACGTGCTGCGCTAAATCGTATGGTAAGGCTTCAAAAAGAAATTGCTGGTTCCAACCCGTTGAGGTGAAAAAATCCTTCACAACATTTAATTCCTCCCTTATGTAGAACCTGCGAGGTACAATAAAATATAAAGCCCCAACACGCAACCAATTATCATACCAAAAGTGCGAAGACCCTTGCCTAACATGCCAAATAATCTCATGATCAACAATCTCCCTAACTTGCATCATCTTTTGCCAAATAGGGGAACCATCAGTGTAAGGCACAATAGAGTAATGCATTTTTTTACAATACTTATTGGCCATAAACGTACCCCAAAGAGATATTTTTGTTCTAAAGTTCCACCACAATTTTGCAAATAAAGCATTTGCAACATCATATAAGGATTTAAATCCCACAGCCCCATCAGCAGGTAGCTTGCACAAAGTGTCCCAAGAAGCCCAGTGCCTCCTTGAATGCTCCTCAGAATTGTTCCAGAAGAAATTAGCAAAAATTCTATGAAGTTGATCAATAACACTATCAGGAGGATTGACTGCAGATAAAAGATGAATAAGCATACTTTGAAGAACATGCATAATCAAAATAGCCCTACCACCATAAGACAACATCTTTGCCTTCCAAGATTGCAGCTTTTTCCTAATCTTTGAGACAAGATCATCAAACTGAGCTTTATTTCTTCTTTTGTGTGTAACTGGGCACCCTAAGTAAGTAAAAGTAAAAGTACCTCTTTGAATGTGAGAAATATGCTCCACCCTATCAAAAATTTCCTGCTCCACCCTGTGATACATATAAACAGCACTCTTCTCTTTGCTGATCTTCTGACCACTGGCACCCTCATAAGCATCTAATACCCCCATAATCAGCCTAAGAGAAGTAGTATCTGCTGAAGAGAATAAAATAGTATCATCTGCATATGCCAAGTGATTGATAGGAGGACTCCACTTAGGCATAGCAAATTCCTTGAACATAGCATTCTCATGTAAAGCATTTAGGGCCCGGGACAACACCTCAGCTGAAAGTATGAACAAAGTAGGAGACAAACGATCCCCTTGCTTCAAACCCCTGGAAGAATTAAAGAAACCATATGGCTGCCCATTAAAAAGGACTGAGTACCAATTGTTAGACAAGAGCCTCCAAACCATATCAATGCATCTCTTACGAAATCCCATCTTCCTAAGAACTTTGAACAAGACCAACCAGGACACACGATCATAGGCCTTCATCATATCAAGTTTGATGACAATATTGGCATCTTTGGCTCTTTTTCTAATATCATCAATGATCTCCTTAGCCAACAACACATTCTCAACAATACTTCTTCCCTTAACAAAACCAGCCTGCGTAGGAGATATCAAATCAGGTAACAAATTAACTAACCTGTCATGTAAGACCCTGGAAATCACTTTGTTGGAGAAATTACTCAAACTAATAGGCTGAAGATCAGAAAAAGTGGCAACATTAGGCTTCTTAGGGAGGAGCACTAAATTTGTATGAGATACAAATCTAGGAATATCATGGCCCACAAAGAAAGCCTGCACCATACTAGTAAGATCAGCAGCTATAACATCCCAGCACACTTGATAAAACCTCCCTGTAAAACCATCAGGGTCTGAAGCACTGTCACCATTCAAGCCAAATACTGCATGCTTCACCTCTTCCATGGAAGGAATTTTTTCAATAGCAAGATTCTGATCAGCACTTACCATTTCAGGGACATGTAATAGCAAATCAAAATTCAATTCTTGGCCATCACTTGAAAATTGTTGTTGAAAAAACTCCACAGCTTCAGCAGCCATATCTTCTTCATTATTAAGCCAATTACCAAGGTCATCCTGAATTCTATGAATTTTGAGCTTCTTCCTCTTGCCTTGTACCTGAGCATGAAAAAATTTAGTATTGCGATCACCATCTTTAAACCACTGAAAACCTGCTTTTTGCTTCCAAAATTCTTCTTCAAAATGCAACGCCCTTTTTAGTTCATCCTCAGCTTTTTTCAATTTCTCTCTATGATATTCATCAGGTGCCTCCTCAAGCTTAAGCTCATGAGCTTTAATAATATCTTCAAGTGAAGCAATTTTCTGAAAAATATTACCAAAGGTGGACTTGCTCCATCTTGACAAAGCCTGTTTCACTTTCTTCAGCTTCCTATGAAAAATAATGAATAGATCCCCTACACAATCACACACCCAATTATCCTTCACAACCTGCAAAAAGGAGTCATTCTCAACCCAGAAATTAAGAAACTTGAAGGATTTAATAATGTTAGCTGAATCAGTAGAACATTTAATCAACAAAGGAGAGTGATCAGATCCAGTCCTGGCAAGATGTTTAATGTCAATCTTAGGGAAGATATCCATGAACTCTTGATTTGCTAAGCATCTATCAATCCTCTTCAATATGAACCGATTCTCTATTCTCCCATTCCACCAAGTATAAATAGAGCCTGAATACCCTAAATCAGTCAACCTACAAGCTGCAGTGGTAGAAGCAAAATCATCTACTTCCTGTGTCAGTACTGGAAAGCCCCCATATTTTTCTTCCTCATAGAGGATGACATTAAAGTCACCCCCTATAAGCCACGGCTTCACCATAGTAGAAGACAAGAATTGCAAGGAATCCCACAATTCTAATCTTTCAGCCCCGTCACATTTAGCATAAACCAAAGTAATGAAGAATTCCTGATTTTGGACAATATAGTGCAGTTTCAATGTCAATTGTTGCTCCTGATCATCAACCACAGTCACACCATAATCATCACCAATAAAAGCCGAGATCTTCCCATTAACATTAGTAAAGGACCAGTGCATTCCCTACCTCATACCATAATACTGGACTCTACAGGGCTCTTGAAAAGGCTCAAGCAACCCTATAAAATCAAAGTGATGATGCCTATACAAAGTATTCAACCTTGTAAACGCCTCAGGCGTATTAACTGATCGTATATTCCAAATCAAAGCTTTATTCATCATTAAACTTTTGATTTAGAACCCCTAATAGGTTGTATCCTGGTAATAGGACCAGGTTCTTTTTTTCCTCGTCGTCCATCTTTTCTTGTAGAATCAATATCGTGTGGGGATAAATCACCATCCCTCGCGACTTGTTGAAAATTATGTGCCGTTGATAACTCATCTTCATCCTCCAAATCCGGTTCAAAATTCTCTTCAACCTGTTGCTCGGATTGCTTCAATGGTGTACGCTTATTCTGCCTAGAAAGTATTGCTTTATTATCTTGCAATCGCATCGAATCAATAAGTTCTTGCTCCTTCTGTGTAAACTCCTCCTTTGAAGACCCTTGATCACCCAGCTTGACGTCAACTTGCCCAGCTCGTGATGGAATTGTTTGTACAGAGGTGTTCATTGGCACGTTCAAATCTGATTTTAAGCGCTGAGTATTCACCATAGCAGTCATGATTTTCAAAGTATCCAGAGGGATTAAGTCATCACGAGTCAACGGAGCAAAACTCACAGCTTTGTTTAAAAGATCCTGCACATCATCATTAATGACTTGGAAACCTTTAGCTCCAGTAAAAGATTTCCCACTGGAAATAGGAAAACCTCCAGCTTTAATTGCCTGCTCATTAACTAAGTTCAATCCTTCAGCTTTATTCCCTGCAGTTAATGCATTCCCAAGTAGATTTGGAGACAACATTAACTCCTTCCCCCTCTTAGAATCAGTTTCCTGAACTGGCACGCATGTGGAAATTTGCAGACCCTCAGCTGAGCCTTTATGACCCTCAGCTTTATTCAACAAAGCCAGCACTTCAGCATTTATTACTTGAAAACCCTTAGCTGCATTAGTTGAATTCCCACTAGAATTAGGACCAAGATTGAGCATAAATTCTTTGCCCGCATTTAATTCCGCATCAGCATCAGCATTAAAAGCCTGCGCAGCTCCTGAAATTAATTTGGATCCTCCAGCTTTAATATTCTGATCATTAAAAAACTTCAAGCCCCCAAATATATTCCCTGTAGTTAATGCAGTCCCAGGTAAATTAGGAGTCAAAAGTAACTCCTTCCCCGACATGACATCAGTTTGGTGAATTAGCACGCGTGTGGAAAAACGCGGACCCTCAGCTGAGCCTTTTACGTTCACACCCTCAGCTTTAATGACTGCTGAAATTCCAACAGCTTTAACACCCAAAGTTGTTGGTGTCGAACCCTCAGCTTTAAAAGCACGCCTATCTGCAGAAACATTAAATGCTGCCTCCTTTTGATTCCCAGCCCCATCAATTTCATCACTCACAATAACTACACCTCGATCTCCCACCGTATCTTTTTCTAGAACTTCTACTCCTTCAGCTGTATTATCCTCCATAAATGCCACTCATTTTTTATTTCCCGACACCTGAACCTTAGAAGTAGGATTTGTAACTGTATTACTTAACTCTTTGTCTTGATTTTTCCCTGTTAAATTCTCCATTGTGCGATCTTCCAAATTTGCACCAACTTGTATTACACCATCATCTTCAACTTTCAAAGCTGCAAAAACATTAGTATTGCGATGAATCCCTTGTGGTCGACCCTCCCGATTGTTAGTAACTACTCCCTTCTTCTTGTTAACAACTTGCCACACATTGTTGTTGTTCCGTCTATACCCAGTGCCTTGATTTCTATTTTGCTTGACATCAACCATAGCCTCACCATTAGTTTTGCTAGGGCCTGCCTCCCCAACAACTTTGCCACTCTTCAAAACACTTGAAACTGGAGGTTGTGCACCCGTATCATCGTGTCCATGATCTTGAACATGCTTCTCTTCACAAAGGTCGGGATGAAGCACTGGACACTCAATATCATCATGTCCTCGCAAACAACATTGTGAACAATATTTTGGAAGATAATTGTACACAATGTTAACGCACATTGAGTGTTTCTTCCCCGATTCTTCATCCACTTCTACAATGTCGATCTCATGAGGCAAGTCGCCTAATAAATCAATTTCAACCTTCACACGAGCACAACTAGGATGAGTGTGATTAATGGTGGCTGCATCAAGATGCAATGGCTTACCCACTGCCAAAGCCAATGAAAAAACGCATTCTTTCACAAAGAAGTTAGGAGGCAAATTGGGAAAAGAAATCCATCCTATAGCAATTGATGTCTCCTTCCAAGGGTCACACCATGGATCCCACTTCAACATGCGCATTAAAAACGAGCTTCTACCAACGTTGAGCCAATGTCCCTTAGAGAGTAGATTCACGTAATCTTCAAACAACTAACATCTAATCAATATGCTACGATAATACAAAGAACCTATCGCACACTGGCCTTTAACTTCACACTGTGAGGGAATAACTTTTCGTAAATCATTCAACTCTGGGGAGCCATATGTGAATTTCCCAATGATGTTGTATATCAGTTTAGTTGAAGCTATGTATTTTTGAACTTCCTTTTTATTCCAAAAGATCGTTGGCCGGCCATTTATCTTTTGTGGGTGACGAACGGGTAGCGTAGGAGCTGGAGCAGCGGGGTTGACAATGTTTTGGGCTGGTGGGACAACAACAGGATCGTAGGAGGTTGTGGACGGTATTGGGGAAGGCTGAGCAACCCCAGTGGGGGGCTGCCCAGTCGCCTGATCGGCCATGGAAGAAGTCAAGAGAAAGCAGCGAAGGAATCGCCAAAGGATCGCCTGGAAATCGCCTTCCTAGAGAGAAAACGTGGGTTTTTTTTTTTAATTCCCTAATTAAGATTGTTCTTACACAATTTTTTTTTTTAAAAATAAAGTAATATTAATCTAAAAAAATTCAAAAATTAAGTGTAGCTCAATTAACGAGACATAATGTTACATGTATTATAATTGAGAATATCATGAGGGTGAATATCATCTGTACAACTTAATCTAAAAATGCATAGTCGATGTTTATATCATCACTTGTTATTGATCTTCATGTCTTATTTCTGTCACTCAAAATTATTAGACTTCAATTATTTTACAATTACAAGTAATTTTGTATTTATCAATGAAGATTAATGTTTTAAATTATAATAGTAATAAATTTTCTTGTTTATTCACTTTTTATAGTAAAAAATATTTTTAACCATTTGAAATTTTAAGGCCTTGTGGTTTATTTGTATCTCATAATAATTGTAACATTATTCAATTTCTTACAATTATTAAAAAGGTTAGATCTTTTATTTCTATAATATTTTTTCTTATTTTTAATTTTCTTAAATTTTTTGATGTACTTTTGATTTTTTTGGCTGATTATGTTATTTTATTAATTTAAAATTAATTAAAAAATAAGATCCATGGGGCGTACGCCTCGTCCCATTGTAAGTAAAATGCCTCGCCTTGTGCCCTCGCCTTTTAAAACATTGGACGCACCTTTTGTTTTGATCATTCTCTTTTCTACTTTCTTGGTGACGCTCTTCTAGTTCTCTTGCAAGGTCGACAATATATCCAAATTTTGCACCATTCATCGCTCCTGGTACATCCCAAAACAAGTAATCGGCTATACCTCGTGCAAATTTCCAAACTTTGGCATTTTCATCTGGAACTAATAAGGAGCGTACTTAACCAAACATGTGAATTGCTTGCTATACTCAAGTACGCTCATATTTCCCTGCCTAAGTTTCTCAAATTTTAAGGCAAGGGCCTCCCTCGTTCCTGCTGGTAGAAATCACTCCATGAATGATTCTACGAATTTGCCCCATGTAGATGGTTGATAAGGATCAAAATAACATGATAGAAAGATAGGAGAGCGAGACACTTCTCGAACTCCCTACGAGGTAACCACGGAGAAATCGTTCCGCAATACCCTCGTATCGGCGTCAAGGAGGACCTACACTATGCAACTACCCTCGAGACGACAACGGACTCGCAAGTAGAATGATCGAGGGGGTTTGGGGGTCAACTAGAATCCACTAGTAAATTCAAACCAACTCAAAGGGTTTTCATTCAAAGAGACTCTTCTCTTGAACATTGTTCAATCAATTCATTCATCAAAGCTAACTATCTAATGAAATGGCTAAGGGGTGTATTTATAGTGTTTCCTAACCCCTTGCAAAATGACTAAAAGGCCCCCAAAGTGGGCTAAGACATAAAAGACCACGTAGGGTCAAAATAGGAAGTTTATGCAAAATCCCGTCAAAACTTAACAGGGGGAGGCGCCCGCCTCAAGAGGGGAGGCGCCCGCCTCATACTGATCCAGCCTCTGGACTTTTGTTGGGCGGTCCGCCTCTTTGTGTAGGCACTCCGCCTCTTCCTGGGAGGTATGGTTATGGCTCAAAATGGACTCTAAGTGTTCCTCCTTGGTCCGTAGTCGGTCCTCCCTCAAGCGTGCTCAAGTCCATGGCTTCAAATCACTCTCGAACCATCCTCCGAAGCTCTTGACTCGTACTCCTTGTGCTCTTGAAGCTTGGTTCTTGATGGTTGTCGCTTTGGCTCCAATTTTTCCCGCATCATCCTCCCCTTCTTGAAAGGATTTCGTCCTCGAAATCAAACCATCAAGCCTACATTCAAAACAAGCACAAACAAAGCTTCCCACTACAAGAGTAGGTTAGTGCCAAAAGTGTGGGAAAACACACTCTTGTGATAGAGCCAAGCATCAATACCAATAAAAAAACTCATGTCTCCCAAGGAAACGACAAGTACTTGACTGACAAAGAAAGTGCACCCAACACAAGAACAAGCAAAGAGATCAATAGGACATGGAACATGCAAGATATAGCAATCCTTATGACCCTCAGCTTTTGAGCAACACACCAATCCTTCAAATCATTATTATCACAACGTGACACATCGGCTTTGGCATGCTCAACACCCAAGGTGTGATCAACATGTGGAGTGGAGTAAAAAAAATAGTTCAATTGGAACCTAACATCAAATACTCAACTCCCCTTCTTGGAAGCACTCTTACACACACCAAGAGTGGCTTCCTCACCTCCAAATCCAACTCCAAGACAATCTCCCTCACTAGGCAAACTCCAAGGAAGGTCTCCAAAATAGGTCCTTCATCATTATAGTCCACACAATGAAGGTTAGGACTACTAGAAGATGGTTCAACACAACCAATATCAAGACCACTCATACTACTTGGAGTTCCAAACAATGGATCATCTTTAGAGTCTATCTTTACATACCAGGGAGGTTCTATTTTACTACTAATCCTAGTCCGATACAATTCGTTACCACAAATGAAATTATCTTCACATAATGGAAATGTAAAAGCATGCACCTCAAATTCATGGTCACATAAAAGAATGGTATCAAGACTAGGTTCTTTACCCATGCCCGAGGAGTCATCGAAAACAATTCGATCCATCTCATTCACTAGGGACTCCTCAAGGTCACTACCAACCTCACTACAACACATAGATCCACCAAATAGAAGCATATCAATAAGGGTATGATCAACTATCTCATCTTTCCCTTTGTCAAAGGTTGGTGGGGTATCATAGCAAAGGTCACAATCATTGTCAACTATCGAATCTACACTAGGGAGAGATTCACAAAATAATGAGCTCACATCATGATGTGGCTTAGCATTTCTCTCAACTAGTGTTTCACAAGCATACTCAAGCTGAAAACTAGAATCTTCACTAGTGGTATACTCATTAGATGCATCAAAAACACCAACTAGTGTTGAGTCATCACAAGACAAGTAGCTAGTAGGCTCATGAAAAGGTGAAGTAACACTTACATTTGTAGTACTTCCTTGATCACTAACAAGGCTTGAAGTGTCATATGCAACTCCTCCTTCATGATGCTCACATTGAGAACTTTCCTCCCCTTGTCTTTCCTTCCAAGCACATAATTGAGGCTCCAATGGCTTGTCTTCAATTGTACCTACACAAGAACTACCTACACAAGAACTTTCACAAGAAAAAGTAGAAGATGAAGAAGGGTTAGAACAATGGGTGCTCTCACTCTTATTTTTTTTTCCTCACCTCTCTTCTCTCTCAATTTTACATCAAGGTCAAGTGTAGTTTGTGGTGACAATCCACTCACATTACTCCTCAAATCCTCTCCTTTTTCCTCTCTTGGATTGTCACCGGTCACTCCCTCACTTCTCTCTATCTTTTCTCTCTCATTTGAAGTGGGGTGACTCTCATTTTCATCATGCAATGGCAAGACAATGAGTTTGTTTGCTTCGGGTTCAAGTACAATGGGTGACTTTGCTTTAGCCGCTTCCCTTAACTCCCTCATTGCTTGTAGTCTTCCCTTACTTGCCTTGGGGTCAAAGGTCTAAGCACATACTTCCTTCTATCTTGCTTGATTGTATAAGAGTTGGTCCGACCATCATATTCTACACACCTATCATATTTCCATGTGATGCAGCCCGAACACGTGCTGATCAAGTGCTCGATCCACCGAGGAGACCGATGACACGAAGCCAAGCCAAGCTGCTGCACAATGTGCACATTCACTTAGCCTGGCTGAAGGAAAATAATTGCTCCGAAGCTGAGTGGCCGGGCTCAAGAACCGAAGGCGTTATCTTCAGATTTGAGCCAGAAGGCAAAGTGACCGAGGACAATGAACTCGAAGACAAGTGAGCGTCCGAGGAAAATGAGTTCGAGCAAGCAACCGAGCACCGAAGTCAAGACTGCCGAACACAAACTTAGCTCAGCCATGCGTGGCTTGTTTTTATTGGTCACTTGTGACTATTTACTACTTTATCCTTAGCATAGTCTATAAATAGTCCATTTCCATTTCATTGTAGGGAATCAAGTTTTTAGTATATGAAAAACATAGCAAGTGCTATTGTGAGTCTCCGATGGAGCCGAACCCCGACGTGGGCTTTTAAAGAACTTGTGTCAATCGGTGTTGTTCATTTGAACAATTTCTTCTTGATCATTCAATTTGCAAGAAGCGGGTCTTTCTTGAGGATTGTTGCATAGTATAGGTGCGTCTTGATTTTCCTTCAATCGAGCTTTGAGACAGGTTCCTCACTGTTCTTTTGAATCGAAGCAAGATTTGTCTTGCTTCTATCTTTACTTTTCTTGTCATTTTCTTCCGCGTTTCGTGTTTAGCATTTTCTTCGGGCTTTGCTTGCACCATCTTGGTATCAGAGCACGGTTTGGGCTTGTTTCCACAACCCCAAATCCTATTCAAGTTATCTTTACTTTTCGTGCGTTTGTGTCTTTGTTTTCCGTTTCGTGTTCTTGATTTTTTTGTTTGGGTTACTGTTGGTGTTGCTGTTGTACATAAAAAAAGTATTAAAAGAAAATTCAAAAATTTGGATTGATTGTTGGTTGTTTGGATTAAATAACCATTGATTCCTGTTCACCACTGTCCGAGGACTGATTTTAGCACCGGTCGTACACCATCGGCGACTAGGGTTTCTCAACCATATTTTTGGAATGTTTTGAGTTAGTGGTGATTGTTTTTTTGAACCCCATTGGGATTGGTTGTTACCGATAAAGATTGGTGGTTCTTGAACTTTTTGTGGTTGTTTTGTGCTTAAATTATCGAAGTTCCCTGAGTTGCACCGTGTCCGTATGCCGGAAAATTGTTACTGTTGTAACAGTGTACGACACGAGGAGCTGGACCTCAGCTCAAAGGGCTTTGAACTGATTCCTCCGATTGTTGTTGAAAACGGAGACGAAGACAACACATTAAAATTGTTTGAAAATCGTGGTCAGTGAACGAAGTAAAGCTGTCCGTACGCCGGAGCTAAGCTTCACTGTTCCATTGAAGAAGAAAGGGTAAAATTTTAAATCCACAAACTCCAGGTGAAAACGTGTCGGCCTGAAAAAGGAAAGCGGATAAGGTAAAACCCTATCCGTACCAAGGAGGGGCCACTCTTGTACGGACAAGAGTTGGTGTGTTCGAAAAAGATTCTAAAAGGGAATCAAAGGGTAGATTCTCCTAGGTTTTCACTTTTCTTCTGTCCGAAATTCTAGTTAGTGGATCTTTTGAGTAATTGTCCTACTCGAGGTCGTACTAACTCATTTGAGCTGATAGGCACTCGTGCGTGGGCGACCGAAGTCCAACTTCGTAGAAATTCTTTGACTTCCCGAAGCGCAAGTGTAAATAGCTGTCCGTCCCATCGAGTAAAATCAACTCACTCTTCCTGAAGTAAGACATCGTAACTTGTCGAATTCGAAGGAACTGAGAGAAGTTGATCAACCGAGGAAGCCATTGGCTACAAGTTCTTGAGTGAACAAAACCGAACCCATAAATTGAGTGGACCCGAGTGCCATCCATCAAGGTGAGGGAGTGTGTGAGGTGATTTCTAACCTTAACATTTGTTTGGTCTTTGATTTGTGCAGGAACCATTGCTGGGAATGGAGGCGATGGCAAAGGCATTGAGAAGCCCGAAGTGTCGTTAGCTGATCTCATGGCTGCGATACAAGGCGTCAGTGCCGAAGTAAGAGGAGTGAGTGTTCGAGTAGCTCAACTCGAACAAGGAAGTGCGTCCGTGGCCATGAATGGGTCCGGCGCTGGGACTAGCCACTCCACTCCAATGATACCTGAGCTGTATGCTGAGCTTGTTCGACAACATCAGTTGACGAGTGAGGCAATTCAAAGAGAACTTAACGTGGGCAATCCCCAAACACAACAAAACTTGGGCAATCCCCAAGCTGGCTATCAAAACTTGGGCATTCCCAGAGGAAAGAGGATACCACTTCCAAAGGCCCGAAGAGATCTTGGAGCCGTTGTCGAAGAGGTTGTCGAAGAGGAATTTCCTGAGGATGAATATGAAAATGAGCCGCCATTCGCTCAACGAAGGCAAGCTCACCGAGGTCGTGGAAATTTCCGAGGTCGAGGTCGAGGCGCAAATGCTGAACGACATATTGAGCATGAGGCTGATGACCGCTATGATGAGTATCCCGAACAGGTTCGTGGTGTTCGAGACTCAAATTTGAACAGTGTCAAGATCACTATTCCACCCTTTAAAGGAACTAGTGATCCAGATGAATATCTTGAATGGAAGCTTAAAATGGAGCGCATCTTTGAAACCAATGAGATGACCGATGAGAGAAAAGCTGCCCATGCCATTGCTTAGTTCGAAGCTTATGCATCTACGTGGTGGGAAGCTGACAAAAGGCATAGACGAAGGAATGCCTATCCCGTAGTCAATACTTGGCCACAGTTGATGAGAGCAATGGATGCTAAGTATTTGAGTGCCAAGTACAGGCAAACTCAAATGCAAAAGCTCTATGAGCTCAAGCAAGGGTCCAAGTCAGTCCAGGAGTATCATGATGAGTTCGAAAAAGTTCGATTAAATCTTGATTTGGCCGAAGACGAAGAACAAGCCATTATCAGATTCAAAAATGGCTTGGCTCAGGATGTGTCATCTCAATTGAGGCTACGCGTGTATCACACGTTGGAAGATCTGTTCGATGCTGCCACCGAAGCTGAAAAGTTGGTGAAGGATGAAAAGGCAAACCGGTATCAAGGAGTCACTACTTCTACTCCTTTGAACCAGGTAAAGAATGGAAGAGTCCAAACCAAACAAGTGCCAACACTGTTCGAGAATCAAAGAGACCCTTCGAAAGAGGTGTGACCGTTAACCAATCAAGAGAAGTGGGAGGTAAAGTACAACTCAACTCTCCTAGTGCTTCAAATATTCAGTGTCACAAATGCAAAGGTTATGGTCACATGGCAAATGAGTGTCCAACTCGCAAAGTTATGCTTCTGCTCGAAGATAGAACCATCCATGAGCAAGCGAGTGACACCGAGGAGGAGTTTATCGAGGAGACTGACCGAGCTGAAGGTGATGATGATCGTGAAGCTTCCGAAGCTGATCATCCGGAAATGTTTCTTGTGGTTAGAAGGAATTTGTGTTGCATGACTCTTGAAGAAGAAGACAACCAAAGAGAGAACCTCTTTCATGCCCGATGTCGAGTGAGGGGAAAGGTGTGTTCGATGATCGTTGACTCTGGTAGTTGTGCAAATGTGGTGAGCCAAACCTTGGTTTCACAAATGGGACTAACTACTTTGAAGCATCCCCCACCCTTACAAATTACAATGGCTGAATGAGTGTGGAGAATTGAGGGTTGTTAAACAAGTGTGGATCAAGTTCAGAATTGGAGAGTATCAAGATGAAATGATATTCGATGTGGTGCCGATGCAAGCTTGTCATTGCTATTGGGACGACCGTGGTAGTATGACCGGTCGGTCATTCACAACGGGAGATCCAACACTTACACTGCTAAGCTCGAAGGAAAGAGTTTCATACTCAAACCCTTGTCTCCAAAGCAAGTCACCGAGGACTATAAATGGATGAAAGAATTGAAAGAAGCGGCAAAAGCTAAGCTTCCGATGGGAGCAAAATTGGGGGCCGAAGACACAAACTCACTGCCCGAAGTAAAAGGAATCTGTGCAATCATGCAACCGGGTGAGTTTCTACGAGGCAATGACAACGGTCAGATGATGATTTGCCTCGTGCACAAGGGTATCTTTCCAAACTCTAATGATGATTTTTCTAATGATAACCCTTTGCCTAGTGTTGTACAAAGTGTTTTGCAGGACTTCGGAGACATGTTCCCTGAAGAAATGCCAGGTGGATTACCTCCGTTGAGAGGAATCGAGCACCAAATTGACTTTGTACCGGGGTCACAAATCCCCAACAAACCTGCATACCGGTGTAATCCCGAAGACACCAAAGAGCTCCAACGGCAGGTTGATGAGTTGTTGAACAAGGGCCTTGTTCGAGAGAGCTTGAGTCCTTGTGTCATTCCAGTTATACTTGTCCCAAAGAAAGATGGAACATGGCGAATGTGTGTTGATTGCCGAGCAGTCAACAAAATAATGGTAAAGTATCGTCATCCTATCCCTCGATTAGATGACATGCTAGATGAGCTAAGTGGTTCTTCATGCTTTACGAAGATAGACCTCAGGTCTGATTACCACTAAATCCGAATGAAACCCGGAGACGAGTGGAAAACCGCATTCAAGACCAAATTCGGTCTCTATGAATGGTTGGTGATGCCTTTTGGCTTATCCAATGCACCGAGCACATTCATGCGGCTGATGAACGATGTGCTCAAACCGTTCATAAATAAGTTTGTTGTCGTTTACTTCGATGACTTACTTGTTTATAGTAAATCTGTGGATGAACATGTTGAACACCTAAGGCTAGTGCTTGATAAACTTAGAGAAGAGAAGTTATACGCTAACTTCAAGAAATGTGCCTTTTGTGTAGAATGTGTAGTCTTTCTTGGATTCGTTGTCAGTGCTAATGGTGTTGAAGTCGACGAGTCAAAAGTCGAAGCCATCAAAGATTGGCCAACTCCAACCTCGGTATCACAAGTTCGTAGCTTCCATGGCTTAGCTAGCTTTTACCGAAGGTTTGTTCGTGATTTTAGCACCGTGGCAGCTCCTTTAACCGAGATGGTAAAGAAAGATCATCCATTTGTGTGGGGAGAGTCCCAAGAAAGGGCTTTCCAAGAGTTCAAATGGAGGCTTTGCTCTGCCCTGTTGTTGCAACTCCCTGACTTCGGCAAAGCATTCGAAGTCGAGTGTGATGCATCTGGAGTTGGGATCAGAGGAGTGTTGATGCAAGAATCGAAGCCAATCGCTTACTTTAGCGAAAAGCTTAAGGGTGCAACTTTGAATTACTCAACATATGACAAAGAGTTGTATGCCCTCGTTCGAGCACTCGCCCATTGGCAACATTATTTGTGGCCTCGAGAGTTTGTGATCAAAAGTGATCATGAGTCCTTGAAGCATCTCCGAGGACAGGAGAAATTGAACCGAAGACATGCCAAGTGGGTTGAATTCATTGAAAGCTTTCCCTATGTAATTCATTACAAAAAAGGGAAAGATAATGTTGTGGCCGATGCGCTATCAAGGAAATTTGCCTTAGCGACCACTCTCGCCTCTAGGCTCATGGGATTTGAAAACATCAAGTCGATGTACGAAGACGATCCCAAGCTAAAATGCGATCGTGACGCAATCTTGAGTGGCCGAAGGGTTGAGAAATACCAATGGCATGATGGCTACCTCTTCAAGAATGGGAGGGTTTGTGTGCCAGTGTCATCGTGGAGAGAGCTCCTAGTTGCCTGTGCCTCATGGTTTGTATACCCCATTGCCTGTGCCCGATCGACCTTGGGTTGATATATCCATGGACTTTGTGTTGGGATTACCGAGGTCGGGGGGGGGGGGGGGACATGATAGCATCTTTGTTGTAGTTGACCGTTTTTCAAAAATGGCTCACTTCATTCCTTGCAAAAAGTGTGATGATGCACAACATGTGGCTACTTTGTTTATTTCTAATGTGTTAAGATTACATGGTGTGGCTCGTACTATTGTGAGTGATCGAGACTCAAAATTCTTGAGTCATTTTTGGAAGTGTTTGTGGGGTGCCCTCGGCACGAAGTTACTATTCTCAACGTCTCACCATCCTCAGACTGATGGACAGACCGAGGTAGTTAACCGAACCTTGGGATCGTTGCTTCGAGCAATGACCAAAGGCAAGGTCGGGAACTGGGCTGATCGTTTGCCCATGATGGAGTTTGCATACTATCGAACGGTGCATAGAATGATAAACATGACCCCGTTTGAATGTGTGTATGGTTTTAATCCTTTGATTCCACTTGATTTAACCCCATTGCCTCGAGATTCTGTTCTTGATTTTGAAGGTACTCAACGAGCAGCTGCTTTGATCAAATTGCATGCAAGGGTGAAGAAGAAGCTCGAGGAAGCCTATGCAAAGGTTTCCTTAAAGAAAAACAAGGGGCGTAAAAAGCTGGAATTAAAGAAGGGAGATTGAGTTTAGGTTCACTTTCGAAAGGAACGCTTCCCGAACCAAAGGAAAGGAAAGTTGGCTCCTCGAGGGGATGGTCCATTTCAAGTGTTGACCAAGATCAACAACAATGCTTACGTGATCGACCTCCCTGGTGAGTATAATGTGTCCAACACCTTTAATGTTACTAACTTAGTTCCTTGTGTTGTAGGTCAAACTTCGGAGGACGAGGAGGGCTCGATTTTGAGGACGAAATCTTCTCAAGAAAGGGAGGATGATGCAGCCCGAACACGTGCTGATCAAGTGTTCGATCCACCGAGGAGACCGATGACACGAAGCCAAGGCAAGCTGTTGCATGATGTGCACATTCGCTTAGCCTGGCCGAAGGAAAACAATTTCTCCGAAGCTGAGTGGCCGGGCTCAAGAATCGAAGGCGTTATCTTCAGAATTGAGCCCGAAGGCAAAGTGACCGAGGACAATGAACTCAAAGACAAGTGAGCGTCCGAGGAAAATGAGTTCGAGCAAGCAACCGAGCACCGAAGTCAAGACTGTCGAACACAAACTTAGCTCAGCCCTGCGTGGCTTGTTTTTATTGGTCACTTGTGACTAATTACTACTTTATACTTAGCATAGTCTATAAATAGTCCATTTCCATTTCATTGTAGGGAATCAAGTTTTTAGTATATGAAAAACATAGCAAGTGCTATTGTGAGTCTCCGATGGAGCCGAACCCCGACGTAGGCTTTTAAAGAACTTGTGTCAATCGGTGTTATTCGTTTGAACAATTTCTTCTTGTTTATTCAATTTGCAAGAAGCGGGTCTTTCTTGAGGATTGTTGCATAGTATAGGTGCGTCTTGATTTCCCTTCAATCGAGTTTTGAGACAGGTTCCTCACTGTTTTTTTGAATCGAAGCAAGATTTGTCTTGCTTCTATCTTTACTTTTCTTGTCATTTTCTTCCGGGTTTCGTGTTTAGCATTTCCTTCGGGTTTTGCTTGCACCACCATGGTCTCCCAAACAAAAGATGGCAAGCTTGCATCAGGGCCAAATCAAACATGATTTTTTCCCTATAGTTTCCAATGCTAAATTCGATCAATACTTGCTCCACCACTTGCAACTCACCACACTCACTTAACCATTGTAAACGGTATGGGTTTGGATGCTTTAGAGTGGGTAATTTCAATTGGAAAAGCAAGGTTTTGCTTATTATATTGACACAACTTCCCGAGTCAATAATCATGGAACAAACAAGACCCATGACTCGGCATTTAGGATGGAAGGGAGAAAAAGCTCCTCCTCACAACTAGCGAAACATGAGGATTATCCCCCTCAACCGTATCCTCCTCTACATCATCCATAGGTAGAACATTTTGGATGGGTCTTGGAAGTGGAGTATTCCTCTGGGGATTGCCCAAAGGGTGGGAATTGCCCACTTGTTGGCGATTGCCCAACACTTGGTCATTTCCTCCACGGTCTTCCTTCACCCATTGTTGACTAGGCAACTCAACAACTTGTTCCGGGGCAAAGGTTGAACCACTTGTGCCTCCTCCGGCTTCAACTTGGACACTCGGGGTCCCTTTCTCAACTTGGGCCCTTGAGGTCCTTCTTTCAAGAGTTTCTATCCTTAGGCTCATACTATCCAATTTTTCTATGATAGTAGCCAAGGTACTCTTCACAAAATCATCACCTTTATTGGCCATGGTACCTACAAAATCAACTATGTTAGTGAAAATACCTCACTCACACCCTCACGTGTATAGCACTCGGGTCACTCGTTTGGTGGTGGTGGATATTTCACTCAAGTTTGAGTCACTCAAGTTTGAGTCTAGAAGTTTCACATAGTTGATCAACAAACCACAACTCAATCACTCACTACACAAGTCCAATGCACTCCGGGGTGAGTGCAGTTAAATGGGACTCGATTGGACGATAAGCACTTTCAAGTGAGGACTTGAGCCAAATGATACTATGGATCTTCTTTAAATTCTAGTCCCCTTTCTAAGGCACGATGATCCTAAAAGCTCGAAGTAATTAGTATTAATCAAGTAGGATTATACTCTAATAGCACTAATCAGGAGCAATGCAAACAACAAAACAAGAGAACCTAGGATAAACTACCCAAATCAACAACTCCCAGAAACAGGCGCCCCGCCTCAGCAGAGTAGCCGGCCGCCCAGAGCAAAGCTACATTGAGGAGGCGCTCCGCCTCTTTGGTGAGGCAGAAAATCTACAGAGTTCAAAAAATTGAGGCGCTCCACCTCTATTCTTAGGCGCTCCGCCTACTGCGATTTTCAGCACAGTTTCACTTCATGTTTTTCGACTTCAGCACCCAAAAATCCAACAAATCACACGATGTTTTAGCAATCCGAAGATACCCAAATATTGTTTCAATCACAAAGATCAAACCCCAATTATTTAAGCAAACCCCAATCAATAACAATCAATTCACCATGTTCATCATCTTCAAAACTAGGGTTTCAAATTTTCAAATTTTTCAAAGGGTTTCAAATCTTCAAATCATGGAATACAACTCCAAATCATGTGCTTTGGGTACCAAAATAACGGATTTCTAATAAGGAACAAACCTCAATTACAATCACAACAAGAATCAATCCAACGAACAAGATAGGCCAAATTTTTGGTATTTTCAACTTCTTCTATTTTTTTGTGAATTTCTTCTTCCAATAACAACAACAAGAAAACTAATGATAGAAATCGACCTAGGCAAGAAGAACCAAGGGTCGGGGGTTTGTAGGAATAAGACCCGAGCCTTGCTCTGATACAAAAATGATAAGGATCAAAATAACATGATAAAAAGATAGGAGAGCGAGACACTTCTCGAACTCCCTAAGAGGTAACTACGGAGAACTCGTTCCGCGATACCCTCGTATCCGCGTGAAGGAGGACCTACACTATGCAACTACCCTCGAGACGACAACGGACTCGCAAGTAGAATGACCGGGGGGGTTTGGGGGCCAACTATAATCCACTAGTAAACTCAAACCAACTCAAAGAGTTTTCATTCAAAGAGACTCTTCTCTTGAACATTGTTCAATCAATTCATTCATCAAAGCTAACTATCTAATGAAATGGATAAGGGGTGTATTTATAGTATTTCCTAACCCCTTGCAAAATGACTAAAGGCCCCCAAAGTGGGCTAAGATATAAAAGACCACGTAGGGTCAAAATAGGAAGTTTACGCAAAATCCCGTCAAAACTTAACAGGGGGAGGCGCCCGCATCAGTATGCTTCAGAGGGAGGCGCCCGCCTCAAGAGGGGAGGCGCCCGCCTCATGCTGATCCAGCCTCTAGACTTTTGTTGGGCGGTCCGCCTCTTTGTGTAGGCGCTCCGCCTCTTCCTTGGAGGTATGGTTATGACTCAAAATGGATTCTAAGTGTTCCTCCTTGGTCCGTAGTCGGTCCTCCCTCAAGCGTGCTCAAGTCCATGGCTTCAAATCACTCTCGAACCATCCTCCGAAGCTCTTGACTCATACTTCTTGTGCTCTTGAAGCTTGGTTCTTGATGGTTGTCGCTTTGGCTCCAATTTGCCCCGCATCAATGGTGTATCCTCTACTCATTCTTTCTCCCACATCTCAAACAAAGAGTTAGAAATATCTTGTAGTTGTTATGAAGCCAACTCTACGACATCGGTGCCTGTGATTCTCATTACCCTAAGGGCCTTTTGAATACCTTTTAAGAATAATTGGATCCTCACTAGTATTTGAACTATTGAACACATGTGGGTGAAGCTTAAGGAACTAAGCGACTTTAGAACTTGAGCCGCCAGAAGTTCCATCTTGCTCATTTACTTGACTTGGAACTTAAATATTCTTTTGCACCTGATTCGCAACAATCCCAGTAAGAAGTTCAATAGCTCCCCTCATGCTTTTCATGGTCTCAGTAATCTTGGTTGGTAGGACAATTTGAACGGCCGGGGGTGGCACAGGTACTTCATCGTGGACTGGTTCCTCAGTACATATTGGGGCTTCTAGAGCCCTTGCTCCGATAGGTGCTTCACTTCGACCTCGACCTCGGCCTTTTCCTCTCGACGTGGTAGGAACATCATCAGACGCGACATCAAGTACTATAGGTACCACTCTAATATTATTGGACGATCGTGTTTGGACCATTTCCTAAGATGAAAAGAAAAGGAAGGGAATTAGACTTTCCTTATTATAGAGCTCTAACACACGATCTAGAGTGAAACAAACATGAGACACCTAAATATCATCGGAGCCTCTCAATTACGAATGTGGGGCCCGACACATCCATAAGGGAGAGTCTACTAGACACTGCGCCATGTACACCTAGGAAGCTGAACACCTAGGCTCCGATACCAAGCTTGTCACGACCCAATTCTATATGAGCCATGCTGGCCAAGCAAATCAAGTATCTTGAACTGCTAAAGTACAACCTGACTTATTTTATTTCATAAAAGATACTAGAATAATGTTTAAGATTATCAAAACATCCATATATGGATACACCCACAACTAGTACATGGAGCATAACTCTAGATAATTATAGAATTATGAAATCAACTTATACAACAAGACAACAACGAACACTAGCACCCGCGAAAGAAAAGTGGGGCTCACCACCAGCTCAAGAAGGTGGTTCTCAGACTGTAGCTTCTGGATGGACTTCGGGACCTAAAACCAAGTAGTTCAATTAACTTCTACCTTCTTTTAGAAATTGGAACAAATATCTTATGAAAAAATATGCACTTTGCATAATAAACATATTTATATGTACATTAATAAATCATCAACATAATAAGTTAAATAAAATATTTTAGGAATAGAGAATCATTCACCAAAAATCGAGTGTTGCCTATAGGCGATAAACATCCCTTATACTGGGGAAGTTCCCTCTAGACACTGACATTCACCACGTGTACATCGTGGAGTCCGATCATCCACCCAATCGGCTAGGGATTTTCTTACCATAATGTCATACGAATAGGACAAGGTGCTAGCAACCCCAAAGAAATCTCCTAATGAACCACTATATCTCATAGTGGATAAATTTAACTTAAACCCCCACACCGGCACGTGTGGCTCTGGTGCATTGGATACGCTCATCCAAGTACAACCTCTGTTAACTAAAGGTTCATCCAAAAACTAATTAAATATCTCATATTGCTTGTGCAGGCTCTTGGCACATTCATAAACATTAAATCATATCTTTATTGTCTTATTTCTTGATGGGCCATAAAAAAATGCACTAATAAAATATTAAGTATTACATAAAGAATATAACAGCCATGAAACTTCACAATAATGGTGATATTCACACACGCTCATTCCCACGTGTATAAGCACACGAGAAATTAATTTAGAAATAAATCTTTAACGCTCTCAAAACTCATAAAACATTCAACATTTTAGAAAAATACTTCCAAAGGATAGGTCTCAACTTACTTGGACTCCGAGCTAATGACTTGACCTAGAATAACATAAAATTCGATTATTGTCAATCTATACAAATATTATTATTTGAGCATAAGTCTCTAGAACTTTCGCTATACTTATTATAGTTAGTCGACTTTTATTCAGACACCGTAAATACAACATACTTCTACTTTATATGTACTATAAATATATATTATGTAGGCCATAATTAATAATTGTTAGATATATGTGAAGTAATAACAGATGTGTAGTTTAAAATATTAGAAAGATATACATTTTAACTAAAAGAGTATAAAGATGGAGCTACAAGTTAGAGAAGCTTTAGGGCTTCAATAGTGGGCATGAATAAAGAAGAAAACTTGAAAGCTTAGTAGCACTTTTAGGTAAAATAAAATACATGACTTGGCATTTTTGAAGTGTGCAATTACTGAATTAGGAGTAGGGTATTTATAGGGATAGGAGTGGATTCTAGATAGGCTATTTGTCATCTGACTTTTTGTTGCATGAGCTACTAAATTTGTTGTAAGACATTTGGCATTTAAATCTTGCCACCTTGTTGTCTTATCATGCATGGTTAACACTTGCCTAAGCAAGAGCAACACTTGTTTCATGAAAAATTACATTTGTCTCTTGAGTCATGCATGGAAGAAACTTATTTCACTATCAATGACATTTGTCTATGTGTTCATGCATGCAAGACACTTATCCTACCATCAATAACACTAGTCTTATGGAATCATGCATGCAAGACACTTATCCTACCATCAATGATACTTATTTATAGTAAGATGCAGGCATTACACTTGGTTTAGTGTGAGTTCCATGTGTTTATGGATGACTTATGATGGACGTGTATCTACCAAGAACAAGTAAGGTGACACTTAGGTAGTATTTTTTTTCTAAGAAGGTATCACCTCGTCTTTTGGATATCTTGGACATAAATAAATGTCTACTAAACCAAATATCAAAAATATTATTTAATAAGTTAGTATCATGATTATCAATCAATTCTCAAATAATAATAATTATAATAAAATTGATAGTAGTAGTATTAGTAGTAATAATAATAGTAATGATGATGATAATAATAATAATAAAAGTTTTGTAATACTAGTATTTATATTAATACTAATAATATCCCCTTTATTAGAAAAAATAATTTGGAAAAATAAAATAGTTAGGGATATACATTATAGCAAAACTCTTGTTGCCAAGATTAATGCAAAAGCGTATTGGAATATAGGGTCATTACGACTTCCAAGTAGTCTATAAGAGTCCCACGCCGGTGAGGATTTATTATTACATATCTCCTGGTAGACGATGAGAGTCCCGCGCCGGAGATAGGTGTCGGGTACATGTGACCCTATTGCATCATGATACATTCATTTCATATCTTTATGTGTGTTTTGTGAACTATATGGACTTGTTGTATTGTCTATTTGTGATTGACTTAGTTGATTAGCTGAATTGATTCTATTTTTTCTTGATTAGCGTACCTATCCCTAAAGGTCGCTAGTGTTCCTCACTTACTGAGACCCTATGACTCACTCCTTATCTGTTCTTGTGTTGTCTTTTCGTTCGGCAGATTTCGCTCCAAGACCCAGCCAACAGTGCGATGGAGGAGCAAGGACGTTTTCAGCTGTCTGTGGTGAGTCAACTTGTTCGTTGACACCACCAGCCATAGTTATCATAGTTGTATCTCATTTTTCTCCCATCGGGAGATGTACATATATGTTTTTTGTTGGAGTTCTTAGATGTTTGATTTGAAAACCTCTAGACCTATGTATTTTGTATAGTTAGCTGTATTATTCAAACAACTTGTAAATATGTCTATCTTATATATGTCTGTCCTTATGAGTAATATTGTGTTGCTAAGGTTAGATTCATTTTGTTTTCAAGTAATTATCTGAAATATATTTCGATTCAGTTGATAGGGTTCGCCCGACAAGTTTAGGGGAGGTAGTCGAGTTCCCGCACGGCCTAACAAGGAAATCTGGTTCGTGTCACTATTTTAGCTCTCCTAGATTCTAGGATCATATCATTTAGTATAAGAGGTCGGATCAGTGTTTGTTCTTAGAAACACTGTCTAGGTTTTGATTTCTATACTTGAAAATAGCAACAAAAAAAAAAATCAAATAAAAATCAAATAAAAATTCAAAAAAAAATTTAAAAACATATAGTCAATTTCTATTTTGGGTCTAAGAACACCGTTCAATTTCTTTGTCCTTGAAAATTTTAGGATTTTTAATCTATTGGGAATTCTTTTTCTGCACTTAAATTTGTAGATTCTCACTAATCTGAACGGATATAAGTGAAGACAAAGCAAAACCTCCATTGACAACCTTCGAATGAGCTTGCATTTTGAACTTGGTATGCTAAATTTAGGAACGTTTTTTAAAATTCTTGTTAGGGGTTACTTTGCGAGGTTGTAAGGAATTTGTGGTTGGTGTTTGAACAAAATTGGTGGAGATCTGCCTAGGGCTTTTAGATTGAAAGAACTGGGTTTTGAAGAAAAGTTTGAAAAACACCAAGAACATTGAAGAACATATCATAGTTTTTAGGGTTAAACTTGCAGGTTGAGATTGCGAAAGAGTTATTCTCAGCTGAGAATCGCGAATGTGACAATCAACACGCGAAAGCGAAGAAGCACTCTGTTGCATTAAATCTGATGGTTTTAGTTTCTGAGATTTATAACTGAATTCTAAATCTCTTTGACTCACCCACTTGCTGTCAGAGATAGGAAAAATAATACCAGCATCCAGCCACTCGATAACTTCTTTCTTCACCACCTCCTTCATGATTGGATTTAGCCTCCTCTGCTGCTCTATGGATGGCTTATGATCTTCTTCCAAGAGAATTTTATGCATGCAGAAGGAAGGACTAATCCCTCTAATATCAGCAATAGTCCAGCCAATAGCTCTCTTGCGCTCTCGCAATACCCGCAACACCTTCTCAACCTGCACATCAGACAACAAAGAAGAAAGGATCACGGGCAAAGTATTACCTTCACCCAAATAAGCATAACGTAAATGTGCGGGTAAAGGTTTGAGCTCAAGATTAGGAGCTTTCTCAATAGACGGTTTAGCAGGAGCTAAGGTCAACGGTCTATCAAGCTCCTCAAATTTCTTCCACCCTGGGATGAATCTACTCTGCATATTAAGAACCTCCACAAATTCTTCAGTATCTTCATCCTTCAGGATATCATCATCATCACATAAGAGTGCCCTTTC
Source organism: Petunia x hybrida (assembly GCA_037355625.1). NCBI lineage: Eukaryota > Viridiplantae > Streptophyta > Magnoliopsida > Solanales > Solanaceae > Petunia > Petunia x hybrida. The sequence goes on along the minus strand of JBBBVM010000695.1, from coordinate 530,271 downwards.
CAAAGAATCAACATTAGAAGCCAAGAATGACCTCTCATCAGCAGTCAACTCATCATCTATTACTTTTACCATGGACAACTCTTCATAATGAGAAGGAAGCTGGGTAGCTCTGAACACATTAAACACCGCTTCTTCCCCATTTACCTTCATGATCATCTTGCCAGCTCTGACTCTAATAACAGCATCCGCAGTAGCCAAAAATCCTCTTCCCAAGATGAGAGGAACCTCAGGATCAGCTTCATAATCAAGAATAATAAAATCAATGGGTAATATGAACTGACCCACTTGTACAAGCACATCCTCAATAATCCCCTCAGGGCATGTCAAAGATCTATCAGCAAGCTGCAGGGTCACAGTAGTGGGTCGTGGCTCACCCAGGCCTAGCTTCCTAAAAACTGAAGAAGGCATCAAATTCACACTAGCACCCAAATCACATAAAGCACGACCAACCTCATGTTCCCCAATTTTTAAAGGGATGGTAAAACTGCCCGGGTCCTTCAATTTCTGCGGAAGCTTGCTTCTAACTCTGGAACTGCACTCCTCAGTAAGTGCAACTGTCTCAAACTCAGTCAATCTTCTCTTGTTAGCAACAATATCCTTGATGTATTTAGCATATTTGGGAACATCCCGCAAAAGCTCCACCAAAGGAATATTTACCTGAATTTGACTCAATATCTCCAAAAATTTCTTGCATGCTGCATCAACTTTCTGCTTCTGAAGTCTCTGCGGGAAAGGTGGTGGTGGTCTCACAATAGCAGACTCGGGCTGCTTTTCGGTTACCTTTTCTGCTTCTTTTTCCACTTCCCTATCAACATTTGGCTCTAACTCACCAACAGGCTTCTTTGGCTTTGGGGGAACTTCCTCCAGTGCTCTTCCATTCCTCAAAGTCACTGCTTGCACGAATACTCTAGGATTCTTCTCTGTATCACTCGGTAAAGCACCCCGAGGTCTATTATTTTGTGCTCCAGCAAGCTGCCCCAATTGTCTTTCAAGATCTTTCTGTGCATTGCTCAAATCTTTTATTGTTTGTGCCTGAGATGCTGACTAATCAATGAGCTTTTGCTGCCCTGCAAGAATTTTCTTGAGCATATCCTCCATAGTATTAGACTGCTGTGGTTGAGCCTGAGACTGCGATCCCTGCTGTGGTGCATTGTTTTGAGTAAATTGGGCTCTCTCATTACCCTGAAACTGCTCACGGGTATCCCTCCAAGAAAAATTTGGGTGATTACGCCAACCCGTGTTATAATTATTACCATACTGATTTCGGTTTTGGCCCTGTGATCTGTTCTGATTACCCACATAATACACTGATTCTGGGTTAGAGGGACAAACCTCAGTGCTATGATCCTCACCACATACCTCACAAAAGGCCTGAACTTGCTGCACTGGAGTTGGTTGTGGCTTTGCTTGGAGAGCCAGCTTACTGATTTGATTGGAAATCGCATCCATCTTTGCTCGCAACTCTGTGATTCCATCTAGTTGAAGTACCCCAGCAGCTTTCTGCGTAGCCGCTCTGCTAGCCCCCTCACTAAGTATATTAGCTCTGCCATCACCCTGCCAATCAGGATTTCTCTGTGAAAACTTATCAAGTAAGTCATAGATCTGTTCAAAATTTAAGGCCAGCACTTGGCCTCCAGCAGCAGCATCAACCACAATCTTAGTATGTTGGTTCAATCCCTCAACAAAAGTGTGTGCAATAACCTCATTAGTTTGATTGTGGTGAGGACAATCTCTCAATAACGCTTTAAATCTCTCCCAGGCTGCATATAATGATTCGCCTTCAAACTGCCTGAAGGACAAAATTGCACTCCTCAACCTGGCCGTCTTAGCCGACGGATAAAACTTAGCCAAGAATTTCTTAGCTAAATCCTCCCAAGTAGTGATAGACCCAGGCTTTTCAGCCTTTAACCACTTCCTTGCTGTCCCAATCAATGAAAATGGGAACAAAGTCATTCGCACATAATCAGTAGGCACACCTGTCGGTGTATAAGTATCACTGATCTCCAGAAAGTTCTGCAAGTGTTGCTTCGGATCTTCATGCAGGAATCCACCATATTGCCCCGTCACATGCAGCAACTGAATCATGCCGGGCTTGATCTCAAAGTTTCCAGTAATAGCAGGCTTCACAATACTTGACTCTACTCCTTTCAGACTAGGAAGAGCCACATCTCGCACTGCTACTGTTTGTTCTTCAGCCATTTCAACAGGAAGGGATGCAAGTACGATTGCTAATGCTTCTCGATCTCTCGCTTCTTTCCTTGTTTTCCTCAAGGTTCTTTCAGGCTCGGGATCAAAAGGTGCGAGGGATTCGTTCTTTTTGTTCCTTTGCATTCAAAACCTATTGCCTGAAACAGCACAGGAAACTCAACAAAAAATTAAACCTCAATAGCAATTAAGTAATTGTTCAAAAGTAATTAGTCCGTAATTAGTCCCCGGCAATGGCGCCAAAAACTTGTTGCTCTCAAACGCACACGCAAGTATACGCGGTCGCCAAGTAATAAAGTGACAAAGTCGAGTATCGTTCCCACGAGGACTATGCAGACTAGTGCTTAATAAACAATTCCTAAATAAACTATCCAGGGGTCTTTTTCCAATGATTGTAAGAGTTTTTATACTAAAATGCAATAATTAAAGTGCTGGAATGTAATCAAGCAATGGGGCAAAACTTTGGTTGTTAACGATATCAAGAGAGCGATCCAGGGTCAGAGTTACGAACAATCCAGTTGATGTATTCAATTGATTTCACTTCTTAAATCCCGGGTTACTAACTGACAGGTTAATTGTAATTATGAAAACCTTTCAGTTCTTCACAATCTATGCAAGCTACTTTAATCCCTGTATGTCTATGGGTTAAATCACATGCACGCATTAACGATCCTGTAATTAGTTAAACTAGGCAAGCAAGTATATGTCTATCCTACCCGCGAATTGATTCCCCGATGCCCGGGTTCACAAACTAGTTCTATTCTTCCTTATTACGTAATTAGATTCTCTCTTTCGAGTTCAACCCAAAAACCATAGATGATGTATAACTATCGAGCTCTAACAATTATACACGTTAAATCAAGGAAGAATAAATAACCCGTTATGGGATTCAATCAATGGAATTCAATCTTCAACAATCAACTTTCATGTAAACTCTAACCCCAGAACGTTAGGAAATTAGTCACACATATTCATAATCACAAGGCAAAGATTTGGTGTAATAATGAAATACATGATGTAATAGATGAAAGATTTGGGAATAACCCTTGTTCAATGAAGTGTGTAGCTCTCAATATTGCTCCAAAGTCAAGAACCCCTTACAAAAACTAAGTAATAAACTATTTATAATGTTTCCAAACCCTTGGTAATAAGTTAAACCCAAAACTAGAAGGAATAGGAAGTAAAATCGCACACAAGGGGCGCTATAACGAGCGCCCCGCGCCCCGAAAAGCGTGCTACCAACCAGAACCCGCTCCCAGCCTTCGTGCTATAGGCCTGCGGCGCATGCCAAACGCGCAAGCCTCCTGCGCGCTATGGGTGGCGCGGCGCGGAGGCTGCAGCGCCAGGCAAAAACTTCCTTCTTTCGCTCCAAAACTCGGCTTGTGTCGTGCCTTTGTGCGCTCGATCCAATCTTCAAACATCCTTCAACCAATTCATGCTCAATCAAGCTTCGAAACACTCCAAATGCATCGCGTAACGACCTACACACGAACAACACAACATCAGCGTAAAACCACATTCACAAGCCACCAAACAAGTGCAAAACAAGCTCAAATGTGCGGAAATATTAAGGAAAAGTAGGCATAAAATGCCGAACATCAGCCATCAAGTCGCAAGTTCTCGCGGACTTTAACACTGATTTAATACCGACGGTCAAGGAAAAATGCAAGATCATAGAAGGAATAACCCTTAGGGAATGGGTTATCTACACCGACGGAGCCTCGAATGTAAAAAGGGTCAGGCTTGGTTTAGTGACCGAATCCCCAATGAACAAGGTGATAAGAAAAGCTGTCAGCTGCTCCCAGATAATGAACAACGAAGCAGAATATGAAGCGGTAATTCAAGCCCTAGAATTAGCTTACATATTGGGGGCTAGGGAAGTCAGCATCAATTGTGATTCTCAGCTTGTAGTGAATTAGTTGACCGAAATATACACCACCAAGGACGCTCGCATGCAAGAGTACCGGGCTAGAGTGGAGAAATATCTGAAGAATTTTTAGAAATAGAGGATCAATCAGGTACCAAGAGAAGAAAATGTGGAGGCTGATGCCCTAGCTAGCCTGGCGGTCACTACATAATTAAACACAGACAGCCCAGTTTCTACAATTGAGTTAACTTACGCAAATGTCAAGCGCCACGAAGTCAACACAATAGGATCATCATGGGACTGGCGGCAGTCGATCATTGAATATCTAAACAGCAGAACGCTCCCAGTGGACCAGAAGGAGAGTAGAAGGCAAAGAGCTCAAGAGGCTCGCTACGTCTTAAATAATAAAGAGTTGTACATGCGAATATTTAGTTGAGCTTTGTCTAAATGATTGGGTCCTTTTCAGACGAATTATGCACATAGAGAAATCCATAAAGGATAGTGTAGAAATTACTCTGGCGGGTGGTCTCTAGCTCTCAAGTTAATCAGGCCCGCTATTTTTGGCCCCGAATGGAAGACAATATGAGCAAGTTTGCCCGGGCATGTGATACCTGCCAAAGGTTCTCCTATGTACTTCATCAGCCGACGAAGTTGTTACATTCAGTGACAGCCCCGTGGCCTTTCATGAAATGGGGGATGGACATCGTAGGGCCCATGCCTTAAGTTCCTGGTGGTGTCAAGTTTGTTCTTATCATGACGGACTCATCAAATGGGTCGAGGCAGCCGCATACGCTCGGTTAGAGAGAAAGAAGTCATTGATTTTATCTTGAAAAATATTATGTGCCAATTTGGGATTCCAGCAGAAATCACCTACGATAATTGTCCTCAATTCATAGGCGACAAGATCACAACTTTTCTTTAGCCAACGGCAAAGACGAATTCTCAAACAAGATAATAGTAGAAAATCTGAAGAAGCAGCTCAAGTAGGCCAAGGGAAAATGGCCTGAAGAACTGCCCGGAGTACTGTGGGCCTACCGAACTACTTCAAAAGCCAGCACTGGAGAAACACCATTTTCATTGACGTACGGAACAAAAGCAATGATTCTTTTAGAAATTGGAGAATACTAGTTTACGATGGACATTTCCTGAAGAGGAGCCCAACAACGAAGCCCTGAAGGATTCCCTTGATCTTTTGGATGAACAACGGGAGATAGTAGTCATTCGCCTCGCAGACCAGAAATAATGAGTAGAGCAATATAACAACGCAAGGGCAAATCTACGGTACCTCAACATCGGGGACCTGGTCCTTCACAAAGTTACTCAGAGCACCAAGCAGACCGGAGCAGGGAAGCTCGCTCCGAATTGGGAAGGACCGTACAAAGTACGGGGTATTGCTGGAAAAGGTGCGTACGTTCTCGAAGAAATGGAAGGGATAGTCATTATAAATAACTGGAATATCACATGGCTAAAGAAGTACTACTCTTGAAAATCCGACAAAGCGTGAATACTCGAGATATGTATTTTTTGTTATCTTGGTCTTCTCTAAATTATTTACAACAGGCTCTTATCCATGTTCTTTGTTTTACAACGGGCACTTAACCCTACTTCTTTGTTTCACATGGCTCCGGTGCTGAACCAATAAAACTACTATCTTAATAAGTTTTACTCATTTATTTAGATCCATCTATGATCCAACTATTCATAGCTCCGGCTAGATCTAAGTTGAAGTAATACACTCACTTTCCGCTAGAAGAAAGTAGAGTACACTACTCGCTTAGAGTTAGACCACGTCTAACTCAGCCACCAAGCATTAATCGAGCATTGATCTCGTTAAATCAACAATTGCACCTACACGCTGATGGGGACGCCTATCCGTGTAGTATTAGAAAGTCTTAAATACTCTAGTACTAAGCGAAGACGTTTTGTCTCAAAATGCAAACGATAGTTTCCACATGGGCTAAAGTCGTCCTATTATGGGCGCAAACAGCCATCTACTATGTATGCAACCCAGCCGTCGTTTATTAGTGCACCACAGACATAACTGCTCAAAGCATGCACACTGGCACACGTTCTTAAACTAGAACAAGCAGGACGACTGGAAGCAATCTAATTCTTAGGTGAAAATGCCCACACAGGCATAACTTATTGCTTACATCAAAAATTAAAAAATGTACGAACAAAAACAAGTAATTTAAGTCAAAACGGGCCCAAAATATACATTCAGTTCTTCCTGAATACAACATTCGTTTATGACAGCTGCAGAAAAAAAGGAAATGGAAGACTAAACCTATAAGTTCCTTTGAATTTGCACCTCCGGAGATTCTTCATCTGGATTGTAGCTCTTGCATCGAAGTTTCTCCCGGGATTCGAAGGCGAAATTTCAAACTCAGTACCCCAAGTAGCAACACCTTTGAAATACTGCACAATAGGGGGAGGAAAGTCAGCCCAACTGAGGCATCCCTCAGTAGAACGGCGGAGGCAGCAGAATGGGCATCGAAAACTTCACTTGGGTTCACTTGGAGAGACTCCAATGAAGAATCACCATGAATCTTGGGAACGCCTTATATTCTCTCTTCCCCCGAACGATTGGAAGCTTATGCAAACTCCAAGGTCAAGAAATAGGCCAGAGCTATACAACTACCCCGAACGCTGTTGGTATGGAGAATGTTGAGCGTCAACAGCCCGAAGAAGGAGAGGATATCCCTGAACACTCTCATTTTGCAAAATGAGTTGCCTCCGAGATATATTCCCTAGCATCCAGGAGATGAGTGAACTACAAGAAGCCTGAAAGGGGTTGGCACTCCTTTGCTGAACTGCGCCACATGACAAGAAGAATATTACAGAAAATCGCCACACATGATTTTGGAACATGCCAGAATTGATACATCAGCCACGATGAAGGCCTACTAAAAAACACCTCCATTAGAGTCTCAGCTCTATATCGTGTCTCGGGGAACTTCAATCCTTCTCTCACAAATGAAGAAAGAAAAGAAGAAAACTGCTCCCTTCGAAATCCCCTCACGCCTCATACTCACAAAGCAAAGAAGGTCTTTTGGGAATGTCAAACAGGGATTAAAGGCAAGCATCCTTAAAGGAAAGCTTCTCACTATCACAGAAGTTATTGAAGGATTTATTTTCTGAAGAGGAGTAGTGATTTTCACACTGTCTTAAAGCCACTAGTTATTGGCAGAAAGAAACAAGGGTGAGACATGAAACGGTCAAGTGTCATTATTACTGGAGATACGAAGCGATTCGGAGCAGTCATTACTGTTCTTCATGAAGGTGCAAAGAACCAATGTCAGCCAATCAAAAGGAAGCACGCAAAGTTCTCGAAGAGTTCACTATCATTCTTTGTCAAAGAGACTGCGAGTGTCAAGGAGTCAGTGAGATATTTTTTCACATCACGCCGCTTTCACTTCCTGACTGCTTGCATCAGCACTCAGCAAGTGGAGGGACTGACTGTGTGGGCGAAAATACGTCACCTATTGTTACGGGGATACGAGTCCAACTGACGAGACTAAACTTATCCTACAAGTCACCGGGCACTGAGGATAACGCCCGCTCGTAGAGCCAATGACTGTTTAAGTGGTTTGGCCACAGGGTGCAGCTCACGCATCCTGTCGCCTAGGGTTTACAGTCTCCTAGTTAGGGTTTAGTATACCACTGCCTTGAGTTGTAGGCCCATGGCCCTAGTAGTATTTGTATTTTATCTTATTTAGGACTGGGTATCACTATTATAAATACCCCCTCCTTACATTGTATTGTACATCTCTTTGGATACACCAGCAACTTCAGCTACTCTTAAGGAATAAGATTTACATGGCTTTTCTCCATTATTGCTTGTTGTTGACACCCAATTTTGTCCCGGATATTTCAATTAAAGTATAATTACTTTTGAAATTAAAATCAATTTTGAAAAGTTAAAATTAATTAAGTAAATTCAAAGAAAAGGGATAAATGTATAAAATACGGCCTTAATTTGTACCTATATGCGCAATTACTCTATTTTCTTAATTTATTTTTAATAAACTCATTTTAGGTCTAAACACCAGCCTATTTGCGTAAATAATACATATATACCCATTACACATATGAACCCCTCCCCAATTCAGCACCCACGCCTAAATCTCTAAGCCAATTCCCAAATATCCTGACCCGATAACCTAATTTCCCCCCAAAAAATTCGAAAAAAGCTGGTCCCATCTCCAGCTCATCCTGTTCGTACAACATTATTCGTTAAGATCCTTTAGGAGGTCGTTTTGGGTATTTCATATACCCTTAGTAAACCCAAATGGTTTCCCTATAGAGACGGGTAAGTTTAAAAAAAGGTCCCAAGCAAGTTATATAATAATGAAAAGGGCCTCAAGTTTTAAAAAATAGGTAGAGGGTCCTCCATTAGGATTAGTGTTAATTGGGTAAAAGATGCATACAAACTTAACCCTCAAGTTTTTAAGTTTACACTTTGCACCCAAAGTTAAACCCTCATTTTACCCCCCCAAAATGGCAAAAAATATTTCCCACCCAAAAACTCCCCACCCCCGCCGTCCCCCACCTTCCGCATCACTGTTCCACCGATTCCGGCGAGTTTCCGGCCATTTTTTTTGCTTTTTTGGTTCATTATCAGCTCCCCAAAGTAGATTCAACAACTATTTACAAGTATATTGTGTATTTGCAAAAGATTTGTTCCAAAAAAAATTGAGAATTGTCAAAATTTGCTCAGCCATTTACAACACGAATCTCAACTAATCGCCTTAGATTTTCAGCCACATTTGGTCTCTGGTAAGTGTTCTTTAACTTTATAGTCGAGAAATTTGATTTGAAGCTAAAAGCTACCGGATTGAGAATTTTGAAGAACTGGGTTTGGTTTCTGGTCAAACATCCGTCGACGAGATGGTTGATGTTTAAGCATCTCGTTGATGTTTTTGTGCACATCGTATCATATGTTTAAACATATGTGCTAATGCTGAGCGTATGTTTAAACCATTAAACATTTGGACTTATGTTTAAACATCATGCATGATGTTTGAATATAAATCAGGATTACTAAACATCATTGAGGATGTTTAAACATAAGTCCAAATGTTTAAACATATGATCGTATGTTTAAACATTCTCATTGATGTTTAGTAATCATGCTAAATATTCAAACATCATGCATGATGTTTAAACATAAGTCCAAATGTTTAAACATTTTAACTGATGTTTAAACAACCTCAATGATGTTTAGTAATCCTGAATCATATTCAAACATCATGCATGATGTTTAAACATCTAAAAATATGTTTAAACATTTGTGTCGATGTGTAAACACTGTAAATTTTTTTACAGAATGTTTGAAGCAGTACCTTTCATTTTTTGTGAATATGGCTTCTATAAACAATTGTATTATGAAATTTATGCTATAAGGATCTAATTTAGACCCTCTTTGTATCTTCAGGACAAATAATGGGGCCCGTATTATTGGTAGTTGATTATCTCGGCGAATGGGTGGAGAAAGCTAAAAGTTTTGTTTGGGTTCCCGTTGTGAAAGAGAGTAGACCTATTCTTGTTAGTAAGCAGGTTACTTATAATGAGCTGGTTGAAAAAATCATTCAAAGTTGGGGAATTCTTGATGATCCGAGGGATCTATCTATTACGTACTTGTTGAGCATTGTAAAGCAAAAGACTGCACCCTCTCACATTAGGAATGATATTGATGTCTATCTTTTTATGGCTGATGTGGATGCATCTGGTTCTAGGCCCACTCTACGTGTAAATGTGGTTCCTCGGACTGAAAATTCTAATGAACAAAATCATGGGTTGGATGACATTGTAGAGGAGGCTTCACTAAATATGAATGTGGCTGAGAAGGAAGAAGATGAAGAAGCAAAAGAAATCCAAGAAGATAATGAGGTACAGTTTCCTGATTCAATACCATCACAAGGCAGCCACACTCGGCCGGACGGCACTGGTTTCTACACAGGGCAAACATTCACGAACAAGCGCGAGTTGGTTGTGCTGTTGAAGCTTGCTGCAGTGAGAGTGCCTTTCTATTTTCAGTATGTGAAGAATAAGAAGAATGTATTTTGTGCTAGATGTGTGGACAAGAATTGCCACTGGTGGATTCGAGCCATGAAGTACAAGAGCTGTGACATGTTTTATATCACGGTCTACAACAGCCAGCACACTTGTGGTTCTGAGCATTCTAAAAGCCATCATCCACACGCCACGTGCAATGTTGTTGGAGAGTACATGAAGAACAGATTTCATGATGGAAAAGCACCATCCACCAAAGAAATCAAGGATGCAGTTCTAGCAGAGTTGGGTTGCAAAATAAGCTATTGGAAGTGTCTCAAGGGCAGCAACATTGCAAAGTCTTTGGCAAGGGGGTCACCCGAACATGGCTATGCCATTCTTGGTGCATACAGCTATATGATTCGGCAGTCAAATGAAGGAAGCAAGACAGCATTACAGGTTGATGAACAAGGGAGGTTTCTGTATTTTTTTGTTTCTTACGGATCGTGGATCAGGGGGTTTAAGACTATTAGAAAAGTGCTGGCTGTTGATGGCACTTTTTTGACGGGTCCATATGGTGGAGTGTTGTTGTCCGCTGTCGGTCAGGATGCTCAAAATCACATCTTTCCTCTTGCATTTTGTGTAGTTGATAAAGAGTGCGATGCCGCCTACGAATTCTTTTTTGAGCAATTGGTCGGAATAGTCCCGGATGATGATGAGTTGTGCATTATCTCCGACAGGCACAGAAGCATTGAAAAAGCTGTTTGTAAGGTTTTCCCATTTGCTAACTATGGTTATTGCATGAGGCACCTTGGTGAGAACCTCCGCACGACTTTTCATTGTGGAGATTTAATTGGTAAGTACATTACCGCAGCGGAGGCGTATACGGTTGCTCAGTTTGATAAGCATTTGAAAGAAATTGAGGAAATTGACCCGAGGGTATCCAACTACCTGGTTGATCTTGGGGTTGAGAAGTGGAGCAGAGCACACTTCCCTGGAAATAGGTACAGCTTATTACACCAAACATATACTTAGATGTTTGAAACATTATTGTTGATGTTTGAAACATAGTGTTGGATGTTTAAACATATTAACGAATGTTCCAGTATGTGTGACTGCATTTCTTGTTTATTGTTTGTTAATATTGTAGGTTCAATGTGATGACCACAAACATTGCCGAGTCGGTTAACTCAATGTTCAGGAATCACAAAGAATTTCCAATTGATGCGCTTTTCAATGCTATAAGCGAGAACTATGCTGAAAAGTTTCTTCAGAGGCGCATGGAATTTTTGAACAGTTCGAACACTTGTGTCCCCTTAATCGAGGAGGTGATAACAGCCAACAATTTATTGGGCAGCAAGCTTTTGGTGCATCGAGTGAATACCTGTTTTTTCAAAGTTAAAGGAGGAGGTCCAACAAATATGACTTATGAGGTGGACCTACACAACAGGACATGTACTTGCAAGCGGTTTGATTTGGACAAGATACCTTGTCCACATGCTATGGCAGCTATGAGGTTGAAGTATCCAGATGAGTTTGGGAGGAAAATCTATGAATACACATCGCCATATTATTATGTAGATTCCTACTTGCTTGCATATGCCGAACCAATCTATCCAGTTCCGGATGAACAATGTTGGCATGACTGTCCTCAAGAGCTTAAGGAATGGAAATTACCTAGCCCTTACTTGAAACTTGGCCGTGGAAGAAGGAGGATGAAGAGAATTCCATCCGTTGGGGAGCGATTCAAAAAGAGGAGAAACAAATGCGGGATTTGCAAAAAGCTTGGCCACAAAAAAACTACCTGCCCAACAGTTACAAGACCAAGTCAGAACGATCCCACAAGTGTTTAGCTGCTGCTTTGAACAATCCTTTTATTTGGGTGTTTGTTGTTGAATTTCTGAACCTCTTTTTAGACAATCCTTTAATATGTAATCTCTATTTAGACAATCCTTTATTTATGTTTGTATTAAGTTATTAAGGTGTGTCTTGTTTCCTTATTCTTTGCATGTTTCCTTGATCCATATAAAATGTTTGATCGCACTTGAGTCTGTTCCAAACATCCTGCACAATGTTTAAACATATAACACAATGTTTAAACATCTTGAACTATGTTTAAACATCAGTGGAGATGTATACACATTAGATCGAATGTTTAAACATAAGTTAATATGTTTCAACATCACGTGTAATGTGTAAACATATTATGAAATGTTTGAGATTCCACCTAATATATTAAACATCCCACTGGATGTTTAAACATCACGACGGATGTTTCACAGTAACTGTGGAAAACTAAACGTCTACACTGAAAAGACGGGTTCTCCTGAAAAGTCACATTTCAAAACTGCACGACTGCACTGAAAAGACACATTCATTCCACAAGGTGCCTCTTAAAGTATAAAGGGTGACTTTTAAAAACCACATTGACATCCTATAAATACCCAACACTATATGCGCCAACAGCATATGTGAATTTTCCATCACCAACAACTTCAACAACATAAATATGTCTGAAGTAGGATCAAACGACCCCTTGCAGGTTGGCAATAGTGATCAGGCATCACGTCACAACCAACCAATACAGAATGCGCCACAAGGTGAACGACGAGGCAATATAAATTGGGAAGTTTCAATTCTAAAGGACGACATGGCAGAGATGAATCGAGCCATAGAAGCAGTACGAGCAGATTTATGGCGTTTAAGGTACAGGCACGCAAGGGATCACCGAAGGGTCATGCAAATAATTGCACAAATTTTGGATGAACTGGACCTGGAGATTGAAGGCGAATGAAGTTTATGATATATTTTAAGTTGTTATATATTACCTTAGTTTCCGTATTTAACATATTATTATATTGTAAACTTTATATCATGTAGACTTTATATCATGTAACGTATTATTATATTATAAACTTTATATCCGTACGTCGTAAACTCTACTATTATTTAATGTAGTCGTTTAGTCTCTTTTTTACAACTGCGTCTTCAGCAGTTTAGTTTAGTACTTGCAATGTTTTAACAAGCAGGCGGAATCTTAAACATTTAACACGATGTTTAAACATATTTCGTTATGTTTACGATCTCACTAATTTACTTAAACATAATATGTTATGTTTAAACATTTCTCATGATGTTTAAACATATCATGTTATGTTTAAACATCACATGGGATGTTTAAAAATATTATGATATGTTTAAACATCACACGTGATGTTTAAACATCATGGAAGATGTTTAAGATTCTGCCAAATAGACAAAACATCACCCTCTGATGTTTAACATTTCGTGAGATGTTGCACATCGTACGAGATGTTTAAAACATCTGATCGTATGTTTAAACATCAATACAGATGTTTGAAACATATGACAATATGTTTAAACATTTCATCAAATGTTTAAACATATTATGATATGTTTGGATGAAGCAATCTATTTTTTTGCAATTATGCAACCATATGTTGAGTTATGAGACGTATAATTACACATTTTGAACGATGAACTTAATGATTAAGTATACAAAGTATAATTCCATCGATATTGAAGGTGTTTGAAATGATAACACTGATGATTGGTGTTTCTATCAATCAAGATGGAGGTGTTTGAGTGAAAGGTGTTAGTGTTATGAGTGATAACACCAACAACTAAGCGTTTACATGTATTTTTATTGAAAGGTGAACATATTGGTTGTTTAAATTCAAATAATTAGTCGTTCCTATGTGCATGTGAATGATTTTGAGCAAAATTAGAGTGAGAACTCTATTTTAACTTGTTCACTCATGTAGATGAACATTAACAAAAGAGTTTGGAGTGACCTATCAAGGGATTAGAGTTAATCTGAGTTTTCATCGACAATTGAAGGGTTTAGGAGTCAAAACAGTAAAAAAAAAACACTTTAAAGTAAGTATATATTGATAATTGAACTCATTCTTATTGAAAGCTCAAGCTTAAGCTTAAACATCTGTCATGATGTTTGAAACATATCATGATATGTTTAAACATATCATCAAATGTTTAAACATATCATGATATGTTTCAAACATCATGACAGATGTTTAAAACATCTGATCGTATGTTTAAACATCACTACAGATGTTTGAAACATATGACAATATGTTTAAACATTTCATCAAATGTTTAAACATATTATGATATGTTTGGATGAAGCAATCTATTTTTTTGCAAGTATGCAACCATGTGTTGAGTTATGAGACGTATAACTACACATTTTTTTTGCAAGTATGCAACCATGATTAAGTATGCAGTTATTCTATTGTGTAAAAGGGAAAAGATGAAGGGGTGTACGTGGGGTTATGAAGGGGTGCGTTTGAATATGAAGGGGTGGATGTGAATAGGCACATACACAACTACATATGAATAGGCACCTCCTGTAACCATCACATATGCAACCGAAAAGGCACCAAATGTAGCCTATATATATGTTCCATAATTACTTCCATCCAGCCCAAACAAAATCTGAAGAAAACAACACAAACCATCACTATTAGAAAGCACTTGAATCTGCAGCAAGCAACAACTTTAACAACAACAAAGATGCCTCGCCGAGGAACGCCACCAAGAGCACCAGAACGTGATCGTAGAATGCCAAGGACCACTGAAATCGAAAATGTCCGTGAAGATATTGCAACCTTGAGCGCAGATATGGATCAATTACCAGCATATATTGGAAATATTGAGGATCAAGTGACGCAATTAACAACTAGGTTCGACGAATTCCTTGAGGATTATAAGATAAATATACATCTTATCAAGCGTATGCTCCGTGGTATTCAAGTTGAACTCAAGATTGACCCGCAGAACTACTCTACACCACCACGTCCTCCAGCGGCACACATGTGAAGTGAAGATATAATGTAGTTTGAATTGTCTCCTTTTAAGTCTAGTCATTTCATTTTCAGTTTGTTTACAATGCCGTGTTTTGTAGTCTTGTATTTTCATTTTCCGTTTCATTGTTTTGAATAATTATTAAGTGGTATTAAGTATTACTTATCAAAAAGAAAAACAAAAAGGAGAGATTTGGATGCCGTGTTTTGTAGACATTTGGATGATGTTTCAGCATATTCCAATTAATAATTTAAACATCTGAATTATGTTTCAACATAGTCAAGTATGTTTAAACATATGATGAAATGTTTAAACATCCACACGATGTTTCTTAAATCAGTGAGATTGCACACAACCATACTATTTACATAAAACAGATAATTATCCTTACATGACTTCCAACAAAACATAACATAACATAAAATTAAGAAAACAAGCCAAAACAAATACTTAATCATTCTTACATGCCCACAAATACTTAATTTTCCAACCATAACTTATCAAACTACGGTACCATCTTCCCACGAAATATGTCCACAGCCCATTTCATCCTAAAATCCACCAAGGTGCTGTCACAGAGCTTGTCCCAGGGAGTCTTTGTAAGAAGGTGTTCAATGAAGGCAAGGGCATAAGCACCTGATGCAGTACGAGTGGTGCTTGTCGGGAGGTCTTTCACACGCTCATATGGCCACACTTTTATGTTCAGGATATCCTCCGGCAAATTTTGGAACATCTCGCACTGTCTGATGAAAATGGGGAAAAGGGAAGTGATGGGCTTCATCAGTGTGTCAAATTCATCATCATTTATGTTGTCACTGTACATGGAGTCGTACACCCTTATCTTATTCCTCCACAAGGAACTCCACAGTGACAAAATGAACCCCTTTCAATTTCATAACACAGAAAATCCTCTTCACCCCAGCCCACTCCACACCCCCTGGGTTCGGCTGCTTACCTTGCGCATAGTCCAGCATGTCATCCTTGAATTGAACAGTCTCAAGCTGTACTTCTAGGGGCGCAGCCAATGCATCAGCGAGTACACGCTGCTTCTTGTAAAGCTCACACAGTTTCTTAGAGAAATTCAAATCCAAAATGACATCGGATTTGAGATAGAACTGGGAGTGGGCATTCTTTTTAAGCCTCATCAGGCTCATGATTTCGTCAACATACTGCAGAAAAGGAAAAAAAAAGGAAACAGAAAACACATAAAGAACAGGAAGAACATGTCAACATCAGGGGAAATGTTTAAACACCAGACATAATGTTTAAACATATTGTGATATGTTGCAACATCGTATAGATGTTTAACATTATATAAACATATATGCGCTATGTTTAAACATTAACTAATATGTTTACACATTCTGTATTATGTTTAAACATATCATAAGTTATTTGTGATGTTTAAACACTGCTTGTTATGTTTGCACATCCCAATCCATGTTTAACATATCTGATCTGATATATGCACTAAGAAAAAAGAATTAGGGTGAATTGCGTGTACCTTTTCCTTCAAACTGTTTTCCATTCTAATGATTTCTTCCAGATCCTCGTAATTGTACTCATGCCCAAGAAACAGTGGACTTTTTTCATTTTTCTTCTCTGCCAAGAACGCATCCAATGCATCTTTGCTCTTCTTATCCACAGGCTTGTAGATATCAATCTTCCCCCTCACTGTTTTCTTCTTCCCCTTTCTTCCTGAAGCAGTAAATGGGGATTTCATAACTCTACTAGGGAAGATGCTTCTCAAACCTACTCTCTTGGGCACCTGTGTTTTCATGATTTCCTTCATCTCAACTAACATAGTCTCAATCCCACCAACCTTCAACAACAATTTATCTGTGTCTTCCTTGCACTTTAAGCATTTGCAAGTGCACTCTCCAGTCGACGTACCCACAACTGCTTCTTCTCTCCTCACAACTACTCCTCTAGTACTTCCACCATCTTCTTTTCTTCTTGCAGGTCCTCTACTACTGCCATCTTCTTCTCTTCCAATAACTCCTCCTCTACCCTCATCCTTCCTTCTAGCATATCCAAAAAGATCCCCAGCAATTCCAGTGTACTCTCTTCCACTTGCTCCAAAAAGATCAGCACCCTTGCCCCCACTGTATCCCATCAACATTGCACCACGACTTAGCACAACATGTTCTAGAGGGGTGTTAGGAACAACAGCTTGTTTCCTCAACATTGTCACCCCATCTAACTCCTGCATCAAGCCATCAATCACCATGTCTTCTACATCCTCAAATGGCACAAAGTCATGCAGCACATCCCTCAACTCTTTGGGTGTGGGTACGAGGTAAGGGTGCACCTCCTGCAATAAAATAACCACAAATGTTAAAACTAATGATTAAGCATTTATTGTAACATTTAAACATCAGTACCAGTGTTTAAACATCACGACTAATGTTTAAACATTTCGTGTAATGTTTAAACATCACTACTAATGTTTAAGCATTTATTGTAACATTTAAACATCAGTACAGGTGTTTAAACATTTAGTATAATGTTTAAACATTTTGTGTAATGTTTAAACATCACTACTAATGTTTAAGCAAATAATGCAGTGTTGAATGTGAAAGAATTGGGGAGTAAAAGAAATCCTACCTGGATGTCAACATGCTGGAACACTGCATCTGGGTCCTTTTCTACCTTATCCCCCAACCAACGTTTCATCCGTGGTATTGTCTTCTCCTTAGGGTATTCCCTTAGCCTAAGTGCCGGAATAGCCTCTAACACCCTGATGAGAATCAAACGCGGAAAAAGTAAAAGATAAAGAACGAGACGTAACTCGATCTCTAGTCTCAAGTAGCAACGGAGAACTTGTTCCGTTACACCTCGAGAAAAGGACAAGAACACCTACGCTATGCAACTACCCTCGAGCTAACGCGAGCACGCAAGTAGAATGGTCGGAGAGGAAGAGTATTCATCTAGATCCGCTAGAAGAACTACAAGTCCCAAAACAAAAGGTTTCATTCAATAACCAAGAGCCTTGCTCATGTTCAACATTCATTAATCATCAATAATAAGCTAAGTGTAAAATAAGCTAGGCTTGGGTATTTATAGTTTTTCCCAAGCTTACACAAAGACTTAATTACCCTTACTAATAAGGTTCATCAAATAAGCCACGTAGGGCAAAATAGTAAAAGAAACATAAGTTCAGCAGCTAGGAGGGGCGCCTGGGGCTGGGAGGGGCGCCTGGAACATGCTGAAGCTAGGCTGGGCGCCTGGCTTGGCCTTCAGCTAGGCTGGGCGCCTGAAGCTAGGCGGGGCGCCTGGCTTGGCCTTCAGCTAGGCTGGGCGCCTAGCCAGGTGGGGCGCCTGGTGCTTTGCTGGGCCTTAGGCAGTGAGCTCCTTAGGCGGGGCGCCTGGGGTAGGCGGGGCGCCTAGCTCTGCTGGGCTCTCTTCTTCCTTAGGCGTGAGGCCTAGTTTGAGCACCCGGAATGGCTTCCAATCGCTTCCTTCTTCAAGGCCCTTCCTCACCAAGTGTATGTGTACTCCTTGGATCTCCTTAGCTTGGCTACGTGTGAATGGTCTTGTGGGGGTTTGGGTCTCATCATCCTCCCCTTCTTGAGAAGATTTCGTCCTCGAAATTGAGGCATCATCACCCACGACCGCATCATCACCTACATCCAAAGGAACCAAGTCACAAACATTAAAAGTATTAGAAACTTGATACTCACTTGGCAAGTCGACCACATAGGCGTTGTTGTTTATCTTTGAAAGCACTTGGAATGGGCCATCGCCACGGGGTGCTAACTTCCCTTTTCTAAGGTTTGGAAACCTTTCTTTCCGGAAGTGCACCCACACATAGTCACCCTTCTTGAGTTCCACCTTCTTGCGTCCTTTGTTTTTCTTGGAAGCAACCTTAGCATAGGCTTCCTCCAAATTCTTCTTTGCCTTTGCATGGAGTTCCATCATTGCCTTCGCTCTAGCTTTACCTTCAAAATTAACAACCATTTCCCTTGGCAAAGGGGTTAGATCAAGGGGAATCAAGGGGTTAAAACCATAAACACACTCGAATGGAGTCATGCCAATCATTCTATGCACGGTTCGATTGTAGGCAAACTCCATAAGAGGTAAACGATCAATCCAAGTCCCGGCCTTACCCCGGGTCATGGCTCTAAGAAGAGCACCCAAGGTTCGGTTTACCACTTCCGTTTGCCCATCGGTTTGTGGGTGGTGGGACGTGGAGAACAAGAGCTTGGTGCCTAAAGCACCCCATAAACTTCGCCAAAAATGGCTTAGGAACTTAGTGTCCCTATCACTCACTATAGTTTGAGGCACACCATGTAACTTCAAAACATTTTCAACAAACAAGGAAGCTACATGTTGGGCATCATCACATTTCTTGCATGGAATGAAATGAGCCATCTTTGAGAACCTATCCACAACAACATAAATGCTATCATGGCCTCCCCTAGTCCTAGGTAATCCCATCACAAAATCCATTGAGATATCCAACCAAGGACTAGTAGGTACGGGGAGAGGGGTATACAACCCATGGGGGAGGGCTTTGGATTTAGCACGCTTGCACTCAAGGCAATTGTTGCAAAACTTTTCCACTTGCACCCCCATCTTTGGCCAATGAAATTGTTCCTTAAGAATAGCCAAAGTCTTTCTTGTGCCAAAATGTCCCATGAGTCCCCCGCAATGTGCCTCTTGCACAAGCAACTCCCTCCAAGAGGACTCCGGAATGCACACTCTACCATTCTTGAAGATATAACCATTGACCCATTAGTATTTCTCAACTCTCTCCCCCTTCTCTAGAGCGTCATGGACACTCTTTAGCTTTGGGTCATGAGCATACATCAATTTAATGCTCTCAAAACCCATGAGCTTAGAGGTGAGAGTGGTGGCTAGAGCAAACTTTCTCGAAAGCGCATCCGCCACAACATTGTCCTTCCCTTTCTTATATTGAATCACATAGGGAAAGGACTCAATGAATTCAACCCACTTGGCATGTCTCTTATTGAGCTTCTCTTGGCCTCTCAAATGCTTGAGTGACTCATGGTCACTCTTGATTACAAACTCACGAGGCCAAAGATAGTGTTGCCAATGGGCAAGGGCTCTCACAAGGGCATACAACTCCTTGTCATATGTAGAATAGTTCAAGGAGGCCCCTTTCAATTTCTCACTAAAGTAGGCGATGGGTTTGCTATCTTGCATTAATACACCACCAATTCCCACCCCCGAGGCATCACATTCAACCTCAAATGCCTTTCCGAAGTCGGGCAATTGCAATAGAGGGGCGGTACTCAACCTACTTTTCAATTCATGGAAGGCCTTCTCTTGAGGCTCTCCCCAAACAAACGGTTGGTCTTTCTTCACCAATTCGGTGAGTGGAGCGGCAATGGAGCTAAAGTCCCTCACAAATCGCCTATAAAAGCTTGCGAGACCATGAAAGCTCCTCACTTGAGTCACGGTAGTAGGAGTAGGCCAATCACGTATGGCCTCTACCTTAGACTCATCCACCTCCACTCCTCGGGCACTCACAACAAACCCAAGGAAGACAACCTTATCCACACCAAAGGCACACTTTTTGAAATTAGCATAGAGCTTTTCGGCTCTCAAAGCATCAAGCACTTGCCTAAGGTGGTCAACATGTTCATCCATTGTCTTACTATAGATCAAGATATCATCAAAATAGACAACAACAAACTTGTTGATAAAAGACTTCAAAACATGATTCATGAGTCGCATGAAAGTGCTAGGTGCGTTGGAAAGCCCGAAGGGCATTACCAACCATTCATAGAGACCGAATTTGGTCTTGAATGCGGTTTTCCATTCATCCCCGGGTTTCATCCGGATTTGATGGTAACCGGACCTAAGGTCGATTTTGGAAAAGACACACGACCCACTCAATTCATCCAACATATCATCAAGCCGTGGAATAGGGTGACGGTACTAGACCGTTATCTTATTCACGGCTCGGCAATCTACGCACATTCTCCAAGTGCCGTCTTTCTTTGGGACAAGAATGACCGGTACGGCACAAGGACTCAAACTCTCCCTTACCAAGCCTTTGGAAAGCAAGTCATCAACTTGTTTTTGCAACTCCCTTGTATCCTCGGGATTGCTTCTATAGGCCGGCTTGTTCGGGATTTGAGAGCCCGGAATAAAGTCAATTTGATGTTCAATTCCTCTCAAGGGAGGTAAGCCATCGGGCATCTCATCCGGGAACATGTCCCCAAAGTTTTCCAAGACATTTTTCAAAGCACTAGGCATAGGGCTAGAAGAAAAATCATAATTAGAGTTAAGGATCATACCTTTGTGCACTAGGCATAGGAGAAATTTGGTGCCATCATTACCTTTCAAGAGCTCGCCCGGTTGCATCATGGCACACATGCCACCGGTAGATGAAGTAGGTGGGATTGCCACCATGCTTTTGGACAAAGGGCTAGTCTCAATGAGTGACTTAGCCTTTGCCACCTCCCTCAACTCCTTCATTTTCTTGTAATCATCACTTACTTGCTTAGGAGTGAGAGGTTTAAGCACAAATCTCTTCCCTTCATGTTTGACCGTGTAAGTGTTGACACGACCATCATGCACCACTTGCCTATCGAATTGCCATGGCCTCCCTAAGAGTAGGTGGCATGCTTGCATAGGCACAACGTCAAACAAATGCTCATCAACATAACTACCCATTCTAAACTTGATCATGGCTTGTTTCATCACCTTAAGCTCTCCACATTCACTAAGCCATTGTAACCGGTAAGGTTTAGGATGCTTCATGGTAGTTAACTTCAATTGAGCCACTAGTGATTGACTCACTACATTTGCACAACTTCCGGAATCAATTATCATAGAGCAAACAACGTCTTTGACCCGGCACCTAGCATGGAAAAGATTTTCCCTTTGCAAGGTTTCACTATCTTCCACGATCATAGCCCCTAGGCTCCTTCTCACAACCAAGAAAGTATGAGGATCCTCATTTTCCACCGTGTCATCAAGCAAATCATTCTCCTCTACTCCCTCATCTCCCTCTACTCCCTCTACTCCCTCATCCTCCGATTCACTCTCTTTCTCATATGCATCATTACCAACAACAATCATGGTCCTCTTTGTAGGACATTCCCTAGCAAAGTGACCATACCCCTTGCACTTGTGGCATTGTATTGAAGAAGAAGTAGGAGCATGTAGTTGAGTTTTAGAGTTACCTCCCACATTAGGTGTGTTCTTCTCATACGGCTTTTTCACATCCTTGGTAGCATTTTCACCACTTGTTCCACTTGCACTTGGGAACCTTGCATTTGTAGTAGGAGGCTTCCAATCCTTTGGTTTGCTTGTTGGATTAGTAGTGCTACTCTTGTAGCGGAGGGATTTCTCCTCCTTGAGCCATTTCTCGGCCTCAACCGCATCTTCACATAGCTTGTAATGATCATCATATTTGTGGAACTTCAATTGTGAAGCTATGTCTCGGTTCAAGCCCCCTTTGAAACGGATCATGGCCGTCTCATTGTCTTCATCATCTAAGTCAAGGATCATTCGGATTTGCTCAAATTCATTGAAGTATTCACCAACCGACTTGTAACCTTGCTTCAAATCATATAGACGCCTTTGTTGTTCAACCCGGTATTGGTTAGTCAAGTACTTCTCATCCATCACTCAGATCAACTCTTCCCAAGTAAGATTAATAGCCATACCCGTCCTTCTTCTATTTCTCTTCACCGACTCCCACCAAGTAGAAGCAAAAGATTCAAAGGAGGATATTGCATACTTGGTCTTCTTCACATCGGGCATATCATTGGTGTCAAAGATACGCTCCATAGCCAATTTCCAACCAATGTACTCCACCGGGTCACTACTTCCTTTGAAAGAAGGAATAGTGAGCTTCACACTATTAAGATTGTTGTTGTTGTCTCGACCCCCTTGGAATGGCTCCGGTTGGCCTCCATGGTGATCATCATAAGCAACATAGTCCCTTCTAACATTCCTCCCTCCATACCCTAAGGGTGGCCCTCGACCTCGGCCTCTACCCCGATCTACATTTCGACCCCAATTCATAGCTCGCCTTGGTTGAAAGTGATCATCAAACCCATACACATCGTCACCATAATCAACTTCCTCCCCTTCTTGAGCCTCAACAACTTGCTCAAGAGGTTGCACATTTCGGACGGGTCTTGGTAGTGGAAAGTTTCTTGGAGGATTGTCCAAGATACGGGGAATGCCCGTTCGTTCAATTCTCTCTCGGTCCTCCTTTACCCGTTGTTGATTGAGCAATTCAACAACTTGCTCCGGGGTAAAGGTAGGGCTACTTGAGCCTTCACCGGTCTCAATTTGGACACTCGGGGTCCCTTTTTCAATTGGGACACTCGGGGTCCCATGTTCTCCTTGAGTACTCGAGGCTCCCTTTTCAAGAGAATCAATCCTTTGGTTCATGAGGTCCATCTTGGCAAGAAGATTAGCCAAGGCCTCCTTAATGAAATCTTGACCTTCGTTGGCCATTGTACCTACAAAGAAAGAAACAAGAGTTAGCTAAAACACCTCACTCGCTCCCTCACTTGTGTTCACTCGGATCACTCTTTTGGGTGGCGGTGGATATTTCACTCAACTTGTAGTTCCAAAGCTTCACGTAGATGATTAGCAACTCCTCAACTCAACTAAACTATTCACGAGTCACGCACACTCCGGGGTGAGTGGAGTTATTGGGACTCAATGAACGCTAAGCACTTTGAAGTGAAGGACTTGAGTTAAAAGATTCTACGCTTTTCCTTAGAATTCTACTCTCCTTGCTAGGCACGAATCACTTAAGAGCAATCAAAGGGTTAGCACTATTCAAGTAGATCGGTTACTCAAAGTAGTACTAACTAGATGTTATGTTATAAAACAAAGGGAAATACCTACGAAAATCTACCCGAAACAATGCGTTCAGTACTCAGGAGGGGCGCCTGAAACTCAGGAGGGGCGCCTAGATTGTGCTGTGTTCCAGGCGGGGCGCCTGGGTCTAGGCGGGGCGCCTGGGACTTAGGCAGTAGCCAAGTCAGGCGGGGCGCCTGGCTTAGGCGGGGCGCCTAGCCTGAAGCTTTTTCCAACTCGTTCCAAACTCGTTTCAAGTCGATTTTCAAGCCTCAAATCCGATGTTTTCAACTTGTTTTCACAATCCAAAGATACCCAAAGTTGTGTTTGATCTTCCTTAACAAAACCCAATCAAATTTTCAATCAAACAATCAATCAAATTAGGATTCAATCTCAAGAACTCAAGAACACAAGGGTTTATCAAAAGGGTTTCAACAAGGATTGTGATTCATCAAAGTAGGTGTTAAACATGTTCAAATCCCACAAAATTGGTACCGAATTGTTTGTATTTCAATGAAGATCAATCCCCAATAACAAGTTTCCAATCAAACATCAATCCAACCCAAGAATCAAGCCAAAATTCATCAAGAACAAGTTCTTCAAGGGTTTAAGGGGTTTTGGGGTTTCAATTTTTAAAACTTCACCAATTCCAACAATTTTGGTACTCAAGTAACGGGAAATCAATCACGATCAAGAATCCATAACACCCATATCACGAATCATCCAAATCAACAAGTTACACCAAATTTTTGTATTTTTCAATTTTTCAATTTTTTTTGCAATTTTCTCCTTTCTAATAACTTCAACAACAAGAAAAACTAAAGAAGATACTAGGCACGAAGAATCAAGGGTCGGGGGTTTGTAGAAACAAAACCCGAGCCTTGCTCTGATACCAAACTGATGAGAATCAAACGCGGAAAAAGTAAAAGATAAAGAACGAGACGTAACTCGATCTCTAGTCCCAAGTAGCAACGGAGAACTTGTTCCGTTACACCCCGAGAAAAGGACAAGAACACCTACGCTATGCAACTACCCTCGAGCTAACGCGAGCACGCAAGTAGAATGGTCGGAGAGGAAGAGTATTCATCTAGATCCGCTAGAAGAACTACAAGTCCCAAAACAAAAGGTTTCATTCAATAACCAAGAGCCTTGCTCATGTTCAACATTCATTAATCATCAATAATAAGCTAAGTGTAAAATAAGCTAGGCTTGGGTATTTATAGTTTTTCCCAAGCTTACACAAAGACTTAATTACCCTTACTAATAAGGTTCATCAAATAAGCCACGTAGGGCAAAATAGTAAAAGAAACATAAGTTCAGCAGCTAGGAGGGGCGCCTGGGGCTGGGAGGGGTGCCTGGAACATGCTGAAGCTAGGCTGGGCGCCTGGAGCTAGGCGGGGCGCCTGGCTTGGCCTTCAGCTAGGCTGGGCGCCTGAAGCTAGGCGGGGCGCCTGGCTTGGCCTTCAGCTAGGCTGGGCGCCTAGCCAGGTGGGGTGCCTGGTGCTTTGCTGGGCCTTAGGCAGTGAGCTCCCTAGGCGGGGCGCCTGGGGTAGGCGGGGCGCCTAGCTCTGCTGGGCTCTCTTCTTCCTTAGGCGTGAGGCCTAGTTTGAGCACCCGGAATGGCTTCCAATCGCTTCCTTCTTCAAGGCCCTTCCTCACCAAGTGTATGTGTACTCCTTGGATCTCCTTAGCTTGGCTACGTGTGAATGGTCTTGTGGGGGTTTGGGTCTCATCACACCCATGCCATGAAAGCCCATGGAAATCCATACAGTGTGTAGCTATTCTCAGGAGCCTTCCAGCTTGTAAAATCCTTCAGGATATAAAACACAGTCAAGTCAAAGCTTTTTCTTCCCCATAGGTACTTGTAAAAGTATTCAGGGGTGCTCGCAGGACAAACAACCCATTCCTCAATACCACTGTTAGTGTCCTTTGAACACAACACTTGGTGCTCGAACCAACACAAACATAAACTAAACCTTATGTCATCATCAGTCACCAGGTCTTCACTCTCTATCAGTTCCAGAATATAATCACTACTTGCAGCCTTCTTCCCCTTCCTTGAAACCAAATCCCACAAATCTTTCCCCTTGCTACGGGCTTCATCCATGAAATCAGCAGGGGGAGGTAGGGCACAACTCAATCTTGTCATCAGGGCAAACTCCTGCATCCCAAAACGAAGAGGCAGTTCATGGAATTTAAACCACGCCTCAAACTTCTTTTGACAAATAACCCGGCGAAGTAAAATATTGTGAACCAGCTTTGGAGCAAACACACACTTGGGCAAATCGATTAGGTGCCCGAAACAGCTTTCCTTGAATCTATCCATTAGATTAAAATGATGTAAAGCTTTACGAAATTTATCCAACTTCGAGTGCAGTGATGATCTGACCGTCACCTTCTTTGTTGCGAACGCATTATTATACTCCATCCACATCTTCATTTGACTCAAATCAGGCAGGTCAGTCTTTATGCATGGGGTAACCTCATCAGCCAACTCCACCTGAAATTGATACAAGAAAAACAATTATTACACAGCCACATTTCTAATGAAGAAAACATTTTCATGGGTTAAACATTGTTAAGATGTTTAAACATCATCCAATATGTTTCCAACATCTTATAATATGTTTGGAACATAATCTATAATGTTTGAAATAAATCCAAACATCATTTATTATGTTTGAAACATAATATAAAATGTTTGAAACATTCAGAGTGATGTTTGAACATATTCGTATATGTTTGAAACATCATACAAGATGTGTAAACATAAGCTTCGATGTTACCTCCTGTTCTATAGCCTCTACAAATTGATCCTCTGCTGTTGCTTCTGTTGTTGCTTCTGTTGTTGCTTGTGTTGTTGCTTCTGTTGTTTCTTCTGTTCTAGCAGGCAAATCATGAACCGCTTTTGTTCTTCCTTCCCTTGCCTCACTAACTCTAACTTGAGGCATAGCACTACCCCTACTTTCTCCCCTTTGTTCATTACTTGGCTCTGCTGCTTCTGCATCCTCTGTACCTTCTTCACTGCTTCTTGATCTTTGTTGTTCCTCTTCGTGTTGATTTTTGCTAAGATCCCGACTAGCTTGACTAGCACGACTAGCACGACTAGCGTTTTGGCTCTCGAAAGGGACCTGTAAAAGATCCGGTACTGCCCTGCTTCTCTGTCTTTTTGCACGAGGAGATTCACTTTCAGATTCCAAGGGAATTTGCCTGTCTGTGGCTTTGGCTGTGGTCTTCTGGACCTTCTTAGCAGCAGCAGCCGTAGCCTTTACCAGTTGCCTTTTTTTTGGGGGGCATGTTGCCTATATACACAAATAACAAATAAGTTTCTTTACACGTATTTCCCATATTTATAAGAACAAAATATGGTTCAAAAAACTTGAGGCCCATTTCCTATTCAAAATATACAACTATCATGATTGTGTACATTAGGCTTGTTATTACCACTCTTCACAAGTTTTAAGAATAGGAAACATGTTTTAAAAATGCAGTTCAAACATCACGAGTAATGTTTAAACATCACGCTTAATGTTTGTATTCTACAGGGGATGATGTTTAAACATCTCTATTGATGTTTGAATCATCTCCGGCTAAACATCCGGCGATATGGCCAAACACAACACAGATGTTTCAAACATCTTACGGGATGTTTGAAACAAACGGATTTTGTTTAACAATATCACCGGCAACTACACAAAAAAATCAGTCAAAACTTCATCATTTCCTCGTCCCAAATCGACCCAGACAGAATCATAAACAAACATAACTTTTAAAACAAAATTCTACGGTTTTTTGTTAACAACAAAACTCGATCAAAAAATTGGTAAAATCATGAAAACAAATAAAGAAAACAACAATGTTGGTGTCGGAGAAGACTTACAATAGTGATTCGGTGACAATGGATGAGTTTGACAGTCCGATTTTGAGAAAAAAATCCGGGTCGAAATCGGGTTGGACGCGGGTCGTATTTGATTTTTGGGAAATGTTTGGGGATGTTTGGAGTGTTTTGATTTTTCAAAATCTGATGTTGGGGGTAAAGGGTAGGTAGGAGTAGTGGGTAAGTTTTTATGTTTTGGGTGTTTTAATTTTGTCCCACAATTTTTAAAAGTGTGTAATCACCCCCCCACTTACACTTAATCCCTCATTTGAGAGAAAAGAAAAGCAAAAATAAAATAGAGGACCCTTTTTTTCATTCCACACTTGGGAGGACCTTTTGTGTCATTTTCTCTATAGAGACCCATGTTGGAGGAGTCTCAAGCAGCCCTGGGAATGGGGAAAAGGGGGAAAAAGAGATCTAGCAACTGAAAGAGAAAAGGGGGGGGGGGGGGAGGGGGGACGGAAAAATACAGAGAATAGACATAATTTCCTGTAGTTTTCAGTTTGAAATTGATCAGAGGATTCCTATTTCCTTTGGGTTCTTTTGTGTATCGCTTCGAAGTCGCATTTCTTTGGATCAACGCATTTTTTCACTTCCCCAAAAGATGTAATAATCGTTCTCCTTTCTTTATTTTTTAGTTATTGTTTATCTAGTTATTTGTTTCAATGGCAGAATTTTTTTATGTTTTCCCTGGTTATAAAAATTATTCAAATGGTTTTATTGTGCTCTGTTTTGCTATAACTCATGTATGTTTGTAACTTCGATTTGTTAAGGATGTGTTGTTAGGATAATTTTTCTCTTGAATGTACTTGCTAATTATTTCAATCCTAATGGACCTTTAACAATGAAATTTTAACTCATTCATTTGGTATAAATATTCCAATATCTAGATTATGCATGAGTAAGCTTAAGGTTTAGTCTTTTGTATGTTTCTGGTTGCTTAAGGCAGTATATCCCTTGCATAAAAAAATAAAATAAAATTTGAAACTGTTACATTTAATAAAAGCCTGACTCTTTTTGTTATGAAGTTTTTCTCTTATTTTAGAATGTGTTAGTGAAGTCAAAGTTGAGTTGCAGTTTCTGGTATGTGTGTGCCTATTGTGGGAGCTGTTTCTGGTTTGCCTTTGAATAGGAAGAAATGCAGCAGGTTATAGGGCTACTTTTCTGACTCTATCTGCTGCAGTTCAGTAAGTGGAGAGGTGCAGGTCCTCTGGTGGAGTATAGGGAGTTCTGGAGGTTGTTCCTGGAAGTTTATAGCAGGGATTAGTGTTGGCTGTGGTGTTTGCTAGTAAAGGAATGTTATAAGAAAAGTCTGTGAGGGTAGTACTTCCTGTAAAAGAGTGAAGAGGTAGCAGTTTGTTGGGGGGGTTGCAGATGTTCTCATGGTATTGTGAAGGGGTTATGGAGTGTATGTGTGTGGATGTTATGAAGGTATGAATGCTGTAATTTCCTAAGAAGGCCTGCAGGTGCTTTGTGCAGGTCGATTAGAAAAGGTATGAAGGTTTCAGGTTGGTGTAAAGGGGTGTCTCAGTTTTGGTTCAGGGGTTAAAGGGTTTAGGGGTGTTTTGCTTGATTGATCAGTTTGCTGGTGTAGGTTTGTAGATGGCTTAAAGTTGTTTTCAGGAGGGTCTGTTGGGTTCAAGTTTTCATTGTTGTTTGTGAGTGGAGCAGTGAGCTAAGAGAGAATGTAGAGGGGTTTAGGAAGTTGTCCTGTTTTGCTGTAGCTGCATAGGGAGTATAGGGGTGTGCAGGTGTTGGTATGGAGGAGTAGCGGTAGGTAGAAGGACATTGAGTTGTTCCAGGTGTGTATGTATATGTAGGTATGCAGATATTACGTGTGTGTGTGTGAATGTAAAATGCGGGTTCTGCCTTGTTTTTATGTAAATGCTTCAGGTGCGTATGTATATGTAGGATGCAGATTGATTTCCCCTGACCTTTCTTCACATCTCTAGTTTCTATACAATTTCAGGTTTACACAGAATGCTAATAATCCATCTCTTGAATGAATTCAGTAGCTAAAACTTGAGCAATGATTCAAGGTTCTGGAGAAGCTAGTCCTAAAGGTTAAATTGGTGGATTTTTCTAGTTAGAACTCTGTTATCTGTGAGACATTTATATATATATATATATATATATATATATATATATATATATATATATATATTTTATCAATTTATTAAAGAAGCTGGGCGTCTGTTTGTCCATGACTTATAACTTTCGCTAAAGTTTGGTCCAGACAGCTATTGTTTTATGCCACTTATTTATGTGCCTGCCTCCCAAATACTTCTCTGCATATTACTTTTACTTAATTCATTTGTTCATGTGTATGTTTCAAGTTTCTTCTGATAAATGCTAAATTCATTATGCTCCTGTTTCTTTGCATGTTAAAATCTGGAATGAGTTTGATTGAAAACTCGAAAGTGGAAGTCCAATAGGACTTGGTCGCACTGATTCATTTGTTCTTTCGATCCGGATTGCTTATGACAACTCACGCATCAAGCTCATTGAAGAAATTCGTCACCTGTATCAACCTCTTGGATACATTGTATTTTCAACCTCTAGCCACTCCCGGGTTCTATTTTTTGTCTCTTATCCTCCCTTCGCCCTTTAGAATATTTATGTAAATGACTTGTAGAATAATTTATCTGTGAAGGAAAATTTAGTTGTTTGAGTTATTACTTCACTTTATATTCATCATCATTTGTTTTGGAATTGTCATTTAATTTATTGCAAATAGTGGCAAATTATGCAAATGCGTGCAAATTTAATAAATTTTCAAAACTACGCTTAGTAAATGACTATAAGAAAAGACTTCTATCTTATTAATATGAAGTAATTTCTTTAAAAAGCCAAAATTTATAAAGAAGTTTTAATTAACTTCTAAATGTCCCAAAACGACTTTGCAAAAAGCGACTTGAAACATAAGTTCCATCTTATGATGAGATACATGTGTTTTAAAGTTTAAATTAAGCAAGTGCCATTTAAGCACTATCACATAAAAGTTGGCAAAGAAATTAGGACGATCAAATCGCTCATTTTCAAAAGAAAATGCGCTTTTTTTTAATTTAATTTTATTTTTTGAAAAACAGTTAAAGCTTTCAAATAAATTGTAAATCTTTTGAAAACTTGATAAATTTAATTTGTTGAATTAACTAATGGTTCAATTAATTATCTTTAGAAAATCGCATAAATAACACTTGCAAATTAATTTGGAAACCTATCGGATTAACCGTTGTTAATGGAATTTTGAAAGTGCCTTAAAAACCTTCTTTCGAAATTAACCAAACCTCTCACTTAGAATCTCTGAAAGACTGCCTTTTTCCAAAAATTGTGTTTTGCACGCATTTACTTATTTGGTTCCTAATTTTTCCTTAAATTGGGTGGCGACCCAAAAAACTCACAAAGAGTTAGTCCATTCAGTTGATATTCCTAAATTTAGCCTTTCAGAGTTATTTTTTGGGGGTTCAACACTTGATAATTTACTTATCCTTTATTTTTATCGTATTTTACTTACTTTTCTGTCGTAATTTACCGTATTTCTTGTGACCTTATTCATAATTAATTTTTTAATTTAGGCGTACAAATTTAGGCATAAACATAAAGAGTCATCCGACTATAGATTCCCATAACTTCACTCTAATCCTGAAGTGATAGAGTCTCTTGTATAATTTGTGGAGATTGAAAAGGAATGGCCAATTCTGAGGAAGCCGAGTGATACTAGGTACGATGGCTATGATACATAATATGTCTACACAAATGGATGCATGATTTCAATCCTTTGAATAAAGGAGGGCACCATTATTTCAAAGGGAAGAATAAAAAAGAGTGCCTAAGCCAAGGTTTATTCTAATTAAGGTGAATGTTTGTGTATAATGGTTTTTATCTAGAGCTTGTTTATTTGTGTGATGGTTGGTTGAATTTGACTTGGGTGAGAGAAAGATGCCCATATCGCTATAATGTTGAGTGGACAGTCAAGGTGATAATATCTCATGGAGCTTATCGTGACATGGTCCAATTTGATGTGTTTCTTCTAAAAATAATATCACTTATGCTTTGGACGGTCATGGTTTCAAGATCATGATGTTTCATATATACGAGATTGGATAAAGTATGTCGTGAACAAGGATTGATGACCTATCTTGCCATTTTCACTTCCAATCCCAATAATACATATGCAATATCCATGCCTATAGGGATGTGTACTCCCAAATAAAGGGAAGGGCTTGGGTTGAATAAAGTAAGTGGGATGCCACAAGAAAAAAAAATAGAGTGTAAAGAAAAATGTAATTGAAAAGAATATGAGAGAAAAGTAAGCAGAAAAGAAAAAAAAAAGGAGGGAGAAGAAATTCTATACTTTCAACACTGACAATCTTTCCTTTTTCTCTAGTTGTTTAAATTCTTTTGTAGGAACCATTGAAAGCAAGCTTGAGAGTGAGTCTCTAATATTGGAAACTCATGGAGAGGGTGCAATAAAATCGGAAGAGTAGATTTCTCTAACAAAGAAACTTAAAGATAAAAAGCACCATTCTTGTGAGCATGAAGGTAAGTCGGATAAACTCAATACTCTATATGTGAATGTTGAGCATGATAATTGTGTTAGTATGAGTAAAGAATGATCTTGTGTGGAGCTTAAATCTTCTTTGCCTTCTATTGAAAAATTGAATAAAGTTTTTGAAGCTACACTAATTGTTCTTGGTTGTGCTACTAAAATTGAAACTTCCTATGAGTTTGATTTAATGCCAACTAGGGTTGACACTTGTGTTGAGGGTCTTAGTGCTAAAAATACCAATTCTTTGCTTGATAGAGGTGAAAACAATTGCATGGTGTAGGAGTAGTCATTAATAACCTTGAATTTGACCCGAGAATTGAAAATGTGGTTTCGTCTTTGAGTTTTCCTAGTGTTGAATCTCAACATGGTAAAGAAATTGACCATTGTGATGAACTTGATCATGTGGAACTCAATGATGATGTGAACTTCAGTGAGACTTTTTTTTGTAAATTTATCTTTACTTTGAAAAGCTTGTTTGTTTAGAGATGAGTTCGAGATTCTTAAATCTCTTCCTAGTAATGGAGCTAACTCCTTGTTAGGATATACTTCACTTGTTGAAAGGTGTTGTCTTGAAAATAAATGTGTGAGTTGTTGCTTAAATGATATTTCTTCTTTGTGTTGTCTAACTATTGATGTTATGGTTGATTGTATTGATGATTCCAAAAGAGAGCCTAATTTTTAGGACATCATTGATGAAGTTAACTTGAGTAACATTTTTCTTTACTATTTGTGTTGATATGATGACGTTTATGATTGTATTGAAAGTTTAAGTGATGTGGAGGACATAAGTTGTGACCTTGAGTGTGCTAAAGATGAAGGAAGCACTCTTGATGAGGATTTGGGAATTAGTGAGAAACTTTTTGATAATCAAGACGAATTTAAGGATGAATTCTCACTGTGAGAAGGCTTGAAACAGAGAAGGAAAGTAGATTGATGGATGCCAGTCCTAGTATCTATTACTTTACCCATTTTGATACTTACATGGAGCACACACTTGGGATAGGCTATACCGAGTTCCATAGCTTGAAATGTGAAAATGATGCATTTGAGTTTTGGTGCAGTAGTCATAAGCTTCGAGGTAAAATTCTTCCTTTTGATAAGTTTGCTTATTTGACTTTTGTGTGAGATCTTATCAAAAGAAAAGACGTGAGAAAGATGAAAAATCTGGTCACCACACATGGTTTGATCCATTTTCTTTTTCTAGGATCAAGGATGGTACATATTCTTATTTCATGATTCAAGCTTCTCTAAAGTACTCTTTTAGTAATTGGATACATCATTGTCTGTCTTGTTTAATGTTGTTATTTGAGTTACTAGTTGATGTGCTTGAACATGTGTTAAGTTTTATTTGTTGACAACTTATTCTGTTGACCCCAAAATCAATCTTAAAGTTTGTAACTTGTTAGAGTATTTGGGTGGGTTGGTATATTACATCTGAATTGGGGTTTGAGATATCCTACTTGTTTTAGCCTTGGAAAGAATTCTATGTGTTTTGAAGTATATCATATGGAGAACCATTAGAAAGATCCTTCTTGGACATCATTGTGGTATGAGACCACCACTGGAAAACTTCACGAGGACGGTATATTTTCTTGGATCTGCTTCTTCTTGGGGTTTTTAAAGTCATGGTGGTAATTTCCAGCGTCTTTGAACAGTTTTGTAGAGCTCTTGTTTCATATCGTGATTATTCGCTTGTGTTGCTACTTATCTATTACTTCATCTAGACTTGGAAGATGCACATACTTATTCTCATCCATGATTTGCAGGAATTGAATTCGAGGACGAGTTCTTTTTAGGAAGGGGAGAATGATGCAAGTCAAATAGCCATGATAATGATCCAAGTGTACCATTATGATGCATTCGAGGCTGATATTAATGTTGAAATTTCGATGATGAAATTCTTCCAAGAAAGAGAGGATGATACAATCCAAATAGCTATGTTGATGCAGTCCAGACTGATCGTGGCTCTTTCCAGACGTCTAGGCCATTCACTAGGAGCAAAACTATGATACTCCATGACATACACCTTGCTTTGGAGGAGGAATTCTCAATCCAGGAACGGTGGACACTTCTGAGCCCAAGAGAGGAGTCGATGCGCTTGTTTGTACTCGCCCACGATCTGACCTTATGAAACAACCCTTGCTAGTCGTTTTGGAAGTTAGGACCCTGATGGGCAAGCCGACAGTCTTGGTAGCTTCGTAAGATCCATTAGGACCTGGAAGTAAAGTTTGAGCCAGATCAGATCTTCTAGTGTTTGTCAAACCAAATTATGGTTTTTGAGCTTGATTTATGTAAGTGAGCTTTGTTTTGAAATCTGAAACGGTCGTTATGTTTGTATGGTAATTTGTGACCATTGTGAATTCTTGGAAGTGAAATCTAAGGTAATTAGGATTGTTTTAACATATGTTCCTAGAGTTGGAACTTTTCCTCCTTCCATTGAACCCTTGTCTTGTGTTTCGGTGATCTATTTCGAGATCCAACTTTGCGAGAAGGTCATATATCTATTTTATAACTTGCCTGAAAAGTTTTTTGATGATCTAGAGCTTCGTAGGGTCCCACTTAAAGCCAAAATGTAGCACCAGCTGGTGCTGTCAGGACCTTGGGAATAAAGCATGGGATAGCACTGAAAAAATAGTCCTTCTGCACAAAAGCACGCCTGTGGTGTGATATTAAGGGCCTGGATCGTGAAAGCGACTATTCCAGCGCGATAGTTTTGATCACACAATTGTCAGCTAAGCTTATTTTTTATTGAATTCTCTCAATTAAAGGTCGGTTTAGGGAAATTAAAAGGTAAAAGTTCATCATAATTGTTCAGGTTCTGTACCAATACCTTTCTATGGTATTAATTAGAGGTTTTGGGTTGGAATTCAAGAGTTGTTAAATTGGAAAATTTGGTCAAATTGAACTCGAGAATATGATTCAATGGCATAAGTGATATCGTGGGACTATGAGGGGTTTGGAAACATATCATTTATATCATTTTTGTTAATTCAGTCAATGGGGTTTGCTCGACCGGTTTAGTGGAGGATGTCAGTGCCCACACAGATTAGCTGAATATATAGATTGTGTCAGTTAGTATCAAAGCCCAGTTTAGAGTTTTTCCAGATCATGATAGTGTCTAATATAGTTTCGCTGATTGGACAGAGATGTTCATACCTATCTACGAGAAGCTATGGTGGCATTTAAGTAGTCTCTTTTCTTTCTTTTCTGATCATGCATGGGTCTTCTTATGTGAAGCGAAATTTCTCTTTTAACTCACTCCCAGTAAATAGTGAGGACGCGTGTGACCTCTCAACGTGATGTGGAAGAGCCGAAAGCAGCACCTCTTATGCCAGCTGCTCCGCGTGGTAGAGTTGTGGACCGTGGGATAGGCCAAGGTACAGGTCAAGGTTGCGGCAGAGGTAGAGAGCTGCCCAGGTTGCGAGAGTTGTGGATCGTGCTGATGACCTACTTATTGAGGCTCAGCCGTAGCCCTCAGCAATGCTAGTTCATGCAAGGCAGGGTGACCCAAGATTCATTATCACCTCCAGCCCTCTAGGACGTCTTTATGAGGTTTTTTGGTGGCTCAGTGTCACTAAGGACCTCCTATACCTCAGGTATCATATCAGGCTTCCATGGAGACTGGTGTTCAGGCTTAAGGAGCCAATATTCTAGCTTAGAATGTTGCTCCAACAGCTCGTATTCAAGAGGTAGCGGGTGTTTTGGCTCAGGTTGTTCGCAATTTGGGAACCCAGAGAGACTGTATCACTTTACCAGATTGCAGCCGCCGACATTTGCATGATTTTTGTCAAATAATCCCCGAGAGTTCTTAGATTGTTGCCAGTGTATCTTTGAGGCTCTTTGTTATTTAAAGGAATATGGTGTTGATTATATTTCATTTCAGTTTGAGGGTCCAGCCTTGGCGTGGTGGACCACACTTCTTTCAGCTAGGGAGTACTTGCCTAAGCTGACCTGGTGCGAGTTCTCCCCCAAGTTTATGGATAAATTTCTTCCTTACGGCGAACTAGACGAGAAACATCGTTAGTTCGATAGGATAGGTAGGGTAACGTGTCAGTTTCTGAATATGAGATCTTATTTTCGTATATGTCCAAATATGCTTAAAACATAGTTTATGAAACTTTCAAGAAAGTCATGAGATTTATTGACGGGCTTTCTCCTTCCTTGATGTCCAACATAGCTTAAGAGATTGAGGCTGGGACTTTATTTGATGTTGTAGTTGATAACGCTCAAAGATATAAGACGTATCATAAATTGGATCAGGAAGAGTTGGAGTGGGAAGGTAAAAGATCCGCTGGCCCGGATGGGCATCCTAGTACCTGATCTAGAGGTAAGAATCATCATTATCAGGGCAGACCGCCTGTTAGACAATTCAGCCTCCGACATATGGTTTTTCGAACGCGCCTATTCCTCTTCAGAGTCAATTTCAGTCTCGCCCTCGGGATCAGCTGCAGTTTGAACAACGTAGATAATTTTCCGGGTGTTTCATCTGCTAGGATCCCGTCATCATAGAAAGATTGTCCCTACTTTAGCGGAGAGGTAGTCGTCCTTTTTCTTGCCCTTAGGCACCTATGCAGTCTCTGGGCACCCCTTCAGGATCTCAATTAGCTTGAGGTGCACCACCACCAGGCAGAGGTCGTGGGTGTGTTGCTAGTGGTCCTTCCAGAGGTGGTTATCAGGTAGTGGATCACCTCAGCCGCAGAGGCAATTATATACATTGCCAGCCAGGCAAGATGCTGAGGCATCCATTGCTGATGTTACAGGTATCTTATCAATCTATGGACATAATGCATATTTTCTAATTTATCCAGGATTCATATATTCTTATGTATCTCCCTATTTTGCTTTGGGTTTCCATGTCGATTACATACTTCTCTGTGATCCTTTCTAAGTTTCAACTCCTGTTGAAGATTCTATTGAGGTGGATCAAGTCTATCTAGCATGTAATGTATCCTTTGCTGGTCGTGAGACCTTAGTAGATCTTCTGGTTTTGGATACGGTGGATTTTGATATTATCATTGGTAAGGATTGGTTGGCATCATGTTATGCCACTTTGGATTGCCACGCCAGGTACTTCGATCTTTTCTTCCTAGTTTAGTGCCGATTGTGTGGTAGGTTTTCAATTGCCACCCATGAGGCTTATTATTTCCTTCTTAAAGGCGACGTGGATGTTGGATAAAGGGTGTTCCGCATATCTTGCCTTGGTTCAAGATACTATTATGGAGATTCCATCCCTCGATTATATTCCTGTTGTGAGGGAGATCCCCATATGTTTCTGAATGATCTACTGGGACTTGCTTTTGATCGCGAGTTCGAGTTTGGCATTGATATAATGCCAGAGACTTGGCCAATATCTATCCCTCCTTATCACATGGCTCTGTCTTAGTTAAAGGAGCTGAAAGAGCATTTGCAGGTGTTGCTGGATAAAGGATTTATGAGGCTGAATATTTTCCCTTGGGGAGCTCCTATTTTGTTCATGAAGTAGAAAGATGAGACTATGCGGATGTTTATTGACTATCGAAAATTGAATAAGTTACCATCAAGAATAAGTATCCCTTACCTTGTATCGATGATTTATTTGATTAGTTGCAGGGAGCTAGATTCTTCTCTAAGATCGACTTGCAATCTGGTTATCCTCAGCAGAAAATTCGGGAGCCAGATATCTCGGAGACTGCTTTCAGGACTCGTTACAGCCATTACGAGTTCTTGGATGTCTTTTGGGCTTACCAATGCCCTTGCATCATTAATGGATCTTATGAATCAGATATTCAAGCTATTCCTGGATTTGTTCATCATTGTATTCATTAATTATATTCTGATCTATTCTCACAGTCGCGGGAAGCATAAGTATCACCAGTGAGTGGTTCTCTAGATACTTCATGATCGGAAGCTGTATGCCAAGTTCTCGAAATCTGAATTTTTGCTTGAATCTATGGCTTTCTTAGGTCATGTGGTGTCCAGCTAGAGTACTTAGGTTAACCCGAAGAAGATAAAGGTAGTTTAGAATTGGCCTCATCCTACCAGTCCGATGTGATTCGTAGCTTTCTCGGGTTGGCAGGATATTATAGCTTTTCCGTGGAGAAGTTCTCCACTATTGCAGCTCCTTTGACCCATTTGACTTAGAAGGCACACCAATTTCAACGATTTGATGAGTGTGAGGCGAGCTTTCAAAACTCAAGTCTTTATTAACCTCAGGTCAGTGTTATCTCTCTCTTCCGGCACTAGTGGGTTCGTGGTCTATTGTAATGCATTCCGTGTTGCCTAGGGATATGTTTTGATACAACACGACAAGGTTATCGTTTATTCTTCCATCCAGCTAAAGGTTAATGAAATCAATTATCCTACTTATGATTTGGAGTTTGCAGTTGTAATGTTTCCTTTGAAGATCTGGAGAAATTATCTATATGGCGAGTGATGTAGTCCAATCTGAGACAAGATATGTTCATGATCTTTGGAGGAGCGGGAAACATGTTGGAGAACTCAATGAGCACCTTGGAGGTGTTGGCCGAGAGTTCAAGTGCTCAATGAGCACCTTGGCGAGCTAGTTGTTAGCGTTATGATGCTTAGGAGTTTTGGG
Source organism: Petunia x hybrida (assembly GCA_037355625.1). NCBI lineage: Eukaryota > Viridiplantae > Streptophyta > Magnoliopsida > Solanales > Solanaceae > Petunia > Petunia x hybrida. The sequence continues at coordinate 491,561 of JBBBVM010000695.1, read as the reverse complement.
CAGAATTTGCATGCTCTCAACAAGCAACTCAACGAGCTCTATTTTGGGCGTCTAGTATTACATGCTTGGGGGCAGATTTATCTCGTCCTCAACAAGCTACTCAACGAGCTCTTTGGCTTTACATTGTGTAGATAGTCCTATTCTACACAATGACACTTTATTGGCCCTTTGTGGTCTTTTACATATAGCCTATTGAGGGGCTGATTCTACACATTCTAGGCATTTGTTACAGATTGTATTTAAACCACACTTAGCGTTTCTTTTGGTTAGTTTTTGGAGAATACAGAATATTGAAAAAAATAAGCATTGCTTGTGGAAGCTCTAATGCTTCATCTTTTATCTCTTACAATTAGCACACATTGAAATCGTCCCTAGCATGATTCCATCTGTTGGTTAAACATTCTCATCCCTCTTGGATTAATCTTTCACTTAAATGTAAGGTTTAATCCATTCTTTTCTTCTAATTTATGTCTTCCTAGTCTATCTTTCTTGGTTGATTGTTTGAATTCTCGATTCATCTTGTTCGTAATTCTTCTTGTATCAGGGAGCCTTGTGATGTGTATACTAATCATAAGAGCTTGCATTATCTAATATCTAAGGAGAATCTAGATAGTAGGTAGCGGAGGTGGCTTGAGCCGATTAAGGATCATGATATTGCTATTTGCTACCATCCGAGGAAGGCTAAAGTGGTAGCAGATGCTTTTTAGCAGAAAGTTCATGGGCTACTTTGATTTTTTTTTATGCTGACATGAGGCCTTTAGCTGAAGAGTTGGAGTCTCTTGGAGACTCAGGAGTGAGATTGGTTAGCCTAGATTCAAGTCGAGTTTTGGCTTACGTTGCGACTTAGTCTTCCTTATTCAGTCAGATTAAGGAGAGACGATTCGAGGACCCTTATCTTTGGTAGTTCCATGGCCGTGTTTAAAGTGAAAGAGCCCCTCTCTTTGTGTTAGATGCAGATGGTATTCTTCAACTTAACGACCGAAACTGTGTTCTTGATATTGGTGATGTGAGGCTGCCATTGTTATCAATCTTGGTATCACTATGATCTATCAAGATCTCTAGGAGCTGTATTGGTGGAAGGGAATAAAGAATGATATTTTTGATCATGTGTCTCGATGCTTGATTTGTCAGCAAGTCAAGTACGAGCATAGGAGACTTACAGGTTTGGCTCAAGCTTTGCCCATTCCCAAGTGGTACAGGGAGCGGATCACTATGAATTTTGTAGTTGGTCTGCCAAAGACTTTATGAAGTCATGATTTAGTCTGGGTTATTATTAATAGACTGACAAAATCGACTCATTTCAATGCGATTACCAACTCAATAAAGAAGTTACCTTGGGTCTTTATCGAGTAGGTAGTTCGATATCATGGCACTCCTCTGTCTATTATATTTGATCGAGGTTCCCACTTCACTTCTCAGCTCTAGCAGGGCTTTCCCGAGAGAATTGGGTACTTAGGCTCAACTTAGCACAACATTTCATCTGAACACTGTTGTCTAGTCTGAGCAGACTATACAGATTCTTGAGAATACGTTTAGAGCATATGCATTAGACTTCGGAGGCCATATGCTGATCATTTGGCCTTAACATTGGTCGCATAAAATAATAGTTATCACTCTTTTATTCATATGGCTCTGTTTGAGGCATTATATGGACCTCGATGCCATTCTCCGATTGGTTTGTTTGAGTCTCGTGATGTTGAGGTGCTGGGTTTAAAGATGGTACGTCAGACTCTGATACGGTTCATGTTATTCAGGAATGTCTTCGAATCGCTTAGAGCAGGCAGATATCTTATTCGAATAGGAGGAATTGATAGTTAGAGTTCGAGGTCGATGACATTGTATATTTGAAAGTGTCGCCGATGTAGGGTGTGAAGAGAAAGAAAGGGAAGCTAAGTCCCAGATCCATTGATCCTTTCAATATCAAGAAGTGTATTGGTAAGTTGGCTTATAGGCTCAATTTTCCACCATCTAAGCCAGTTCATGGTCTTTCATATGTCGTCGCTTCGGAAGTGCATCCACGATCCTTTCGAGGTGATCAGGATAGATCCAGCTCAGCTAGACGTGAATCTGTCTTATGACGAGTCTCTAAGTGCCATTGTGGGTAGAGATGTTTGGAAGCTCCATTCTATGGAGATTCTGATGGTAAAGGTACAGTGGCACAACTGTCCTCATGAGGAGGGCACTTGGGAGCTTGAGCCAAGTATACGAGATAGGTATCCTCATCTCTTTGGTGTTTCAGGTATGATCTTGATTTTTAGCCTAAGAGTTCTTATCGCCTGTTTATAATTTTGATTCAGTAATGACATGATGGTAGTCATTGATTGGTTCTTGAGGGTTTGTTTAGGTATTCTCCTTTCCTTGTGAAATCTGCTCTGGACTCTAGCTTGTTCGAGGACGAACAAGAGTTTAAGTGTAGGAGAATAAAACGACCCTGGCTAGTTGTTTCGGTAGTTAGGACTCGAATTGACTAGATAGTAGACTGAGAAGCTCCATAAGGTCCATAGTACCTGTATGTAAATTTTGAGCAAAATCGGATCTCGTTTGATAGGTCCTAAAGAACATTTTCGTCTTCTAGTGTCGGAAAAGCCGAATTATGACTTTCGAGGTTGATTAAGTGAATGAGCTCCGTTTCAAAATTTCAAAGTGTCGTAAGTTTTGTATGGTCATTTGTAACCTGTTTTTACTCTCGGAAGTAAAATCTGAGGTCATTCAGATAGTTTTTGCATATGTTCTGAGGGTTGGACCTTTTCCTCCTTCCACTGAATCATCGTCTTGTGTTTCAAGGATCTATTTTGAGATTTGACTTTGCGATTAGGTCATATATGTATATTATAACTTGCATGCAATGTTTGGGGTGATTTCGAGCATCGTAGGGTCCGAAAGCACCAGCTGGTACTGTCAGGACCCTATGAATTAACCATGCATAATAGCGACAGGTATAGCACGTTTGCACTGAAGAAATAGTCCTTCTGCCTGAAAGTGCACCTGTGGGCACGATAGCAAAGTCCTAGATTGTAAAAGTGACTGTTCCAGCGTGAAAACACTTATCCAGGGTATAAACATTAACCCTATTTTCGGCTAAACTCATTTTTTATCTACTTCTCTCAATCGTAGGTCGGTTTAGGGCAATTCCAAGGTACAAATTCATCATAATTATTCAGGTAATTTTCCAACGCCTTTCTATTGTATTAATTAGAGGTCTTGGGGTTGGAATTTCTTGTATTTGGGCTTGAAAGAAAAGGGTTAGAACCCTAGAGTTGTTAAATTATGAAATTTGGTCGAATTGAACTCGAGAGAATGATTGAATGGCATAAATGATATCGTGGGACTATGAGCAGTCCGGAAACATAATGTTTGTGGGCATTTGGCTAAGCCAGGCCTAGGAGTAATTTAGTCATTTTCTTCTATTTCGTCTAATAGCTTAATATTCTTGATAAGGGCACTTATATGTACGATTATCCTACTATGGATTTGAGAAAGATAGTTCCAAGAGGCGTCAGAAAGGAAAGGAGGTGCAGTATTCGAATGAACCCTGGACTTGATGTAAGTGATAGTATCCATTTCTTTGACGGCCTTTGGCCTATATTTACACGTTCTTTACGTGAATAGCTGCCGACAAGGCGTATTTGGTATGCATCAGCCTTGATACGTATATTCTGTTTGTATTCTCTGATTGTAGGTTGTGATGTCATATTAGGGGTAAGAGGATTCCGCTCCATACATATATTCTATATCATATTAAGGGTAGGATGATTCCGTCCCAGAGTAGGAGGATTCTTCTCCATTCATTGGGCACATGTGACTCAATTGCATCATATTTCATTTATTCCATGTCATTACATGTGTTTGCTAGCTATGTGTGATTGTTGCATTAATTATCTATTCTAGTTGTTGATAGCTTCAATCCCTAGCTAGCCTATCTATTCTTCGAGGTAGTTAGCTAGCCCTCACTTATTTAGTCCTTTCGACTCACTCCCTCTCTGTTTCCTATGTTGTCCTTTTGTTTTGGTAGATTCTGCTCTAGGACCTAGCACGCGGGGCAAATTAGGAGCGAATGCATTCCAACTCTCTTTGGTGAGCCAGCTTTTGTTCCTCGAGGCCACCAACTTTAATCTTTATGCAGTTTGAGTTATTTTCTCCCTTCGAGAAGTTTATATATCTGCATTAGTGCACTTTGAGTATTATACCATCATCAAAACCCTGTATAAGTGAGTTTGAGTACATGCATGAGAGTCCTAGCAAATACAGATTAAAGGGGAAAAGCTTAAAGGTGTAAGACAAGGGAGCAATCAGCTTGGACACACTATTTTAAGAGCTAGTTATTCACCTATGCCTAATAACCTTATGGGAAAAGCCTTTAGATGAACAAAACCTTTCATGAGCCAAAACCTGTGAATGACTAAAAAAACTAGTATAGTCTAATGACCATCCAAATGAAATGGGAAGCCTACAAGACAGAGGTTAGAAGGCCCCAAGAGAACCTCACAAACGCATAAAGTCACACAAGAAAAGCGCAAGTGAAACATAGTACAACAATATATAATTCAAGATGGATGGGACTAAAGACCAAGGAAATAGGGTTCTCCAGGGTTACATTATGACCTCTAAGGGTCTTTACCTTCACTGAACAAATGGTAGTAACCAAGAAGACAGTATCAATCCAGAAAACATAGCTTCCACTTTGGGTATCAACCAGTGGAAGAGGCCAGCAGCCAGAGAGAAAAGAGTGAGTGTGAGAAGAATTTTGTGTATATTTCCATGTATAGTTTTACATCAAATTCTAACAAAACTAGAAGAATTTTCCCATAATACTCTGGCAAATCTCAAATAATTGCAACTGATCTTTTCGTATTCTCCCAAATACTACTTCAATCTCCATTCAAATTTCGAAAAAGAGCAGGAGTATCTTATGAATATTTTAGCTTGGATTTCACCACATAGTGAACTAGATATATTACCAAGTAGTTCTAATCATGCTCAACGTCATCAGGGATTTTTCTTTAAAAATTCAAAAAAACAACGGATTAGTGAGGAATACAAGTCGTATACATATTTAGTTCAACAATTTTAAGGCATGAGGGGTCATAATTTACATGACAAGAAGTAGCAATGCATCTTAACAATGTCAAACACTCTTAATGCCTAAGATTATCATAAACATGGACTAAAATGAATATGCACGAACACTGTCTCAATTAATCTATACACCGAAATAGATAAACTAAACATGCGAATTATAATTTAATTAATAAAGCATTAAATTAAGCACAAGCATCACGCAAGAACTCAGGAATTGTAAAGGAGATAGAGAATACCTGTTTGGAATTTGGATCGAGTCCATTATGACCCGTTTCTGAACTATGTGTGCATGAAGGTTTTCTCTTCGTTATGTCGTGAAGCTTAGGTCCTATAAGGTCTTCGCCTGAATTTTCACTTTTTCCAGTGACAAAATGGTGGAGATGACAAAAGATCAATTTCTGGACTTCCTTGTTTCCCAAAATTGCCATGGGGATTTTGTTGCGGATGAAGAGAGGAGCATGGGGGTGTATTTGGTATGGCGTTTAGCTGAAGGAATTGGCCGAAAATGGCCAGTGATAGTGGAGATGCTAGGTTTCGCAGAGAGGAGACAAAAGAAGAGGGAGGCAGTGGAATTGTGGAAAATAAATTTGGGCATAGGGTTTTGGGGTGTATTTGGTTAAAAAAGGAAAGAAATGATCTTGGCCGCTGGATCATGTAAATGAGGGTTAAGATTAAGCCACATAGAGGCTTATGTGACTGAGGGTATGCATGTGTTGGACAAAGCTGACGAGCTGGCAGCCTATGGTTAGCTGCTTTTGATTGCGTGGATGTCATGTGTATATATTGTCTTAACTAACTTAAAAATTAAGCAAAAAAGTCAAAAATTTTAAAAATTATAACAAAAAATTTATAATTATAATTAAAGCAAAATAGTATGAATTTTAAATGGTTGGCTAATATTTTGTATATTTAAACTCAGTACGTGTCAGTGTGGTGAAGTAATTACATAAATACCACGTAATTGATGCATATGTTTGAAATTGACCTTTTAATGCTATAGTTGTTAACAATGTCTATGATAGGGTGTCTTGGAAACACTTGTCTATTTAGTATAATAATTTTTCGATGTATTTAGATGTGATAAAGTCATTTTGGCATTTCTAACTCAGATATAGTCAATTAAAAATAATAAATACTGGTGAGGACAAAATTGAGTGTCAATAGCTTCCCCTCTTTGCCCAGAGATGTTGAAAGAGTCATCGGGCGGAGACGTTGACGAAGCGGCCAATTTTGTTGCAACTCTTGGAAGGTGTTTGTGCGGTGTCGCTAAGAGTTAAGGTCGTGTCCTGCAAAAAAAAAGTGAGCTGAATGCAAAATAACATTTGTAAACATAAAGTAAACTTTCATGTCATATCGAGTGTTAAATGTTGTTTTCCGATGCCTTTCATCATGGGACATTTGTCTACTCATCAGGAAATACTAATACCTTTCGTTGTGAGATATTTGCCTCTTCGTCAGCAGCTACTACTGCCTCTCGTTATGAGATATTTGCCTGCTCGTCAGGAGCTACTACGGCCTCTCGTTGTGAGATATTTGCCTACTAGCTAGGAGCTACTATTGCCTCTCGTTGTGAGATACTTGCCTGCTCTTCAGGAGCTACTACTTGCCTCTCGTTATGAGATATTTTCCTGCTCTTTAGGAGCTATTACTACCTCTCATTATCAGATATTTGCCTGCTCATCGAGAGCTACTACTGCCTCTCGTTATGAGACATTTGCCTACTCGTCAGGAGCAAGTACTGCCTCTCGTTATGAGATATTTGCATGCTCGTCAGGAGCTACTACTGCCTCTAGCTATGAGATATTTTCATCTTGTGCCAAACTCTCTACCCCGCACCCAACAAGTAGAGTAATATAATAAAAATAGAGTAATACTACTGTGCCTGTAGGATTTTCTGCGACATTGTCATGTTGATTCTCACGCTTTGCTTTTGTGCCTATATTCTAAGAAAGCTTTGTGAGTTGTATGAGGGAGGTTTGAATAATGCATTTCTCGAACTGCGGGCTTGGGCAAGCTATGGGGCATAAAAAAATTGAAGGTAAAAGAAAAATGACATGTATGCACTTTGAAAATAGTTTCATAAAAGAAAGGTTTTATTCTATTGATTCGTTGACTGCATTGTGTACTACAATTACAAAATCTCTGATTCTGCTTTTGAATCTTGCTAACATCATGTCTTGTGCTATATTTCTTTGAAATTTTTGAGAGGTCCTAAAAATTTGTGCCCTAGTGTTGGTCCTTACTCGTCCTTAGAATTTTTGAGGTGTCAAAAATTCTGCCACAGTGTCCACTTCATGGGGAAACAAGTTTTTTGTGTTTATGCGACTAAACCTTGGGCAGTTAGCCTATGTATCCTAACTTGGGAATCATGTCGTTATGTAGTTCCAGATTACAAGTTACATTGCATAAAACGTAAAATTTCTAGCTTGTACATGACTTCAAACGTAATATCTCTTGACTGCATCGGCATTGATTGGCTTTGGCCAGACTTCGCCATCTATTTCTGCGAGTATCAGTGCTCCTCCAGTTAAGACTCGATGAACCATGTATGGGCCTTGCCAACTTGTTGCGAACTTGCCCTTAGCCTCTTCCTGATTAGGAAATATCTTCTTAAGGACCAACTGTCTAAGCTCAAATGTTCTTGCCCGGACCTTCTTGTTAACTTGGGAATCAGGTCGTTATGTAGTTCCAGATTACAAGTTACATTGCATAAAACGTAAAATTTCTAGCTTGTATATGACTTCAAACATAATATCTCTTGACTGCATCGGCATTGATTGGCTTTGGCCAGACTTCGCCATCTATTTCTGCGAGTATCAGTGCTCCTCCAGTTAAGACTCGATGGACCATGTATGGGCCTTGCCAACTTGTTGCGAACTTGCCCTTAGCCTCTTCCTGATTAGGAAATATCTTCTTAAGGACCAACTGTCTAGGCTCAAATGTTCTTGCCCGGACCTTCTTGTTAAATGCTTTTGCCATCGTTTGCTTATACAATTTTCCATGGCAAAGGGCGTTCAATCTTTTGCCGTCAATCAATTTCAGCTTCTCCATTCTTCTCTTATCCATTCGGTGTCTTTCAATTCTACCTCTTGAATGATTCTCAAAGAAGGTATCTCTACTTCTGCTGGGATCACTACCTTGGTGCCGGAAAACTAGCAGATAGAGAGTTCACCCTGTTAATGTTCTTATGATAGTGCGATATCCCAATAGTGCATAGGGTTGGTTCTCATGCCATTACTTTGAATTGTCAGTCATTTTGCAGAGTATCTTTTTGCTGTTCTTATTGGCTGCCACTACCTCTCCATTAATTTCAGGCATATATGTGGTAGAATTGTTGTGCTTGATCTTAAATATTTCAAAAGTCGCCTTTATCAAATTACTGTTGAGGTTTGACCCATTGTCAGTGATGATGGATTCAGGAATGCCGAATTGACAGATTATTTTATCTCAGACAAAATTAGACACCACTTTCTTTGTCAGAGACTTGTATGACGCTGCTTCTACCCATTTAGTGAAGTATTCTATGGCTACCAATATGAATCGATGTCTATTAGATGTTGTAGGTTTAATTGGTCCTATGACGTCCATTCCCCAGTGATGAGAATCAAACACGGAAAAAGTAAAAGATAGAGAACGAGACGTAACTCGATCAATAATCTCAAGTAGCAACGGAGAACTCGTTCCGTTACACCCCGAGAGAATGTCAAGAACACCTACGCTAGGCAACTACCTTCGAGACGACAAAGGACTCGCAAGTAGAATGGTCGGGGTGGGGGCGTTGTCCAGCTAGAATCCACTAGAAGCACACAAATCCCAAACAAAGGTTGGTTTTTCATAAACCCAAAGAGATCCCTCTTTACAATGTTAATTCATCATTCAAAATAGACTAAGGAATGAAATAAGCTATCTAGCTATTTATAGAGATTTCTAGGCATTAAGTAAAAGGTCAATAATGCCCACAAGCTAGGCTTTAAGCTAAAAGACCATGCAAGGTCAAAATAGTAACTTCACACTTGAAATCCCGTGCTTCAGAAAATTGGGCGGAGCGCCCACAAAGTCGATCAGTGGAGGGGGCTGGGCGGAGCGCCTGGGCCAAGTGTATCTTAGGCGGGGCGCCTGCTTTGCCTAGGCAGAGCGCCTCGCTTCCTGTGTGGTGGAGCATCGATGCTCCATCGCCTAAGCATGCTTGACTCATCTCCGAAGCTCTTGCCCTAGCATCCTTTGCATCTTCCAAGCTTGATACATGTTGGAAAGGTGTCTTGGCTCGATTTGGGTCTCATCATCCTCTCCTTCTGAAGAAGATTTTGTCCTCGAAATCAATACATTCACGTCCATGGCATCATCTCTTCGGGGTGCCCAATGCTCTCCTCCCTTGTAACCCTTGATCGTCACTTTCACATAGGTTTCTTCCAAGGTCTCCGTTGCCTTAACATGGAGCTTAGAACTTACAAGCAACGACAAGCAAACACAAGATTTCCTACTTTGAAAGTAGGTTAGTGCAAGAAGTATGGAAAACACACTCTTGTGGTATAACCAAGCATCAATGTTAAGAACAAATACCCAATCTCCAAGGAGATCATCAAGTGCTTGGTTCAATGAAAATATGCATGCAACATAATAAGGAGCAAATAGGTCATGGGGACATGGAAAATGCAAGATCAAGCTATCAAAATACCCTTGAACCTTAAGCTCAACATCAACAAACCAATCCCTCCTCAAAGTGTGATCAACATGTGGAGTGGAATGAGTCAAATAACCCAACATGCAAGTAACATCAAGTACTCCACTCCCCTTCTTTAGAGCACACTTACTCACACCAAGGGATTCCCTTTCACCTCCCATTTCATCACTTAAGAAACCCGTCTCAAAAGACAAACTATCAAGAAAGGTATTGATAATTGCCTCTTCTTCATCATAACCCAAACAAGCAATAGTAGGGTCACTCAAAGAGTCATTTACCACATGCAAATTCTCACACAATGGATCACCTAAGGAGTCAAACTCTTCACACCATGGGGGTTCCATTTGACTAATCACCCTAGTCCGATACAAGTCGTCACCACCAATGAGAATGCCCTCAAACAATGGATTAGTAAAAACATGCATCTCAACATCATGATCAAGCATAGACAAGTTATCAAGACTAGGTTCACTTGAGGAGTCATCATAGACAACTTTATCCAATTCATTCAATTTGGACTCCTCAATGTCACTATCATCCTCACCACAACACATAGACCCACCAAATAGAAGCATATCAACAAGGGTATGATCAACTATCTCAACTACCCCTTTATGAAAGGTTGGTGGTGTGTCATAGCAAAGGTCACAATCATTGTCAACTATCAAGTCTACACTAGCGAGAGATTCATTGAACAATGAGCTCACATCATGATGTGGCTTAGCAAGTCTCTCAACTAATGTTACACAAGCACACACAAGTTGACTTTTAGACTCTTCACTAGTGGCATATTCACTAGATGCAACACAAGCACCAACTAGTGTTGAGTCATCACAAGACAAGTAGCTCGTAGGATCATGAAAAGGTGGAGCAACACTTACAATTATAGTACTTCCTTGATCACTCTCAAGACTTGAAGTGTCATGTGTAACTCCTTCTTCATGAAGCTCACATTTAGAACTTTCCTCCTCTTATCTTTCCTTCCAAGCACATGGTTGAGGCTCCAATGGCTTGTCTTCATTTGTACCTACACAAGAACTACCACAAGACAAAGTAGAAGATGAAGAATTGTTTGAACAATGGGTGCTCTCACTCTCAATTTTTCTTTCCTCACCTCTCTCCTCTCTCAATTTTACCTCATGATCAAGTGTAGTTTGTGGTGACAATCCACTCACATCACTCCTCAATTCCTCTCCTTTTCCCTCACTTAGATTGTCACCGGTCACTCCCTCACTTCTCTCTTTCTTTTCTCTCTCATTTGAAGTGGAGTGACTCTCAATTTCATCATACATTGGCAAGACAACAAGATTGTTTGCCTCGGGTTCAAGTACAATGGGTGACTTGGCTTTAGCCGCTTCCCTCAACTCCCTCATTCGCTTGTAGTCTTCCCTTACTTGCTTTGGAGTCAAAGGTCTAAGCAAAACTTCCTCCCATCATGCTTGACCGTATATGAATTGTTCCGGCCATCGCGCACCACACATCTATCATGTTGTCATGGTCTCCCAAATAATAGATGGCATGTTTGCATAGGGACAACATCAAATAAGATTTTGTCTTTATAGCTTCCCATGCCAAACTCAATCAATGCTTGCTCCACCACCTTCAACTCCCCACACTCACTTAGCCATTGCAATCGATAGGGGTTGGGATGTTTCAAGGTGGGTATCTTCAATTGGGAAATCAATGTTTGGCTCACTATGTTGGCACAACTTCCCGAGTCAATAATCATGGAGCAAACTACACCCATGACTCGGAATCTAGCAAGAAAGAGGTTTTCCCTTTGATCATTCTCCACCTCCTCTTCCATGAGAATGGTACTCAAACTCCTCCTAGCCACCAAGAACATTTGAGGATCATCCCCTTCCTCCATACCCTCCTCACAAGCAATATCCTCATCCTCCTCATTTTCGGGCTCACTATCTTGCTCATACACCAAATTGCCTACCACAACCATGGTTCTTTTTGTAGGACAATCTTTAGCAATATGTCCATACCCCTTACACTTATAGCATTGAGTAGAAGTAGAAGTAGGATTGCTCAAGTGAGTTTCAGAATTACCTCCCAATGGTGGTGTGGACTTCCCATACGTTCTCTTCACTTCTTTGCTAGCACTTGCACCACTTGCACTTGGAAAGTTTGCATTTGAGGTCTTCCACTCCTTTGGCTTGCTTGTGGAAGTGGAAGTGTTGTTCTTGTAGTTGGTGGACTTCTCATCCTTTAGCCATTTCTCGGCTTCAACCACATCATCAAAGAGTTCATAGTGGTTTCCATACTTGTGAAACTTCACTTGAGAGGCTATGTCTCGATTCAAACCACTTAGAAATCTAATCACGGCTTGTTCATCATCTTCCCTAACCAAATATAGGGACATCCGGATTTGCTCAAATTCATTGAAGTACTCTCCAACCGTCTTGGAACCTTGCTTTAACTCAAAGAGACGCTTGTATCGGTCCACACGGTATTGATGAGTCAAGTACTTCTCATCCATCACACGAATCAATTCACCCCAAGTCACATTGATTGGCATGGCATTCCTCCTTCTATTTCTCTTGACCGATTCCCACCAAGTAGACGAAAAGGATTCAAAAGAAGATATTGCATACTTGGCCTTCTTCTCTTCGGTCATATCATTGGTGTCAAATATCCTCTCCATAGCCAATTTCCACTCAATGTACTCCACCGGGTCACTACTTCGTTCGAAAGAAGGAATAGTGAACTTCACACTATTAAGATTGTTGTTATCTCGACCCCTTTGGTAAGGCTCCGGTTGGCCTCCAAAGTGGCCTCCATACACACCATAATCCCTTCTAGCATTCCCTCCAACATATCCCATGGGTGGCCCTCGACCTCGGCCTCCACCCCTATCCACATTTCGACCCCAATTCATACCTCGCCTTGGTTGATAATGATCATCATACCCATAAGCCTCATCACCATACTCGGCTTCCTCCCCTTCTTGAGTTTCATCAGCTTGCTCAAGAGGTTGTACATTTCGAATGGGTCTTGAAAGTGGAATGTTTCTTTGGGGGTTGTCCACAATACGGGGAATGCCTGTTCGTTGGGGATTGCCCAACACTTCATCATACCTCTCACGATCTCCCTTCACCTGTTGTTGATTAAGCAACTCAACAACTTGGACAACTTGTTCCGGGGTGAAGTTAGGACTACTTGATACTTCACCGGCTTCAACTTGGACACTCGGGTCCTTTTCTCAACTTGGACACACGGGGTCCTTTGATCACCTTGGGTACTTGAGGTCCCCTTTTCAAGAGACTCAATCCTTTGATTCATGGTATCCACCTTGGTAAAAAGATTAGCCAAGGCATCCTTGATAAAATCAAGACTTTCATTATCCATTGTACGTACAAGAAGAACAAATGTTAGTGAAATCACCTCACACACACCCTCACGTGTATAGCACTCGGTTCACTCGTTTAGTGGTGGTGGATATTTCACTCGGACTTGAGTACTAAAGCTACAAGTAGTTGGACAACAATCCTCAACTCAATCAATCAACTCACAAGTCAAGTGTACTCTAGGGTGAGTGGAGTTAACGTGACTCGATGTACGATAAGCAATTTAGAGTAAGGACTTGAGTCAAAGGATTCTACGGATCTTCTTGGAGTTCTACTCTCCAACTAAGGCACGAATAACCTAATAGAAATGAAGGATTAGTGCTAATTAAGTAGGAAAGTTACTTAGATAAGCACTAATTAGAGTTTAAACAACAAAGAAATAGGAAAAACCTAAGGAAAACTACCAAACACACCTTCAGGAAATGCGGCGGACCGCCCAGTGGGTGGGGCGGAGCGCCTCGCTAAACCAGCTGTGGGGGGAGGGGGTGGGGCAGGCGGGGTGCCCAGGGGTGGGGCGGAGCGCCTACTGGGTTACCCCCTGTTCTTCCAACTCCGATTTCTTCAATTCCAAGCAAAAATTTGGTTCGATTTCAACGTTTTTTGCACAAATTCAAGGTACCCAAAGATGAATATTGATATAACCTTCAAACACCAATAAACTTCACACCCAAAAAACCAACAAACAAGGCTCAATCATGATTCAAAGTTTTCAAGTTGGGGTTTCAACAAGGGTTTCAAAAGGTTCAAGGTGGGTTTCGATTCTTCAAAATCGATGTTACCGAACTCCGAATCACACGATTCTTGTTTCAGTTTGTTCGTTTTGAAATGAAGAACAAACCCCTGTAATCAATTCCACAACCCCATAATCAAAAAACCCAAAAATCAATCAAATTATCAAGAACAAGGGTTTAGGGAGGGTTTATCAATTTTGGGGTTTCAAAATTTCAAATCTCTCAATTCCAATCCAATCCACAAGATTGTGGTACCCAAACGTCGAGTTTTCAATAAGGATCTAGAATCTATAATGCCCATAACATGAATCGATCACACCACAAAGTTACACCAATTTTTGTATTTTTCACTTTTCTATTTTTTTTGTATTTTTCTTCTTCCCAATAACTTCAACAACAAGAAAACTAAAAAAAGATACTAGGCACGAAGAATCAAGGGTCGGGGGTTTGTAGAAACAAAACTCGAGCCTTGCTCTGATACCAAACTGATGAGAATCAATCGCGGAAAAGTAAAAGATAGAGAACGAGACGTAACTCGATCAATAATCTCAAGTAGCAACGGAGAACTCGTTCCGTTACACCCCGAGAGAATGTCAAGAATACCTACACTAGGCAACTACCCTCCAGACGACAAAGGACTCGCAAGTAGAATGGTCGGGGCAGGGTCGTTGTCCAACTAGAATCCACTAGAAGCACAGAAATCCCAAACAAAGGTTGGTTTTTCATAAACCCATAGAGATCCCTCTTTAGAATGTTAATTCATCATTCAAAATAGACTAAGGAATGAAATAATATATCTAGCTATTTATAGAGGTTTCTAGGCATTAAGCAAAAGGTCTATAATGCCCACAAGCTAGGCTTTAAGCTAAAAGACCATGCAAGGTCAAAATAGTAACTTCACACTTGAAATCCCGTGCTTCAGCAAATCGGGTGGAGCGCCCACAAAGTCGTTTGGTTGAGGGGGCTGGGCGGACCGCCTGAGGGCTGGGCGGAGCGCCTGGGCCAACTGTATCTCAGGCGGGGCGCCTGCTTTGCCTAGGCGGAGCGCCTGGCTGCCTGTGTGGTGGAGCACCCATGCTCCATCGCCTAAGCATGCTTGACACATCTCCGAAGCTCTTGCCCTTGCATCCTTTGCATCTTCCAAGCTTGATACATGTTGGAAAGGTGTCTTGGCTCGATTTGGGTCTCATCACCCAGGCGGCAAAAGGCCATGGCAAGCCCATAACGTTGAGCTCAATTGGAGTTACCTCAAACATGTCTTCGTGCACTTGCATTGATGGAACTTTCTTAGATATTTTATGTTATCATTGTTGACACCCAATTTTCTCCTTGAAATTATAATCATTTAAAAATAAGGTCAATTTTCAATTTTAAATTGAATTAATTGAATTTCAAAAGAAAAGGGCTATAATTGAATTACACGACCCCAGACCATACCCACCCGTGCAAACACCTATAACTATCTAAAATCCCCAAATAAATCAGAATTCCCCAAAATTTTGAACCCCAACCCATTAATCCGACTTCAAAAGCCCTAACCCACGATGCTCTTTCAAATTACATCAAAAATGCGTAAATTCTGATCCAAACACGATTCCAACTTATTTTTCTTATCTTCTTCTCCGTACGATGCTGAGTTGGACACATCTTAAGTGTTGATACGAGTACGAGTTTAATCAGATCGTTGATTCGTTTTTCAAACGGGGATTTCCTTGAGGATAAGAATCAAAATTATACCATCTTTGATGGATAGATAATTTTGACCCTTATCACTCAAATGAAATGTCAATTTTAGGCATATTCTGAAATTTTGGAGCCAAAAATTTTGAAAACCCTAGGCTGCGGTGTAAAAGTTAATATTCTCATTTGTTTTAGGGGTTGTTTTTATTGGAGAAGTTCATAGAGCAGCAGCAGCAACAGCTAGTAAAAAGAAAAAAAAACTAGCACATTTATGGGATTTCTAGTTTTAAAATAGATCTCAGTTTAATATTAAAGTCTTTGTTTACTGATTCTTGAAAAAGTTTGGTATCGTCGCTTCGCCTTTCCAGTCATTGGTTTGTTCGAGTCAGTTTTCTTTGGATCCCTCGCCTCAGCTCGCTGCGCCGAAACTGGTAATAACCTTACCTTAACTTATTTTCTAGTTTAGAATGTGATTCACTTGTTGTTAATGATTAGTGTATGAATGTGTTCTTGAGTAGTTTTCTGTTAGCGTATAAGTTTACTCTTATTTTCTCAACTATTATGTGAAGTCTCTAAATTTACTTAAATTGAGGAATAGGCTATTTTCTTCTAATGTTAGAATTAGTATAGTTAAAAGTTTCAATCTTTAGTTCTTCCTAAGTAGTACTTTTTTTCCTGAACTTGAAATAAATTTAAGTTTAAAAGTCCTTACTCTGAGTTTTCTTATTAGATAATTATAATAGGTAAAATGTATGGGTTTTCCGAGACTTCAAGCTTCTTGATACACTCCTCTTTTCCATGCTTCTTAAGATTTCATATGAAAAGGCATCTCTTTCTTTTAGTAATTAAATTCCAAATATTGATATGAACGCATACATATATATGTATATGTCTATTATAGTCCCTGCCGATGTCCATGTATTGATTGGATTCTATGCTGGAAGTTCACTCTTTTGATGTTAAAATCTGTTTGACATTAATAATATAATGTGTTGTACTTTCTTTTCTTGTTTGGAGTAGTTGACTAGGCAGTTGTGATGGGGTCAGTTAGTCCCCTTTTTGGTTCTGTTTTGTTGGTTGTTTTTGAGAGGGTATATGTGTGTAGCTAGATGCAGTTAGCAGGTAGTTTAGGAGTCTGTTTCAGGTCCTGTTTATGGTTTTTTGAGGCTAGGATGTAGTAGAGGATGTTGCAGGTTTTGGAGGAGGTATGGTTCTTTTTAAAAGAGAGTGCAAGGGTATTTGGGTTGAGCAAGTTTCTGGTTGTGGGAGTTAATTCGGCGGTGAGTATGAATGTTTTGAGTTCATTTCCTATAGTAGTTGTCTGAGATGAGCTTGGTAAAATTCATTTATCTTAGTAGTAGCATTCTGATTGTCCTTTGAAATTAAAGTCGTCATCTTTATAGCTTTAACATGTTGCGTCATAATAATCTTGAATCGGAAAAACTAGTAATCTGCGTGTAAGAATAAGTCTACCCGGGCTTGCTCACTTTGCTCCTAATGAAAACTTAAATTTTCTCTCTTTTGGCATGAGTAATCCTGAAGTTATCGCTTTTGGTTTTTTTAGTCGCATCTAGTCAAACATTGTAGTGCCCCTGTTGCTTCATTTAGTTAGCAAATTTTTTTTTTCTTAATTTAAGCTAAGGATTATGTCCAAGTTCAAGTTTTCCAGTTTCCTATAAAATGTTAATATCCATGTCATAGAATTAAGAATGTACATGTGACAAAAAAAATATAGTAAGACCACTGATCACTTTTAGATATGTCCTTCTTTAAGATGCACGAAATGGCACTTGTGCAGATTAGTATTTCTCGTATGTCTGTTATAATAGCCCTTTTTAGGAATAGGAAACCACAGAACTGGAAGTATATGTACAAAGCGTAAAATGTTGTCTATGCATTCAGATCACTTTTGAATTTCAAGCACAATTATAACCAATAATATATATTATGGATTCAAAGGACTGGAGAAAAAGTGCTGTATCATAGAAGATATGGTGGCCAAAGCATCGACAAATCCATTGTATAGCCTAGGCATATGTCAGAATTCTGTTTTGGTGAACCTCTTGCTCAATTCATTTATGCACTCCAAGTATGGTAGTATTTTGGTGTTCTTTGCCGCCAACTCGCCTCATACTTGGTAGTGTTGGCCTATCTCAGAACCTAGGACTGCTCCAACACTGACTCCTTTTAAATTTACAGCTCTGTCGGAGAACAATCACCAACTATCATATTCTTTGCCGATGTCTTCTCCTATGAACATGACTTCTTCGTCTTGGAAGTAGGTGTGCAAAGGCTTGTAATCATCGTCCATTGGATTTTTGGCTATATGGTCGGCCAAGAATTGGGCTTATACCGCTTTCTGAGTGACAAAAGTGATGTCAAACTCGCTGAGTAGTATTTCCCATTTGGGTAATTTTCCAGTAGGCATAGTCTTTTGGAATATGTACTTGAGCGGGTCCATCCTAGAGATTTGCAAGGTTGCATATGATGTCAAGTAGTGCCTCAACTTCTACACGACCCAAGTCAACGTACAATAAGTGCTCTCTAGCATTGTGTACTTGGCCTCGTAAGGAGTGGACTTTTTATTCATATAGTATATTTCTTGCTCCTTTCTTCTAGTTGCATCATGCTGCCCCAGTACACATCCAAATACCGAATCTACTATAGATATATAAAGTACAATAGCTTCCCAAGCTCGGTGGAACCAGCATGAGGGGGTTAGATAGATACTCCTTTATCATATCAAATACTTCCTAGCAGTCTTCTGTCCATTCAATGACGTCAACTTTCCTCAGCAACTTGATAACAGACTCACATATGATGGTGGATTGTGCTATGAAACAGCTAATGTAGTTTAGTCGTCCCAGGAAACTCATGACCTCTTTCTTACTTTTCGGTGGAGGTAATTCTTTGATGACCTTGATCTTGGTTGGATCCAATTCGATACCTCTTCTACTTACTATGAAACCCAATAAATTACCAGCCGGGACACCGAAAGCATGCTTTACTGGATTCAACTTCAAATTGTATCTGAGCAAGCGATTGAAGAACTTGCGCAGGTTGTCCAAATGCCCCTAACTCTTTCTCGATTTGATGATCACATCATCCACGTATACCTCGATCTTCTAGTGCATCAGATCATGGAATTATTTAGCCTGAATGGCATCACTTTATAGCAGTATGTTTCTTAGGAGTTTTTGAAGTCATTGTTTTCGGCACTTGAGGGTAGCTGGCGAAACAATCTACAAAGGATTGTAGTTCATGATTTGTGCAATTGTCAATCAAAATGTCTATGTTTGGCAATGAAAAGTCATCCTTCGGGCTAGCCTTGTTCATATCTCTGCAGTCTATATAGACTCTAATCTCTCTGTCCTTCTTCGATACTGGCACAATGTTAGCAAACCATTTGGGATACTTGACTGTTTTCAAGATTCCCGCATTGAGTTGCTTTGTCAGCTCCTCCCCAATTTTCACTAGGGTTGATGACTTGAAGATCCAGACCTTTTGCTTAACCGGCATAAAACTCGGATTGATTGGTAAATTATATGCAACGACATCTATGCTTATGCCTGTCATATCGTCATACGACCATATGCAAACACATCTTCATACTCCATAAGGAATTCAATGTATTCCTTCTTAAATTCTTGAGTATAGTGTTTCTTTAACTATTTCAGTATCACCTAGATTAATCACTTCTGTTTCGTCTAGGTTTGGCTTATACTTATTTTCAAATTTTTCGACTTCCTCCTTTGTTACCTCATCAAACTCTTCATAATCAGGATTGGACTCCTCAAACTCAGTTGTTTCATTATATGTTGCAGTTGCAGATTCAATGGAGTTGTTATTTTGTATGTTGAAAAAAAAATTATGCATAATTAAAAGTTTAACATAAATAAAAGGAAAAGATTGATGAAATCTTGCAAAACAAAGTTTGTTAGGAGACATACGATCATGACAAACTAAAAATAGAAAATGGGAATGCTATTATAACGACTCAGGATCTTGTTTTATTTTTAAAAGCATGGAAATAGAAACAAATGCCCCCAGGTCTACCAAGGTCCCCGATATGATCGGACCAAATTGTTGGTGCAGTTGTTCAGTGCAGCTCAGGTCTAGCCTTCGCAAGACAAGGTGGTTCAATATGTTCCTCCAGGTTCACACGACAATCATCTTCATCAAGGAGAGTTGTGCATTCCTGCCAACAATTCTTCTTTTGCATGAACAACTTTGGCTTGTCTTCTATCACCACAAATGCCTCCCTCTTGCGACCATCCAAGAAACCACCTCAGACAAAAATTTGTAGTAAAGATTGGGCGGATCGCCCCAATATGCAGTAGTAGTACTTGAAGTCCAAAGACGCCTCTTCCAAACCTTCTTCATAGCTCATGAAATAGCATATGCCAGTTTTATCCTCATCATCCCTTAGCATGACCCGAATAGGCTCAACTATACCATCCAAATTCCTGCCCAAACCATTTCCTGATTTATAGCCTTGTTCCAACATAATACCAATTCGCCGGCTATGGGAGCACGTATGGTTCTTCAATGATTACCTCCATAGGCTCAAGTTTTGGTATCTTGCGCATCCAGACCTGCTTTTTCTTTGTTTCCCTAGAGATGTGCTTCTAATCAGGATGGGCATTGGGAAGGTATACAGGTCATTTTTCGGTCATGGCAGGTATTGTCACGCGAAACTCTCGTGAGGCACTCCCCAATCGGACATTACGGGCTCCCAGACTAGATTTCATCCTTCGCATCCTTGGCCTCGGCTGTCCCAGTAAGTATTGTAAATGTTCTTCTTTCTCTATATTAGAGCGTTGATGATTTTAGCAGTAGTGTATAAAGGATATTCCTCTCGTGTCATATTGGTGCTTCCTCTGTAAACCCCTCTTAGGTAACCATGGTGGTTCTTGTAATGTCGTCCTCACCAACCATGCACCGCACCGACGAGTTCCACTATGTAGAAGGTTTGCCCGTCTAGAGAAGTCCCATCGATTGTTGGTATGGTTTGTTTGGTTTAGATAGAGTTGTTATCTTCACCAAACACCACGACTTCTTTGCTGTGCTATTCAAACTTTAATGTCTGGTGCAATGTAGATGGGACTGCCCTATCCATGTGAATCCAGAGTATCCCTAGTAGTAGGTTGTATGATACCGAGATGTCCATGACATGAAACTTGGTAGTGAACTCGACTGGCCCAACCATGATGGTCAAGTCGATCTCCCAAACAGTGCTCCTTTTCGATCTATCGAACGCCTTTACTTTCGTGTCGCTTTTCGGATCTCAATTTGTATATTTAAGCTCATTACGTGTTAGTGTGGTGTAGTTATGACATAAATGACACGTAATTGATGCATATGTTTGAAATTAACCTTTTAAATGTTATAGTCGTTAAAATGTCTATGATAGGATGTCTTGAAAAAACTTGTCTATTTAGTAAAATAAATTGTCGATGTATTTGGATATGATAAAATCATTTTGGCATTTCTAACGCAGATATAGTGAATTAAAATCAATAAATACTATATGAATTGAAACATGTTTCTTCATCCCTTTCCACTAATATAGCTCCCGAAGGTCCTAGTACATTTTAGTAATACCAGGATGAATAGAATACCGCAAGCTATGAGCCTAGCTCAATAACAATTGCTTCAGATCACCAATATCACGAACACAAAAGCGACCACTAATCCGAATAACACCATCATGATCAAGCTCAAATGAAGGAGCTTCTCTACTATGTATGCCCACGCAACTCTCGAAGATACGACGGGCCTTCGAACTGTCTCTCTTAATTTGGCTGACTAAGGAAGACTGAGCCACAATGCAAACAAGAACTTGATTTGGATGTGAGCTAATAAACCTCACCCCTGAGTCACCAAGAGACTGCAACTCTCGAGCGAATCATTAAAGCAAATACCACAGTTGCAAACTCCAAATCATAAGTCGAATAGTTCTTTACATTCATCATTAGCTGCCTAGAAGCATAAGCAATAACCTTATCGTGCTGTATCACGACACATTCTAGACCAACACGAGAAGCATCACAATAGGCCACGAATCCATCCTGCCTGAAGGAAGGGATAACACTGGTACTGAGGTCAATAATGATTTGAGCTTCTGACAGCTCGCCTCACATACATCTGACCACTGAAACATGACTTCTTTTGAGTCAAACGAGTTAGAGGAGCTACAATAGTTGAGAATTTCTCCATGAAATACAAATAACACCCTGCCAATCTATGAAAAATGCGGATCTCCATCGGGGTAGTAGGGCATGGCCAATTCTGAACGACCTCAATCTTCTTAGGATCAGCTTTAATGTCCTCGCTAGACACAATATGTCCCAAGAAAGCTACAGACTCTAGCAAGAATTCACACTTTGAAAACACTGCATAAAACTCCCGATCAAGATGCGTTTAGAGAATTGCTGTCATATGATAATTATTCTCCTCGCGACTGCGAGTATATATCAAGATGTCACTAATAAATACAATGATCAAATAATCTAGATAAGGCTTGAGTATTCGGTTCACCAAATCCATGAAAGTTGTTGGGGGCATTGGTAAGCCTGAAAGACATAACCAAGAACTTGTAATAGCCGTAATGAGTTCTGAAAAAAGTCTTCGGGATATCCGACTCCCGAATCTACACCTGATGATATCCAGATCGATCTTGGAAAAGAAATTAGCTCCCTGCAACTGTGACATGACCCTGATTTCCTGCTAGGTCGTGGGGGCACCCCACCTGATTCTCTAAATCCGTCGGGCGACCCTATCGTCTGATCCCAAGAAAATGATATGAAACAATCTTAAATGACATAAGAAATACCAAAAAAGACATACATTTTATATATAAGCATAACACATATATATATATATACACACACACACACACACACACACAGACACACACACACACACACACATACGGAGGCTGCTAGAAGGAATGCAACTAACTACCAAAACATACAGGTCAAGAGTCATCCAGATCAGACATCTATGAGGTCCAAAAATATGTACATTTCCTAAAGAGAGGAAATAAGATACAACTATAGTAACTAAAGCTTGTGGCCTCCATGGACAAGCTGGCTCACCACAAACCACCGAGATTGTCCTCGCTCATCAGTCGTCCTGCTAGCTGTGGCCTGGAGCAGAATCTGGTTAATCGAAAGACAACACAAGAAACGGATAGACAGTGAGTCATAAGGACACAATAAGCGATGAATAACTAACTAACCCAAAGGATAAGTAAGCTATCTTGTGAAACAGAACCAAAAAGCAACCAATAAATAAGCAAATCACAGATAATTAGTGCAACAATTATATACATCAAGTTAACACACACAATGGTATGAAACGAAATGAAATATATTGTAATAGGACCACATGTATCTGTAATCTTGTCCCAAAGCAGAATACTCTTGTATTCGAGGGGAAATACAATCTGATAACCAAATGGAGCGAAGTAATCTGTCTCCTTGGGGCAAAATACTCCTGCACCCAATATAATATAAAGCTGAGGCAAAATACTTCTGCGCTCTTTATATAACATAACAGCCAGGGGCGGATCCAGGATTTGAAGTTAGGGGGTGCCAATAAAATATTATCACTGCTCATAAAAAATGATATTAAAAAATATACATAGACGGTTCGATCAGTTTTTGGCTAATTCCATTCGGTATATTGAACTTTTATTTATAGATAGCCAAATTAATCTACAAACTAAATTTATTCAACTTAATTCATCATCTCGTAATATTAATAAAGACTGAACAAAGAAAGGATTGTGCCAAACAAAATAAAAAAAGTAGAAGAGTAAATACGTAGCACATAAATAAAAAGGAAAAAGCCGGGGCTTAAGGGGGGAAAATTATAGACTAAAAGAATAAAGAAGAATTTCAAAAGAAAACAAAAATGAAAAGCAAAGAATGAAAGCAAAAAGAAGCTTAGAGTAAAGGAAAATAAAAACAAAAGGTAAGGATGCACGAAAACAGCTGGCTGTGTGAGAAGGAAATTGAAATAGCACCATCAACCGGGATTCGAACACAAATCTCCTAGCTTAGGGAGCCGTAACTTGCCTTTACCAATGGTACCTTTCAAACTTTCATTGAATGGGTGATAGCAAGAAAATTTAACAAATTTTTTACCATATTTACATGTATATTTTACATTATCTATATGTATATATGCAATTTTTACCGAAGTTACCTGGTGGCGACGATGTGCACATTCACTTAGCCTAGCCGAATTGCTCCGAAGCTGAGTGACCGGGCTCAAGAACCGAAGGCGTTATCTTCAGATTTGAGCCCGAGGCAAAGTGACCGAGGACAATGAACTCAAAGACAAGTGAGCGTCCGACGACAATGAGTTAAAGCAAGCAACCGAGCACCGAAGTCAAGGCTGCCGAACACAAACTTAGCTCAGCCCTGCGTGGCTTGTTTTATTGGTCACTTGTGACTATTTACTACTTTATCCTTAGCATAGTCTATAAATAGTCCGTTTCCCATTTCATTGTGGACACCCAGTTTTTAATTATATGAAAAATATAGCAAGTGCTATTGTGAGACTCCGATGGAGCCGAACCGCGACGTGGGCTTTTAAAGAACTTGTGTCAATCGGTGTTATTCGTTTGAACAAATTCTTATTGATCATTCAATTTGCAAGAAGCAGGTCTTTCTTGAGGATTGTTGCATAGTATAAGTGCGTCTTGATTTCCCTTCAATCGAGCTTTGAGACAGATTCCTCACTGTTCTTTTGAATCGAAGAAAGATTTGTCTTGTTTCTATCTTTACTTTCTTGTCATTTTCTTCCACATTTCGTGTTTAGCATTTCCTTCGGGTTTGCTTGCACCATCTTGGTATCAGAGCAAGGTTTGAGTTTGTTCTTACAACCTCAAATCCTGTTCACTTAAATCATGCTTTTGTCTTCAGTTTCAGCTTTCTTCCGTGTGTTTGATTGTTGTTGCTGAGTGTTTATAAAAAAATAAAAAAAAAAAAGTAGAAAAACAAAAATTCAAAAATTGTGTTTGATTGTTGGTTGTTGGATTAAACAACCATTGATTCTTGTTCACTATTGTTTCCTGATTCCAACAAGCACCCGACGTACAAATTTCGTGACTAGGGTTTCTTGGTGAAATTTTGGACTGTTCTGAATATTGTTGGTGACTGGAACTCGAACCCCATCGTGTTTGGTTGAAACCAATGAAGATTGGTGGTGGTTCTTGAGTGATTTGGGTTTGTTTTGTGCTTAAATTTTCAAGGTTCTGTGTTGAATTCGTTGTCCGTACGCCGGAAAATTGTTACGAAATCGTAACAGTGTACGACACGAACGAGCTGGTTCTTAGCTCGAAGAACTTGAATTGATTTCCTCCGTTGTTGTTGGAATCGGAGTTGAAGAAGCAACCCATGTCTGTTGAATTCGTGGTCAGTGAATCGAAGCTAAATTGTCCGTACGCCGGAGTAAGGCTTCACTGTTCCATTGAAGAAGAAGGGGTAAAATTTTAAAATCCAAAAACCCCAAGTGAAAATTGTCGCCTGAAAAAGGAAAGTGGATAAGGTAAAACCCTATCAGTACCAAGGAGGGACCACTCTTGTACGGACAAGGGCTGGTGTGTTCGAAAAAGATTCCAAAAGGGAATCAAAGGGTAGATTCTCCTAGGTTTTTACTTTTCTTCTGTCCGAAATTCTAGTTAGTAGATCTTTTGAGTAATCTTCCTACTCGAGGTCGTACTAACTCATTTGAGCTAATAGGAACTCGTGCGTGGGTGACAGAAGTCCAACTTCGTAGAAATTTCTTTGACTTCCCGAAGCGCAAGAGTAAATAGTTGTCCGTTCCGATCGAGGCAAATCAACTCACTCTTCCTGAAGTAAGACATCGTAATTTGTCAAATTCGAAGAATTGAGAGAAGTTGATCAACCGAGGAAGCCATTGGCTACAAGTTCTTGAGTGACCAAAACCGAACCCATAAATTGAGTGGACCCGAGTGCCACCCATTAAAGGTGAGGGAGTGTGTGAGGTGATTTCTAACCTTTAACATTTGTTTGGTCTTTGATTTGTGCAGGTACCATGGCTAGGAATGGAGGCGATGGCAAAGGCATTGAGAAGCCCGAAGTGTCGTTAGCCGATCTCATGGCTGCGATACAAGGCGTCAGTGCCGAAATAAGAGGAGTCAGTGTTCGAGTAGCTCAACTCGAACAAGGAAGTGCGTCCGTGGCCATGAATGGGTACGGCGCTGGAACTAGCCACTCCACTCCAATGAAACCTGAGCTGTATGCTGAGCTTGTTCGACAACATCAGTTGACAAGTGAAGCAATTCGAAGAGAACTCAACTTGGGCAATCCCCAAGCACAACAACACTTGGGTAATCCCCAAGCTGGCTATCAAAACTTGGGCAATCCCCGAGGAGAAAGGATACTACTTCCAAAGGCCCGCAGAGATCTTGGTGCCGTTGCCGAAGAGGTTGATGAAGAGGAATTTCACGAGGACGAATATGAGGATGAGCCGCCATTCGCTCAACGAAGGCAAGCTCACCGAGGTCGTGGAAATTTTCGAGGCCGAGGCGCAAATGTTGAACGACATATTGAGCGTGAGGTTGAAGATCGTGATGATGAGTATCCCGAACAGGTTCGTGCTGTTCGAGACTCAAACCTGAACTGTGTCAAGATCACTATTCCACCCTTTAAAGGAACTAGTGATCCAAATGAATATCTTGAATGGAAACTTAAAATGGAGCGCATCTTTGAAACCAATAAGATGACCGATGAGAGAAAAGCTGCCCATGCCATTGCTTCGTTCGAAGCGTATGCATCTACATGGTGGAGAGCTGACAAAAGGCATAAACGAAGGAATGCCTATCCCGAAGTCATAACTTGGCCACAGTTGAAGAGAGCAATGGATGCTAAGTATTTGAGTGCTAAGTACCGGCAAACTCAAATACAAAAGCTCTATAAGTTAAAGAAAGGGTCCAAGTCAGTCCAAGAGTATCATGATGAGTTCGAAAAGGTTCGATTGAATCTTGATCTGGTCGAAGACGAAGAACAAGCCATTATCCGATTCAAAAATGGCTTGGCTCGGGATGTGTCATCTCAATTGAGGCTACACGTGTACCGCACGTTGGAAGATTTGTTCGATGCTACCACCGAAGCTGAAAAATTGGTAAAGGACGATAAGGCAAATCGGTATCAAGGAGTCACTACTTCTACTCCATTGAAACGAGGTAAAGAATGGAAAGGTCCAAACCAAACAGGTGCCAACACTGTTCGAGATTCGAAGAGACCCTTCGAGAGGGGTGTGACCGGTAATCAGTCAAGAGAAGTGGGAGGTAATGTTCAACTCAACTCTCCTAGTGCTTCAAATATTCAGTGTCACAAATGCAAGGGTTATGGTCACATGCCAAAAGAGCGTCCAACTCGCAAAGCTATGCTTCTGCTCGAAGATGGAACCGTCCATGAGCAAGCGAGTGACAATGAGGAGGAATTTATTGAGGAGACTGACCGAGCTGAAGGTGAAGATGATCATCAAGCTGCCGAAGCTGATCATCCGGAAATGTTTCTTGTGGTTTGGAGGAATTTAAGCTGCATGACTCTTGAAGAAGAGGACAACCAAAGAGAAAATCTCTTTCTTGCCCGATATCGAGTGAGTGGTAAGGTGTGTTCGATGATCATTGACTCTGGTAGTTGTGCCAACGTAGTGAGCCAAACTTTGGTTTCACAAATGGGACTAACTACTTTGAAACATCCCCACCCTTACAAATTGCAATGGCTGAATGAGTGTGGAGAATTGAGGGTTGTCAAGCAAGTGTGGATCAAGTTTAGAATCGGAGAGTATCAAGATGAAATGATATTCGATGTGGTGCCGATGCAGGCTTGTCTTTTGCTATTGGGAACACCATGGCAGTATGACCGGTCAGTTGTACACAATGGAAGATCCAACACTTACACTGTAAAGCTCGAAGGGAAGAGTTTCATACTCAAACCCTTGTCTCAAAAGCAAGTCACCGAGGACTATAAACGGATGAAATAATTGAAAGAAGCGGCCAAAGCTATGCTTCCGATGGGAGCAAAATTGGGGGCAGAAGACACAAACTCACTGCCTGAAGTAAAAGGAATCTGTGCAATCATGCAACTGGGTGAGTTTCTACGAGGCAACGACAACGATCAGATGATGATCTGCCTCGTGCACTGGGTTATCTTTCTAAACTCTAATGATGATTTTTCTAACGATAACCCTTTGCCTAGTGCTGTACGAAGTGTTTTGCAGGACTTCGGAGACATGTTTCCCGAGGAAATGCCAGGTGGATTACCTCCGTTGAGAGGAATCGAGCACCAAATTGACTTCGTACCGGGGTCTCAAATCCCCAACAAACCTGCATACGGTGTAATCCCGAAGACACCAAAGAGCTCCAAAGGCAGGTTGATGAGTTGCTGAACAAGGGCCTTGTTCGAGAGAGCTTGAGTCCTTGCGCCGTTCCTGTTATACTTGTCCTAAAGAAAAATGGAACATGGCGAATGTGTGTTGATTGCCGAGCAGTCAACAAAATAACGGTAAAGTATCATCATCCTATCCCTCGATTAGATGACATGCTAGACGAATTAAGTGGTTCTTCATGCTTTACCAAGATAGCCCTCAGGTCCGGTTACCACCAAATTCGAATGAAACCCGGAGACGAGTGGAAAACCGCATTCAAGACCAAATTCGGTCTCTATGAACGATTAGTAATGCCTTTTGGCTTATCCAATGCACCGAGCACATTCATGCGACTGATGAACTATGTGCTCAAACCGTTCATAAATAAGTTTGTTGTCGTGTATTTCGATGACATACTTGTTTATAGTAAATCTGTGGATGAACATGTTACACACCTAAGGCTTGTGCTTGATAAGCTTCGAGAGGAGAAGTTATATGCTAACTTCAAGAAGTGTGCCTTTTGTGTCGAGCGTGTAGTCTTTCTAGGATTCGTTGTCAGTGCTAATGGTGTTGAAGTCGACGAGTCAAAAGTTGAAGCCATAAAAAATTGGCCAACTCCAACCTCGGTATCACAAGTTCATAGCTTCCATGGCTTAGCTAGCTTTTACCGAAGGTTTGTTCGTGACTTTAGCACCGTGGCAGCTCCTTTAACCGAGCTAGTAAAGAAAGACCATCCATTTATGTAGGGAGAGTCCCAAGAAAGGGCTTTCCAAGAGTTGAAACGGAGGCTTTGCTCTGCCCCATTGTTGCAACTCCCTGACTTCGGCAAAGCATTCGAAATCGAGTGTGATGCGTCTGGAGTTGGGATCGGAGGAGTGCTGATGCAAGAATCGAAGCCAATCGCTTACTTTAGCGAAAAGCTTAAGGGTGCAACCTTGAACTACTCTACGTATGACAAGGAGTTGTATGCCCTCGTTCGAGCACTCGCCCATTGGCAACATTATTTGTGGCCTCGAGAGTTTGTGATCAAAAGTGATCATGAGTCCTTGAAGCATCTTCGAGGACAGGAGAAGTTGAACCAAAGACATGCCAAGTGGGTTGAATTCATTGAGAGCTTTCCCTATGTAATTCATTACAAAAAGGGTAAAGACAATGTTGTGGCCGATGCGCTATCAAGGAAATTTGCCTTAGCGACCACTCTCGCCTCTAGGCTCATGGGATTTGAAAGCATCAAGTCGATGTACAAGGACGATCACAAGCTGAAATGCGTTCGTGACGCAATCTTGAGTGGCCGAAGGGTTGAGAAATATCAGTGGCACGATGGCTACCTCTTCAAGAATGGGAGGGTTTGTTTGCCAGTGTCATCGTGGAGAGAGTTCTTAGTTCGAGAAGCTCACTCCGGTGGACTGATGGGACACTTCGGTGTCGACAAAACTCTTGGTATCTTAACCGAGCAGTTCCATTGGCCCAAAATGCGACGAGATGTGGAAAAGCTTTGCAACGCTTGTCTCGTTTGCAAGAAAGCTAAATCAAAGTCCAACCCTCATGGTTTGTATACCCCGTTGCCTGTGCCTGATCGACCTTGGGTTGATATATCCATGGACTTTGTCTTGGGGTTACCGAGGTCGGGGGGAGGACATGATAGCATCTTTGTTGTGGTTGATCATTTTTCAAAAATGGCTCACTTTATTCCTTGCAAAAAGTGTGATGATGCACAGCATGTAGCTACATTGTTTGTTTCTAATGTGTTGAGATTGCATGGTGTACCTCGTACTATTGTGAGTGATCGAGACTCAAAATTCTTGAGTCATTTTTGGAAGTGTTTCTGGGGTGCCCTCGGCACCAAATTACTATTCTCGGCGTCTCACCATCCTCAAACTGATGGATAGACCGAGGTAGTTAACCGAACCTTGGGATCTTTGCTTCGAGCAATGACCAAAGGCAATGTTGGGAACTGGGCTGATCGTTTGCCCATGATGGAGTTTGCATACAATCGAACGGTGCATCGAATGATCAATATGACCCCGTTTGAATGTGTGTATGGTTTTAATCCTTTGATTCCACTTGATTTAACCCCATTGCCTCGAGATTCTGTTCTTGATTTTGAAGGTACTCGACGAGCAGCTGCCTTGATCGAATTGCATGCAAAGGTGAAGAAGAACCTCGAGGAAGAATATGCAAAGGTTGCCTTAAAGAAAAACAAGGGGCGTAAAAAGCTGGAATTAAAGAAGGGAGATTGGGTTTGGGTTCACTTCCAAAAGGAACGTTTTCCGAACCAAAGGAAAGGGAAGTTTGCTCCTCGAGAGGATGGTCCATTTCAAGTGTTGACCAAGATCAACAACAATGCTTGCGTGATCGACCTCCCTAGTGAGTATAACATGTCCAACACCTTTAATGTTGCTAACTTAGTTCATTGTGTTGTAGGTCAAACTTCAGAGGACGAGGAGGCCTCGATTTCGAGGACGAAATCTTCTCAAGAAGGGGAGGATGATGCAGCCCGAACACGCGCTGATCAAGTGTTCGATCCACCGAGGAGACCGATGACACGAAGTCAAGCCAAGCTGCTGCACGATGTGCACATTCACTTAGCCTAGCCAAAGGAAAACAAATGCTCCGAAGCTGAGTGGCTGGACTCAAGAACCGAAGGCGTTATCTTCAGATTTGAGCCCGAAGGCAAAGTGGCCGAGGACAATGAACTCGAAGACAAGTGAGCGTCCGAGGACAATGAGTTCGAGCAAGCAACCGAGCACCGAAGTCAAGGCTGCCGAACACAAACTTAGCTCAGCCCTGTGTGGCTTGTTTTATTGGTCACTTGTGACTATTTACTACTTCATCCTTAGCATAGTCTATAAATAGTCCGTTTCCCATTGTGGACACCCAGCTTTTAGTTATATGAAAAATATAGCAAGTGCTATTGTGAGACTCCGATGGAGCCGAATCCCGACGTGGGCTTTTAAAGAACTTGTGTCAATCGGTGTTATTCGTTTGAAAAAATTCTTCTTGATCATTCAATTCGCAAGAAGCGGGTCTTTCTTGAGGATTGTTGCATAGTATAGGTGCGTCTTGATTTCCCTTCAATCGAGCTTTGAGACAGGTTCCTCACTGTTCTTTTGAATCGAAGCAAGATTTGTCTTGCTTCTATCTTTACTTTCTTGTCATTTTCTTCCGCGTTTCGTGTTTAGCATTTCCTTCGGGTTTGCTTGCACCATCTGCACCCGCACTGCACCACATAGATCCGCCCCTCGTAACAACCCATAACTAGAATACATAACATATGAATGCGGTTCAAGGTTGTGGCGTTGCAAATATTCCTTTTCAGCTACAATTTACTTAAAGAACGCATAAATAGAATATCCATAAAGCCAAAGGACACCAAAGAAATGGATAATATCACTTACCTCAAGTCCTAGGTCAATTCAATCACTAGATGATTTCTTTTCCCTTCTTACGCCTCTCAGAATAATCATTTTCTGAACCAAAGAAACATTATCGCACTCATAAGTGCCCGAAGAAGGCATATCTAACCTTTACAGAGAGAAAGAAGGAAAATTACTAAAATACCACTAGTTCGTACTTAGCCAGAAACTCATAAATTATATACTTCCGAACTCCTCATTTTCCCACGAGTCCAAATGTATTATTATATTAAAAAATTATATTGAATTTTATTAATTTCATAAGTTTTAGTATTCTTACCCAATTTTTCAATTTAATTCAACAAATTCTAGCTGAGAATCATGAACTATCTCAACTGAATGATTAAATGATGATACCTGATAGTTTATATGAGTTGGTACCTCAATTTCTCCCTAGAAAAGCTTGCAATTGTTAGAATTGGTTTTAGAAAAAAAATTAGCCAACAATGCATTTTTATACTTTGAAAACTTGCTGCTACAGCGCTGAAATTTGCACCAGCTGTTCATTTTGTATCCAAACGAGACCTTACATAGCCCCGAATGACCCCAAATCTTGCACACAAATCACAAAACACTACATAATAGGTCAAACTGGATCTTCGAAGGACAAGATAGGAGTCCCACTGGAAGAGGTCAAATTCATAACTTTCAGGACATTTGCAAAAACTATCTGGATGATCTTGGAATTCACTTCCGACAGTTCGCACAGGTCACAAATGGCCTTACAAACCTGAAAGCGCTTTTGGATTTTGAAGCAGAGCTTATTTTCTTAAATCGAGTTCGAAAACCTCTTTTAAGCTTAATTGACAACTGAAACTGAAACCTTCTTCCAAGACCTACCAAACAATTTCAGAATTAGCTCAAATTTTACAGAAAAGTCCTAATGGACCTTACAGAACTTTTAAGACTAACGACACACCAATTAGGGTACTAACTCCCAATTTTACTAGCTAAGGACATTTCCTCCTTCCTTACTTAGAATCTTATTCATCATCACACAAGTCAGAGTCTCGAGCGGATCGAACTTAACTGACAAGAACATTTTAATGACTTTTTCGGCCAATCAACAGATACCATTACACAATGATGGAAGAAAAATCATAAATGAATGATAAGAAATTTTAAGCTTTAGAGATCAAGATCGAACCTGAATCGTCGAAGAGGTGAGGATACCTCTCATGCATACTGGACTCATGCTCCCAAGTGTCCTCCTCGGGAGGAGGATTATGCCATCACACTCGAAGCTTTCAGACATCTCTGGCAACTATGGCAATCGAGAACTCCTCATAAGCTAGATTCATATGTAGCTGAGCAGGATCTAATTCAATCACCTCGAAAGTATCCCATGTACATTTCCAAAGCATCGATACATGGAAGACCAGATGGGCTAAAATAGAAGCTGTCAAATCAAGCAGATAAGCCATCTTACCAATACACTTCTTGATACGGAAAGGACCAATAAACCTAGGACTGAGCTTTCCTTTCTTCCCATACCTCTTAACACCCCTCATCGGTGACACTTCAAAAAATACCATGTTGCCGACCTAAAATTTTA
Source organism: Petunia x hybrida (assembly GCA_037355625.1). Lineage (NCBI taxonomy): Eukaryota > Viridiplantae > Streptophyta > Magnoliopsida > Solanales > Solanaceae > Petunia > Petunia x hybrida. The sequence goes on along the minus strand of JBBBVM010000695.1, from coordinate 458,652 downwards.
ATTCCCGGCTCCTTCGATACGAGTATGAGATCTGCCTGCTGTGAGCATCCCACAGACGATCTTGAATAACATAAACAACATCAAGAATATGAAGAACTATCTCTGAAGTCATCACCTTAACATCTCTACAATCGAACCAACCGACTGGATAGCAGCATCTACAGCCATACAATGCCTCAAATTGAGCAATCTAGATGGAGGACTGATAGCTATTATCATATGAACTTCGCTAAGGCCAAATGATCATTCTAGTGGCCTCCAAAGTCAAATACACAAGCTCTCAACATGTCCTCTAAAAGCTGAAAACCTCGCTCAGACTGACCATCCGTCTGAGGATGTAATGCCATGCTAAGTTGCACCTGGGTCCCTAACTCCCTCTAGAAAGATTTCCAGATAGCAAGTAAACTGGGAAAACCGATCAACTAAGATAGACACAGGAGTGCCTGGTAGCCTAACCACCTGCTAAATGATAATCCGAGCCAATCTCTGAGCGGAATCAGTAGTCTTCACAGGGATGAAGTGAGATGCTTTAGTCAATCAGTCAAGAATAACCCAAACTGAATTGTGGTGCCGCAGGATCTTTGGTAGACCAACTACAAAATCCATGTTGTTCTGCTCCCACTTCCACTCGGGAATGGGCATTGCGTAAGTTAACCCTACAAGTCTTCGGTGCTCGAACTTAACCTGCTGACAGTTCAAGTAACGACACACATAATCGAACACGTCATTCTTTAACCCCTTCCATCAACATAGCTCTCAAAGGTCCTCTTACATTTTATTAATTACATCATGAAGAATAACGCGACGTATGAGCCTTGCAAAGCACTGAATGCCTCAGATCTGCAACATCAGCGACACCAAGTTGGCCATTAAATCAAAAAATACCATCTGAGTCAAGCTCAAAGGAAGGAACTCCTCCACTTTGGAAACAACAACGAAACTCTTGCATATGAGGATCCTCAATTTGTCTTCCCTTAATTGGACTGACTAAGGAATGTTAAGTTGCAATACATGCCAAGGGACTACAACTGACGGGCCAAGTGTCTCATGTTAGCATAAAGATTAGCCATGCTGCCCATGGACTTCCCAGGATGCTAGCGGATGGTGAGATCATAGTCTTTAATCAATTCAAGCCTCTCCACTGGCGGCCATTAAGATCCTATTGAGATAAGAGTTACTGCAAGCTCGTGTGATCGGTATACACCTCACAAGGCTTGCCATAAAAATAGTGCCTCCAGATCTTCAAAGTGAAGACCATAATTTCCAACTCTAGATCATCAGCTGGATAATTATTCTCATTTGCCTTCAGTTGTCTAGAAGCATAAGCAATCACCTTCCTATGGTGCATAAGAACACATGTAAGACCCATGGGAAGCATCGCAATAGACTAGAAATCTATCGGTGCCAGAAGGAAAGGATAGTATTGGAGCTGAAGTCAATAAGGCCTTGAGCTTTTGAAAGCTCGTCTCGCACTCATCGAACCATCAGAACTTAACCTTCTTCTAAGTCAAGCGAGTTAGAGGAGCTGCAACAACAGAGAACTTCTCCACGAATCTCCGATAATATCCTGCCAATTCAAGGAAACTATGAATCTCCGTCGGGGTAGTAGGACGAGGCCAATTCTTCACTTCCTCAATCTTCTTTGGTTCCACTTAAATACCCTCATTGGATACCACGTGTCCCAGGAAAGCCACAAAACTGAGCCAAAACTCGCATTTTGAAAACTTGGCATACAACTTATGATCACTGAGGGTATGAAGAACCACCCTCAACTGATAATCATGATCCTCAAAACTGCGAGAATAGATAAAAATGTCATCGATAAAGATAATGATAGAGGAATCGAGGAATGACTTGAATATCCTATTTATGATATCCATATAGGCCTAACTAGGAACTAACTAGGACCTATCTAGGAACTCGTAATGGGTCCTAAAAGCAGTCTTCGGAATGTATGAATCTTGAATGTTCAAGTGATGATTACCAGATCGTAAATCAATCTTTGAAAAGAATCTAGCAGCTTGCAACTGATAAAACATATCGTAAATACGAGGCAATGGGTTCTTATTCTTGATGTTGACCTTATTTATGTGCCGATAATCAATATACATCCGCATAGTCATATGTTTCTTCTTCACGAATAGAACGGGAGCACCCCATGGAGAAACAATCAGCCTAATGAATGCCTTATCAAGCAAGGCTTCTTAAGCTCCTAAACCTCAGACGAAGCCATGTCATAAGGAGGTATAGAAATAGGCTGAGTCCCTTGCACAACATCAAGGCCCAAACTCAATCTCTTAATCAAGAGGAAGTCTGAGAAAATCATCTAGAAACACATCATGGAACTCCTTTGCCACAGTAACTGAGTTGAGGGATGGAATCTCCATAGTAGTATCTCGAACCATGGCAAGATATGCCAAACACCCCTTGTTTATCATACGCCCCGCCGATAAGAAAAAGGTAATACCCCTTGTAAGTGGAAATTCGAAACACTACCACACTATTGTCCCAGAACAAGAAAGAGACAACTGAATAGACTTGGCATGATAATCTAAAGTGGCATAACACAACGCCAACCAATACAAGTCGATAATGATATCAAAGTCAACCATATCCGGAACAAAAGATCTACTAGTGTTTCACGACCCCTAAAAGAAATAGTACATGCTGGATAAACTCGATACACCAAAATGGTGTCTTCGATAGGAGTTGAAATAAAGAATGGATCACGGAGACGCATATAATCAACATGAAATCCGAAGGAAAATAAGGAGAAATAGATGAATAGGTGGATCCTGGATCAACCAATCAGTATGCATCTCGACCACTAACAGATTGAGTACCTGCAACAATAGCTGGAGATGCCTCGACATCCTGCCTAGCTAGCAATGCATATTATTTTCTCTATGGTTGAGCTGAGCCACAACTCAAAGAACCATCTTTGGAAGGACCGCCAGAACCACGCCCACGACCTCTGACGGGTGATAGTGCACCTCTAGCTAGTTAAGGGAATTAAAGAATACCTTGTGGTTGAATAAGTGCGAGACGGTGAGGGAAAAGACGGATGCCACCCTGCTAATGAAGATAAGGGAAATCCTCCTTACGATGCCTTGGATACTAACAGATAAAACACCTAGAAGAACACCTATGATGCTCAAACTGCAGCTAATCATTAGGACGAGTCTAGGATTGAAATAATCCATGGGGAAAAGCAGGCGCACTTTGAAAACCACGCGCCAGAGGCTGAATTGGCCTCACAAGGGACTTACTCTACTACTGATAGTTCCTTCTTCTGTATGAGGTACTAGGATGCCCTGGACTATAAGACCTCTTACTCTCCTACTCAGACTCTTCCTACTTCAATCTATGGTCAGCTTCATACCTCCGAGCAATATCAACAACGACATCAATTGGAGTCTCGACCTATATCTCACGAGCCATATGGGACCTCAAAGAAGGAGAAATCACACGAATAAATCTCAAAACCTACTCGAAAGGCACACAAACATGCTCTGGAGCATATCTTGCCATCTTAGGAAACTCTATCTCATATTCTGAACGGTTTCCTTGTCCAATCCGCTCAAACTAGCAAAATTTTTCATTAATTTCCCTACGATGGAGGAATTTTTCCATAAACCTACGAGAAAACTCGCTCCAAGTCAGTTTAAGCTAGCCTTGCCTATCTGATAGAAGAGCGGTCCACCAATCCAAGACTGGACCCTGAAATTAGAAGGCAGCATAATCAACACCATACTACTCGAGATAACTAAAAGCCTCTAGGATATGCTGGCATCGATCTAGAAATTCACGAGAATTATCTGATGCATGGCCTAAGAATATCGAGGGATTAAGCCTGATGAAATAATGCAACCTCTCTGGAGTCTCGGCCTGAACAACTTGAGGGACAACACCCACTGCCTCTGAAATAGGATCAACTAGAGCATGAGCTGTTGGAACAACACCCGGAACTGGAATAATGGCTCCCCGAGCCAGATCACCGGTATCTACTGCAACCCGAGGGGCTTTTTGGGGAATGGGAAGTCCTTGGGGCAACTAAGCCGCCAAGAATCTCATAAAAGCATCATGGAGAGCCGGGGCAACTAAAAAGCCCCACTCCCCTTTTCAACCAGGACCTGACACTGCTGGGTTTGCTTGATCCACTACTCTTGCGGCCTTGGAAGTTTTTCCTCTGCCTCAACCACGACCTCCCCCATGGCCTCTACTGTGGCCAACACCTCCTACATGCGGAGCAGCAGGCATACGAGCTGCCTCTGTCTCGCCCGCCTCTCGCTGAATAGCTGCACACGTTCTCACCGCCGAACATCTGCATGTGTGCTCCTCTTCCTCGTCCATGCCTTCGTAAGTGTTCAGACAAGGGATATTTAATTATTAGACTGAAAAATGAGGAATTAACTTATTTAACCCCGGGCCTAGCTTAGACAATAGCCCATAGACGATGCATTTTCGAACTCCTCACGGTCCCATAATTTCAAATATATCATTGGATTAAAATTCCGGATCAATCAGCCCAAATTCCTCGATTTTATAATTTAGGGTTCCGACCCTCTTTTATTTACTTGAATTTCATGGACTTCCCACTTCCCAAATATTTAATTAACAGCAATAAGAGGTCAAAATTGCTAACTAGAATGTTTAGAAGTATTTGGTACTTAGGAACCCTTAGACCGACCGCAACCAATAAATTTTGGATAAAAAAGAGTTTGGCCGACCAATGGCTGTTTTTACAGTAAGGGCCTTCGCTGTCGCACAGCTGCAAGCGCAGTCGCAAGATTACCTAGCGCTGTCACGCTAGGCCCTGCGCGATCGCGGTAAATCTCATCCTAGCCAACTCTTTCGCATGCCTTTGGATAATGTTACGTAAGCCTTTTTCTCTAAAACTTGGTAACACCAGCTAGTGCTGCATTTTGGGCCTGAACGGGACCCTGTGAAGCTCGGAATAACCCCAAACATTGCATGCAAGTCATAAAACACATATATGACCTACTTGTAAAGACTGATCTTGAAACGGATCCCTGAAACCAAAGACTTGGGTTCAACGGGAAGTGGAAAACTTTAAATTCTTGGAACATAAGTTAAAAACTATCTGAATTACCTTTGATTTAACTTAGGAAAGATTACACAAGTCACAAATGATCATTCGAGCCTAATGACATTTTTGAATTTTGAAACGGAGCTCATTTGCTTAAGTTGAGCTCGAAAACCATAAACTGGCTTTACCGACATTAAAAAAAAAAATCATTTTCTAAGACCTAACAAACGAGGTCTGATTTTGCTCAAACTTTACAAACAAATCCTAATGGACCTTACGGAACTTTTAGGACTTCTAGCTTGTCAATTGGAGTCCAAACTCCTAAAATAATTAACCAAGGTCATTTCATGAATGGCTGTTTCAATGACTTGAACTTGTGAACTATATGTTATGGATAAAATTTTCTCAATTGCTTCAAGCCTCCCCTTCAAAAATTAAATAATTACATTAAATAAAAAATATAATATTCTTTCTTTGGGACCAAAAAAAAATGTACCCCATAAAACTGGGATATGGGAAGTATGTCATATTGTAATTGAAATAGATATTATTTATAAATATTAAGATATGTGATAAACAATGATTGATTTGATTCCCTTTATGAAATCAACGAAGTACACAGTACACTAACGACATCGTTTATCTAATCCCTTTCACTTTCTATGTTCTTTTCTACCATAGCATATTGCTGATTCCACACTAGAAAAACAAGAAGCTCCAAATCTATAAGGGGAAAAAAACCTTAGCAATAAATCAAAAATAAGAATCTCATCACATTGTTTTTCACGAAAATACTATAAAAAAATATATTTGGCTTTTATTATTTAATAATCTGGCTCTACATATACAATTTCTATACTCATAATATATGTAATGTATGTGTTTGGAAACTGCAAAGATGAACAAATCAGGGAGGATCATCGGGAGAAAAGCTTGAAACCGAGCTACCCACAAATGTTATCCTTCTAGTTTCAATTTATTTGAACTTGTTTGACTTGATATAATTTAAATTTTAATTAAATAAGAAAAAGTTCTAAAAGTTTAATTTATGGGAACATGCGAGGTATGTTGTGTTGTTGTTAAAAGTAAGAACTTTTGATATTTTCACTTTTTCTTTCATTTTCTTTCATAAACACTGTCCTCCCCAACCCCTCTCACTCTCTTTCTATCTCCCCTTTAACTCTTTTTTGAGGCAATGAATTAATTATGCCCGGTTTTTACCAAGTCTGCATCATTCCTTTGTTGCCCATACACTGTTGGATTCAAATTTGATTGCTATCTAGTTGATCTTACTATTAATTTAAAAGTGAGATGAAAAGTGAGAGGCTTGATAAGTAAGGAGTTCTTACTCTTAAAATCAACACTTTGCATCATCACAAAATTTAACCACTCTAAAATCTTAAATCATAACTTAAAAAAAAAAGAATTTAGTATATAGAGTTCGGTGAATGTTTCAATAGTGTATGCTGCTGATTGATTCTATTACACCCTTTTTGTCTAAAGTGACGTATATTGAACTAATAACAGTTTAAACTCATTTAAGTAAGTTTAAAGTCATAACTGGGAGCACCCATGGAGAAACAGTCGGCCTAATGAATGGCTTATCAAGCAAGGCTCCTTCAGCTCCTAGCACAACATCAATGCCAAACTCGATCTCCCGATCAAGAGGAAGTCCGAGAAGATCATCTAGAAACACATCAGGGAACTCCTTCACCACAGTAACTGAGTCGAGGGATAGAATCTCCACAGTAATATCTCGAACCGTGGCAAGATATGCCAAACACCCCTTGTTTATCATCCGCCTCGCCTATAAGAAAAAGATAATACGCCTTGTAGGTGGAAATTCAAAACACTGCCACTCTATCGCCCCAGAGCAAGAAAGAGACAACTGAATAGACTTGACATGACAATCTAAGGTGACAAAACACAATGCCAACCAATACATGTCGATAATGATATCAAAGTAAACCATATTCGGAACAAAAGATCTACTAGTGTCTGATCACCCCTAAAAGAAATACTACATGCTGGATAAACTCGATACACCACAATGGTGTCCTCGATAAGAGTTGAAACACAGAATGGATAATGGAGACACATAATCAACATGAAATCCGAAGGAAAATAAGGAGAAATAGATGAATAGTTGGATCGTGGATCAACCAAATAATATGTATCTCGACCATAAACAGATGGAGTACCTGTAACAATAGCTAGAGATGCCTCCACATCCCGCCTAGCTAGCAATGCATATAATTTATCTGTAGTTGAGCTGAGCCACCACTCTAAGAACCATCTCTGGGGGACCACCAGAACCATTCCCAAGACCTCTGTTGGGCGATGGTGCACCTCTAGCTAGCTGAGGCAATGAAAGGACACCCTGTGGCTGAATAAGTGCCGGACAGTGAGGGAAATGACGAATGCCACCCTGCTGATGAAGATAAAGGAAATCCTTCTTACGATGCCTTGGATACTAACAGATAAAACACCTAGAAGAAGACCTACTCTGCTCAAACTGCAGGTAATAATGAGGAAGAGTCTAGGATAGAAATATTCGTTGAGGAGAAACAGGCGCTCTTTGGAATCCACGTGCCAGAGGCTGAATTGGCTTCATAAGGGACCTACTCTACTGCTGATAATTCCTACCTCTATATACGGTACTAGGATGCCCTGGACCATAAGACCTCTTACTCTCCTGCACAGACTCTTTCTACTTTAATTTATAGTCTGCCTTATACCTCCGAGAAATATCAACAAGGACATCAATTAGAGTCTCGACCTAAATCTCTCGAGCCATATGGGACCTCAAAGAAAGAGAAATTCCATCAATAAATCTCTGAACCTTCTCGAAAGGCACACGAACATGCTCTGGAGCATATTTTGCCATCTTAGAAAACTCTATCTCATACTCTGAAATCGATAGGTTTCCTTGTCCGATACGCTCAAACTAGCAACATTTTTTATCAAGTTCGCTACGAGGGAGGAACTTCTCCATAAAGCTACGAGAAAAATCGCTCCAGCTAAGTTTAAGCAAGCCTTGCGTATCTGATAGAAGAGCGGTCCACCAATCCAAGGCCGGACCATAAAACTGGAAGGCAACATAATCAACACCATACTGCTCGAGATAACTAAGAGCCTCTATGATATGCTGGCATCGATCTAGAAATTCATGAGAATTATCTGATGCATGGGCTGAGAATGTCGAAGGATTAAGTGTGACGAAATAATGCAGCCCATCTGGAGTCTCAGCCTGAACAACTGGAGGCACAACACCCACTGCTTCTAAAATAGGATCAACTAGAGCATGAGTTGCTGGATAAACACCCGGAACTGGAATAGTGGCTCCCTGAGCAAGAACACCGGCATCTACTGCAGCCTGAAGAGCTTCTTGGGACATGGGAAGTCCTTGGGGCAACTAAACCGCCAAGAATCTCATAAAAGCATCATGGAGAACCGGGGGAACTAAAATGCCCTACTCCCCTTTCCCACCAGGAGCTGGCACTGCTGGGTCTGCTTGATCCATTACGCTCGCGGCCTTGGCAGCTTTACCACTGCCTCAACCACGACCTCTACCATGGCCTCTACTGTTGCCAACACTTGCTCCGGCATGCGGAGCAGCACGCATAAGAGCTGCCTTTGCCTCCCCCACCTCCCGCTGAATAGCTGCACGCGTTCTCACCACCAAACAACTGCACGCGTGCTCCTCTGCCTCCTCCATGCATTTGTAAGTGTTCACATAAGGGATATTTAATTATCAGACTGAAAAATGAGGAATTTACTTATTTATCCCCGGGCCTAACTTAGCCAAAAGCCCATAGACGATACATTTTGGAACTCCTCAGGGTCCCATAATTCCAAATATATCATTGGATTATGATTCTAGGGTCAATCAGGCTGAATTCCCTAATTTCATAAATTAGGGTTTCGAACCTCTTTTATTTACTTTGAATTCCATGGAATTCCCACTTCCCAAACATTTAATTAAAAACAATAAAAAGTAAAAATCGCTAACTTGAATGTTTAGAAGGATTTGGTACTTAGGAACCCTTAGATCGACCGCAACATATAAATTTTTGATAAAAATGAGTTTGGCTGACCAATGGTTGTTTTTACAGTATGGGCCTTCACTGTCGCGTAGCTGCAAGTGCAATTGCGAGGTTACCTAGCGCTGTCATGCTAGACCGCACGCGATTGCGGTAAAGCTCAGCCTAGCCAACGCTTTCGCATGCTTTTGGGTGATGTTGCGTAAGCCTTTTTTCCCGAAAACTTGGCAACACCAGCTGGTGATGCATTTTGGTCCCGAATGAGACCCTGTGAAGCTTGCAATCACCACAAACTTTCCATGCATGTCCTAAAACACATATATGACCTACTTGCAAAGACTGATCATGAAACGGATCCCTAAAACCAAAGATGAGAGTTCAACGGGAAGTGGAAAACATTAAACTCTCGGAACATAAGGTAGAAACTATCTGAATTACCTTTGATTTCACTTAGGAAATATTACACAAGTCACAAATGATCATTCAAATCTAATGACACTTTTGAATTTTGAAACGGAGCTCATTTACTTAAGTTGAGCTCGAAAACCATAAACTAGCTTTACCGACATTAGAAAATGAAATCGTCTTCTAAGACCTACCAAACGAGGTTTGATTTTGCTCAAAATTTACAAACAGGTCCTAATGTACCTTACAAAGCTTTTAAGACTACTGACTCGTTAATTGGAGTCCAAACTCCTGAAATGATTAACCAAGGTCATTTCTCCACTTCAAGAGGTGTGATGTACGCACCCTATACTAATGAAAACATCAGTGGATGTTTCAATGACTTGAACCTGTGAACTATTTGTTATGGATACAACTTTCTCAATTGCTTCAAGCCTCCCCTTCAAAAATTAAACAATTACATTAAATAAAAAATATAATATTCTTTTTTTGGGACCAAAAAAAATGTACCCCATAAAACTGGGATATGGGAAGTATGTCATATTGTAATTGAAATAGATATTATTTATAAATATTAAGATATGTGATAAACAATGATTGATTTGATTCCCTTTATAAAATCAACGAAGTACACAGTACAGTAAGGACATCGTTTATCCTAATCCCTTTCCCTTTCTATGTTCTTTTCTACCATAGCATATTGCTGATTCCACACTAGAAAAACAAGAAGCTCCAAATTTATAAGGGGAAAAAACCCTTAGCAATAAATCCAAAATAAGAATCTCATCACATTGTTTTTCACGAAAATACTATAAAAAATATATTTGGCTTTTATTATTTAATAATCTGGCTCTACATATACAATTGCTATACTCATAATATATGTAATGCATGTGTTCGGAAACTGCAAAGATGAACAAATCAGGGAGGATCATCGGGAGAAAAGCTTGAAACTGAGCTACCCACAAATGTTATCCTTCTAGTTTCAATTTATTTGAACTTGTTTGACTTGATATAATTTAAATTTTAATTAAATAAGAAAAAGTTCTAAAAGTTTAATTTATGGGAACATGCGAGGTATGTTGTGTTGTTGTTGTTAAAAGTAAGAACTTTTGATATTTTCACTTTTTCTTTCATTTTCTTTCGTAAACACTCTCCTCCCTAGCCCCTCGCGCTCTCTTTCTATCTCCCCTTTAACTCTTTTTGGAGGCAATGAATCAATTATGCCCAATTTACCAAGTCTGCATCATTCCTTTGTTGCCCATACAATGTTTGATTCATATTTTATTGCTATCTAGTTGGTCTTACAATTAATTTTAAAAGTGAGATACTTGATAAGTAAGGAGTAATTACTCTTAAAATCCACACTGTGCATCATCACAAAACTTAACCACTCTAAAATCCTAAATCATAATTATAAAAAAAAAGAGAATTTAGTATATAGAGTTCGGTGAATGTTTCAATAGCATATGCTGCTGATTGATTCTATTACACCCTATGTGTCTGAAGTGATGTATATTGTGCTAATGACATGTTAAAATGATTTAATTAAGTTTAAAGCCATAACATGACTATATATGACGTTTATATGTTGAATATAAAATTTGGGAAAAATCGGATTTAAGTTGCGGAAAAACCGACTAAGGATTTACCTTGTAACGAAGCTTTTTAAGCTATTAATTCTGTGTGTTATATGAAATCTTTTGGAAACATATCATATACAAAATTGAAGGTCTTGGAATGTAGTTTCCAACACTCTTTACTGTTTATTCATACACCATCTGGATAAAAAGATATAAGCGTCTGAAGAAGGGCAGTGCTAGGGTGCCAAGCTAGTATCTCTTTGACTTTTCAAAAGTGGATATACATAGCTTAAGACTTCTTTGTTCTTCATTTTTTCAGAAACCACGAAACATTCACATCTCTAAGCTTCTTCTTAAGCTTTCAACAAGGGTTTCAAGCAGGATTAACATCTCGGATACAAAACCAAGAAGCAATAATATTAGAACGATCCCTACGACATAAGTATCATTATACCGCCTCTCTTTTCCTTTGTAATTTGAGTTTTGGAAGGTACTTGATGGTTAAGAAAACACCTACTTTCTGTAGTTAGTTATACAAGCATAAGGACGGGTGAGAATCAAAGGGAACAAGGTTTGGGAGATACATATAAAACTTTCATTCAGTTTCTAAAGTCTATATTTTCCATTTAGGCCCTGAAAACTATGATGCAACACAGATCAGTGGTACTGTCCAGAAATTATGTGCAACCATGGAATTGTTTCACCGTCCGATCGTTTTGTTTTGTTGTCCATTGAATCTTTTATGTAATCCCTTAGCCTATACCTATTCAATAGAATCCCTTATGAACTTGCAAGCTAATATAGCATGTCTAGATGCTCAGTTTAATCCTAAATTAATAGTAGAATCTTATGTTCTATGTTAATTAAATTATTGGCCGACATTACATTCATAATTCTGTTTTGTGGCTCATTTTGTGGATAGCTGAATTTCTTTTTGCTTGTTGTTATCATCCTCGCCAGGTATCTATTCCTGTGTATATTGTAGTGTTGGTTTGTTTTGAGGATCATCCAGTTTTAGGGGAAACTCTACCGAAGTTTTTATGAAAATCGAAGGAGTTGACAAATTATGAGTTCTAGGTTGTGTCTATTATTTCATATAGGGTTTTCTTATCAATCCTTTGAGTTCATATCTATTTTTGCCACATGTTCTTATGCCTCATACATGCCTATGATTATATTGTGATCATATTATGTGTGATTTGGAGTCCCCCAAAGAGGCAGGATATTGGACACACAGTCCGGTCACATGTGGTACTACCCAACTGGGGGATACAGCCCCTCTAGTTCAGGCGGGAGTTGAAACACCTAGTATAACAGGTGTCATTCGCACACTTTGACCAGAGAAACTAGATAATACTGGCTGGGGGGACGTAGCCCATAATACCTGCCAGGTTTTTTATATACGCGTAGATAGACACAGTATGCACTGCATGACTATACATGAGGCTAGTTCAGATGTTCAGTTACCTGATTTGGGGGATACAACCCATAACACCGGACAGGTACCAATTCAGATTTAGCTTAGTACCAGTTATCAGATCTCAGTTATCAACCACCAGTTCTTAGTGTTAGTATCAGTTGACAACTATCAGTTCCAGTTTCTAGTTACCAGTTATCGGTCATACTACAGTCACTTATCAATATAGTTCAACTCAGTATTCAGTTTCATATTCAGTTAGACTTCAGTTTACATTCAGATTATCTTTAGTTCATGTTTCATATCTCCAGCTACATTGCTATACTTTAGCACAGATTTACATAATTATATTCCAGGCTTACAGTTTCATTCAGCTATGATATATTATATGCTCATGCCTTAACGGGAACCCTGATCTAGACACAGTAGGATCAATTGAGTTAGCAAATCTAATGTGCGTACAAGCATCTTTTTCCTTTTCTTTTTGAATTTGGCACTCTTTAAATAAAAAATAACCTACAATAAGGTTTTCTTCCTCATACTTTGTATATATCGTACTCACTCCCTTTTCTGGGGCGATGCGTTTCATGCCGCACAGGTAAAGAGAGATCAGCGCTTGGGCCACATCAATAGGCCATCCACCAGCTATTGGAGTCACTCCGCATACTCCCAAAGTTACTTATCTTTTGGTATGTGTACAGTCAACTAGTTTGGGTATGACAGAGCCCTGACCCGTCCAGTACTTGTTCAATTCAGATCTCCTAGAGTCCTATAGATATGCACCCGTGTAGTTAGTATATCTTTGTATGTCAGCTTATGATAGCCTTGTCGGCTTTCCAGATTGTACAGTTCTTATCAGCTATGTTTATGCTTGTTCAGTTTATCAGTTATACTCATGGTTAGTAGATTATCATTATGTTTAGTGATTATCGACACTCAGTGTCGGTTATCTGTTGCGGCCCTAGGTTGGTGTCGTGACAGATTCAAATTTCAATGGTGTCAGAAATAAAGAATACGTAAATGATTAAATCAACCAAAAATGAAAGTAAGAAGAGAACAACCTTTGTATTTTTGGTAAATATGTCATTAATTAAAATAAAGTGCAAGATACTTTCTACTACTGTTTTTTCCTTTTTTAAAATTTGAATATTAAAAGAAGTAGGAATTATATTACCTGTTATAGGCTTTAAAATACCCTGATGGTGTCAAAAGAAAAAATTTGCAGTGTCCAGCTGGTGAGACTAGACTTATCCTACAAATCAGTGTCCAGCTGGCGAGACTTGACTTATCCTACAAATCACTGGGCACTAAGGATATACGCCCGTTCCTAGAGCCAACGACTGTTTAGGCAGTTTTGGTCATGCACATATCCCACTGCCTAGGATTTACAGTCTTCTAGTTAGGATTTAGTATACCACCGCCTTGAGTTGTAGGCCCATGGCCTTATTAGTACTTGTATTTTACATTTTTTAGGTCTGGGTGTCACTACTATAAATACCCCTCCTTACATTGTATTGTACACAAGTAACACAAGATACGATTCGCCACCAAACATGGCTACTCTCAATGAATAAGAATTACTTTGCCTTCTCTATTATTTCTTCCTCAATTACTTGTCTTTACTTTTATCATATTTACTTACCTTTTCTATTGTAATTTACTGTATTGCTTGTGACCTCATTCATAATTAATTGTTTAACCTAGACGTAGAAATTTAGGCATAAACAGTTTGGCGCCAACCGTGGGGCCCAGGCAATTGTAGGTATTCTATTAAGGAAAATACATGATCATGTCTGACGACGGTAGCAGCGTTCCAAAATGCACCACTGATGAAGTAGACGAGTCTGTGAAGGATCTCAACGATTCCTGCGTACAAGAAAAGAATCATGTGGACCAGCCAAAGGACATGAACCAATCCCTATCGCTACCAACGGTGAAGGCGATCAGCTGCCAGGAGGTAATTAAGAGTTCAGAGGCTTTCTCTTAGACATCTTCAAAATTTCATCCAAGCGGAACTCGAACAACATAGCTGTGGGATATCCCAGAGATTGGGAGCAATGTTTTCTGGTTTGTCTGAGAGGCCGTTATCCCCACGAGGACCGACGTCCACGAAAAACTCGCCAGTATCAATTCCCAATCGTAAGCTCAACCTGGATGCTGCCCTTGGAGGTTCAACAATGATCAACAATCAAGATCTTAAGGGAGCCCCTGTCATTTAGGATCTCACAAAGGAGATGAAGGCCATCCATGACAGAATTGGTAATGTGTCGAGTGCTCCTCCGAAGTTACCACGGTAGATTTTACAAGCATGCTTACAAAGTAAGTGCTGCACTGCTCTGCATACCAAAGCACTTCCACTTGCCGGATAACTTGAAGTATGACGGAACGACCGATCCGGACGAGCACATCGCTGCTTACTATACGGCTGTGAAGAGTAATGAGATCACTAAAGAAGAAATCCAGTATGCTTTGGTGAAGAGATTTGGCTCAACATTGACCAAAGGAGCCTTTGTTTGGTAAACTCAACTACCAATAGGATCTATCGAATCATTCACTCAGATGCAAGACCTGTTCAAGAAAGCGCATTCTGGTGCCCGTAAGTGGGAGAAGTACATGGAAGACATCTTCGAGATAAGACAATGTGATAACGAGTTGCTGAAGTATTGCCTCGATAGATTGCAGAAGGAATGCATGGAGCTCCCTCCTGTCCCTGCTAACATCGCTGTGGTAGCCTTCGGTAAAAGTTTAAATTCAAAAGGATCTTTAGCTACCCGAGAGTTGCAGTGGAGTTTGGCTCAACACCCAGCGTCCACATTAAGTGCGTTATATCAGAGGTATACTAAGAAACGTTATTTGGAACCGGATCATTCTCATAAACCCGAGGACGGGCGAAGGAAGAGACCGAGAAGTTCGTCCCTAGAAGGTAGGGGGATGGTATAAGGGTGAAGCCAAAGGTTCAAAATCAAGTGGGCGTCAGGCGGCAGAATAATTATCGAGCACCTGGATCCCAGGGAAGCGGACTGAACCCCAAAATTTCAGGGACTTTTGTCTTCGTGTCAACGCTGTAGACGTAGTCACCAATCACTTTGGTAAACTGGGCCCTAGGGTCCGATGGCCACCTAACGTGAAAGGATTTACAGGAAGAAACATAATGCCCTATTGCGATTTTCATCACAGCGGGGGCCATGCAACGGCCAATTGCAAAGCTTTGATGATCGAGATTGAACACTTACTAAAGGGATGACATCTCAAAGAGCTGCTGGAAGAAGGGCCCCGCTGTTTTAAAAGTTTTGAGTCTAAGAACTTAAAGACCATCAACACAATATTCATGGACGAACGGCCGGAGACGGCCTGGGGGAATGCAATGACTGGAATAACATTCAGGTCCATTTAATTCAACCTAGAAAAGCAAGCAGACCAACAAGGTGACCTCATTATACTTGTGGAAGTATCTGGCATACGTATCTATCAGGCTCTTATCGATCGGGGAGTCATGCTAATATTATCCAGGGGAAGTGCCGCATAAACTCACCCATTGTCCTAAATATCCTCGAGTACTCGAAACATAATCAGTTTCAATAGATTCGAGGAAGCATCCACTGGCCAACTAGCTCTATCAGTTCGCATGCCGGGCATGACGAGCACAACTACTTTCCAGGTGATGAATTGTAGTCTCCCATACGATATAATCCTAGGACGGCCATGGATACACGACGTCAGGGGAGTGCCCTCAACACTTCATCAGCTCAACAAGTACCCGACCCTGCACGGGGTCGCCAACCTACAAGGTAAGTGGCCTCTCCTTGAGGAATATCACATTACTTCAGGCGAGTTATATCTGCCGAGTTGGATTCTATTGAGGCCATAGAGTGAGAAGTTAGAGAGGAACTCAACGAACTGTGGGATCAACTGGCAGCAATGGATCAACTAGTCCCAAGCGCAACTAAGTTGGTATGTTGTCTTTCTGAGGTTTTGCGGAAGCAAAGAGGACCCTTATGGTAGATACAAAGTTATTTAATGCTGGCTCAGACGAACATTCAACTCATACAGATTCCAGTGATAACCAAACCAGAGACAAGTGAGCACCTACTGTTATACGTTATAATATTTGAGATGGCCTGGAATGTGGTCATTGTACAAGAAAAGAACGGGCAGCCGTTTCTCTTAAAATACGCCAGCAGGATGCCCCAGCGCATAGAAAAGTTCATTCTCTTGCAGCTCAAGTTCATAGCTACCGCGGTAATGGCTACACGAGAGTTGCGCTCATGCTTTTAAAAACAGTCGGTTAGTTTAGTCTCTTGGACACCGGTACAACCTAATTTGCCTAAACCCAGTCTGACGAAAGATATGGCAAAATGGGCTGAAGAGTTGGGAGAGTGACATCATCTATCAACCCCGTATAGATGTCAAGTCGCAGGGGTTGGAAGGTTTTACCTCAGATTTTGTAGAAGAACTGGAACAGAAGGCTAAAGAGTCAGTCAGGAATGAAGTAGTGATCGAGTGCGGCCATTGGAAAAATTCGCATGGGAATGAATCCCATTGGGAAGGAGGTTGATCTATGGATCAGAACACCGTCTGGAATGGTCTACCATCAAGCCATGAAAACCAATGACAATGAAGCAGAGTGTGAAGCCATAATTCAAGCTCTTGACTTAGCCTACACACTGTGGGCCAGGGAGATCAGCCAGTACAATAAATCTCAGCTGATGGTTAATAACCTAAGGGAAATCTTTGTAGCTGAGGACATTTGTGAGCCAGATCGAAAGAAAAAGATCAGAGCATTCCTGGAAATTTTCATGCGTTGGAATTCATCCACCAAGAAGAAATCTCAGGAGACTCCGAAGCATCCGAGGATTCGTACGATTGGCAGACGATAGTTGAGCTAAACCAATCAAGCCTAATGAACCTTGAAATTCCAGATACACGATCTTTCGCGGGGCAGTGTGATGCTCTAGTCAACTATCTGAGCAAAGATGATCTTCCTAAAGACAAATCAGAAAGCATCTACTTGCATAAACAGGCAGCTCACTATTGCTTGATCTACGAGAGATTATACTACAGGGTAGTCAATGGCCCAGGGGATGACTTTCATGGCTCAGCACCCTTAAACAGAAACCAAATACCCCCGAATCTTTCAAGGTTATAACATGAAGTAATTTTGCTTGAGAAAGCATTTACTTTACTTATGTTATACTTTTTAATTACGATATTTATCAGACAAGTTACAGGTTTTCACCCACAGCATCTCAGGTCCCGCGCCTCTTTTATCAATAAAACTACTATCTTACTTAGTCAGTTTTAAGACATGTTATGGGTTATTTCTTACTTAGGCACCCCGGCCAGACCTAAGTTGAAGTAATACACTCACTTTTCGCTACAAAAAGTGAGTACACTACTTACTTAGAGCTAGACCATGGCTAGCTCAGCCACCAAGTATTAATCGAGCATTGATCTCGCTAAATCAACAATTGCACCTACACGCCGATGGGACGCCTGTCCGCATAGTGCCAGAAAGTCTTAAATACTTGACTAACTAAGCGAAGACATTCTGTCTCAGAATGCAAAAGGACCGTTTCCACACGGGCTAAAGTCGTCCCATTGTGGGTGCAAACAACCATCTGCTATGGATGCAATCTAGCCACCATCTATTGATGCACAACGGACATAATAGCTCAAGGCAGACACACTGACACACGTTCTTAAATAACTAGAACAATCTGAATGACCGGAAGCCATATAGTATCTAGGTGCACAAACATACAGCTTGGTCACACATTACGAAATGCGTAATAACACAAGTACGTATGAAATATTGATGAACTTTCGCTTTATTAATAACAAACATCCCGTAGGCTCATAATATACATTTAGTTCTTTCAGAGTACAACATTTTTTTATAACAATTGTAGAAGAAAAAGAAAAGTGAAGACTAAAAACAAAGAGCTCCTCAGGATTGACATGGCTGAAGAATCCTTCATCTGGATTGTAGCTACAAGTCGTAAACAGTCCGCAGTTCTTCTTTTCTTTTTTTTGCAGCTTAAAATATGTTGGCCCGAGCATTCCCTTAAAGCATACGGCCACTGAAAATAGCTAAAGCCCGCCTACTTGATTAAATCAAGGGATCCCTAAAGCATTTGAGTACAGGCCTGACCTTCTCCATCTCGTCCGTTGAACTTGAAGAGAAACTAGAAGACTAGCGGCAAAGCTTGATCATCTACTTCAGCCTCGACTGGCCTTGCTGGAGTGCATAGCCCCGCAGATCTTCAAGAGCAAACAGAAGTTAGTCGAGACCGGAAAGGCTGGAGCTAGGAACCTACCACAGTGGGAGCCTCTTCCCTCGAGTATCCCACAGCTAACGGCCGAAGAAGCGTTACAATAGCAGTTCAGCTAAAGTAGATAACCAAGGTGAAAGCCATGAACCACGGAGGACTCCGAAGCTCAGTGACACCTTAGTCACCCGCTATTGTGAAGCTATATCCTCTTGCATGCTATCAAATGGAGCCAAGCAGTGGATCACCAGCCCGGAGCAATCGAAGAAGGGGCCTGGACACACGAGGTATCATGGCAGAGATGTCGCACGGAAGCTGAAAGGGCTAAGCATCCTTACCCCGTATGACACGAAAAATATCACAGCAATAGCTGCATAAGAAGATGAGCACATCGTAATTAGTGCACGTGAAACAATAAATACATCCTAAAGGACATCGTTAATATCCCTATCAAACTTCATAATATGGGGACTTCATCTGTTTTCTTATGGACAAAGAAAGAAAAAGAGGTAGTTGCAGGCCAGTTTCATCCTACATGCAACATCCGTTCGAAATGAAGAAGGTTTTCTGGGAGTATCAAACCAGGATCAATGTCGAATATTTTTAAATCAAGAAAAGCTTCTCGCTATTATGAGAAAAAGCTGAAGAAGTGAATTATTTTCTGAAAGGGAATTTATGATTTTTCCACTATCATGAAGTCTCTATTTATAGGCAGAAAAGGATAAGAATTGAGCACGAAATAGTCAAAGTGCCATAATTGTTGGAGATATGAAATGATTCAGAGCAGTCATTAGCGTTCTCTAGAAAGGTGCATGGAATAGATATCAACCAGTCAGATGGAAGCATGCAAGGTTCTCAAAGAAGTCATTATTATTCTTGGTCAAAGAAACTGCGAGTCTCAAGGAGTCACATAACACTGCTTTCACTTCCTGACTGCTTGCGTTAGCATTCAGCAAGTGAGGGGACTGATTGTATGGGCAAAAATACGCCACCTATTGTAACGGAGATACGAGTCAGTTGGCGAGACTAGACGTATCCTATAAGTCACCGGGAACTAAGGAAATACGCCTGCTCCTAGAGCCAACGACCGTTTAAGCGGTTTTGGTCATAGGGCGCAGGGCACACATACCGCTGCCTAGGGTTTATAGTCTCCTATTTAGGGTTTAGTATACCATCGCCTTGAATTGTAGGCGCATGGCCTTATTAGTACTTATATTTTATCTTATTTAGGATTGGGTAACACTACTATTAATATCCTTCCTTACATTGTATTGTACACGAGTTACACAAGACACGATTCACCACCAAACACGGCTACTCTCAAGGAATAAGAATTACTTTGCCTTCTCTATTATTTCTTGTTTAATTACTTGTCTTTACTTTTACCATATTTACTTACTTTTTCCATCGTAATTTACCGTATTGTTTATGACTCATTCACAATTAATTGTTTCACCTAGACGTACAGATTTAGGCATAAACAAAGGTATGTTTTTTTTCCTATATTATTGTTTTGACATGACCCAAAATCCGGTTAGGCTGTGCGGGCACCCGACATCCTCCCCTAGACCCGTCGAGCGAACCCTTACCAATTAAATTAGAAAAATAAACATAAATCCAACTCATAAGTAAGAACAAGACTTAATAAAAAATACAGATATACTGATACCTCTAAGCTGTACGAAGAAATTACAGCTAATTACCCAACATACTAGGTTTAGGGCTATCCAAACTAGACATCTAATAGTACAAAAGAAGACAGATACCTCCTGAAGGGAGGAAAATACAACAAAAATAGTAAATATAAAACTGGTGGCCATCCGGAATAAAAGCTGGCTCACCCTGACAGCTGAAGTCGTTTTCGCTCCTTCACAACGTGGCGAAATCAATCCTGCAGTGAACCTGCCGAAACGAAATAGATAGACAAAAACAAACATCAAACATGGGTGAGTCAAAAGGACTCAATAAATAGGGCAGACTAGCCACCTCAAAGAATAGGATAGCTAGCCAGGGAGAAAAGAAAAACAGATAAAACAAATTCCCCTTGTTTAAATTATATAAAGGCAGAGCCAAATAATAACTGGAAACCCATATGGGATCATAAACTCATACACAACCAGGGACATAAGATAGACAGAACATATAGGTTTTTAAGTATCCGGAACATAATACTGTCGCGGCATGCAACACGATACACATATTCATACTGTCGCGGCATGCAACCCGATCCATATATTCATATTGCTGCGACATGCAACCCGATCCATATATTTATACAGTTGCGGAATGCAACCCGATCCATATATTTATACTGTTGCGGCGAGAAACCAGATCCATATATTTGTATTGTTGCGGCGTGCAACCCGATCCATATATTTATACTGTTGCGGCGT
This sequence comes from Petunia x hybrida, assembly GCA_037355625.1. Taxonomy (NCBI): domain Eukaryota; kingdom Viridiplantae; phylum Streptophyta; class Magnoliopsida; order Solanales; family Solanaceae; genus Petunia; species Petunia x hybrida. Next base: position 437,492 of record JBBBVM010000695.1, on the reverse strand, counting down.
GCAATCGGATCCATATATTTATACTGTTGCGGCGTGCAACCTGATCCATATATTTATACTGTTTCGGCGAGCAACCCAATTCATATATTTATACTGTTGTGGCATGCAACCCGATCCATATTTTTATACTGTTTCGGCATGCAACCCGATCCATATATTTATACTGTTGCGGCGTGCAATCCGATCCATATATTTATACTGTTGCGGCGTGCAACCCGATCCATATATTTTATACTATTGCGGCGTGCAACCCGGGATACGAGCCAGAAATATATAGGCAAACTGAGATATGTCCACAACATAGTATACATACCGCATACATAAAATACAACACAATACAATACACACAATAGTCAGTATGCGGTGCAATGAGATGGGATGAATGCAGTACGATGCAATGCAGTCATATATGCCTGACACCTATCTCTGGCGCGGGACTCTCATCCTCTACAAGGAGATATATGCAATAATGATCCTTCACCGGCTCGGGACTCTCATCGATTACCGGGAAGTACATGCAATGATGACCCTTCACCGGCTCGGGACTCTCATCGCCTACCGGGAGGTATATGCAATGATGACCCTTCACTAGTGCGGGACTCTCAACCCCAACCGGGAGGTATATGCAATAATGACCCTTCACCGGCTCGAGACTCATCGATTACCGGGAAGTATATGCAATAATGACCCTTCACCGGCTCGGGACTCTCATCGATTTCCGAGAAGTATATGCAACAATGACCCTTTACCAGCTCGGGACTCTTATCGATTACCGGGAAGTATATACAATGCTCAAAACTAGAGTGCAGTGCTCATATGCTCAATGCAATACCAACAACAGGGCATAACATATAATATACAATGTAAATTCAAAGCTAAGGCATAATGAGTACGCCTATCGGCAGCTATACACGTAAGGAACACGTGGTAGAATATACAGAAGGCCAAGGGCCTCCAAAGAAATGGATACAAACACTTACCTGATTTCAAAGTGCTAGTCAAAACCCGCTTTATCCGTTGGATTCACTGTCAAACGATCCTACTTATTCAATGAGCAGAAAATATATCAAATTAGGCTAAAGGCTTCATTCCCTACATCATAGGGCAAACCAGTTAGGAACCTGATACCCTATTCGTATATGCAATACGCAGGCCAGGCCTATGTATAGGGTTTAAGGTCACATAATCAAACCTTAAATAAATTACATTTATATGTTGCCCATAACTCACTGAGTACGAATATATGCTCAATTCCATTATCAGGGTACAATTAATCCTTTAAATTATTAATTGAACTTATTAAAACAATGTCTAATATCCCAATGTTTACCGTCAAAATATATTTAAACACACGTAATAAAATAAAATAATGCATTAAGATTATTACTTAAATGTTTCGGGGTAAAAATTCTACTTTTCTCTGGCTCTTTTCTCATTTTCTGGCATTTTTTACCTCACTACATTTTCCTCTTTTTCATTTCTTGTTTCGTTTTGTGTCTCCTTTAGTTGTAAGCAAGCTAAGGGATATATATCCCTTAGCATCGACCTTGGTACTCTTTCTTTTTCATTCATTTCCTTTTATTTAATTTTCTTTTCTTTTCGTTTTCGTGGCGATAATTAAAATAGAACCCTACAAAATTTGAAATGATTCAAAATTTTTCAAGCTAGTTATACAAAATATACGTGACGTACTCGTCAAGACGGATCTCAAATCGAATTCCCGAAACTTAAAATACAAATTAAATGAAAAAAAGTCAAATTATTTAATTTTCGGCATTTTAGCGCAAACTAGCCGAACAACCTCGAAATTAACTTTCGAAAGTTCACAAAAGTCACAAATAATCATACGAACCTAACGACACTTTTGAATTTTGAATCGGAGCTCGTTCACCCAAATTGAGATCGAAAACCTCTTTTTAATATTTATCGACAATAAAAACTTAAATCTTCTTTCGATACGTGCCAAACGAGGTCTGATTAGCTCAAATTTTACGGACAGGTTCTAATAGACTTTATAAATATTTTAAAATTATTGGCACGCCAATCGGAGTCCTAATTTCTGAAACAACTGACCGAGGTCGTTTCATTCTCCTCCACGGACATTATCTCATGATTGCAGAATCAGAATTATAACACACCCCCAAGCTCTTTGAAATACATATCTGAATAATATCATAACGGCATTCCCAGCTTATTCTGACTAAGTTGATCATTTCTCGATCACGAGAGGAGAGCTCTACATTTTCGAAAGAAAGATACATGGAACTCTAGATGGATTAACATGATTCTGCAGACGAATCACCTCGTCGATATACTTTACGATATAGAATAGATCGATGGAACTAAGAATTAGCTCACGCTTCAGCAACGCCTTAGAGATTTACTATTAACATTCTGTATTGGAGGACGACTCCTCCACTTAGAGCATAAACTCATATAGCTGATTTGAATAGGAATAATCATCCTCGCACAACCTGCTGGATTAAGAAAGACTTAGCTAGAACATAATGCGGCTCAAACCTAAGCTACCAAATTGTCCTCTCGAGTTGCCAAACAGCTCATCGTCTACCAGGAGATATATGCAATAATGATCCTTCACCGGCTCGGGACTCTCATCGATTACCGGGAAGTATATGCAATAATGACCCTTCACCGGGTCGGTACTCTCATCGATTACTTGGAAGTATATGCAATAATGACTCTTCACCAGCTCAGGACTCTCATCGATTAACGGGAAGTATATACAATGCTCAAAACCAGAGTGCAGTGCTCATATGCTCAATGGAATATCAACAACAGGGCGTAACATATAATATACAATGTAAATTCAAAGCTATGGCATAATGAGTGTGCCTATCGGCAGGTACACACGTAAGGAACACATGGTAGAATATACAGAAGGCCAAGGGCCTCCAAAGAAATGGATACAAACACTTACCTAATTTCAAAGTGCTAGTCAAAACCCGCTTTATCCGTTAGATTCACTGTCAAACGATCCTGCTTATTCAATGAGCAGAAAATATATCAAATTAGGCTAAAGGCTTCATTCCCTACATCATAGGGCAAACCGGTTAGGAATCTGATACCCTATTTGATGCAGCTCAAAGTGCTGATCAAGGACCCGATGACAATCAACCGAGGAGATCTCCACCGAAGGCAATGACTGATCTACCGGGGAGACGAATCACTCGAAGCCAAGCTAAGCTACTCCATGACATGCACGTACAGCTGACCATGATGGGAAGTAGCATGTGTTCGGAGAGGGAATTGCAAGGTGTTGAAACCAAGGGCCACATCTTCAAAATTGAGCCCGAGGACAAGGTTACCGAACAGCAGCTCTTGGCCCCGGGCAGCATAGAGCCGAACACAACAACATGTGTTCGATGCTAAGTCAGCGCCCGATGAGATGTGTGTTCGAGCAGACAATCGAGAATCGAAGCCAAGGCTGACCGAAGTCAAAAGCTGCCGAACACATTTTAGTTCAGCCCTGCGTGGCTTATTTCTATTGGTCGCTTGTGACCCTTTTACTAGTTTACCCTTAGTAGTCCCTATATAAACCTTATTCCCTTACATTGTAAGAAGCTAGTTTTTGGATATTGAAATTGAATGAAAGTGCCGAGCACATTTCTTGTCTCCGTCGTGAGCAAAACCCCGGTGTGGGCTTTTAAGGACTTGTGGCTTTCGGTTAGTCCGATTGAACATTCCTCTTGATCATTCAGTTTGCAAGAGGCAATGTTCTCTTGAGGATTGTTGCATAGTTAGGGTGATTCTTGTCTCCCTTTTGATCGAGCTTAGGGACAGGTTCCCCTCTGTTCTTTCGAAGGAAGCAAGTTTTGTCTTGCTTTTATCTTCTTCTTTAATTGTTCTTGTTCCGCGTTTGTGCTAAGCTTCCCTTCGGGAATTGCATTGCACCATCTTGGTATCAGAGCGCGGTTTGGGCTTGTTTCTACAACCCCAATCCTGTTCAAGTTATCTTTATTTTCGTGCGTTGAGTCTTTGTTTTCCATTTCGTGTTCCTGTTTGTTTTGTTACTATTGGTGTTTTTACAAAAAGAAAAAAAAAAGTGTTAAAAGAAAATTCAAAAATTGTGTTTGATTGTTGGTTGTTTGGGAAAAACAATCTTAGATTCTTGTTCACCATCGAGTTCAGATTCCAACGAATACCCGACGTACTGATTTCGTGACTAGGGTTTCTTGGTGAATTTTTGGACTGTTTTGAGCTTTAATGGTGACTGAACTCGAACCCCACTGTGTTTGGAAGAAACCGGTGAAGATTGGTGGTTCTTGAGTGATTTGGGTTTGTTTATTGCTTAAAATCGAAGTTCTTAAGTTGGAAACGTTGTCCGTACACCGGAAAATTGTTACAAGTTCGTAACAGTGTGCGACGCGTCGAGCTGGATCTTAGCTCAAGGAGCTTCGTTTGATTTCCTCCGTTGATTGTTTGGAACCGGAGTTGAAAGAAGCAACTCAGATCTGTTGAATTTCGTGGTCAGTGAACCGAAGTCGTTGTGTCCGTACGCCGGAGCAAGGTCACTGTTCCATTGAAGAAGAAAGGGGTTAAAAATTTAACATCAAAGCCCCAGGTGAAAGTTGTCGGCTGAAAAAGGAAAGTGGATAAGGTAAAACCCTATCCGTACCAAGGAAAGACCACTTCTGTACGGACAGGAGTGGGTGTGATCGAAAAAGATTCCAAAAGGGAATCAAAGGGTAGATTCTCCTAGGTTTTCACTTTCTTTCGTGTCAAAATTCTGGTTGGTGGATCTTTTGAGTAATTGTCCTACTCGAGGTCGTACCAACTCATTTGAGCTGATAGGAACTCGTGCGAAGGGGTGACCGAAGTCCAAACTATCGTAGAATTTCTTTTGACTCCCCGAGCTCAGTTAAAAAGCGTCCGTTCCATCGAGTCGAACATCACTTCACTCTTCCCGAGGAGGCAGTGACTATTGTCGAACTTGAAGGATCTTAGAGGACCGATCAATCAGACGAGCCACTGTTAACAAGTCCTTGAGTGATCACAAACCGAACCCATAAATTGAGTGGACCCGAGTGCCACCCATCAAAGGTGAGGGAGTGTGTGAGGTGATTTCTAACCCTAACACTTGTTTGATCTTTGACTTGCGCAGGTACAATGGCTGGAAATGATGGCAAAAGCATTGAAAAGCCTGAATTGTCGTTAGCCGATCTCATGGCTGCGATACAAGGCATCAGTGCCGAAGTAAGAGGAGTGAGTGCTCGAGTAGCTAACCTCGAGCAGGGAAATGCGTCCGTGGCCATGCATGGGTCCGGCGCTGGAACAAGCCAATCCACTCCGATGAAACCTGAGCTGTATGCTGAGCTTGTACGACAACATCAGTTGACAAGTGAAGCAATTCGAAGAGAACTTAACTTGGGCAATCCCCAAGCTGCTTATCAAAACTTGGGCATTCCCCGAGGAGAAAGAATACCACCTCCAGTGGCCCGAAGAGATCTTGGAGCTGTAACCGAAGAGGTTGGTGAAGAGGAATTTCCCGAGGACGAATATGAGCGTGAGCCGCCATTCGCTCAACGAAGGCAAGCTCACCGAGGACGTGGAAATTTCCGAGGTCGAGGTCGAGGCGCAAATGTTGAAAGAAATATTGGGCGTGAGGCTGATGATCGAGAAGATGAGTTTCCCGAACAGACTAGAGCTGTTCGAGACTCAAATTTGAACAGTGTCAAGATCACTATTCCACCCTTTAAAGGAACTAGTGATCCCGATGAGTATCTTGAATGGAAGCTTAAAATGGAGCGCATCTTTGAAACAAATGAGATGACCGATGAGAGAAAAGCTGCCCATGCCATTGCTTCGTTCGAAGCTTATGCATCAACATGGTGGGAATCTGACAAGAGGCATAGAAGAAGAAACGACTATCCAGTAGTCAATACATGGCCACAGTTGATGAGAGCGATGGATGGTAAGTACTTGAGTGCCAAATACAGGCAGACTCAAATGCAAAAACTCTATGAGTTAAAGCAAGGGTCTAAGTCCGTCCAAGAGTACCACGATGAGTTTGAAAAGGTTCGATTGAATCTTGATCTGATCGAAGACGAAGAGCAAGCCATTATCAGATTTAAAAATGGCTTGGCTAGGGATGTGTCATCTCAGTTGAGACTCCACGTGTACCACACGTTGGAAGATTTGTTCGATGCTGCCACCGAAGCTGAAAAATTGGTGAAGGACGATAAGGCAAACCGGTATCGAGGAGTCACTACTTCTACTCCTTTGAACCGAGGTAAAGAATGGAAAAGTCCAAACCAAACAAGTGCTAACGCTGTTCGAGATTCGAAGAGACCCTTCGAAAGAGGTGTGACCGTTAACCAACCAAGAGAAGTGGGAGGTAAAGTTCAACTCAATTCTCCTAGTGCTTCAAATATTCAGTGTCACAAATGCAAAGGTTATGGTCACATGGCAAAAGAGTGTCCAACTCGCAAGGTTATGCTTCTGCTCGAAGATGGAACCGTCCATGAGCAAGCGAGTGACACCGAGGAGGAAATTATCGAGGAGACTGATCGAGCTGAAGATGATGATGATCATGAGGCTGCCGAAGCTGATCATCCGGAAATGTTTCTTGTGGTTCGAAGGAATTTGAGCTGCATGACTCTTGAAGAAGAGGACAACCAAAGAGAAAACCTCTTTCATGCCCGATGTCGAGTGAGGGGAAAAGTGTGTTCGATGATCATTGACTCTGGTAGCTGTGCAAATGTGGTGAGCCAAACTTTGGTTTCACAAATGGGACTACCTACGATGAAGCATCCCCACCCTTACAAATTACAATGGCTGAACGAGTGTGGAGAATTGAGGGTTGTCAAACAAGTGTGGATCAAGTTTAGAATCGGCGAGTATCAAGATGAAATGGTATTCGATGTGGTGCCGATGCAAGCTTGTCATTTGCTCTTGGGTCGACCATGGCAATATGACCGAACAGCTGTTCACAATGGCAGATCCAACACTTACACCGTAAAGCTTGATGGGAAGAGTTTCATCCTCAAACCATTGTCTCCGAAACAAGTCTCCGAGGACTATAAACGAATGAAAGAATTGAAAGAAGCGGCCAAAGCTAAGCTTCCGATAGGAGCAAAATTGGGACCCGAAGAAATAAACTCACCGACCGAAGTGAAAGGAATTTGTGCAATCATGCAACCCGGTGAGATCTTACGAGGCAACGACCACGGTCAGATGATGATTTGCCTCGTGCACAAGGGTATCCTTCTAAACTCTAATGATGATTTTTCTAATGATAACCCTTTGCCTTTGTTTGTTCAAAAAGTTTTGCAGGACTTCGAGGGCATGTTTCCCGAGGAAATGCCAGGTGGATTACCTCCGTTGAGGGGAATCGAGCACCAAATTGACTTCGTACCAGGGTCTCAAATCCCTAACAAACCTGCATACCGGTGTAATCCCGAAGACACCAAAGAACTCCAACGGCAGGTTGATGAATTGCTGAACAAGGGCCTCGTTCGAGAGAGCTTGAGTCCTTGCGCCGTTCCTGTTATCCTTGTCCCGAAGAAGGATGGAACATGGCGAATGTGTGTTGACTGTCGAGCAGTCAACAAAATAACGGTAAAGTATCGTCATCCTATCCCTCGATTAGATGACATGCTAGATGAGTTAAGTGGTTCTTCATGCTTTTCGAAGATCGACCTCAGGTCCGGTTACCATCAGATCCGAATGAAACCCGGTGACGAGTGGAAAACCGCATTCAAGACCAAATTCGGTCTCTATGAATGGTTGGTGATGCCTTTTGGCTTATCCAATGCACCGAGCACATTCATGCGACTGATGAACCATGTGCTCAAGCCGTTCATAAATAAGTTTGTTGTCGTTTATTTCGATGACATACTTGTTTATAGCAGAACCGTGGATGAACATGTCGACCACCTAAGGCAAGTACTTGAAAAGCTTCGAGAAGAGAAGTTGTATGCCAACTTCAAGAAATGCGCCTTTGGTGTCGATCGTGTAGTCTTTCTTGGATTTGTTGTCAGTGTTAATGGTGTCGAAGTCGACGAATCAAAAGTCGAAGCCATCAAAGATTGGCCAACTCCAACCTCGGTATCACAAGTTCGTAGCTTCCATGGCTTAGCTAGCTTTTACCGAAGGTTTGTTCGTGACTTTAGCACCATAGCAGCTCCTTTAACCGAGCTGGTGAAGAAAGACAATCCATTTGTGTGGGGAGAGTCCCAAGAGAGGGCTTTCCAAGAGTTGAAGCGGAGGCTTTGTTCTGCCCCGTTGTTGCAACTCCCTGATTTCGGCAAAGCATTCGAAGTCGAGTGTGATGCGTCTGGAGTTGGGATCGGAGGAGTGCTGATGCAAGACTCGAAGCCGATCGCTTACTTTAGCGAAAAGCTTAAGGGTGCAACTTTGAATTACTCTACGTATGACAAAGAGTTGTATGCCCTCGTTCGAGCACTCGCCCATTGGCAGCATTATTTGTGGCCTCGAGAGTTTGTGATCAAAAGTGATCATGAGTCTTTGAAACATCTCCGAGGTCAGGAGAAATTGAATCGAAGACATGCCAAGTGGGTTGAATTTATTGAAAGCTTTCCCTATGTAATTCATTACAAAAAGGGAAAAGATAATGTTGTGGCCGATGCGCTATCAAGGAAATTTGCCTTAGCGACCACTCTCGCCTCTAGGCTCATGGGATTCGAAAGCATCAAGCTAATGTACGATGACGATCCCAAGCTGAAATGCGTTCGTGACGCAATCTTAAGTGGCCGAAGGGTTGAGAAGTATCAGTGGCACGATGGCTACCTCTTCAAGAATGGGAGGGTTTGTGTGCCAGTGTCATCGTGGAGAGAGCTCTTGGTTCGAGAAGCTCACTCCGGTGGACTGATGGGACACTTCGGTATCGACAAAACTCTTGGTATCTTAACCGAGCAGTTCCATTGGCCCAAAATGCGACGAGATGTGGAAAAGCTTTGCAACGCTTGTCTCGTTTGCAAGAAAGCTAAATCGAAGTCCAACCCTCATGGTTTGTACACCCCGTTGCCTGTGCCTGATCGCCCTTGGGTTGATATATCCATGGACTTTGTCTTGGGGTTACCGAGGTCGGGGGGAGGACATGATAGCATCTTTGTTGTGGTTGACCGATTTTCAAAAATGGCTCACTTTATTCCTTGCAAAAAGTGTGATGATGCACAGCATGTAGCTACATTGTTTGTTTCTAACGTGTTAAAATTGCATGGTGTACCTCGTACTATTGTGAGTGATCGAGACTCGAAGTTCTTGAGTCATTTTTGGAAGTGTTTGTGGGGTGCCCTCGGCACCAAGCTACTATTCTCGACGTCTCACCATCCTCAGACTGATGGACAGACCGAGGTAGTTAACCGAACCTTGGGATCGTTGCTTCGGGCAATGACCAAAGGGAAGGTTGGAAACTGGGCTGATCGTTTGCCCATGATGGAGTTTGCATACAATCGAACGGTGCATAGAATGATCAACATGACCCCGTTTGAATGTGTGTATGGCTTTAATCCTTTAATTCCACTTGATTTAACCCCATTGCCTCGAGATTCTGTTCTTGATTTTGAAGGTACTCGACGAGCAGCTGCCTTGATCGAATTGCATGCAAAGGTGAAGAAGAACCTCGAGGAGGCCTATGCAAAGGTTGCCTTAAAGAAAAACAAAGGGCGAAAAAAGTTGGAATTAAGGAAGGGAGATTGGGTTTGGGTTCACTTTCGAAAGGAACGCTTCCCGAACCAAAGGAAAGGAAAGTTGGCTCCTCGAGGGGATGGTCCATTCCAAGTGTTGACCAAGATCAACAACAATGCCTACGTGATCGACCTCCCTGGTGAGTATAACGTGTCCAACACCTTTAATGTTGCTGACTTAGTTCCTTGTGTTGTAGGTCCAACTTCGGAGGACGAGGATGAATCGATTTCGAGGACGAAATCCTCTCAAGAAGGGGAGGATGATGCAGCTCAAAGTGCTGATCAAGGACCCGATGACAATCAACCGAGGAGATCTCCACCGAAGGCAATGACTGATCTACCGGGGAGACGAATCACTCGAAGCCAAGCTAAGCTGCTCCATGACATGCACGTACAGCTGACCATGATGGGAAGTAGCATGTGTTCGGAGAGGGAATTGCAAGGTGTTGAAACCAAGGGCCACATCTTCAAAATTGAGCCCGAGGACAAGGTTACCGAACAGCAGCTCTTGGCCCCGGGCAGCATAGAGCCGAACACAACAACATGTGTTCGATGCTAAGTCAGCGCCCGATGAGATGTGTGTTCGAGCAGACAATCGAGAATCGAAGCCAAGGCTGACCGAAGTCAAAAGCTGCCGAACACATTTTAGTTCAGCCCTGCGTGGCTTATTTCTATTGGTCGCTTGTGACCCTTTTACTAGTTTACCCTTAGTAGTCCCTATATAAACCTTATTCCCTTACATTGTAAGAAGCTAGTTTTTGGATATTGAAATTGAATGAAAGTGCCGAGCACATTTCTTGTCTCCGTCGTGAGCAAAACCCCGGTGTGGGCTTTTAAGGACTTGTGGCTTTCGGTTAGTCCGATTGAACATTCCTCTTGATCATTCAGTTTGCAAGAGGCAATGTTCTCTTGAGGATTGTTGCATAGTTAGGGTGATTCTTGTCTCCCTTTTGATCGAGCTTAGGGACAGGTTCCCCTCTGTTCTTTCGAAGGAAGCAAGTTTTGTCTTGCTTTTATCTTCTTCTTTAATTGTTCTTGTTCCGCGTTTGTGCTAAGCTTCCCTTCGGGAATTGCATTGCACCACTATTCGTATACGCAATACGCAGGTCAGGCCTATGTATAGGGTTTAAGGTCACATAACCAAACCTTAAATAAATTACATTTATATGTTGCTCATAACTCACTGAGTACGAATATATGCTCAATTCCATTATCAGGGTCCAATTAACCCTTTAAACTATTAATTGAATTTATTAAAAAAATGTCAAATATCCCAATTTTTACCGTCAAAATATATTTAAACACACGTAATAAACTAAAATAATGTATTAAGATTATTACCTGAATGTTTCGGGGTAAAAATTCTACTTTTCTCTGGCTCTTTTCTCATTTTCTGGAATTTTTTACCTCACTGCATTTTCCTCTTTTTCATTTCCTGTTTCGTTTTGTTTCTCCTTCAGTTGCAAGCAAGCTAAGGGATCCCTTAGCACTGACCTTGGTCCTCTTTCTTTTTCTTTCATTTCCTTTTATTTAATTTTCTCTTCTTTTCGTTTTCGTGGCGATAATTAAAACGGAACCCTACGAAATTCAAAACGATCCCAAGTTTCTCAAGCTAGTTATATAAAATATTCATGACGTACTCGTCATGGCGGATCTCAATTCGGATTACTGAAACTCAAAATACAAATTAAATGAAAAAATGTCAAATTATTTAACTTTTGGTATTTTAGCGGAAACTAGCCGAATAACCTCGAAATTCACTTTCGAAAGTTCACAAAAGTCACAAATAATCATACGAACCTAGCGGCGCTTTCAAATTTTGAATCGGAGCTTGTTCACCAAAATTGAGCTCGAAAACTTCTTTTTAATATTTATCGACAATAAAAACTGAAATCTTCTTCCGATACGTATCAAACGAGGTTTGATTTAGCTCAAATTTTACTGACAGGTCCTAATAGCCTTACGAATATTTTAAAATTATCGGCACGCCAATCGGAGTCCTAACTTCCGAAATGACTGACCGAGGTCGTTTCATATTTTTGGTCCCAAACTTTCTATCTTTTCTTGTTTAGTGATCTAGGTTAATAATTTGTTATTTCCTTAAAGTTTTAAACTTTTCTTTGTTATTAGAATTCAATGGGAGCTAGCCAACTTTTTTATAATTATAATTGTGTGTACTTATTTTTAATTTAGGCCTCTTAGTTATTGTTAACATTCATTGTGAGTAATCTCAAGCTTTTATCTTTATACCTTATAATTTTCTTTAGTTATTATTTTAGAACAAATACAATTATGATAGTAAATTGGTTTATTCAATAGCCCCAAAACTTCTTGGTCTTGTGGTAAGAACCACAAACATACACGATGTCTAGTTTTAGTGCACGTCATCGATTCGAATCCTGTTGCAGACAAAAGCTTCGTCTTTAAGCGGATAAGAGCACAGGGGCTCATAGTCGAACGAGTTTCAAACCTTAGGTTGCTGGCCTTTGCCCTCCCCCCTGCCCCCCGCCTCTTAGTTCTACATTACAATAGCAAACAATGGATTATCTAGGCTATGAAGTGGCCTGATATACCTAAATGATTGTAGAGTTTACTTTGATTGAATAACCCCTTCTGAAGTGCTCTTTCATTTAGTTTTTTCATCATACTCTTATCCATAAAAAAGTTGGGATTATCGATAACAAAAACTTGGAATAAGATGGGCCTAAACTAGTGGAATGTATAACAAGGGTTGATGTAGCGTAGTACAACTAGTTTGGATTGAGGCTAACCCAAATTGATTGATTAGTTACTTTTTCTGAGCAATTGAATTTTTATTAAGAACGATGATTAAAGAATGTTAAGAAACACTTAAATTCTTAGCAGTTTATCTTCTGATTCCATTCAGGACTTCTTTATCATAAAGCCACCAAAGACTTCTTCGGTGATGCTGAGAATGGTGGTCTTAATCTTTGTGATGGTATGTGGAGTTTATAGATTTTCAATTGACGTGAAACAAATTGGTGTGCGTTCCAGTGGACGGTTATCAAGTGTTCATGTGGTTAAAAAGATCTGTGAGGCAACTGATATTGAACGTTCAAAAAAAACTTGTTGCTCCCAACACACACGCAAGTATACGTGGTCGACAAGTAATAAAGTGATAAGTCAAGTATCGTTCCCACGAGGACTATTCAGACTGGACTTCTACAAACAATTTCTAACTAACTATCCAGGGATCTTTTTCCAATAGTGATGATTTAGTTAACTAAAGAACAGTAATTAAAATCGTAGAAGTGAATTCAAACAATGGAGCAAAAATTGGTTGTTATCAGTAATAAGGAGACGGTCCAGGGTCAGAGTTACGAACAATCCAGTTGAGTTTTTCAATTGATTCCACTTCTTAAATCCCGGATTACTAACTAACAGATTAAATGTACCTGTGAAAACTTTTCGATTCTTCACGGTCTATGCAGGCTACTCCAATCCCTATATGTCTATGGGTTGAATCACGTGCACGCATTAACGAATTCTGTAATTAGTTAAGCTAGGCGAGCAAGTATATGTCTATCCTACTCAAAAATTGGTTCCCCGATGCCCGGGTTCACAAACTAGCCCTATTCTTCCTTATTGCGTTCATAAATTTCCTCTTTCGAGTTCAATCTAAAAACTATAGATAATGCATAATACTCGGGCCCTGACAATTACACAAGTGAAATCAAAAAAGAATAAGTAACCCGTTATGGGATTCAATTAATGAAAATCAATCTTCAAACATCAACTTTCATGAAATACTCTAACCCTAGAACGTGCATACTCATAATAACAACACAAGGATTTGATGAAATAATGAAATAATGATATAATCAATTAATGGAAGGAAGAAAAACCCTTGTTCAAGATGTTATGAGCTCTCCAATTTGCTCCAAGATCTGAACTCTTATAAAAAACTAAGTAAAATAATATTTATAGGGTTTACAAAGGCCTAGTAATAAGTTACACCTAAGCGTAGACGAAATAGGAAGTCAAAACACGCTCCAGGGGCGCTATAACTGGCGCCCCGCGCCCACGACCGCGCTTGGACAAGCAGCAGACGTCGAACATCAGGCGCTTTGGCTCCGCGGTGCATTGGAAAATGCGCCAGCAGTGGAGCGCTGTGGGAGGCGCGGCGCGTGACTAACCGCGCCAGGCCAATTCCTGCACCTCCTTGCTCAGCAACTCGCCTCGTGTCGTGCCCTCGTGTGCTCAATCCAATCCGCAATCAATTTCGAATCATTCCTTGCTCGATCATGCTCTTAAAAGCTCCATATGCACCGCATAACAACCTACATACACACGACATAAAATTAGTGCAAAACCACATTCATAAACTATAAAACGGGCGAATAAAAAGCCCAAACATGTAAAAATATTAAGAAAACATTGGCATAAAATGCCAAACATTAGCACTTCTCCAAGCCAAAGACGTTTAGCCGGTGAGACATTCAATATTCAGTTTTTATGTATTGGTTTTGTATTTTTGGACAAATTACTATTATTCTGTCTGCTCTACATTCAGGGCTGAATGTGCTTGTAATCCTGTAAGGTATTTTGCTATTTTATCAACTCACAGATCAGGTAGTGGATGGTTTGAGACATAGTTAAATAGTCATATGAATATAAGTTCTAATGGGGAGATATTTTCTGTGAAAATCCGGAAAGGTAATGTGTCAACAATTTTGGAAACTCTGGACAAACTTTATAACCTTGACTTTCTTACGAGCGCTTCCAAGAATGAATGTACAACTGTAGTTGGAGTCAAGTGGATGCTTAATCAGGTAAGTGCTTCCTCCAAATGTTGATAACAATTCTATGAGATTGTTTAAGGACTAATTCTGAAGGTAACTCTCTTGTATCATAAACCTTTTGTAGTGTTGCTATCCAAAAGAAAAAAAAAAAAAACCTTTGTAGTTTTGAACCTATTCTTAAAAAAAATTATTCTGGTGTTGATTCTTCCTAATTAGCATCCCATTCTTTTAATTTGCATTCCTGGATAGTTTCTATTCCATGGATGTACTTGATTTGTCAAATATTTATCTAGCATTTCTTGCTCTTGAATTAAATATGGTTATTCATACACTTCGAGGTGAGACAATTGATGTATACAATTAAAACAAAACGAAGGCTGTAGATGAACTTGCATGGTGGGACATCCTTTCGATTTATGTCAGTTTGGGTTATGCGCATATCTATCTGTTTTTTTTTTTTGTTTTTTTTTTTGTTTTTTTTTTTGTTTTTTTTTTGTGGTGTGCTTTTTTGTATTGAAACATGGTTGGAGAGATAAAATCAAGAATCTAGCTTTATGTTACTTTGTATTTTTTTCATTTCATTTTGGATGCACCTTTGGATGTGTTAGAGCCCAACTAGTTCAAGATTGAGGCATAGTTGTTGTATATTGATATTTGGACTTACTTTTAAAGTAGCAGAATTATTTAGTTATTGAAAGTTGCTTTTCTCTTGACTATGGAGCTTGATTTGGTACATCTAACTATACTAAAAGAGTCAATCTCAAAAACAAAATGTAAAAGACCATTTTGCCCCTATAGCATAAAAATAAAAATAGTATGTAGCACAAAAATAATTAATCTTATCTTATTAATATAAAAGTGAGAATTCTAAATGTAAAGTCATAATACTAAAATACCTCTACTAAAATATTAAATACTCATTTTTCCCTCATCTTAAAATACCTGATTTTAATGATTTTAATTTTAATATAAAATACTAAATGACCGTCATTGTGGTTTTCAATTTGTTCAATTTTCATTTTGTTGTTGTTACAGATTAGGGAACTTAAAGGTCAGTTGCATTGGACAATGCAATATAGACTAGATTCATTCCTTTAAATTAACATAAATTGGCATAATATATAAAATGCTAAAATTATAAAAAAAATGTGAAACTCCAAGACAATGTGATGAACATCAAGAGTCGCCAAGCTCGGCACATACATCTTCTATATATGGGACTTTGTAGATCTTCAGTATTATGCTTTTTTGTTTCTCCATCAAATATAATATCAACACAACTTTCAAAATTCCCTTCCAAAACTACTTGAAGACATAGTAAGTAAGAAGCTTCGAGTAAAGAGAAAATTTGGATGTTCTATCGCTAGATAACGGGAAGTGCAACAATGTGATTTTCAATTTTAATTGTAACTGGTTAGAAAATCAAACAGTCTGAGTTTCTAACTTTACATTCTTTTTGTTTTCTCCTTGAATTTTTTATATATTAATACTCAGATTATTCTAGGTGAATGTTTGCGTTCTTGATAACTGTTTGAAAAATGTCACTTATGGAGACAAATTCTTTCTTATTCCAATGTTTATATCTTTGTACTCCTATATCTTATTCCATGCGTAGCATTTTTCATTATCTTGATTTAAGTATTTATTTTGTTGTGTACTCATTGATATGGAGTTCACGCGCAAAGTGCGTGTCGAGGACTAGTAAAATAAAAACGCCCAACACTATCTTACTGTATCAGTATTGGGTGATTAATGAGAACTGCTTACTGATCAGCAAAGATACTGTACATAGTGTATATTGAATGATGAATGTGATGGGGGGTCTAAAAGAGTCACTAGCACATATTATCTTTTAATTAAATTTTTATGAAGGATTATTATAGAAAATAAGTTGCAATTACCAGATATTAAATGCATAGCTCCTCACTCTCCCCACCCTCCCTTGGTGCCCGGACTTTTCTATGAAAGGTGAGGATGGTCTGTAAAACTATAATTACTTTGCTACAGAGTGTGGTTTCACCAGTCCTTTACCGCAACATAAAATTCTAAATTAGGTGGGAATCATTTCGTGTTTTTGACAAAAGAAACTTTGCTTTCTTCTTTTTCATTTTTTTTCTTGTTTGCCTGCCTTGAATTTGAGAAACATATTGGTTAAGATGATGCAAAAACATTGAAAAGAAAGTTGATAGTGTATATGATATATCTGCCATGTGTAAGAATGAAATGATGTGATCTCTCTCAGAATAGCTAGTCCTTTGATAACA
This sequence comes from Petunia x hybrida, assembly GCA_037355625.1. NCBI lineage: Eukaryota > Viridiplantae > Streptophyta > Magnoliopsida > Solanales > Solanaceae > Petunia > Petunia x hybrida. The sequence continues at coordinate 420,797 of JBBBVM010000695.1, read as the reverse complement.
GCTTTCTCATTTTCTGATTATACAAAATCCTTTTGATCACAATTCCATTGAATGTCATTACAGGTCTGATGCAGCATCATGAGAAAATTGTCTACTATTTCAAAAAAGAGGAGTTTCTGCTATGTCTCTCTTCAGAAGAAATCTTTTGCGCAGAATGATTTCATTACTGGCAAATTCCTATGATCATAGTTCTGAGCTATTAAATGGAACACATATGTCTCATGTGCATTCTCCCAATGAGGTCAATCTTGTGCTATATGTCCCTGTTATGTAGACACCGATGCTTAATGTCTCCAGGATGTCTTAAGAGATTATTATGCAGGTTGAGATACTTGCAAGTTACAAACCCCTGATAAACACAAGCTTGCTGATTCCCAACCTGAAGCAACTAGACGACATGGCTACAAAAGCCGTGGGATATGTCAATAGCACTCGACATATAATCTTATACTACGAGGACATCATAAAAAATAAAACAGTAAGCCTTCGCTTATCCTAACAATAAATCGGTACATGCATTTCCCTAGGGAGAGTTCATTCTTGTTCCCTATGCTTAGTTTTCTACTTTTCATTTTTTGCCTCACGGATACTGAATGATGTTCAAGATTTCCTGAGAGTTCCTCGAAGAGACCTTCATAGTCGTCTGGTGAAAATACACAAAAGGCCCTTACCTTCTCAAGTTGAAAATTGGATCGATGTCGAAAAGACACTCAAGGGAACACCCTATGAAAGCTTCCTATATGCAGATTTCAAGATATAGATCTGCAGTCATTGTGTGAAGATGTATCTTCTTGTTTTCAACTCAATCCTGTGATTACTTTTATTGATGAATCCTTACAAAATAAAGTTTGTAAGGAGACATTTGATAATGACAAACGAAAAATAGAAAAGGGTAATGCTATTATAATGACTCCGGGTCATATTTTATTTTTAAAAGCATCGAAACATAAACAAATTCCCCTAGGTCTACCAACGGCAGCGATATGCTCGATTCAAGTTGATGGTCCAGTTATTCAGTATAGCTCCAGATCTAGCCTTCGCAAGACCAGGTGGGTCAATGTGTTCCTCTAGGATCACACAACAATCATCTTCATCAAGAATAGTTGTGCATTCCTGCCATCAATTCTTCTTCCGCATCAACAGCTTTGGGCTTGTCTTCTGTCACCATAGATGCCTCCCCCTTGGGACCATCTAAGAAACCACCTCAGACAAAAATCTGTAGTAGAGATTGGGCAGATCGTCCCAATATGCAATATTAGTACTTGAAGTCCAAAGACGCCTCTTCAAAACCTTTTTTATAGCTCATGAAATAGCTTATGCCAGTTCTATCCTCATCGTCCCTTAGCACGACCTGGATAGGCTCAACTATATCATCCAAATTCCTGCCCAAACCTTTTCCTGGTTTATAGCCTTGTTCCAACATATTGCCAATTTTCCAGCTGTGGGAGCACGTATGGTTCTTCAATGATTACTTCCATAGGCTCGAATTCGGGTATCTTGCACATCTAGACCTATTTCCCTTTATTTATTTAGAGATGCTCTTCCAATCAGGACGGGTTTTAGGAGGGTATACAGGCTGTTTTTCGGTCTTGGCAAGTATTGTCTCACTAAACTCTCGCGAGGGCCCTCCCCAGTCGGACATTATGGGCTCCTATACCAGGTTTCTTCCTTTGTATCCTTGGCCTCGGCCGCCTGAATAAGTATTGTAGCAGTTCTTCTTACTCTATATTAGAGCGTTGACGACATTAAGAGTAGTGTATGAAGGATACTCCTCTCGTGTCATACTGGTGCTTCCTTTATGACCCCCTCTTAGGTAACCATGATGTTCTTGTAATTTCTTCCTCCCCGACCATGCACAGTACCGACGAGTTCCACTGTGTAGAAGGTTTGCCCGTCTAGAGTAGTCCTCTCAATTGCTGGTATAGTTTGTTCGTTGTAGATGGAATTTCTTTGTTGTCCCATTCAAATTTTACTATCTGGTGCAAGGTAGACAGGACTGCCCTAGCCATGTGAATCTAGGGTCTCCCTAGCAGTAGGTTGTATGATGCCGAGATGTCCATGACATAGAACTCGGTAGTGAACTCCACTGAGCCAACCATGATGGTCAGGTCGATCTCCCCAGTACTGGTCCTTTCCGGTCCATTGAATGCCATTACTTTCATGTCGCTTTCTCGGATCTCAATTTGTATATTTAAACTCAATACGTGTCAGTGCAGTGTAGTAATTACATAAATGACAGATAATTGATGCATATGTTTTGAAATTGACCTTTTAAATGCTATAGTCGTTAAAAATGTCTATGTTAGGATGTCTTGAAAAAGCTTGTCTATTTAGTAAAATAATTTGTCGATGTATTTGGATGTGATAAAATCATTTTGGTATTTCTAACTCAGATATAGTCAATTAAAAACAATAAATACTGGTGGGACAAAATTGGGTGTCAACATAGGTTTATCTCATTATGAGTTCGTTCATGTTGCTTCTAACTTAGTTTTATATCATTTATGTTAATTCAGTCGATAGGGTTCGCTCCACGGGTCTAGGGGAGGATGTCGGGTGCCTGTACGGCCTAGCCGTAAATCCCGGTTGTGTAACCTTAAATGGCCATGCCTACGAAGCTTAGTTATTTGTGAAGCCCATGTCGGCTATTTCCTAAAAGGCGCCTATGGTTAGCTTAGTTTAGAAAGGCCAATGTGTGGCTTTCCTATAATAGCCACACTTAGAGTCATTTTCCTTTTACATATCATTGATAATTAAGAATTATTGAAACCCTTTAGTCTTGAAAGAACTACTGTTAATTTGGAGGAATACAAGTTGAACGATTCCCTGTTCATTCTTATAGTTTGCAAGAGAATTGCTATTCACTTGAGGATTTTTTGTATAGACTAGGTGCCTATGAACCTATAGGAATGTGGTTAAGGTAGATACCTTTAATTGTAGCCCTAGTTGCTTAAAATTTGTGTATGTCTCCTATCCTTTTAATTTTGCTGCATTAAACCTATGGCTCTCTTGTTCTCGTACTTGACTTGCTGATAATTAAAGCACCGAGACACATAATCGAAAACATCTTTCTTCGTCCCTTTCCACTAATACAGCTCCTAAAGGTCCTAGTACATTTTATTAATACCAGGATGAATAGAATATCGCGAGCTATTAGCCTCGCTCAATAACAATTTCTTCAGATCACCAATATCAGGAACACAAAAGCGACCAATAATCCGAAGAACACCATCATCATCAAGCTCAAATAGAGGAGTTTCTCTACTTTGAATGTGCAAGATACGGGTCTTCTAACTATCACTCTTAGTCTGGCTGACTAAGGAAGTCTGAGCCACAATGCAAACAAGAACTCGATTTGGGTGTGAGCTCATAAATCTCATCCCTGAGTCAACTACAGACCGCAACTCTCGAGCTAACAGCCTCATCTCATCATCAAAAAAAGCAAGACTGCCCATAGACTACCTGCTCAATGCATCAGCTTCCACATTTTCTTTTCCCGTGTGATAGCAAATGCTAAGCTCATAATATTTAATCAACTTGAGCCATCTCTAATGCCTGCCATTTCAAATCTTTCTGAGAAAAAAATATTGTAAGCCTTTTGATTGGTATAGACCTCATAAGGCTCGCCATATAGATAATGCCTTCAAATCTTTAAAGCAAATACCACAGCTGCCAACTCTAAATCATAAGTCGAAAAGTTCTTTTCATTCATCTTTAGCTACTAGAAGCATAAGCAATAACCTTAATGTGCTGCATGAGGACACATCCTAGACCAACACGAAAAGCATAGCAATAGACCACAAATCCACCCTGCCTAAAGGAAGGGATAACACTGGTACTGAGGTCAATAATGATTTGAGCTTCTGAAAGCTCGCCTCACATACATCTAAACACTGAAATTGAACTTCTTTTTTAGTCAAACGAGTCAGAGGAGCTACAACAGTTGAGAATTTCTCCATGAAATACCAATGACGCCCTACCAATCCAAGGAAAATGTGGATCTTCGTCGGGGTAGTAGGGCACAACCAATTTTGAACGGCCTCAATTTTCTTAGGATCAGATTTAATGTCCTCACTAAACACAACATGTCCAAAGAAAGCTACAAACTCTAGCAAGAATTCACACTTTGAAAACATTGATGATCGGGAGAATCACTCTCATATGATATTTATGCTCCTCGCGACTACGAGTATATATCAAGATGTCATTAATAAATATAATGACAAAATAATCTAGATAATGCTTGAAAATTCGATTCACCAAATCCATGAAAGTTGTTGGGGCATTGGTAAGCCAGAAAGACATAACCTAGACCTTGTAATAGCCGTAATGAGTCCTGAAAGAATTCTACGGGATATCCGACTACTGAATATTAAACTGATGATATCCGGATCGATCTTGGAATGCAACTGTGACATGACCATGATTTTCGGCTTGGTTTTGTGGGCACCCGACATGATTTCCTAAACCCGTCGGGCGACCCTATCGAGTGATCCTAAGAAAACGATAATTAGCAGTGGGTCCATCAATCAAATAACATATGACCAACTTTTTGGTGTTTTCAACTTTTTTTTTTTTTTTTTTTGTATTTTCTTCTTTTCAACAAAAACAACAAGAAACTAAGATAGAAACCGACCTAGGCACAAAGAATCTAGGGTCGAGGGTTTGTAGAAACAAAACCCGAGCCTTGCTCTGATGCCAAGATGGTGCGGGTCAAAATAAAAGACAAGAAAATGATAGGAGTGAGACTCGTCTCGGACTCCCTACAAGGTATCCACGGAGAACTTGTTCCGTGAAACCCTCGCATCGTGCCAAGATTTATTCACACTAAGCAACTATCCTCGAGTCACACGAGGAACTCGCAAGTAGAATGATCGGAGGGTTTGGGGATCAACTAGCTCACCTAGAAGACTCAAACCAACAAAGGGTTCTTTCATTCATTTAAAGAGTCTCTACTCTTGAAAGTTTATTTAATCATTCATCAAAGCTAACTAATGGAAATGAAAGACTAATGGCCCTTTTATAGGTGCCTTACAAATGTAATTAAAAGTCTAAAAGACCCCCTAAAGTGGACTTAAATAACATATGCCACGTAGGGCTATAATAGTCAAAACATAACAAATATGTGAGGTGTCCCGTCTAGGAGTATCAGGGGTGGGCGGTCCGCTTCTGCAGGGGTGTTCTTGGCCATGCTGTGAAGTGGGCGGTCCTCCTCATTATTTGGGCGGTCCGCCTCTTTGAAATCCAGAGAGCTGTCAATTCTATACTTAGCCAGATTTTGGCTATCTTCAACTAGGCGGTCCGCCTCCTTTTGTAGGCGATCCGCTTCATCCTGGGAGGTCTTGAGACGGCTCAAACTGGTCTTGAATTGCTCTCCCTTGGCCTTGGATGGTTTCTCAATTTTCCCCGCATCAAGTCATCTACATAATCTTTCCTTTTCGATTGGGTGTCAGTTTCGTATTCCTTCCTATTTGTGCCTATCTGTTTGTATCGTGTATATTCATCGTGCTTTACTCCCCAATGTTCCTCAGTTCATTCAAGACAATGTTGAAGCAAACATGACTCCTCTATTGAGTTTTAGTAGAAAGTGTACCCATGTAAACCCCTCTTTATGGGTGTGTCGTGCACCACATCTTCATAACTAGGACGTTTACAAGCCTATTTCACCACACTCGATCTATCGATGTTATCTCGACTTCGACAACGCCTTTGTCCTATCTGCAAAACACCTATTATGTCGAATTCTGACATGCCCAAAAGCCAATCATTTCATGCCCTGGCAAGTAATCTTCCTTGTCTTTCATCACAAATCAGGATGTTATTTTATGTTTCCTTCCAATGCATGCTTTGTCTATTAAAGCATATCCGCTTCAATCGTGCGTGTCTTCGTGCTTAATCGTGCCCATCTATTTGAGTCGTGCGCATTTATAAAACTCGCTTCTCAGATTCTTCCCAGCTCAGTCAAGGCAATATTGAGGGAAAGAATACTCATTTATCGAGATGAAGTGAAAACTATGTACATATAAATTCCTCATTATGGGTGTGTAGCGCGCCACGTTTTCATAACTAGGATGATTATAAGCCTCTTTTCCCACGCTCGATTTATTGATGTTATCTCAGCTTCGCTAGGGCCTTCCCCCATTCTTCGTTTATCTCGCCGAAAGGCAAAGCATACACAATTCTAAGCTTTACATACTCGGATAGGTTTAGTCTTTACATCCAAAATCGTACGTCATAAACATCCCACACAGGCAAAATGCCATTCTAGAACTACACACGGCCTGATTCTCGTGAAACTCGAGATATGTAGGCAACTCAGAGACCGGGGTTCAGCCAAAAACAACCCCAAAACTTCCATTTTCCCCTATCAATTATTTTGCCTACCAGTCGTGACAAAATTGGCTACTCCGTCAACTATCTCTGCCCAAAGATTCTTTTCATCATCCCCAGGCAAAGAGGGGCAGCTGTTGACGCCCAATTTTATTCTTCCTTTTCATAAAATCGGCTATAATTTAACTTAAAGGTGCAATTTGACTATTTGGGCAAAATGTGCATTAGAAAGCATGCATTTACGTGTGTTATCCCCTACTTATATTTTACATATTTACATATGGCTATATTACATCATTTAGGCTATTTATCAAAATGTGATTGTTTGTGCAATTTTAGTGCATTTATAGCATTTAGCAATTGTTTGTGAATATTTATACATAATTAATTTAATTTGCATTCCAATTCCTTTTTATGTGTGCATTTCACTATTTGATCATCCATTCTATACAATATGTATATACATATATTTATATTTTTATTTGTTTAGCACCTTTAAGTAAATATTAGCCGAACAAATAATCAATTCATTTCAACTTCTTGATTTGTCATATTTTAGTTCCTTTTGAATTTAAATATGTGCAAGTCTTCCTTTTAAAGCACTCATCTTAAAATCTTTCCTACGAACCTGGACAAGAGTCCGTCTAGGTACGTCCATTCTGTTAGAAATTAACTGCTATTTTTCCAAAATATTTCTTTTCCATTATTTTAAAATCCTACTTTGTCTTGAATCTAGACAAGTGTTCGTCTAGATTCGTTCATTTTACACCATACATATTACTTATACAAAATATATTTTTCACCTTATTTCAAGTCTTTCAAATTTCGTTTGAACCTAGACACAATACCTAACCAAATATATTTTTACATTGAATCCTCCTCTTCCTAAATTCAATCTTCTTATTCTTACTTGAGTCTAGACAAAATATGGTCTAAATTCATCTTATTTTAAAGAAATATCTTCCAAATCCAATTCAATCATTCCTTACCAATTAGTCCCTAATCCACTAAATCTCTCCCTTAAAATCACTCCCAAATCCCCAATTTTCCTCTCATATTTTTGGAAAACTCTCAACAACTCATTTTTCAAAAAATTTTACAAATCAGCACATTATCTTCACACACAAGGATCATCAGTACTTCTCCTCATAATCACTCACTTACATCCTCACTCACACTCCCAAAAAACACAATACAATGTAGACCCCAGCCCTCTGTCTTCTTCCTCACCCGCACTGCCCTCCTTTTAATCACAATACACATACACACTCGACACACCACCTATACAAGCAACATCACCACCAGTACAAAACATCTGACAATACCCAACACCGGCACATATCATTAACGCACACACACAAACATATCAGACATCTTATCTTCTTCCCCAAAGAGGACACACACACACCCCCACATAGAACAGATCCGAAGGCACTACCGCTGTTTATGGTAGAAGCATCAGAAACGGATCAGAAGGGAGATCGGGAATTTTTATGGTGAAATGGAGCAATGATTATACATAGCCAACACCATCGAGACCACCACTATCCCCGTGGCAGTGACGCCACGGTTCTGTTCGTATAACCGTCGGCAGTCGCCTCACCTACTCACCTCTGCCTATGGGTGTCAAACGGGTAGGGGTCTACCCGTCAAAACCCAGACCCGGACTCATTTAAATTCGACCCCATCCGGACACGCAAAAATCCGGACCCGTAAACCCCCTAAAATACCCCTACCCGAACGGGGTTTTTTTTTCTTAAGGAATACCCGTATCCGTTAAGACCCGTCAATATTATGGGGTATTACTGGATATACCCGTATCCGTTAAAATAAACTGAGTGTTAAAACTTATATGTGTAGAGAAAGGTATACACACGTTTTCCACTCACGGTTTAATTCGTTTTGTGTCCATATTGTTACTAGTGAGATATGTTCAAGAGAAACAAGTTTAGTTATTTAATTAAAAAAGAAACTTGATACTCCATAACAAATCAACAATTTAAATATATATTACTCAAATATGGTATAGAACTTCAACTATTAACTTCGATATATACCACAAATACGTGATACCCATCACTCTTTTGGGTAATAATGCTTTGGATGTTCTAGTTTGTTTACGAGACTGGATTAGATCGGAGCGAAGAAACCAAGGAATTGAAGACTCACTAGAACAAGATGATAACCTTGAAGAAATTCTGTTAAGTGATCAAGCACTATCAATGGTACCTACACCGGAGCATGAGGAAAATGACATGGAAGAAATTACACAAAGAAATAGGCATATTTAAATTTGTAATTTGAATTTTCATTATCTAGTTTTGATGTTGCACTTTTCAAATTTAGAAGTTTAATGTTCAATACTTTAATAGTTCAAGTATCTTAAATAAAGTAAGTCTTTCAGTTTTTCCTATCATTCATCTTTTTTTTTTAAGTATTTTAAAATAATATTATTAAAAAAAATTAAAACCCGGACTCAAACCCGATTTGTTAAGACCCGACCCTGCACCCGTGCCCGCTAAGACCCGAACCCGCACGGGTTTTTTTTTCCTACCCAAAACCCGGACACGTTAAGAACCCGTAATTTAAACCCGTACCCGGAACATGCGGGGTTTCAATTTTACAACCCGAACCCGGACCCGTATACCCGTTTGACACCCATACCTCTGCCTCCTCGGAGAAATTGGATCGGAAACTCTTACAACTTGAACTATCGCTGTTCCACCATAAAACCACCATTCCGGCTGTCGTTCTTGTACCTTTTGATTGGCTGTGGTTTCGTTTATTACACTGTTGCTGTGTTTTACTGATGATGCATATTGGTTCTGGTTTTGTCTTGTTTCCTTTTCCTTTGATCGATGGACTTTTGTTATATTTGACTGGGTCCCACAGTTCTTGTGAATCACAGTTATTATTCAGTTTGTTCTTTTGCTAATACTGATTAACCAAGTACTACTGATTATAATTTCTGGAGATATTTTTGCACATCTACGGGGACACCAATTGATATAAATTTAGCACTTACCAGTCAAAATTAGACCAAGGAAAATAGTTATATACATTCATTTGAGGCCTATGCATTGATTTGAACGGATACTACACTATAAGGGCCAATGACGTTTGGAGGCCTAAAATCAGTCCCGTTACACTCCCTGCGTCCCTAAAAACAAATAGGTGATGACGATGTATATCTCTTTGCAAAGTAAGAGATAATGGAGTGGTGGTGAAACGACCTCGGTTAGTCGTTTCGAAAGATAGGACTCCGATTGGCGTGCCGATAATTTTAAAATATTCGTAAGGTCCATTGGGACTTGTCTATAAAATTTGAGCTAAATCAGACCTCGTTTGGTAGGCATCGGAAGAAGGTTTCGGTTTTATTATCGATAAATATTAAAAAGAGATTTTCGAGCTAGGTTTTTGGCAAATGAGCTCCGATTCGAAATCCGAAAGTGCCGTTAGGTTCGTATGATTATTTATAACTTTTGTGAACTTTTGAAAGTGAATTTCGATGTTGTTCGGCTAGTTTCCACTAAAATGCCGAAAGTTAAATAATTTGACTTTTTCTATTTAAATTCGCATCTTGAGTTTCGGGAGTCCAATTTGAGATCTGCCCTCGGAGCAGGAGGATTCCGCTCCATTGCATCATATTGAGGATAGGAGGATTCCGCCCTCGGAGCAGGAGGATTCTGCTCCATTGCATCATATTGAGGGTAGGAGGATTCCGCCTTCGGAGCAGGAGGATTCCGCTCCATTGCATCATATTGAGGGTAGGAGGATTCCGCCGTCGGAGCAGGAGGATTCCGCTCCATTCATTTGGCACATGCGACCCTTTGCATCATTTCATTTCATCTCATTTCATACCATTGTGTAGACTTGTGGTACATAACTACTGTTCTGCTTATACGTGCATTGCTTATTTGTCTATATATTTCTGGCTCGTATTCTGGGTTGCGAGGATCGGGTTGCATGTTGCAACGGTATAAATATATGGATCGGGTTGCACGTCGCAGCGGTATAAATATATGGATCGGGTTGCACGCGACAACAGGATGAATATATGGATCGGGTTGCACGCCGCAACAGAATGTATTTCTGATTGTTGATCTGTTCGGGATACCTATATGTTCTGGCTATCTTACGTTCCTAGTTTTTGATGAGTTTATGGTTTCATACGTATTTCCGGTTATTATCTGGCTCTGCCTTTTTATAATTTAAATAAGAGGAATTTGGTTTATCTGTTTCTTTTCTCCCTGGCTAGCTATCCTATCCTTTGAGGTGGCTAGTCTGCCCCACTTATTGAGTTCTTTTGACTCACCCTTGTTTTTTGTTTGTTTCTTGTCTATCTATTTCGTTTCGGTAGGTTCGCTCCAGGATTGAGTTCGCCACGTTGTGAAGGAGCGAAGACGACTTCAGCTGTCAGGGTGAGCCAGCTTTTATTCCGGATGGCAACCAATTTATTGGTTATTATTTCAGTTGCACTTTGCTCCCTTCCGTGTTTGCAGCCGTACCGACAACCCTAACCTCTGCTTGATGCAATACACCATTCTGAGCCTACATTTTTATAAAATCCATTTCCTCCCCTCCCCCCTTTCATTTTATTATTATTTTATATTCATTATTATTTATATTTTATACTATTATTATTAAAACACTAACTTATCTTCTCTATATTTTGTGCAATGTAAAATTGGATGAAAGACGATGTTCTTTTTTTGAAAGAGAACAACTAGAAGAAAAATCCTTTTATTATTATTATTTTCTTTATTTTCATTATTATTATCTATTAATATTATAATAATTATTACTATTATTTATTAATTTTATAATTGTTATTAATTGACGTACTAATTCATATTTTTATATTTTTTACGAGGTACATTGTGGTGGAATTATCCTAAATAATTGACTTTATTTAATTTTATTTTATTAATTTCGTTTGCAATTCTTACTAACTTGTTTGTTTATTTTCCAAGGCATATTAGGATAAAGCGTAGCCATTAGAAGAGACAAATATTTATTACTTGTCTTTAAAATTTCATATCGTAGTTTAATATTCAAATATTTTATTGCTTAGTTAGTTTAATTATTTGCTTAGAATCCCAATTGTTTAGTCCGGCTGATAAACCACATTTGGTGGGGCCTGAGAGGTTCCTAACCCCTTCCTGTCGGGTTAACTTGAACCCTTACCTAGATTTCTGGTTCGTAGACTAAGTTTCGGAGTTAATTGTAAAATTGGCTAGAAACAAAATAGGTGCCCTGACGCAGGGAAAACGCGGAAAAGATAAAACAAGATAAAAGCGAGACGTGGCTCGAACAAATAACCAAAGTAGCACCGAAGAACTTGTTTCGATACACCCCAGGAGATCGTCAAGGAACACCTACACTAGGTAACTACCCTCGAGTTAACTAAAACCCGCAAGTAGAATGATCGGGGCGGGGTCGACATTCAACTAGAATCCACTAGTAGAAGGCAAGTCCCAAACAAGGTTGGTTTTCATAAACCCAAGGAGTTCCTCTCTTTACAAAATTCATTCATCATTCAAAATAAGCTAAGTAATGAAATAAGCTATCTAACTATTTAATAGAGGTTTCTAGGCATTAACTAAAAGGTCTAAAGTGTCCACACTTAGGCTTTAAGTTGAAAGGACCACATAGGGTCAAAATAGTGTTTAAACCATCAAATTCTCGCCTCTCAGCAAATTGGGCGGAGCGCCCACCATCTTGACCAGTGAGGTGGTCTGGGCAGAGCGCTTTCTAGGGCGGAGCGCCTGGTTGGCCTGGGCGGGGCGCCTCAGCCTGGATCATCCGGAACGGCTTCAATTCACCTCCAACACTCTTGACTTCTAGTCCTTTGCATCTACCAAGCTTGATACATGTTGGAAAGGTGTCTTGGCTTGGTTTTCCCCGCATCATCCTCCCCTTCTTGAAGAGATTTTGCCCTCAAAATCAATGCATCCTTGTCCATGGCATAATCTCTTCGGGGTGCCCAATGCTCTCCTCTCTTGGAACCCTTGATCGTCACTTTGACATAGGTCTCTTCCAAGCTCTCCCTTGCCTTATCATGGAGCTTAGAACCTACAAGCAACGACAAGCAAACACAAGATTTCCTACTTTGAAAGTAGGTTAGTACAAGAAGTGTGGAAAACACACTCTTGTGATATAACCAAGAATCAATGTTAAGCACAAATACCAAATCACTAAGGAGATCATCAAGTGCTTGGTTCAATGAGAATATGCCCTCAACACAATAATGAGCAAATAGGTCATGGGGACATGGAAAATGCAAGATCAAGCTATCGAAATCCCCTTGAACCTTAAGCTCAAGATCAACAAACCAATCCCTCCTCAAAGTGTGATCAACATGTGGGGTGGAGTGAGTCAAATAACCCAACATGCAAGTAACATCAAGTACTCTACTGCCCTTCTTTAGAGCATACCTATCCACACCAAGGGATTCCTTCTCACCTCCAATTTCATCACCTAAGCAACCCTTCTCAAATGACAAACTATCAAGAAAGGTATTGATAATGCCCTCTTCTTCATCATAACCCCAACAAGCAATAGTAGGGTCACTCAAAGAGTCATATACATCACCCAAGTTCTCACACAATGGGTTGCCTTAGGAGTCAAACCCTTCACACTATGGAGGTTCTATTTGACTAATCACCTTAGTCCGATACAAGTCACTACCACTAATGAGAATGCCTTCAAACAATGGATTAGTAAAAACATACATCTCAATATCATGATGAAGCATAGACAAGGTATCAAGACTAGGTTCACTTGACGAGTCATCATAGAAAACTTTGTCCAATTCATGCAATTTGAACTCCTCAAGGTGATGCGGGGCATACCTCAAGGCCATTCCAGGAGTCAAGCCAAGTTGATTCAAGACACCCATCTTCACTTGACGTGGAGGGACTTGGAAGAAGGCTCGGAGAGTAGCTCGAAGATCATGCTTTTGAGTGCCATGGATGGAGGATCTCTTAGGCCACTTGGAGAGGCATCCGGGGCACTTTTGGGAGCAAGTCAAGAAGTACCAGGAGTGGGCGGACCGCCTCTGCAAATTGGCGGACCGCCTACTCAAATTCAGCTTTCTGGATTTTCGGCCGCCCACTAAAGGGGCGGACCGCCTAGTAGGGCGCCTACTCTCTCCTTTAGCTTTGAGAACAACCAGGCGGGGCGCCTAGTGCAAGGGGGCGGACGGCCCAGTTCCTATAGCCTTGCGGGAATTCTAGTTTTTATGCTATGCTTTGACTATTATAGCCCTACGTGGCCTTTATTATTTTAACCCACTTTGGGGGTATTTTAGGAGTTTCATTATGTGTAAGTGAAGTCTATAAATACTTCACATAGCCTCTTCAAACCTTAGCTTACTTTGAACATTGTTGATTGAAGAATAGAGTTTATCTCTTGTTTATGAAGAAACCCTTTTGGTTGGCTTGAATTCACTAGCGGATCCTAGTTGAGTCTCGAACCGACACCCGATCATTCTACTTGCGAGTCCCGGGTGCGACTCGAGGGTGGTTGCATAGTGTAGGTCCTTCTAGATGCTGATACGAGGGTATCTCGGGACAAGTTCCCCGGGGTTACTTCGTAGGGAGTTCGAGAAGTGTCTCGCTCTCCTATCTTTATTTTCCGTGTTTATTTTGATCCTTATCATCTTGGTATCAGAGCAAGGCTCGGGTTTTATTTCTACAAACCCCCGACCCTTGATTCTTCGTGCCTAGGTTAGTTTCTACGTTAGGTTCTTGTTTGTTGTTGAAGAAAAAGAAGAAAAACACAAAAAAATAGAAAAAGTTGAAAAACACAAAAATATTTGATCATGGATTCTTGGATTGTTGGACCCGTTGTGTGATTGTTATTGGAGTTTGTTCCTTATTGGAAACCTGTTATATCGGTACCCTAAACACTAGATTTGGAGTTGAAACACAAGATTTGAAAATTTGAAACCCTTTGAAATTTTGAAAGTTTGAAACCCTAAGCTTAAAATTGATGAACATGGTGGATTACTTGTTTTTTATTGGGGTTTGATAAAATTTGTTGGGGTTTGATCTTTGTGCTTGAAACAACATAAGGGTACCTTTGAATTGCTAAAACAACGTGTGATTTGTTGGATTTTTAGGTGCAAAACCAAGAAAAATCGAGTTTGAACTGTTCTGGAAATTGCAGTAGGCGGACCGCCCGAATAGTAGGCGGCCCCTACCCAACTCTCTGATTCTCAGAGGCGGACCGCCCCTTTACAGAGGCGGGGTGCCTACTTTCCTCTGCTGAGCACCAGGAGGACCGCCCAGTGCAAGTAGGTGGGGCTCCTGTTTTGCTGGGTTTTAGGAACGGGTAGTTTTTCGTAGAATCTCTTGTTTCTTTGATTGCATAGCATCTAGCTAGTACTTCTTTGAATAATCTTACATACTTGAAGTGTACTAGCCCTTCTAAGCTATTAGGAAACTCAAGCCTAGACCGGAGACTAGAAATCAGAGAAGACTCATAGCATCTTTTGGCCCAAGTCCGCACTTAAAAGAGCTTATCGTTCCAATAAAGTCATATCAACTCCACTCACCCCGGAGTGCATTTGGCTTTTGAGTGAGTGATTAACTTAGGGTTTGCTATTCAACTTAGTGAAGCTTTGAATTCAAGCTAGAGTGAAATATCCACCACCACTAAACGAGTGATCCGACTGAAACACTT
The DNA here is from genome assembly GCA_037355625.1 of Petunia x hybrida. Taxonomy (NCBI): domain Eukaryota; kingdom Viridiplantae; phylum Streptophyta; class Magnoliopsida; order Solanales; family Solanaceae; genus Petunia; species Petunia x hybrida. The sequence continues at coordinate 405,779 of JBBBVM010000695.1, read as the reverse complement.
GTGAGGGAGTGAGTGAGGTTGTTTTGCTAACGTTTGTTTCTTGTGTAGGTACAATGTCCACCGAAGGAGAAGATTTTGCTAAGAGTTCCCTTGCTACTATCCTTGCAAAATTGGATAGTATGAAGTTGAGGATCGAAAACCTTGAGAAGGGGACATCAAGTGCCCTAGTTGAGCAAGGGACTTCCAATGTCCAATTGGAGAAAGGGACCCCGAGTGTCCAAGTTGAGAAAGGGGCCCCGAGTGCCCAAGTTGAAGCCGGTGAGGGCACAAGTTGTCCGACCTTTACCCCGGAACAAGTTGTTGAGTTGCTTCATCGTCAACAACGGGTAAGGGAGGATCGTGATCGAATTGACCAATTGTTGGGCAATACCCAACGAGTGACTATTCCAAACCTTATGGGCAATCCCCAAAGGAATGCTCCACTTCCCGGACCAATCTGAAATATTCAACCTCTTGAGCAAGTTGCACAAGCTCAAGAAGGGGAGGAGGATGATTATGGTGATGATGGGTATGATGCTCATTATCAATTTAGGGGGACGGAATGTGGATAGGGGTAGAGGCCGAGGTCGAGGGCCACCCAATGGGTACTTGGGAGGGAATGCTAGGAGGAATCTTGGTGGATATCGGGACCACTTTGGAGGCCAACCGGAGCCTTTCCAAGGGGGTCGTGACAACAACAACAATCTTAATAGTGTGAAACTCACTATTCCTTCTTTCAAAAGAAGCAGTGACCCGGTGGAGTACATTGATTGGAAGTTGTCTATGGAGCAAATATTTGACACCAATGATATGCCCGAAGTGAAGAAGACCAAGTATGCAATATCTTCCTTTGAATCCTTTGCTTCTACTTGGTGGGAGTCGGTGAAGAGGAATAGAAGGAGGAAGGAAATGGCTATCAATCTTACTTGGGAAGAGTTGATCCGTGTGATGGATGAGAAGTACTTGACTAACCAATACCGAGTGGAACAACAAAAATATCTCTATGAGTTGAAGCAAGGTTACAAATCGGTTGGGGAGTACTTCAATGAATTTGAGCAAGTCCAGATGAACCTAGACTTGGATGAGGAAGATAATGAGATGACCATGATCCGTTTCAAAGGAGGCTTGAACCGAGACATAGCTTCACTATTGAAGTTTCACAAGTACAATGATCACTACAAGCTATGTGAAGATGCGGTTAAAGCCGAGAAATGGCTCAAAGAGGAGAAATCCCTTCGCTTCAAGAGTAGTACTACTACTCCCTTGAGCAAGCCAAAAGAGTGGAAGACTCCTACAACAAATGCCAAATTTCCAAATGCAAGTGGTGCAAGTGCTAGCAAGGATGTGAAGAAGCTTTATGAGAAGTCTACACAACATGTGGGAGGTAACTCTAGAACTCACTTGAGTAATCCTATCTCTACTTCTCCTCAATACTATAAGTGTAAGGGTTATGGACATATCTCCAAAGATTGCCCTACCCGAAAAACTATGGTTCTTGTGGGTGACTTGGTGTATGAACAAGATAGTGAACCCGAGGATGAAGAGGGAGTAGAGGGTGATGAGGAGGTTGATGATGGGGAGGTTGCAATGGAGGATGATGATGATGCCCATGCTTTCCTTGTTGTGAGGAGGAGTTTAGGAGCCATGTTTGTGGAGGATAGTGAGACTTTGCAAAGAGAGAACCTCTTCCATTCTAAATGCCGAGTCATGGGTCTCCTTTGTTCCATGATTATTGACTCGGGAAGTTGTGCCAATGTCATTAGCCAAACACTAGTTTCCCAATTGAAGATACCCACCTTAAAACACCCAAATCCTTACCGTTTGCAATGGCTTAGTTAGTGTGGTGAATTGAAGGTGGTCAAACAATGCATGATCAAGTTCAAGATAGGGAAATATGTGGATGAACACATGCTTGATGTTGTGCCTATGCAAGCATGCCACCTTCTATTTGGAATGCCATGGCAATTTGATAGACATGTGGTTCATGATGGCCATGCTAACACCTATACGGTTAAGCATGAGGGAAAGAAGTTTGTGCTTAAACCCTTACCTCCCAAGCAAGTGAGTGATGTTTACAAGCAGATTAGGGAGTTTAGAGAGGTGGCCAAGGCTAAGTCGGTTGTGGAGACTAGTCCCTTGTCCGAAAGCTTGGTGGCAATCCTACCATCTTTTACCGGGAGCATATGTGCCATGATACAACCGGGCGAGATTTTGAGAGGAAATGATGGCAACAAACTACTCATATGCCTAGTACAGAAAGGTATGATTCTTACATCCAATCTTGATTTTTTCACTAACCCTTTGTCTAGTGTGTTTGAGAATGTTTTGAAGGATTTGAGGACATGTTCCCGGATGAGATGCCGGATGGATTACCTCCTTTGAGGGGTATTGAGCACCAAATCGACTTTGTCCCGGGATCTCAAATCCCAAACAAACCGGCTTATAGGAGCAATCCGGAGGATACAAGAGAATTGCAAAGGCAAGTTGATGAATTGCTCACTAAAGGCTTGGTGAGGAAAAGCTTGAGTCCTTGTGTCGTACCCGTGATCCTTGTTCCCAAAAAGGATGGCACTTGGAGAATGTGTGTTGATTGTCGGGCCGTGAACAAAATAACGGTAAAGTACCATCATCCCATTCCCCGACTTGATGATATGTTAGATTAATTGAGTGGTTCATGTGTTTTTAGCAAAATAGACCTTAGGTCCGGCTGCCATCAAATCCGGATGAAATCCGGGGATGAATGGAAAACCGCATTCAAGACCAAGTTTGGTCTCTATGAATGGTTGGTGATGCCCTTTGGGCGCTCCAATGCACCTAGTACTTTCATGAGGCTAATGAACCATGTTCTAAAGCCATTCATCAACAAGTTTGTGGTCGTCTACTTTGACGATATATTGATCAATAGTAAATCAATAGACGACCATGTTGATCACCTTAGGCAAGTGCTTGAAGTGTTGAGAGCCGAAAAGCTCTATGCTAATTTTAAAAAGTGTGCCTTTGGTGTTGAGAAGGTAGTCTTCCTTGGGTTTGTTGTGAGTGCCCAAGGAGTGGAGGTGGATGAGTCTAAGGTAGAGGCCATACGTGATTGGCCTACTCCTACTACCGTGACTCAAGTGAGGAGCTTTCATGGTCTTGCTAGTTTTTATAGACGATTTGTGAAAGACTTTAGGTCCATTGCCGCTCCACTCACCGAATTAGTGAAGAAGGACAAACCTTTTGTTTGGGGAGAGCCTCAAGAGAAGGCCTTCTAAGAATTGAAAAGTAGGTTGAGTACCGCCCCTCTATTGCAATTGCCCGACTTCGGAAAGGCATTTGAGGTTGAATGTGATGCCTCGGGGGTGGGAATTGGTGGTGTTTTAATGCAAGATGGAAAACTCATAGCCTACTTTAGTGAGAAATTAAAGGGTGCATCTTTGAACTACTCTACGTATGACAAAGAGATGTCCGCCTTAGTGAGGGCTCTTGCTCATTTGCTACACTACCTTTGGCCTAGAGAATTTGTGATCAAGAGTGACCATGAGTCACTCAAGCATCTTAGGGGCCAAGAGAAATTGAACAAGCGTCATGCCAAGTGGGTAGAGTTCATTGAGTCTTTTCCCTATGTTATCCAATACAAGAAAGGGAAAGACAATGTTGTGGCGGATGCACTTTCTCAGAAGTTTGCTCTAGCCACCACCCTTGCCTCCAAGCTCATGGGTTTTGAAAGCATTAAGTTGATGTATGCTCAAGACCCTAAGCTAAAGAGCATTCACGAAGCACTTGAAAGGGGAGAAAGGGTTGAGACATACCAATGGGTTAATGGATACATCTTTAAAAATGGTAAAGTGTGTGTTCCCCAGTCCTCTTGGAGGGAATTGTTGATTCGTGAACCTCATTGTGGGGGCTTGATGGGACACTTTGGGAGGAACAAGATCTTGGCCATCCTAATGGAGCAATTCCATTGGCCAAAGATGGGGGTTCAAGTTGAAAAGCTTTGCAAAAATTGCCTTGAGTGCAAGCATGCGAAATGTAAAGCTAACCCCCATGGTTTGTATACTCCTCTCCCCGTGCCTACTAGTCCGTGGGTTGATATATCAATGGATTTTGTGATGGGCTTGCCACGGTCTAGGGGGGGGGGTCCATGATAGCATTTATGTTCTCGTGGATAGGTTCTCCAAAATGGCTCACTTCACTCCATGTAAATAGTGTGATGATGCACAACATGTTGCTTTCTTGTTCATTGATAATGTATTAAAGTTGCATGGTGTGTCTCAAACCATTGTAAGTGATAGGGACACTAAGTTCCTAAGCCATTTTTGGAGGAGCTCGTGGGGTGCCCTTAGCACCAAGCTCTTGTTTTCTACGTCCCACCACCCACAAACGGATGGGCAAACCGAGGTGGTAAACCGGACTTTGGGTGCTCTTCTTAGAGCTATGACCCGAGGTAAGGCCGGGGCGTGGATTGATAAATTCCCTCTTATGGAGTTTGCCTATAATCGTACTTTGCATAGCTTGATTGGCATGACTCCATTTGAATGTGTGTATGGTTTTAATCCCTTGATTCCCCTTGATCTAACCCCTTTGCCAAGGAAAATGGTTGCTAATTTTGAAGGGAAAAATCGAGCAAAGGCTATGATTGAACTTCATGCTAAAGCCAAGAAGAACTTGGAGGAAGCCAATGCAAAGGTTGCTTCCAAGAAGAACAAGGGAAGGAAGAAGCTATAGCTAAAAAAGGGAGATTGGGTGTGGGTGTACTTCCGCAAAGAAAGGTTTCCAAACCTTAGGAAAGGGAAGTTGGCACCCCGTGGAGATGGACCTTTTCAAGTGCTTTCCAAGATCAACAACAATGCCTATGTGATTGATCTACCCGGTAAGTACAATGTGTCAAATACTTTTAATGTGACTGACTTGACCCCTTTTGATGTAGGGGATGGTGATGCCGGAGAGGAGGAAGCCATGGTTTCGAGGACGAAACCTTCCCAAGAAGGGGAGGATGATGCGGGGCATACCTCAAGGCCGTTCAGTAGGAGTCAAGCCAAGTTGATTCAAGACACCCATCTTCACTTGACGTGGAGGGACTTGGAAGAAGGCTCGGAGAGTAGCTCGAAGATCATGCTTTTGAGTGCCATGGATGGAGGATTGCTTAGGCCATTTGGAGAGGCATCCGGGGCACTTTTGGGAGCAAGTTAAGATGTACCAGGAGTGGGCGGACCGCCTCTGCAAATGGGCGGACCACCTCTGCAAATGGGCAGACCGCCTACTCAAATTTAGCTCTCTGGATTTTCGGCCGCCCACTAAAGGGGTGGACCGCCTAGTGGGGCGCCTACTCTTTCCTTCAGCTTTGAGAACAACCAGGCGGGGCGCCTAGTGCAAGTGGGCGGACCGCCCAGTTCCTGTAGCCTTGCGGGAATTCTAGTTTTTATGCTATGCTTTGACTATTATAGCCCTATGTGGCCTTTATTATTTTAACCCACTTTGGGGGTTTTTTAGGAGTTTCATTATGTGTAAGTGAAGTCTATAAATACTTCACATAGCCTCTTCAAACCTTAGCTTACTTTGAACATTGTTGAATGAAGAATAGAGTTTATCTCTTGTTTATGAAGAAACCCTTTTGGTTGGCTTGAATTCACTAGCGGATCTTAGTTGAGTCTCGAACCGACACCCGATCATTCTACTTGCGAGTCCCCGGTGCGACTCGAGGGTGGTTGCATAGTGTAGGTCCTTCTAGATGCCGATACGAGGGTATCTCGGGACAAGTTCCCTGGGGTTACTTAGTAGGGAGTTCGAGAAGTGTCTCGCTCTCCTATCTTTATTTTCCGTGTTTATTTTGATCCTTATCTCAAGTTCACGATCATCCTCACCATAACACATAGACCCACCAAATAGAAGCATATCAATAAGGGTATGATCAACTATGTCATCTACCCCTTTATCAAAGATTGGCGGTGTGTCATAGAAAATGTCACAATCATTGTCAACGATCAAGTATACACTAGTGAGAGATTCTTGGAACAATGAGCTCACATCATGATGTGGCTTAGCAAGGCTCTCAACTAATGTTACACAAGTACACTCAAGTTGACTTTTAGAGTCTTCACTAGTGGCATATTCACTAGATGCATCACAAGCTCCAACTAGTGTTGAGTGAACACAAGACAAATAGCTAGTAGGCTCATGAAAAGGTGGAGCAACACTTACATTTGTAGTACTTCCTTGATCACTTACAAGGCTTGAAGTGTCATGTGTAACTCCTTCTTCATGAAGCTCATATTGAAGATTTTCTTCCTCTTGTTTCTTCGTCCAAGCACATGGTTGAGGCTCCAATGGGTTGTCTTCAATTGTACCTACACAAGAGCTTACACAAGAAAAAGTAGAAGATGAAGAATTGTTAGAACAATGGGTGCTCTCACTCTCAATTTTTCTTTCCTCACCTCTCTTCTCTCTCAATTTTACCTCTCGGTCAAGTGTAGTTTGTCGTGACAATCCACTCACATCACTCCTCAAATCCTCTCCTTTTTCCTCTCTTAGATTGTCACCGGTCACTCCCTCACTTCTCTCTTTCTTTTCTCTCTCAATTGAAGTGGAGTGACCTCACTTTCTTCATGCAATGGCAAGACAACAAGATTGTTTGCCTCGGGTTCAAGTACAATGGGTGACTTTGCCTTAGCCGCTTCCCTTAACTCCCTTATTCGCTTGTAGTCTTCCCTTACTTGCTTTGGAGTCAAAGGTCTAAGCACATACTTCCTCCCATCTTGATTTACCGTGTAGGAATTGGTCCGGCCATCATGTACCACACATCTATCATGTTGCCATGGTCTCCCAAATAATAGATGGCACGCTTGCATTGAGACAACATCAAACATGATTTTGTCTTTATAGTTCCCAATGCTAAGCTCAATCAATGCTTGCTTCACCACCTTCAACTCCCCACACTCACTTAGCCATTGTAATCGATATGGTTTGGGATGTTTCAAGGTGGGTATCTTCAATTGGGAAATCAATGTTTGGCGCACTATGTTGGCACAACTTCCCGAGTCAACAATCATGGAACAAACTATACCCATGACTCGGCATCTAGCATGAAAGAGGTTTTTCCTTAGAACATTCTCCACCTCCTCTTCCATGAAAATGGTACTCAAACTCCTCCTAACCGCCAAGAATATTTGAGGATCATCTCCTTCCTCTATAGCCTCCTCACAAGCAATCTCCTCATCCTTCTCATTTTCGGGCTCACTATCTTGCTCATACACCAAATTGCCTACCACAACCATGGTTCTTTTTGTAGGACAATCTTTAGCAATATGTCCATACCCTTTACACTTATAACATTGAGTAGAAGTAGAAGTAGGATTGCTCAAGTGAGTTTTAGAATTACCTCCCAATGGTGGTGTAGACTTCTCATATGTCCTCTTCACTTCTTTGCTAGCACTTGCACCACTTGCACCACTTGCACTTGGAAAATTTGCATTTGGAGTCTTCCATTCCTTTGGTTGGCTCACGGGAGTAGGAGTGCTACTCTTGTAACGATTGAACTTTTCTCCCTTAAGCCATTGCTCAGCTTCAATTGCGGCTTCCAATAGATGTTGAATTGAAGGATAAGAATGCAACCTCAATTGAGAAGCTATACCATAGCTCAAGCCATTCTTGAAACGAATCATGGCTTGTTCTTCATTCTCGGTCTCCATATCCAATGCCATCCGGATCTTCTCAAACTCATCATAATACTCATGAACCATCTTGACACCTTGCTTTAGATCATAAAGCTTCTTAAGTTGCTCTTGAAGATACCTAGGAGTCACATACTTGGTATTCATGAGGTTCTTCAACTCATTCCAAGTGACAGTCACTTACACATCCGCTCTCCTTCTTGTTCTCTTTATGGACTCCCACCACGTAGAAGCATAAGACTCAAAAGATGAAATGGCATAAGTACCTTTCTTCTCATCGGTCATCTCATTTGTGTCAAACGCCCTCTCCATGAGTAGTACCCATTCCATGCATGCCTCCGGATCACAAGTTCCCTTAAAGATTGGAAGATTAAGCTTCACACTATTGAGATTTTTATTTTCACGACCTCCATGGTAAGGCTCCGGTTGGCCTCCATAGGGGTCACCATACACACCATAATCCCTTCTAGGATTCCCTCCAACATATCCCATGGGTGGCCCTTGACCTCGGCCTCTACCCCTATCCACATTTCGACCCCAATTCATACCTCGCCTCGGTTGATATTGATCTTTATACCCATAGGCTTCATCACCATACTCGGCTTCCTCCTCTCCTTGAACATCAACAATTTTCTCAAGAGGTTGAACATATCGAACGGGTCTTGGAAGTGGAGCATTTCCTTGGGGATTGCCCAAGTTGTGGGGATTGCCCACGGGTTGGGAATTGCCCAACACACACTCTTGAAGAGCTTCAACTTTCCTTTGCTCATATTTCTTTGCTACCTCCGCAAAGTGTCCGGGAGTCATAGGAGTGTTATGACTTGTGCCTTCTCCGGATTCAATTTGGACACTCGGGGTCCCTCTTTCAATGGTCTCAACTTGGAGACTTGAGGTCACCTTCTCAAGATTTTCAATCTTTTTGCCCATGATATCCATTTTAGCAAGGATACTAGCCAAAGCATTCTTCACAAAATCTTCACCTTCGTTGGCCATTGTACCTACAAGAAGAAGAAATGTTAGTAAAAACACCTCACACACACCCTCACGTGTATAGAACTCGGGTCACTTGTTTAGTGGTGGTGGATACTTCACTCAAACTTGACTTCTATAGCTTCAAATAGTTGAACAACAATCCTCAACTCAATCAATCAACTCACAAGTCAAGTGTACTCCGGGGTGAGTGGAGTTAACGTGACTCGATGTACGATAAGCACTTTAAAGTGAGGACTTGAGTCAAAGGATTCTACGAATCTTCTTGGAGTTCTACTCTCCAACTAAGGCACGAATTACCTAATAGCAATAAAGGATTAGTGCTAATTAAGTCGGAAAGTTACTTAGATAAAGACTAATTAGAACTTAATCAACAAAGAAATAGGAAAACCTAGGAAAAGCTACCAAACCCAACACTTCCCGGGGTCAGGCGGAGCGCCTCTAGTTGAGGAGGAGAACATCAAGTTTCACAAGTGGGGGGGGGGGGAGGGGTAAGGTGGGGCAACCTAGGGCTGGGCGGAGCGCCTGGGGGTCGGGCCCCTGCTTTTCCAACTCCGATTTTCTTCAATTTCAAGCCAGTTTTTGGTCCGATTTCAACGTGTTTTGCACAAATCCAAGGTACCCAAAGTTGTATAATGATAATATCTTCAAACCCCAATGATTTTCACATCAAAACACCCAACAAACAATGAACAATCATCAATCAAAGGTTTAACAAGGATTTTTCAAATAGGGTTCAGAGTGGGTTTTGATTCTTCACTTTTGATGTTATACAACTCCGATTCACATGAAATTTGTTCCAAATTGTTTGTTTTTCAATGAAGAACAAACCCCGATAATCAAATCAACAATCAATACTCACCCAACCCATGAATCGACCAAAAGTCATCAAGAACAAGGGTTTTGGAAGGGTTTAACAATTTTTAAGTTTCAAAATTTCAAATCTCGTGATTCCAATCCAAACCACATGTTTTTCGTATCAAAAAGACGGGTTTTCAACAAGGATCAATAATCTATAACACCCATAACAAGAATCGAACACACCAAAAAGTTATGACCAATTTTTGAATTTTTCACTATTTCAATTTTTCTGTATTTTTCTTCTTTCAATAACTTCAACGACAAGAAACTAAAAAGATAACATACTTGGCACGAAGAACCAACGGTCGGGGGTTTGTAGAAACAAAACTCGAGCCTTGCTCTGATACCAAACAGATGCAGGGAAAATGCGGAAAAGATAATACAAGATAAAAGCGAGACGTGGCTCGCACAAATAACCCAAGTAGCACTGAAGAAGTTGTTTCGATACACCCAGGGAGATCGTCAAGGAACACCTACACTAGGAAACTACCCTCGAGTTAACTAGAACCCGCAAGTAGAATGATCGGGGTGGGGTCGACATTCAACTAGAATCCACTAGTAGAAGGTAAGTCCCAAACAAGGTTGGTTTTCATAAACCCAAAGAGTTCCACTCTTTACAAAATTCGTTCATCATTCAAAATAAGCTAAGTAATGAAATAAGCTATCTAGCTATTTATAGAGGTTTCTAGGCATTAACTAAAAGGTCTAAAGTGCCCACACTTAGGATTTAAGTTGAAAGGACCACGTAGGGTCAAAATAGTCTTTAAACCATCAAATTCTCACCTCTCAGCGAATTGGGCGGAGCGCCCACTATCTTGACCCGTGAGGTGGTCTAGGCGGAGCGCCCCAAGGCTAGGCGGGGCGCCTGGCAGCCTGCCTTCTATGGCGGAGCGCCTGGTTGGCCTGGGCGGGGCGCCTCGACCTGGATCAATGGCTTCAATTCACCTCCAACGCTCTTGATTCTAGTCTTTTTCATCTTCCAAGCTTGATACATGTTGGAAATGTGTCTTGGATTGATTTGCCCTGCATCATGCCCTAATACGCCTAGTTAAAAAATATATTAGGTGGCAACTCCAACTCTTTATCCGTGAGTTACCCAATAAGTCGAACCCTATTTCGAGCCTTAACCGGTTCGGTAGAAATAGGATCCGACAAGCCTTTTCTGCCTCTTCGGGGTCAGATGCTCCTAGGACCGCTGCGGTATAGCACTCCCTTGCTGCCTCCTAATCTCCATTGATCTCCTTTATTCCCCACTTGGTGGGGTACTTGAGTTTTCGATGCCAGGTATAAGGTACTGCTTTAACCTGGTGAATCCACAGCCGCCCTATGATTGCATTGTATGGGACTCCTCTTTTTATAACCTGAAAAGAAGAATCATAATCTGCTCCCCGCAAGTGTGTAGCGAGGCTGATTTTCCCGACAGACTTCTCGCAGGAGTTGTTTAAGCCTGCCAGCATGTAGACACTCTGAGTCATTTTGTCTTCAACTCCCATCGCCTGTAAAGTGTCCCATATAATGAGGTTCACGGCACTGCCAGCATCGACTAGGACGCGCTTAACATATGCATCCTCTATCCGGGGCATTATAACCGAGGCATCGTGGTGAGTAGTGTTGTAGCTAGCGTCGTCCTTGTCACTGAATAAGATAATCTCTTCCCGGGTGTGGTCCTCATCAGGCACTGTGATGCAATCCAAAACGAGCTTAAAGCACTTGCCATCAAGAGCTGAGATTAAAGGATTCAAAGGACGAGAGGTCAAGAGCGTCGGGGAAGAATTGAAGGCATATTCGAAAGATTCGATGAAGGGTGAAGCGTCCAAGGCCAAGGAAGAGCATCACAAGGCCAAGGATGAGTGCACCAAGGCAACCTAGAAAAAGGCGGACCGCCTACTCAAGACCCAGCTCTCAGGATCTCAAGGAGGCGGACCGCCCACCCTGTAGAGGCGGGCCGCCCACTCTCCAATGAGGAAGCATGAGGCAGGGCGCCTACTTCCATGGGTGGACCTACTTTGGGACAAGCATGACGGGATTTTGTGTAAAATACCTAGTTTGACCGTACGTGGTCTTTTATGTCTTAGCCTACTTTGGGGGCATTTTAGTCATTTCACAAGGGGTTAGGAAAAACTATAAATATACCTCTTAGCAATTTCATTTCATAGGTTACTCATTATTGAAGATCGAATTGAGAGAGAACATTGAAGAGGGCAAGCCCTTCGAGTTCGTAGCTTGAAGCTTCGTGTATCACTTGGAACCTATGGAGATTCGACACCTAGTTTGAATCCATTGTAAGGTTCAAGATTTTCTTTCTCCCTTTTGAATTCAATCAACGTATGTGATTTGAATTCGTTTCTTTATTCTCATTTCTTGCCTTTCTAGTCTTGATTTCTTGTTATCTCGTTTTACTTGCTTCCGCATAATGTTTAGTTTGCTTTCACTAGTTTTCTCTGCATCAGTTGGTATCAGAGCAAGGCTCGGGTTATGTTCTTACAAAACCCCGTTCCTTGTTCAACGTGTTAGTATGTTGTTCTTGTTGTTCTTGTGTTCTTGAGAAAAGAAGAAAATAAAAAATTCAAAAAAATAGAAAAACTTGAAAATATTTGGTAGATCGGGTTGGATTCGAATCTCCAAATGTTAAAAGTATTGGGGGGTGTTCCTTATTATATTCCTATCGTTTTGATACCCATATATCAAAATTTGGTGTTGCGATTCAAAATTTCAAAAATCAAAACCCTGAAATTTGAAAATTTCTTGAAAATGCTTCAAATTCGAATCAAAGCTTGTTGTTGTTTGTTGGAGGTTAAAAACCATTGGGAATTGGTTATAATAGTTGTATACACCTTTGGGTATCGTTGGTTTTGAGTATCGGGTTGAAATCGTTCGAAAAAGTTGGTGAAAAATCGCCAAAACCCGTCATTTGACTGTGCTGAAGAGCCAAATAGGCGGACCGCCCACTTAGTAGGCGGACCGCCCCCTCTACTCTCTGAACATTTATGGGCGGACCGCCCCTGTTCAGAGGCGGGGCGCCTGTTTTCCTGAAGGGTGCCCGGGTAGATTTTTCGTAGGTTTTCGTGTTTCTTTTGCTTCCGTACCTCTTGGTTAGTATTTCTAGGGTAATTGGCCCACACTAACTTACTAGCGTATTAGGGCACTCGTGCGTAGAGGAGATTAGAATTCAAAAAAAAATCGTAGATTTTTCTTTGGCCTCAAGTGCACATTTTAAATAGCCGTCCGTAAATCGAGTCCCATTAACTCCATTCCGAACTTTTACTTGGACATACTAGTTGTGATCACCTTGGTTCCCAAGTTGTTAAGGCCTCACCTTGGTTCCCAAGTTGTTAAGGCCTCACCCTTGAGTGTTCATATATTGAGTGATACACGTGAGGGAGTGATTTTTGTGAGGTTGTTCTTTTGGTGTTGCAACAATATCAGATGATGATGATGGAGGAGACTATGGCTCTTGTGGGGATGATGCGAGTTGCTATGGCTCGTATGGTGATGATGGAGACTATGGTTCCTATAATGATGATGATGGGCATTACTATGATGACTCGAGAAACCATGGCTCCTATGAGGATGAAGCGGTTCACTATGATGATCTTGAAGTTCATGAAGGCTATGAAGCTTATAATGATAAAGGTGTTGATCCTTTTGCTTCTAGTCAAGAATATGAAGATGGTGACACTTCAAGATACATTGATCCTACTTAATCTATTTGTGATGAATATGAACATGTTGATAGTGACATAGAGGGAATTGATGATGAAGTTAATTATACGCATTATTCTTTTGCATCTTCTCTTGGTGTTGCTAATGTGTACAAGGGAGTAGTAGATGTCCTTCCATTAGCATGGGAGGAGGTGGTGGTTGTTCCATGGGAAAGAAGAAGCTTGCATCTTCTAGGTACGCTAAGCGACCTATTGCTTCTAATTCCCATGTGGAGGTTGGTTTGAGTGATGGTGTTGCTTTTGCTACAAAGGGGTTATATGGCTCTAATGCCATGAGGGGCTTGGATTGTTGTAGTAGGAGTAGTACTATGGGCTATGGAACCAAGGTGAGAGGCACTTATGGGTTCCATGGCACGGGTCCTTCCTCGACTTCCAACAACATTTCTAATGTTGGAAGAGTGACGGGAAGTGGAAGGTACTCTAGAAATCTTGCTAGGAGAGGAGGTATAAGGGAGACCAAAGTTGTTGGTGTTGACACTCGTGGGCATTCAAGTTCTCTCTTGCATGCATCTCTAGGAAACTTGGGTAGAAGAAGGTTCATTGTTGAGGTAAATGGTATTGGAGGATACTTGTTCAAAATTGATGAGACCGATGCCAATTGTATTAGCGGCTCTTTGGTTGATAAATTGAAGATACCATACCGTAAAATAGAGGATCCTTATAAGTATGAGGGAGTGTGGGTTTCCAAAAAATGCCGGGCACTTCTATATCATAGGAATTATAGAAGTTATGTATGGTGTGATGTGTATCCAATGCAACATGTTTGATGTTTGGCTAGGTGAGCCATGGTTGCAAGACAAGAGTGTGCGATATAGTGCTATGAAGGATGCGCAACTTGTGGTCATAAAGCAAAGGGTTTATGACTTTGTGCCTTATCGGTCAAGGGCCAATTGCCTACTAGTACACCTTCTTTGGCTATGGGAAGGAGCAAGAACATCATTCCATGGGTAAAATTGAGCAATCAAGAAGTCCTACAATTGCAAGAAGTGGTGGGACTAGTGCAAATGAATGGTTGAGAATTGTCAACAAGGTGAACACCGAAACCACAAGTTTCAAAGCCAAGTGGTTCACCAAGGAAGAAGAAGGAGACGTCAAGTGATGAGTCTCCTAGTCCTAGATTCCAGGTTGATGTAAAAAGTCTACCTACTCCGGCTATGGGTATTCTTGGGCCTCGTCCCGACTTACCCAAATTTGAGAGACAAAAGATAGAGAGGAGTAAGGGAGTGACCAGTGACATTCCTCGAGTGGAAAAAGGAGAGGATGCATGGAGTGATGTGAGTGGAATGTTACCACCCGAATCTACACCCGACCTTGAAAAGAAAATGAGGGAAAGGAAAGAGGAAAAAAGAATCATTGAGAGTGAGGACACCCCTTGTTCTAACCTTAACCCTTTATCTTTTTCTTCTACTTGCTTGAGTACTGTGTAGGTATTCTTGGAGGCAAATCGATGGAGCCTCAACCATGTTCCAAAATAGAAAGACAAGGTGAAGGTGATTCCAAATGTGAGCTACAAGGTGGAGAAACCATTCATGACACTTCAAATGCATTGAGTGAGCAAGATGGCCTCTCAAAGGTATGTGTTAGTTCTACCTCTCTTGAGCATGATACTTCCTTGTCTTGTGATGTTGTTCGTGAAAACTCTAGGCTAGTTGATGATTTGTCCGATTACAATGTGTTTACAACTAGTGTAGAGTCTTTGGGTCAACTTATGTGTAAATGTGAACCACTAGTTGAGAGGAATGATAAGCCACATCATGATGTGAGCTCGGTTCTTGTTGAACCTCTCTTTAGTGAAGATTGTATAGTTGATCTTGTTTGTGACCCTTTTTATGACACCACACCTATATTTGATAAAGGGGAAGATTACTTGAATGAATATCCTATTCTTTCCCTTGATGAATTACTTGATAATGGTTGACCTATATGTTATGGTAAGGATGACAATGACCTTGAGGAGTCCGAATTGCATGAATTGGACAAGGTTGTCTATAATGACCCCTCGAGTAAGAGTGAAGAACCTAGCCTTGTACTATGCTTTTGTTGGACCATGAAATTGAGGTGCATGCTTTTTCATTTCCATTGTTTGAAGACTGCCTCATTTGTGGTAGTGAATTGTATCGGACTAGGGTTGGTAGTAAAGTAGGACCTCCATGGTTTGAAAAGTTAGACTCTACGGATGATCCATTGTTTGGAACTCCAATTGAGATGAGTGGTCTTGATATTGGTTGTGTTGAACCATCTTCTAGTAGTCCTAACCTTTATTGTGTGGATTATAATGATGAAGAGCCTATTTTGGAGACCTTCCTTTGGAGTTTGCCTAGTGAGGAAGATTGTCTTAGAGGTGGATTTGGAGGTGAGGAAGTCACTCTTGGTGTGTGTAAGAGTGCTTCTAAGAAGGGGAATGGAGTATTCAATGTTAGTTGTGAATTGAACTATTTTACTTACTCCATCCCATATGTTGAGCACACCTTGAGTGTTGAGCATGCTAAAGCCAATGTGTCACATTGTAACAATGTTTGTTTGAAGGCTTGGTGTGTTGGTAGTAAGCTTAGGGGTCATACGAAATTTAATTGCTATGTTTTGCATGTTCTTCGTGCTATTGATCTCTTTGTTTGTCTTTGTGTTAGACACACTTTCCTTTTGAGTCAAGTACTTGTCGTCTTCTTTGGAGACATGAGCTTTTTTATAAGTATTTAGGCTTGGCTCTATCATAAGAGTGTGTTTTCCACACTTTTGTTACTAACCTACTCTTGTAGGGGGAAGATTTGGTTGTGCTTGTTTTGGATGTAAGCGTTGATGGTTTGATTTTGAGGACAAAATCCTTTCAAGAAGGGGAGGATGATGCAATCCAAATCGAGCTTAAAGCACTTACCATCAAGAGCCGATATTGTAGGATGTAAAGGACGAGAGGTCAATAGCATCGGGGAAAAATTGAAGGCACATTCCAAAGATTCGACGAAGGGTGAAGCGTCCAAGGCAAAGGAAGAGCATCACAAGGCCAAGGAAGAGTGCACCAAGGCAGCCTAGAAAGAGGCAGACTGCTTACAGCTAGAGGCGGACCGCCTACGCAAGACCCAGCTGTCAGGATCTCAAGGAGGCGGACCTCCCACCCTGCAGGGCGGACCACCCACTCTCCAATGTGGCAGCATGAGGCGGGGCGCCTAGTTTCATGGGCGGACCTCCCACTTTTGTGACAAGCATGACGGGATTTTGTGTAAAATACGTATTTTGACCCTACGTGGTCTTTTATGTCTTAGCCTACATTGGGGGCAGTTTAGTCATTTCAAAAGGGGTTAGGAAAAACTATAAATACACCCCTTAGCCATTTCATTTCATAAGTTAGTCATTATTGAAGATAGAATTGAGATAGAACATTGAAGAGGACGAGTTTAAAGCTTGAAGCTTCGTGTATCACTTTACTTGGAACCTATGGAGATTCGACACCTAGTTTGAATCCATAGTAAGGTTCAAGTTTCCCATTCTCCCTTTTGAATTCAATCGACGTATGTGAGTTGAATTCGTTTCTTTCTTCTCATTTCTTGCCTTCCTAGTCTTGATTTATTGTTATCTCATTTTACTTGCTTCCGTGTGTCGTTTAGTTTGCTTCCGCTAGTTTTCCCTGCACCGCAGTGCCTTACCATATTTTTAGTCACCAAGTAACGTCGGGCCACCGACTATCACGTTGATGGACCTCTTACTCCAGCAAGTCTGGGGGTCCCTCAGGGATTATGCTCTTAGCATAGGTTTTCTTTCCTCTTTTAGCAAGTAGGTCCTTCAAATACCCTTTATCGATCAGACTCATCACTTCTAGAATCAAGGCCCTGCAGGAAATGGTCTCATGCCCATGATCCATGTGAAACTCGCAATATATGTTTCTGTTTCTTATACCTAATTCGGCCCTCATGTTTCTTGGCCAACGTACTTGGGCGTCCTTCATATGATCTCGCATGAACTCCACGGTGTTGATGCACAGTCCCAATAGGGGCCGGGCGGGCAGTGAAGGCTCATTTAGTAGACAGCGAGCGAGCTGCAAGCACCTACTCCTATCAAAATGAAAAGCTGCAAGCGGAACTTGAACTTGAAGAAGCGAGCCTCTATCAGAGAAAGCCATTGCGTGCTAGCCCCTTGTATAGGGTTCCAAACCTGCGCACCCCTAAACTACAAGCTTTCTTTGAAGCCCCTTCAACATGGGATATTTGAAGAATCCCCTTTCTATTAGTAAGGTTGTCAAAAGGCTTTCCTTTAGGTTCCTTTTTGTATAAAACATATTGACTACAAATTGAACTAAAGAAAGAATGTTGACTGTTCGACAACGTGAAGACTGCAATCTCGACTTAGAATAATCAAAGCACCTCCTTCGTTAAGCGTTAAGGTGATTGAAAAAATCCAGACCATAAAGGATTTTCTTTTTTGTATGGGATGTTAGTAAGGATGAACATGACGAGGTTTTATTGCATTACTTAATTAAAAGAAAAAAAAATCAAACATATCTATCTCAATCTTGCGGCAATTTCCTCTTCAAACAGGAGATTTTCCTTTGGATCGTTACAACGCTCGTTGAACGGTTCTATACCTGTCTCCTTCTGTTACTATTATATAACCTCCTCGAAGCAAGGAAGGGAAGGAGGAGGAAAAGCACAGATAATTAGGCTTGAATCAAATCGTTTGTCTAGAGAGGGTGTAGCGATAACCAGAATGCCTGGTCGAAGGTCCAGTACAGTAGGTAGCAGGCGTGTTCGTTTTGGCTCCCGAGCGAGAACGATAAATAGGCGATGCACCATCCTTGCTGCTACGTACGTTTTCCTTGACTTGACAGATTCATTCAATTGAACCCACACTCAAAGGAGGACCACAAGCTCGGGGCTCGACGAAACAGAAAGTTTCAGCATGTTGAAACCTCTTGGGGTTAGCAGTGAAAGAAAGAGCCCGGCATTCATTTCTTCATGAATATTCATAGCTGAGTCTACTAAAAGAGGGACCAGCCTCGTCGTGGTGATTAGAGGACACCTCTGATCGTTCACCTCTAATGTGACACGTTCCCTCCCAGTTATATGATCAACGGGATCAGTCGGCTAGAGAGCGGGGCTATTCTTCTTCCGGGGAGACAAAGTCGTCCCTTCTACTGACCGAACCCTCAGTTCGGGGGCCTTCGTCAACATGTTACGAAGCTCCAGTCTTCGGTGGGTCACCATTACTTGACTTCGAAAGGCGAACATCTGGGCAAGGGAAAGCGCAGTGCGCCTGGTGCAAATGGCTTTCTTTTTTCATGATATACCAATCAGAATGGAGGGTCCTACCTACGTACATGATTGATAGAATCACTACGTAGGGGGGGCGGTCAACTTGATGCGGGAGAGGCATGAGTGCAGTTCGATCTTGTGGTGTATTCGTTTGTAGTGAGTAGGGCCGTGAGCGCGGTGGGAACGGGCTTCCCAAGAAGCCAGCCCGGGCCGGGGTCAGCATAGAATGAAGGAGACGGCCCTAATCTTGTGTTGGCTTTGCCAACTTATTGGGTTGCGGGCGGAGAAAAGCGGACGTGGGGACTCCTCAAACCTATAATGTACCCAATCTATGCTGAGTGACCCTTTGTGAAGTGGCGTCGGAGCTTTCCGGTTATCCTCCCGCTTTTCGACCGGCTTAGGGAAGTCATCCTTATAGTCTCTCCTACTCCTCTTTCCCTTGTCTCACACTCTTGATTCTTCTGCATATCCCCGCTTATGTCCTTGACGGGTGATTTTTTCGAAAATTGGGTGAGCTTATATAATGGGGGCTAAAGAATGTTCGGGCTCCAAGCGCAACTTCTCGATGTACCTTTGATGCAAAGCGTTCCATGTTGTCACGGAGTGTTGAGTCAAACTCCACTGCAACTCCTTGGTAGCTAATGATCCTATGGAATTAAGGCCCTCGCCAAAGGCTACACATCAATATTATCAGGGACTGGAGGAAGCTCTACGCGTTTCCTTCGGAACCTTTCAAGGTAGCCTTTCAACAACTCGTCGTTATGCTGCCGAATCTCAAAGATGTCCTCCATACGCTTCTCCCACTTATGGCGCCAGGATGCGCTTTCTTGAGCAAATCTTGCATTTGGGTGAATGACTCTATGGAGCCCATCGGTAGCTGAGTATACCAACCAAGGGCACTCTTAGTCAAGGTTGAGCCAAACCTCTTCACCAGAACAGACTGGACTTCTTCCTCAGAGATTTTGTTGCTCTTGATAGCTGAATAGTACGCAGCAATATGCTCATCTAAATCTGTTGTTCAATCGTACTTCAAGTTATCTGGCAAGAAAATGTGTTTTGGTACATGGACCGGTGCAGTGCTTGCTTTATATGCATGCTTAAAAAACTTTTGCTCATATACGGTGGTAACTTGAGATGGTTTACCTGGTATGTTACCGATCCGATTGTGGATGGCCTTCATCTTCTTTAGGATGTCCTGAATGATGGTGTTGCTTTGACGACTTGATAATTTACTGTGTTGAGCATTCAGAAGCGGCTTCCATGTTGAGTCTATGATTAGGAGTGGACGCTGGTGTATCGCTCATGCACGCTGGTCCTCGTGGGGATGGTAGCCTTTGAGACGATACAACAAACATTTTTCCTAACTTTTGAGATATGTCATCGACCATGTTGATCAAGTTCTGCTCTGCCCGTTCTGAAAACGTTTTGAGGAGATTAACAAGGAAACCTCTGAGATCGGAATTACCTTCACGTGATTGATCGCCTTTGTCATCACTGGGCACAAGGACTGGCTCCTTGGTGGGATCCTTTGGCTGCATGCTGGGATCGCCAGGATCCTGTACACACTCATCTACTGCGTCGGCAGTGTTCTTTGGGGTGTTGTCGTTGTCGTCTGACATGACTATGCCTTTCCTCGTAGAATACCTATAATTGTCTGGCTCCATGGTAGGTGCCAAACTATTTATGCCTAAAATTGTGCGTCTAGGTTAAACACTTAAATTTGTGAAAGGGTCACAAACAATACAGTAAAATACGACGAAAACGTAAGTAAATAGAGAAGAAAATAATAGGCAAGAAAGTAAAGAGTTTTATTTCTTGAAAATAGCCGGATTCAATGGTGAATCACTTGATGTACAATATAATGTAAGGAGAGGTATTTATAGTAGAGATTACTCAGTCTTAATTATGATAAAATACATAGACTAATGAGGTTCATGGGCCTATAAAAAGGCGGTGGTATATATGATACCCTAACTACGAGACTGTAACCCTAAGATGGCGGGATGTATGCTTTGCATCCTACGCCCGTATCGCCTGAACGATTGTAACTCATAGAATAGGAGTGTATCCTCTATACCCTGTGATTTGTAGGATAAGTCTAATCTTGTCAGCTGGAGTCATATACTCGTAATAATAGGTGGCATATTTTTACTCACACAAGTTCTTTCGAACCTTTGTGTAATTATATCTTTAGGATTTACCTTACAACCTTAACTAATGGATAGTTCAAGGTAGAAGATTAAATTGTTTTTTTTTTTTTTTTTTGATATTTTTTTATTGCTTGTGTTGATTTACAAGAAGGTTACTAATACTTGTTATTAGATCATTGTCTTTATAAAATCATACACTTAAACGTCAATATTCGAGACTAAGTATTGATTCGTATCTCAAGTAAAGGCGCTGATTTCACAAATAAATCAAATATTGTTACTTGGATCATGTTAAGGCTTAGAAATTGGTACGTTCTTGGAAATTCTAAGATAGTCCCTTAGAATTTCCCATATCCTTTAAATGTCGCATTTATTTTATTCGTTTCTCTTTATTGTTTCTATATTTTACTGTTAATTTCTACTCTTGTCTTAGATTTCCATCCATTATGTTATCAACTGGTATCAGAGTGGGTTCTATATAAGATTCCGTTCTTGATAATCTTGGGATTTCTTGAATACTAAGAGCCCCAAAAAAACAAGAAATTTTTTTAACAAAAAATCAAAAAAAAAAACTATTTATATTTGCTTGCTCTCCAAAAAATTTCATTTTAAAGTTTCTTTGTTATTATTATTTCAAGTGTTTCTTCATCAAGAAAAAAACAAGAAGAGGGGATCCTAGACTATAAAAATAAGAGAAAATCAAATTTTCTTATTGTTTTGCATTATACTTTTAAAATTGTCCATGTTGTTCGTGTTTTGTTACAACGACAACTCTAACCTTGCTAGAATTTGGTTCTTTACATCATTATGTTCCCCAAAAATCCAAGATCTTTTTACTACGGCTTGCTACAAGTTGAGGTTTAATCATAAATCTATAAAGCATTTTCCCAAAGGTTATTTTGAGTGATACACTTTATTTTCTTGTCCTTTTCTTACAAGATGTCTCTAAAAGGTGATGACGAGGAAACGATTGGTACTGGTGACCATGCTACTAGGGATGCTCTCACCCTACGAGCAAATGCAACAAGAGTTTCAGCGAATAACTTGGCATTTCCAAGGGATGAGGGAAACCATTTTGGAACAAATTGATACAATAGCTAAATTGAGGAAGGGAAATAATCATACGCCCTAAGTTAGAAGAAATGTACCCAATGATTAATTTGATGATGATGTTGATCCAGATAAGGCAGGAAGAGATCGGAGGGGACAAAAAGGTACGGTAGAAGATGACAACATTAGTAGTATAAAGATGATGATGCTATTTTTTATGGGCACAAGGGATCAAGACTTGTACCTTGATTGGGAGAGGAAAGTTGAAGCCATCTTTGACTGCCACAACTACTATGAGGGTTTGAAAGTTAAACTTGTTATTGTTGAATTCTCTAACTATCATGTTATTTGGTGGAAAAAGCTTACTAGGGACAGATAACTAGAAAGAGAACCATCTATTACTACATAAGCTGAGATGAAAAGGGTGATGAGGAAGAGGTTTGTGCCATCACACTTCCAAAGGGATCTTCAACAACATCTCCAAACATTGAAGCAAGGATCTATGATAGCTGATGAATACTTCAAAGCGATAGATATGGCAATGATCCAAGCTAACTGCACGGAGGAAGAAGAAGCTACTATAGCCAGGTTCATTAATGGTTTAAATAGAGATGTAGGTGATGTAGCAGAATTTCAACAATATGTGACTTTAGATGAGTTAGTAGATTTGTCTTTGAAAATAGAGAAGCAAAATAAAGAATTTAGCGAACTAGCTCATGGAGAAGTCGGCCAAACAATGATGTCAAAAAGGTTCGGCCGAAGCAAGAGGTTAAAAACACTCCTACCTCTCAAGAAGACAAGGGAAAAAACAAAGTTGTGGTCTAGGAGAAAGGTAAAATCTATAAGCTTAAATTTTCTCCACCATCTAGTTCTATTCAATGCTTTAAGTGTAAAGGAAGGGGGCATAAGATACATGAATACCCAAATAGGAAGACAATAATGATTAGGGATGATGGAGGTTATGAGAGTGAAAAAAAATGACAGAGAAGAAGACGATGATGGAGATGTGAGTGATGAAGATGTAGCACTACCTAATGATTGTTTTATTGGGGTAGTTAGGAGAATTCTGATCATTAATTTTGGTAGCTCTCATGCTGAACAAATGGAGAATATATTTCATTAATTTTACTCCATGATCATTGATAGTAGAAGTTGTACTACTGTGGTGAGTTCACACTTGGTGAATAAACTAGGACTTCATTGCATAAAACACCATACTCTATATAGATTGCAATGGTTGAATGGTAGTAATGAGATAAAGGTCGACAAACAATGCATGATTTCTTTCATTGTTGGGAGGTATGTGGATGAAATTCTTTGTGATGTGATTCCAATGTTGGCTTGTCATGTCTTGCTTGGCCGCCCTTGGTAATTTGATAGGCGTGCTATGCATGATGGGAGGAAAATAGGTATTCTCTTGAGCTTGATGGCAAGAAGTATACTCTTCCACCTTTATCTCATTCTCAAGTGTTTGAAGATAAAAAAGATTGAGGGAAACAATGGGAAAGGAAAGGGGGGGATAAAAAGTGAGTTTGAGGGAAAAGAAAAGAGAGAGAGAAAGAGAGAGTGGGCAGCAACATGAGTAAAGAGGTAAAAGAGGGATTGAAAGGAAAAATGAAGAGCTTTGGTTAGAAGAAAGAGGCTAAGAGAGAGACAAAAAGTCTCTATATAAAAGCCAAAGAGTGTTTAAATGCAGGAAAGAGGGTTGCCCATAATACTACTTTCATATAAAGAAGTTTTGATTAACTCTGACGTAACTTCTTCTTTTTCTAGTAGTGTTTCTTCTCTATTGCAGGATTGTGATAATGTATTTCCTGTGGATATTCCTAAAGGCTTACCACCTTTGCGTGGTATTGAGCAGCAAATAGATTTTGTGCCTAGTTGAGAACTTCCAAATAGGCCTACTTAAAGGAGTAACCCGAAAGAGACAATGGAGCTTCTAAGGCAAGGTGAGGAATTGCTTGAAAAGGGATTTGTTTGTGAGAGCATGAGCACTTGTTCTATTCTGGTCTTATTGGTTCCTAAAAAGGAGTGAACTTGGAGGATGAGCGTGAATTGCAGAGCTATCAACAAGATAACGGTAAAGTATCATCAACTATTCCTCGTCTTGATGATATGTTAGATCAATTGCATGGGTCAAAAATCTTTTCTAAGATTGATCTAAAAAGCAGTTACCATCAGATTCGTATGAATCCTGGAGATGAATGGAAACTGCTTTTAAGACTAAATATGGCCTATATGAGTGGTTAGTTATGCCTTTTGACTTGACTAATGCACCTAGTACTTTCATGATATTAATGAACCATGTTTTTAAGGATTTTAAAGGTAAATTTGTTGTGGTGTATTTTGATGATATTCTAATCTATTCTAAGAATCTTGAAAAGAATGTAGAACCCCTAAAACAAGTTTTTGAAGTTCTTAGAAAGTGTCTCTTATTTGCTAATCTCAAGAATTGTACTCTTTGTGTTGATCATGTGGTTTTCTTTAGTTATGTGGTCACTTCTAAAGGTGTGGAACTAGATGAGGTGAAATTAAAAGCAATAAAAGAATGGCCTAAACCTAAGAGCGTAACTGAAGTTAGGAGTTTTTATGGGCTTTCTATTTTTTATAAGAGGTTTGTGATAGATTTTAGCACCATTGCTGCTCCTCTAAGTGAAGTTATCAAGACATATAGGGTTTTTACATGGGGAAAGAACAAGACGGTGCATTTAAATTATTGAAAGACAAGTTGTGTTCTGCTCCACTATTGCAATTACCTAATTTTTCTAAATCTTTTGAAATTGAGTGTGATACTTCTCGCAAAGGAATAGATGTTGATGCATGATTCTAAACCTATTGCATAAGAGCTACATCGAACTACTCAATTTATGAAAAAGAGCTATATGCTTTGGTATGGGCTTTAGCAACATGGCAACACTATTTGTGGCCTAGGGAGTTTGTAATCAAGACTGACTATGAGTCTTGAAACACTTGAAGAGTCAAGGCAAGCTTACTCATAGACATTCCCAATGGGTTTAATTCATTGAGACTTTTCTTTATATAATTTCTAACAAATAAGGAAAAGATAAAGTGGTTGCTGATGCACTTTCAAGAAGGTATGTTCTAGTTTCTGCTCTTTCTTCAATGTTGATAGGTTTTAAACAAATAAAGTGTTTCTATGCTAATGACTCTGATTTTTTGAAGCCTTTTTATAAGTGTAAATACGGTCTAATGAGAAATTTACACTTCAAGATGGATTTCATTTTTAGGGAAAATAAGTTGTGTGTTCCTAACTGCTCGTTGTGTGATGGTTTTTTAGGAAAGCACGTTATGGTGGGTTTATGGGACTCTTTGGTGAACCTAAAACTTTGGACATACTATCTGAACATTTATATTGGCCTAACATGAGAAAAGATGTTGAAAAAATGTGTTCACAATATGTTAAATGTAAACAAGCCATATCTAAAGTGTTACCACATTGTCTTTATAGTCCTTTACATGTTTCTACGTCTCCTTGGATATTTATTTTTATTGATTTTGCTCTGTGGTTGCCAAGGACTAAGCGTGGTAGGGATTGGATAGATTTTCCAAAATGGCTCGTTTTATTCCATGCTTAAAAACAAATGATGCACCTCATGTTGCTGGCTTGTTTGTGAACGAAGTGGTTTAAATTGCATGGGATACCTAGAACTATTGTTAATGATAGGGATTCTAAATTCTTAAGTCACTTTTGGAGGGTGCTTTGGGGGAAATCAGGAACTAAACTACTATTCTCTACATCTTGTCACCCGCAAACTGATGGGGCTAATGGAAGTAAACATGTTAAGGGTTGTTTTGAAAGGAAAACTAAGTTCTTTGGAAGATCATTTGCCTATGGTAAAATTTTTTTATAATAGAACTATCCATTTTTCTATTGGTATGTCTCCTTTTGAAGTTGTGTATGGATTCAATCCCCTTACGCCCCTTGATTTATTACCTTTACCCACTAATGATGTTGCTAGTTATGATGGAAGAAAAAAGACTGAAATGATGTAAAAGATTCATGAATAGACAAGGCTCACAATTGAGAAGCAGAATGAACAAGTAGCCTTGAGAAGGAATAAGGGTGGAAAATCTATCATATTTGAACCTAGAGATCTAGTTTGGGTTCATATAAGAAATGAAAGATTTCCTTCAAAAAGGAAAAACAAGTTGCGCCGTAGAGGAGATGGACCATTTGAAGTCCTTGAGAGAGTTGGAGACAATGCTTACAAACTTGATCTTCCTGATGAGTATGTTAGTGCTACATTTCTTTAGCCCATTTTTCAGCTTCATTAAAGCTTCATGAAGTAAATAGAATACATGGTGACACGACCCGAATTTCTGGCTAGGCCGTGCGAGCACCCGATATCCTCCCCTAGACTCGTCGGGCGAACCCTTATCATTGAGTAAATGAAATGGACACCAACTACCTTGTGACAGACATCGAATAATCCAAAAGACGTGCTAATAAATACAGATATACAAAAAAGCTGTTCAGAAAGAGGTACAACTACCTACCCAATATGCTAGTTTTAGGGCTACCGGACAAGACATCTAATAATACCAATGAAGTATATACATCTCCCGAAGGTAGAAAAATAAAACTGATATAATAGAACCTAAACTGGTGGCATACTGAACAAAAGTGGGGCCACCCTGATAGTTGAGGTCGTCTTTGCTCTTCAATCACGTTGGCAAACTCAATCCTGGAGCGAACCAACCGAAACGAAATAAATAGACAAGAAGAAAAACAGAGGGTGATTAAAAAGAAATCCGTAAGTGGGGGCTGGCAAGCCACCTCAAAGAAGCAGATATACTAGCAAGGCAGAAGAAAAGTAGATAAACCAAATTAACCTTATTCCAACTATAAAAATGCAACAGATAATAACTAGGAACACGTAAGAAACCATAAACTCATAAACAACCAGGGATACAAGCCAAAAATATATCAACAACCGAAAATACATGATACATACACAAAATATCGTGCTAAGCCACACAATACATAAATTGAAATGAAATAAATGCAGTATGATACAATGGGATCATATGTGCCCAAATATTTTGTAACCCCCATCGGTGCAACACTCTAATCGCCACCGTGAGATACGTAACTTAATATTAACCTACCCTGGCTCTTGACACTCATTGAGTCTGGCGATATAATATACAATTCAAGTGGAATACTCCTGCTCCCAAACAATGCTCAGACATGACGATATGATATGTAATGTAATGCAACTCGAACCATAATACAATAAGTAAGCCTTGCGACTCTATAAGGGTTCCAAACCTAGAAATATTCTCTATCTCCCAGTTCATACTTGCAATCATACCCGAACATCCATTCTAAGTTCTATATTAGGCTTACAATTCAATCAATAGGTACTTTTAACTATAACAGAGCTTCTATCCTCAAATAGCATACACGCGTTATAGCCTAACCATTCAAGTTCATATTACAATGAGATACCTTTATTCTTGGCTCAACATTGAACCCAATATAATGCACCTATAATAAGGCTACATCTCACAAAACAATAAAAAATTATTCAATCGATAATCATAGCCCAATCTAAACCTTTGTGTCCTATTCATAATCTTATGCCTATAGCTTCTCAATTAGTATTCATAACGAACTTAACTCTCCTATTCTTAACTCGACAATAAATATAGTACATCCTAACACATATCCCAGGCAACCAGAACATGACACACTCACAGCTGGAGTATCATATTCCCAAGTACATAGTAAACACACGACAACACTTAACAACATAGTAAACAAGTATTCAGAAACCTCTGGCATAGTAAGTATGCTTTTTCGGCAGCTACACACGTGAACAATACATGCGTAGAACTTCCATAAAGGCCAAAGGCCTAGAAAGGATGAAACTACTTACCTCGATCCGACAATTACTAACTATCCCGCAATCGTCTTTTCATGATCAAGTCCCTCTAAAGAGTCCACTCAATTCAATAGAGTGATTCGTAGCTCAAATAGCTCCAACACATAACTTAAAGTCCTGAAAATAAATTTGCAAAGTCTCATTTCATTGAAACCAGTGAGTAATTCGGCCTTTACGTCAACATTTCAAGAATAGCATGGTGTTGGATTGAGGTAGAGAATAGGCGACTTTAAGTCGGGAAAACGAAGATAGAAGAGACAGCTTCCGCTGACTGGTTAGGGAAAAAAGGCAAAGCAAAGCTATGAAAGTTAGTAATATGTAAAGTTAAGTATAGCGGTTCTGAATTTACATTGACAAATGTGCCTTTAGGACTTACGTGTTACGAAGCAACTTTCTTACTAAGGCAGTTTCTTAGTTACGTGTTCCTAAGATAAGAAAGCCTTTTGTTTCCCATTTAAAAAAGACAAAGTAATATAAGTTGTTGTATTAATTTAAATAAAATATACATAGTATAAATTTAAAAAAATATTTGGTAATATAATTCTACTAAACAAGGCAAATACTATTACAAAATCTACAAATTATATAACTTTATACAATTTAATGTATAAAAAATGATAAGTTAAATTATATGTGAGGTTTATACCTAGTGTCTCAGGACTTACGCCTAGCCCCGTGATTGACAAAATGCCTCGCCCATCGCCCAACACGTTGCCTTTTAAAACACTAGCGGAACTATCTGAACGACATTGGAGTTCACTTTCGAAAGTTCACACAGGTCATAAATGACCTTACGAACCTAATAGAACTTTTGAATTTTGAATCGGGGCTCATTTACTCGAATCGAGCTCGAAAACCTCTTTTGAACTTTACCGACAATCGAAATAGAAACCTTTTTTCGAGACTTACCAAACGAGGTCAGAATTAGCTCAAATTTTACAGATAGATCCTAATAGACTTTATAGAGCTTTTATGATTGTCGGTCGATCAATCAGAGTTTTAACTTTCAAAACGACTGATCAAGGTCGCTTCATTCTCCTTTACTTAGACTCTAGTTCATTCTCGAACGAGCTTGAGTCTAAAACAGATTTCACATAGATAGAAAGAGCACTTGCACGACCTTTATCAACTAATCTACATACACTATCTCATGATCATGAAATCAGAATTTTAACATGCGCTCTAGACTTGAGAATAAACAATATCCAGATGATATCATAACACGATTGCGTGGCTTATTCTGACTAAGCTGACCCTTCCTTGATCACTAGAGGAGAGTTTTACATTTTTGGAATAAAGATATCTATAAATCTGGATGTATTAGCACGATTTCGTCGACAAATCGCCTCGCCGATATGCTTTTGATATAAAACAAACTGATGAATCCATGATTTAGCTTGTCCTTCGGCAATGCCTTAGAGATTTAAGATTAGCATTAAGAATTGAAGGGAGACTCCTCTACTTAGAGCATAAACTCACATACTAATTTGAATAGGAATAGCTATCCTCCCTCAGTCCGCTGGAATAAGAAAGACTTAGCTAAATATAGAATGCAACTCACACCTAAGCAACCAAACTACACTCTCGAGTTTCCAAGGAACGACAACTCTCAAATTCACGACTTCTAAGCCTTCACCGCAAGCACTACACCTTGAGGGCTTCGATTCACGAGTAGGACAACGTTCTCCATTGCCTTTGGCAGCCTTGAGACACAAACAATGTACTTACTTGGCTATATTGACATGCGCTATAGCTCAATACAGGGGACATCACAAGCCGCTACTAACCGCCTAAGCTCACTAGTGCTGGAAGAAGAAGAGATGGCACTGAACTGAGGATAGGAATAATGAGAGCTTGAGGAAGCTCATCTTCTTATTTGCTTGGCTACCAGGGGCTAGACTACTTCCGAATCAAGCTAGGCAAAGAATAGCAATGGAAGAAGTGGATATCAAATGAGCTTATGGAACATCATTCATGCCAATTCAACCTTCCAATGAGAAGGTTGATCCGACAATTTACCCGAAACCCCATTTTATAATCGAGACAAGCTCCGAGAATAAAATGACTCTAGTAACATCTTACTAAGGCCAGACACATAGATCGAATTTTATTTATTAATCACTTTACATCGGAAGAAAAATGACACTTTTTAATGATGAATAACAATCCCATCATCCTACTAACACTGAATTCCACGGAGAGAGGTAAAGTGACTTGACATAATAATAGAAGATGGCACAACAAGATGCTAAGCAGAAAATACCGACACTCACTCCCACATCCCTCACATTTAAACTAGATAAACTAGTAGGGCCTCACAAATGGCAAGAATAAATCATACCAGAAGCTCATCCCTCTACCACAATAGATTCTTAATAGAAATGACATCCAGGAAACCATGAAAATATGATAAGGAATGAATTCTACATCGATCAGAAGAATCAAATCTTACTCACATATAAGGGAAGAAGAATCGCCTGGGTCTACTACGTCGGAAGCCTCAGCATCCTGCTAGACTGGAAGTTCATAGAACTGCCTCTGCGGCTGAGCTGAGCCATTATCCGGATAATCACCTCTTCAAGAACCACTTCCACCACGCTCTCGACCCCTGTCAGATGTTGGCATATCTCTGGCTAGTTGAGATCTAAATGAAATCCCCTACGACTTTGCAGGTGCCTAAGGGCGAGAAGAAGGACGACTGCCTTCCTGCCAAAGTAAGGGAAAGTTCCTACAAAGATGCCGGGGCTCACGACAATGATAATACCTTTTGGCTAAAAATGGATTATGGACAGACTGCTGAAAGAAATAAACGGAAGACTGAGTCTAATCTTGACGGACTACTTGCCCTCTCTGAGAATCATGTGCCACAAGCTGAGATAACTTGGTAGGTAACCTCCCATGATAATCAGAACCCTTACCTCCAGAAGAGGTACCATAGTGCCCACCAGGACCACGGGATCTCCTGCTCTCTCACTCTGACTCTTCCTTCTTTAACTTATGGTATGCCTCATGCCTCCGACTAATACCAAAAACATCAAATTAACTCCTGACCTCAATCTCTCGAGCCATCTGGGGCCTGAAGGAAGCAGAAAATATCATCAATAAATCTTCGAACCTTCTCAGAAGACTCATGGACTAGCTCTAGAGCATATCCAACCATTCTAGAGAATTCCAAAATAGACAGGCTACCTATCCAACACACTCAAGCTGGCGATGCTTTTCATCTTGCTCACCGTGTGAAAAGAACTTTTTCATGAATCTACGATAAAACCCGCACCAAGTAGGCTTAGGTAAGCTCTGCCTAACTGATAAAAGAGAGGTTCACCAGTCCAAGGCTGAACCCTGGAACTGGAAAGTAGTATAATCAACACCATACTACTCGAGATAACCAAGAGCTTGAAAGATACACTGACGTCATTTTTTTTAATTTCACAGGGGTTATCTAATGCATGGCCTGAGAATATCGAAGGGTTTACCCAGGTAAAATAATGGAACCACTTCAGGGACTCGAACCGAACTGCTACCTGGGCTAGCTGACCAGCCAGAACATTTGGAGGAACAACACATGCTGCCTTTAGAACATAATTTACTAGGGCCACATCAGGAAATGGAAAAGGAGCTCCCTGAGCTCGAACATCTGCATCTACAGAAAACTGATGAGCCGCCAAGGGAATAGGAAGTTCCTGCGGTATCTGCACCGCAAAGATTCTCATAAAAGTATTGTAAAGAGCCAATGGAACCACAAGGCCTAGCTCCATATCCTACTGCGAGCTGGCACATCTGGGGCTTCCGTTAAAGGGATCGTCAGCATGATCCACAACTCACAAAGCTTGGGCAGTGCTAGCCCCAGGCTAGACTGCTTCGTCCTGAGCTCCTACCCTATGCTGATTTGCTGCACCAGGGTTCAACATTACAATGCAGAATTAACAGAAAAAAATTAACATCCAACAAGAAGACCGATGCACGATTAGAAAAGAAGGAAGAGAAACTTCCTAAATGCCATAATAGTCTCTCGTAGATTAGTACGGATGTCTATGTACCTATCAGCAAGACTCTACTAGACAATGTCTTTGTCTGGATAGACTCTAAACCAGGCTCTGATACTAACTGACACGACCCAGATTTATGACTAGGCCATGTGGGCATCCGAATCCTCCCCTAGACCCGCCGAGTGAACCCTTATCACTGAATAAATAAAATAGACACCATCTACCTTGAGATAGACATCGAATAATCCAAAAGACGTGCTAATATATACGGATATACAGAAAGTTGGTCAGAAAGAGGTACAACTGCCTACCCAATATTCTAAGTTTGGGGCTATCTAGACAAGACATATAAGAATACAAAGGAAGTATATACATCTTCCGATGGGATCGAAATACAACTAATATAATAGAACCTAAACTAGTGGTCATTCTGAACAAAATTCGGCTCACCTGACAGTTAATGTCGTCTCGCTACTCAATCACGTTGGCAAACTCAATCCTGGAGCGAACCTGCTGAAACAAAATAAATAGACAAGAAACAAATAGAGGTTGAGTCAAAAGGACTCCGTAAGTAGAGGTTGACTAGCCACCTCAAAGAAGAAGATATGCTAGCCAAGGAGAAGAAAAGCAGATAAGCCAAATTCACCTTATTTTAACTATAAAAAGCAGCAGATAATAGCTAGAAATACGTAAGAAACATAAACTCATAAACAAGTAGGGATACAAGCCAAAAACATATCAACAACCAGAAATACATGACAAATATATAAAACATCGCGCTAACTCCCACAAGACACAATAGTCAATGCAATGAAATAAAATGAATGCAGTATGATGCAATATGATCACATGTACCCAAATGTTTGATAACCGCCATCGGTGCGACACTCTCATCGCCACTGTGCGATACGTAACTCAATATTAACTTGCCCCGTCTCTGGAATCTCATCGAGTCTGGAGGTATAATATACAATCTGAGCGGAATACTCATGCTCGTGGAGCGAAATACTCATGTTCCTGGGACAGAATACTCCTGCTCCTAAATAATGCTCAGCTATGACTATATCATATGTAATGTCTTGTAATTCGAACCATAATAAAATAAGTAAGTCTTACGACTCTATAAGTGTTCCCAACCTAGAAGGATTCTCTATCTCCTAATCATACTCACAATCATACCCGAACCTCCATTCTAAATTCTATATTAACCTTAAAGTTTAAACAATAGGTACTTTTAACTATAACAGAGCTTCTATGCTCAAATAGCATACATGTGTTTTAGCCTAAACCATTCAAGTTCATATTACCAACAAGATACCTTTATTCTTGGCTTAACACTGAACCCAATATAATACACCTATCGGCTAAATCTCACAAAACAATCAACAATTATTCAATCGACAATCATAATCCAATCTAAACCTTTGCATTCTATTCATAATCTTAAGACTATAGCTCCTCAATTAGCATTCATAATGAACATAACTCTCTTATCCTTAACCCGAAAATAAATACAGTACATCCTAACACACAACCCAGGCAACACGAACATGTCACACTCACAATCGGAGTATCACATTCTCAAGTACATAGTAAATACAAAACAACACTTAACAACATAGTAAATAAGTATCATGAAACTCTAGCGTAATAAGTACGCTTCTTCGGCAGCTACACACGTGAATAATACGTGCGTAGAACATCCATAAAGACAAAGGCCATGAAAGATAGGATGAAACCAGTTACCCTCGATCCCACAATTACTAACTATCCCTTGATCGTCTTTTCATGCTCAAGTCCCATCAAAAGTCCACTCAATTCAATAGAGTGATTCGTAGCTCAAATAGCTCCAACACATATCTTAAAGTCCAAAAACAAATTTGCAAAGTCTCATTTCGTTTAAACATGTAAGTAGATCGGCTTTTACATCAACATTTCAAGAACAGCATGGTGTTGGATTGGGGTGGAGAATAAGCGACTTTAAGTCAGGAAAACGAACGGAAGAGACAACTTCCACAAACTGGTTAAGGAAATAAAATGGCAAAGCAAAGCAATGAAAGTTAATAATATGCAAAGTTAAGTTTAGCGGTTGTGAATTGACATTCACAAATGTGCCTTTAAGACTAACGTGTTATGAAGCAACTTTCTTACTACGGCAGTTTCTTAGTTACGAGTTCCTAAGATAAGAAAGCCTTCTGTTTCCGTTTAAAAAAGCCAAGTAATGTAAGTAGTTTTTTTAATTTGAATAAAATATACATAGTATAAATTTTAAAAAATATTTGGTAATATATTTCTACTAAACAAGGAAAATACTATTACAAACTCTACAAATTATACTTTATACAATTTAATGTATAAAAAAATGATAATTTAAATTATCCGTGAGGTTTATACCCCACGTCTCAAGACTTATGCCTAGCCTCGTGATGGATAAAATGTCTCGCCCACGCCTTCGCCTTTTAAAACACTAGCAAAAACTATCCGAACGACTTTGGAAAGCACGTTTGAAAGTTCACGCAGGTTATAAATGACCATAAAAACCTAACGAACTTTTGGATTTAGAATCAAAGCTCCTTTACTCAAATTGAGCTCGAAATCTCTTTTGAGCTTTACCAACAATTGAAATGGACATCTTCTTCTGAGACAGACAAACGAGGTCTAAATCAGCTTAAATTTTACAGACAAGTCCTAATAGACATTACAGAGCTTTTAAGACTTTCGGCACATCAATCAGAGTTTTCACTCTCAAAATGATTGATCAAGGTCATTTCACATGGAGCCTTAATTGGGATGACAACTTACGACTCAGCCGACCCTTGAACTGGATGATGATTTGCTCGTTATCTTTCTACCTTGTTGACACGATCCGAAATCCGGTTAGGCCGTGCGGGCACCCGACATCCTTCCTTAGACCCGTCGGGCGAACCCTTATAAATAATAACAAGAACTACAAGAAACTGGACTTTTTGTGGCGAGTTATAGTGGCGACCATATATATTGCTACAAAAAGTCAGGCTTTTGTGGCGACTTTCTCCGTCGCCACAAAAGATATATTTTTAGTGGCGATTCGTATCTATTCATCACTGTATGTGACATTAAAAGCTGAATTCCCACTTCCCGCCTGGACAAAAAATTAGGCTCCAATTTTATTGTGGCGAGATATATTTTGTCGCTGCTAAAGATGTCTTGTGGCGACTCTATCGCCACTATAAATCTAATTATTTTACTTTTACATTAAAATTAAATAAAAATTAATTAAAAAAAAAAAGGAAAATAAAAGCATTACATCAGGATTCTCTTTCACTTTAATGTTTCTATATGCAAAGAGAGACCAAAACCCCTTCTCTCTACTCCACTCCATCGCCAAAAATCTTTAACTTTTCTCCCCAAATCGCTCAAGCTCATCAAATTTATAGTAATTGTGACCTTGTTATTGGAGAGCTAAAACCCCTGATCGCAACATGTGACTTCATCAGGCATGTTCTCAAAGCCCTAATCTCAAATCCTTTTTAATTCTTAGTCCTTTATGAGTTCTTGCCTTTATTCTTAGTAGTAATTATTTTTGGTTGCTCAATTATTAATAGTCACTGGTAAGCATTTCTATTTTGAGATTTTATGTATTTTACCTTCCGTTTTTTTTGGGTTTTCATCGTTCTTTGCATTTGACATGCACAATAGGGATTTTGTTGATTTTAATGTTTATACTTTTTCTTGCAAGTTTCTATTAGTTTGTAGTAGTTCTTAGTATTAATTGATAAATAATTGGTACTAGATTTTGAAGTAGTCTGTTTTCCCTTTGTCCTCTCTATGATAAAAGACAATGAAGGAAAAAATAGTTTAATTGAAATTAATTATTTTGGGTGCAATTTATAAAAGGACTTTCGCTATATGTCTTTGATTTTTCATGGCTTTTTTTGCTAGTACCTTTAAAAAAGTGGTCAAAGCTGTAGTGGATGTGTTTACGTGTTGTACTTAATCTTTTTTCCATTAGCAGAAACTACCAAACCCGTTATTTTCCATAATTAAAATAATATACCGTGAGCGATGATTTGGAAACAAAAGATTTGAAAAAATACATACAGTTAGTCATGGAAACTTATTTGACTTGATATATAAATTTTTCATAATATTCATTTAGTGTCCTCTTACATGATTAAGGAAATTCGAGAGGTAGAAATATATACAGTTCAGCCGATGAAGTGTACGTTAACGACTATACCTCTTGACATCTTAATTGTGTATGTATCTTGCTCAACATTAGCAGTATAACTTGAATAATTGTATAAAGTTCTTTAGGATTGCTAGTAATTAAATTGTCGTTCATGTGGAAGCTGGAAAGTTATTAAGGTCCAAGAACTTTGCCATTAAATAATGAAAGAACAACATGTAAACCTTTTACTTTATGTACTTGTAGCAAGTAAGTGATAAGGAGTGGCTAAAGTAGTGATGATAAAATGCAAAGAGAAAAGAAGGAATTATTTGAATTGAAATTCTATTATTTCAGATCGAGTATTGAGCTGGTGGTGGCAGCAAAATTAAGATTCTACTCTGCTGGTAATTTTCTTCCCTTAAGCTTTCTTTTTCTCTTTGTAATGGAGTCTTCAATATATTTTTTCATTGGAAATGTGATAAAAATTAAAGCTATGCTAGTTCTGTGATTGAATCTATTGTTTCTTTGAAGGAAAACTCTATTAAATAAATCTTAACCATACAACTCATGCTTTGAAATAAATCTTTGCTAGGAGCTGAACTAGTTGGTCTAAGATCACTTGTACCTTGGGTGAAGTTGCACCATTTGTGTTTGAACAAACAACATGAGAAGCATGAAGATGGACTTCTCTTACCCTCTATTGCTTCTGCACATTGGCCCATTGTAAGCTAAAGCCTCCTTATTAACTATTAATGAGGCATGTCATGTTCCCATACCACAGTATCAAACTTTGGAGGTTCTTTGCTAAAGTATTAAAAAAAAGTCAATACTATATAGATTGTTGGCAGATTGGAATTATAAAATTGGTTGAGCCATATCCATGTCTTAGGTACATATTTTTTACTCTATTTTGGTGTGTTATTGATGGAATATTCTTGATCTATCAAAAAGAGATATTAAAAGTATGCAGTGGTTCCTTAGGACAATAGTACTAAAAAGAGTTCCACTTAAGCTGCCGAGTGAGGTTCCTTATTTTTTTGTTGGGCTAGACCAAATGAACAGAGAAAATGCTCTTGAAGTAAATTGTATTAAAGAGGCAAACCTATTATGTTTCTGTGTCTTTCAAAAATTCAACTTGTTATAGCATTTAGCAGTTATTGATGTTGTAGGCTGGAAAATGGTAATAGGTTAAGAGATTATGTTTTATCATAACAGAGTTTATGGTTGTTCTTTTAGTATATTATTATTAATTACACCTTAATTAATTAATGGACTGCTTTGTTTCTATTTTATTTTTTGGGGAAACTATTAACATCAAGTTGGTTGATCTTGCTTTTTACCCCTACATGCTTGACAATTGAAGATCTTGATATCATGAAAGTTGAAATTGCCATCACATTATGCAAACTTGAAACTGTATTTCCTCCAGCATTCTTTGGACCTATTAAATATTGGCAGATGTACCCTATTGACAGGTAAATGTGTTCTATAATTCTAATGACATGCCTTTATAATATCACACATTATATTAATGAGTAGTTTACATATAGGTATTTCCGGACACTAAATTCATATGTTGGGAACAAAGCTCAACCAGAAGGTTCTTTGGCAGAGGAAAGCCTAACATTTTACTCAAAAGAGATACGAACCATGATGGATTAAAAGTTGCAAAATGAACGTCAAAATATGGCTGTTGAGTTGTAAAGGAATGTGGAATAGGAGTTGCAAAGGAAGTTGGACAAGGAGTTTGAACATGTAGAAGTAGATCCAAGTAAAAGCAAACAAAAAAATTCAATAGCAACTAGATGCTTTCATGAGCAAAATGCAACAGGTGCTTTCCTTCTCAATAATTCTTCTATCACTGGCTATAAGTCTTGCTTCCTAAAATCAAATGTGCTTGACAAAGTGTATGCTAAAACATCATAGGATGTTTCAACATGGTCTATCTATATTTTATTTGTGTGCATAGGTGTCTATGTATACACTATATACACTCATAGTGGTGCACACCTTTGTATGTATAATGTTTGACATATAGATCTGTTTGTCCTGATCCACCATATTTTCATTTTAATTGCGGAGTACAGTCATTGAACCCTTTATCGTGGCTGCTTATTAACAGAGTGATTGTGAGTCAATTAAAGTGACTGCTATAGTCACTGAACTAGTACCAACAATTAAAGTTAAGAATTGTTTTTCTTGTGTGAAACTAGAATCTTGGAGTTAAAATAATTTGAAGAGACAATGACATTACAATCAGATTATAAGGTCACCATTAAATCAATCACTGGTGTGGATTCTATGAAGGTTACTTTAGTGAGTATGTGCATTTTAATGTATGCCTGATACATTTGTATTGCTAAGTTGGGATCACCATAAATTATGTTATTCATGTACTCAAGTATTCATGTTCTTTATTATTTTCATGTCCCTGAGTTGGTAATAGTCATTGTAGGTAATAGGATGAAATCTCAACGTTATGTGAAAATGAATGGTAGATCTCATTATTGAGCTTTGACATCAAGTACTTTTACATGGACGTCTAGAGAATGATTGAAGTTGGATAGAATAGGTAGCACCATGAGTTGAATGTTAATTTTGATGTATGTGTTTAGTTATTTATGACACAAAGGTCTGGTTGATTATGTTAAACGCTGATCTTCTAACACTTGTCATCCTTTAGGCATATGCTTAAGCTTTTTCTTTTTAAATTCTTATTAAGTTTGACCATGAAGCTATATGTGACTGCCTGAAATATCCTCATTGTTGTAGTAAGTGTACTAAGACTTACGAAGTATGAAACAATTATAATTTTGCAGTTAGAGATTGAAATTTTTGTCGAGATCTTGTTTGTGTAAGAGTAAGCAATGACTAATTTTTTTTTTCGAGATAAATGTTTAGTTATAAATATTGATATTAATTATTCTACATGATCTCTAATGTCGTACAATATTTTAGTGTTGAGTCTATGAATGAATCTTATTTACATAATTCTGTCAAAATTGAAAAAGTTGTAAAGGTGCGATGATGTACCTATTATTTTGTGGCGCAGGATTGTGATCCTACAGATGAATGAAAGTTACACAATGGTTAATAAAATAGTTAAATTTACGGTTGTTTTGTCGATAACACATGAGAATTTGATCCTGTCATAACTTGGTTATTATTTTGCTTTTTTGAATGAGTTTTGCATTTTTTTATTCCAATGTTAGTGGTCACCT
Source organism: Petunia x hybrida (assembly GCA_037355625.1). NCBI lineage: Eukaryota > Viridiplantae > Streptophyta > Magnoliopsida > Solanales > Solanaceae > Petunia > Petunia x hybrida. Next base: position 366,872 of record JBBBVM010000695.1, on the reverse strand, counting down.
TTTCTAGTACTTATATTTAATTATAAGAATTGTCTAGTGATCCTGTGTTTTATTCCTTAATAACAGGGACATTGTTTTAAGATGACAACCGATGGTGTCAACCAAGGAGGACCCTAGCATATGATTCTCGACTTTTTGGTCAAATGTATAAGTGTACAGACAATTAACAGCTTGAAGGAATTTGATGTTATATACTTTTGGTCATGTATGTGTACAATAATAATGAACAAAGAAGTACACTGTATTATGCTTTTATAATATCAACTTTAAAATGTCTTATGTGTTTTGAAGTTATATTGAATGCTTCTATATTGGTATATAATTTATACAAATCTTTTGTATGTTAAATTAGAAAAAAACAACATTGAATTTTGGTAAATGTATAGTAATTGAAAAGGTAGGCTTTTAGTGGCGACCTAACCTTGTCATTAAATATTAATATTTGGTGCGATGAGAGTTGCCACTGAATGCAAGAGATATTTTTTGTGGCGACTAAGTTGCTACTAAAAAATATTCTAATAGTGGCGACCTGCAATTTTTGGTAGCATCAAAATTTAGCTATTGTAGCGACAGATGTCGCCACAAAAAGTACTCTTTCAGTAGCGATATTTTAAAGTCGCCACTAAAAACATTCAGTATCAGCTTGTAGTACAGCAACTCTCTTGTCGCCACTGAAAATTTTTAGTGGCGACTTTTTGAGTTTTAGTGGTGATTTTAATCGCCACAATAGGGCAGATTTCTTGTAGTGAAGACTTAGAAAAAGTACAAACATAATGATATCTCTAAGCTGTAAAAAAAAATTACAGCTGACTACCCACATACTAGGTTTAGGGCTATCTAGACTAGACATCTAAGAGTACAAAAGAAGACAGATACCTTCTGAAGGGAGCAAAATGCAACTGAAATAATAAACAATAAACTGATGGCCATCCGGAATAAAAGCTGGCTCACCCTGACAGCTGAAGTCGTCTTCGCTCGCGAATAATGTGGCAAACTCAATCTTGGAGCGAACCTGCCGAAATGAAATAGATATACAAGAAACAAACAACAAACAAGTGTGAGTCTAAAGGACTCAATAAGTGGGGCAGACTAGCCACCTCAAAGAATAGGATAGCTAGCTAGGGAGAAGAAACAGATAAACCAAATTCCTCTTATTTAAATTATAAAAAGACAGAGCCAGATAACAACCGGAAACACGTATGAAACTATAAACTCAACTAGGGATACGAGCCAGAAACATATCAACAAATAAGCAATGCACATATAAGCAAACAGTAGTTATGTACCACAAGTCTGCATAATGGTGTGAAATGAGATGAGATGAAATGAAATGAAATATGATGCAGAGGGTCACATGAGTCAAATGAATTGAGCGGAATCCTCCTACTCCAGGGCAGAATCCTCCTACCCTCAATATGATGCAATGGAGCGGAATCCTCCTGCTCCTAGGGCAGAATCCTCCTACCCTCAATATGATGCAATGGAGCGGAATCCTCCTGCTCCTGGGGCGGAATCCTCCTACCCTCAATATGATGCAATGGAGCGGAATTCTCCTGCCCCTCAACATGATGCAATGGAGCGGAATCCTCCTGCTCCTAGGGCGGAATCCTCCTACCCTCAATATGATGCAATGGAGCGGAATCCTTCTGCTCCTGGGGTGGAATCGTCCTACCCCTCAACATGATGCAATGCATAACCAGAAAACGTAATACATACGAATACGGTATGATGCAATAAATAACCTTCACTGGCGAGGGACTCTCATCAATTGCCGGAAGTATATGTCAAGTCACAGCAGAGTACAATGCTCAGATCCTCAATGAAATACCAACAACAGGACATAACATATAATATACAATGTAAATCCAAAGCTAAGGCGTAACGAGTTCGCCTATCGGCAGCTACACAAGTAAGGAACACGTGGTAGAAAATCCACAAGGCCAGGTGCCTCCAAAGAAATGGATATAAACACTAACCTCTTCCAAAATTTAGTACGGCTAATCAACAACCGCTTTATCCTTTGGTTTCCTTGCCCCACGATCCCACTCTATTCATTAAGCAGAAAAATATATCAATTTAGGCTAAAGGCTTCATTCCTCACATGTTAAGGAAATACGGTTAGGAACCTGATACCCTATTCGCATACGCAATACGTAGGCCACAACTATGTACGGAGTTTAAGGTCACATAACCAAACCCTAAATAAATTACATTTATATGTTGCCCATAACTCACTGAGTACGAATATATAATCAATTCCATTATCGCGGTCCATTTGACCATTTAAACTATTAATTGAACTTATTAAAATGATGTCTAATATTTCAAGTTTTACCATTAAAATATATTCAAACACACGTAATAAAATCAAATAATATATTAGGATCATTACCTGAATGTTTCGGGGTAAAAATTCTATCTTTTCTCCGGCTGTTTTCTCATTTTCTGGCATTTTTTCCTGCGTTATGTTTTGTTTCTCCTTCTGCATTTTCATTTCATGTTTCTGTACTCCATTTATGTTTCTGCTTACTTGTAGAAAGGGTGGACTAAAAGTCCACCGCCTCTTATCTTTCAATTTTTTGTCTTTACCTTTTTCTTTTTTCATTTTCTTTTATTTTTTTTCGCGACAAAAATTAAAATGGTACCCTGCGATATTTGAAATAAATCGAACTTTTGCATACAAATTATACAAAATATATGCAGCATACTTGCTAAGGCGGATCTCAAATCGGGTTCCCGAAACTCAAGATCCGAATATAAATGGAAAAAGATCAAATTATTTAACTTTCGGCATTTTAGTGGAAACTAGCCGAACGACATCGAAATTCACTTTCGAAAGTTTACAAAATTCACAAATAATCATACGAACCTAACGGCACTTTCGCATTTCAAATCGGAGTTAATTCGCCAAACTCGTGCTCGAAAATCTCTTTTTAATATTTATCGACAATAAAAACTGAAACCTTCTTCCGATGCCTACAAAACAAGATCTGATTTAGCTCAAATTTTACAGACCTGTCCTAATGGACATTAGAAATATTTTAAAATTATCGGCATGCCAATCGGAGTCCTAACTTCTGAAACAACTGACCGATGTCGTTTCATTCTCCTCCACTTATACTCTCGTTCGTCCTCGAACGAGCTTAAGTCTAAAGAAAAATTCACATAGATAACAAGAGCACTTGCAGAACCTTCATGAGCTACTCCGCGGGCTTTATCTCCTGATTACAGGATCAGAATTATAACACGCATATCGTACTTTTGGGATAAAATACATCCGAATAATTTGATAATACCATTGCACAGCTTATTCAGACTAAGCTGATCCTTCCTCGATCACGAGAAGAGAGTTCTACATTTTTGAAGCAAAGATACACGGAACTTTGAATGGGTTAACATGATTTAGAAGATAATCACCTCTTCAACATACCTTTCAATATAGAACAGGTCGATGGAACTAAGAATTAGCTCACGCTTGATGAAATAGGGGAAGCTTTTGAAGTACCTTGTCACTACACACTATAGAAGATTTGATGTAAGCTATATTATTTTTACAAACTTACTATGCAACATCTCAGTTGATGTTACTATTATTTCGCAAGCTCCTTGTGGGAATGTAGTTACTCACAGCCTAATGTATGTCAAAGGTTCATCTGAACAGGGTCTATCATATAAGGATAAGGATCATGCAAATACTACTAGATAGTATGACGCAGACCAGGAATGATTTCAGACTGAACATCTACTTTACGGTATTGTCTTTGAATTGGAAATATTATGACTTGAAAAAGTGAAAATAAAAGAGACATGTAGTTGGACCACGAGCTGAGGCAGAATACCAGCAACAAAGTTGATTACATGTGCACTTATAACGCTAAAGTAACTTCTCAAAGAGTTGAGGTGTGAAGGAGATATGCCAATGATGGATGGATGATAAGTTGCACTAGACCTTTAGCTCTAAATTTTCATGAAGTAAAACAGCGTCAGTATGAGGATCCAGTTCTAGTTAAATACAGACAGATAGCAAAAAAAAATTTGGGGTCACCATACAGGGTTACTACTGATGGTGTTCTCATGTATAAAGATAGACTTTGTGTTCCCGATGTTGCAGATTTACGTGGACAAATTATGATAGAGGCACATTATTTCAAATACATTCTTCATCCAGGTTCGACTAAGATGTACCATGATCATAAACAGATTTATTGGTGGGACGGAATGAAGTGTGACATAGAAGAATTTGTGGCTCAGTGTTTTAATTGCCAGCAAGTTAAGGTCATGTCATCTTTCCAGACTTTATGCTTTCAGCAGATAGGTACGTATATATGATCAGGTTACCAGCTTATCTCTGTCATTAATAGATTCTTAGTGGGTTTAGCAATGATCGACACTCATTTTAGGTTTCTGTCGTGCCCTAGGTTGAGTCGTGATGAAAGTGGTACCAACGCCTTAGAGATTTAATATTACCATTCAGTATTTGGAGTAAGACTCCTCCACTTAAAGCACAAACTCATGCAGCTATTTGAATAGGAATAACCATCCTCACACAGTCTGCTGGACTAAAGAAGACTTAGCTAAAAGCTGAACGTAGGCAGACCTAAGCTACCAACTATCCTTTCGAGTTGCCAAACAGCTGCAACTCTCGAGTCACCACTCCATACATTTTCTATAAGCACCACTGCCTGATGGATCAAATCAAAGGTCAAATGACGCCTCTCATTACCCTTAGTGGCCTTGAAAAACAACAATGTGCATACCCGACTACCTTGACACGCTCTCTGGCTCCACACAGGGAACATCATAAGAGGCTACTGACCGCTTAAGCTCACCAGTGCCGAACAAAGAAGAGATGGAAATGGACCGAGGATAGAAATAATTAGAGCTTCATGAAGCTCATCTTCTTATTGCTTGGCTACCAGAGCTAGACTACTTTTAAGTCAGGCTAGCCAAAGAATCGCAATTGAATAAATAGACATTAAATGAGCTTTATGGAACAAAATCTATGTCAATTTTAACCTTCCCATAAAAAGAAACTCCAACAATTTATCAGTAAACTCTTTTATAACTGAGAGAAGCTCATGGAATAACATGACTCTACTAGCATCTTGAACGAAGAGGAGACACGTAGATCGAGTATCACTTACAAATCACTTTACACCGGAAGAAACAATGACACTTTTTGATGGTGACGAATAAGAATCCCATCATCCTACCGACACTGAGTTCCAAAGAGAGGTAGACTGACTTGACATTATAACAGAATGAGGCACAGCAAAATGCCAAGCAAACAATACCAATACTCACTCACAAATCTCTCACATTTAAACCAGATAATCTTGTAGGGTCATCATAAATGCAACGAATAAATCATATCAGAAGCTCACCCTCTACCGCAACCAATTCTTAATAGAAACAATATCCCAGGAAGCCATGGAAACCTGGTAAGATAAACGAAATTCAGACCGGTCGGAAGAACCAAATCTTACTCACATATAATAGAAGAAGAATTACATGGGTGTACAACATTAGATATTCCTACCAGACTGGTAGTTCATAGAACTGCCTCTACCGCTGAGCTGAGCTACTACCCTGATAATCACCTTCTCAAGAACCACTGCCACCACGCTCTCGACCTTTACTGGATGGTGGCATTTTGCTGGCTGATTGAGATCTAAATAAAATCTCCTGCGACTGTACATGTGCCTGACGAGAGATAGGATGACTGCCTACTCGCCGGAGTAAGAGAAAACTCCTTAAAAGGTTGCCAGACTCACGACAATGATAACACATTTTCGCTGAAAATGGAAGCTAGACAGATTGTTGAAAGCTACAAAGAGAAAGCTGAGTCTAATCTTGATGAACTACTCACGCAGTCTGAGAATCACACTCTACAAGCTGAGATACCCTGGCAAGTAATCTCCCAAAATAATCAGAACTTTTACCTCCAAAAGAGGTATGGTTCCCACTAGGGCCGCGGGATCTCTTGCTCTCCCGGTCTAACTCTTCCCGCACTAACTTATGGTATGCCTCGTTCCTTCGGGCAATATCAACAACAACATCAAATAAAATCCCGACCTCAATCTCTCGAGCACTGGGATCTCAAGGAAAAAGAAAGTTCATTAAAAAATCTTTGAACATTCTCGGAAGGTTTATGGACAAGTTCTAGTACATATCCAGCCATCCTAAAGAATTTAATCTCATATTCTAAAACCGACAGGCTACCCAGTCCAATCCGCTCAAACTGGCAACACTTTTCACCTCGCTCGCTACTCGAAAGGAAATTTTCCATGAATCTAGAAGGAAAATCGAACCAAGTTAGCTAATAAGAGAGCGGTCCACCAATTCAAGGCTGGACCCCTAAAACTGGAAAGCAGAATAATCAACACCATACCGCTCGATATAATCAAAAGCCTGAAGGATACGCTGACATCATTTTATTTTAAAAAAGAATCACGTGGTTTATCTGATGCATTGCTTAAGAATATCGGAAGGTTCAACTGGGTAAAATAATGCAGCCTTTTCATATACTCGGACCGAGCCATTACTCGGGCTAGCTAACCAGCCAGAATAATTAGAGGCACAACACATGTTGCCTCCGGAGTATAATTTACCACAGAAATATTAAGAACTAAAATAGAAGCTCCCTGAGACCGAACATCTGCATCTGCGGGAACATGATAAGCTGTCTAGCGAATAAGAGGTTCTTGCGGTATTTGTCTCGCCAAGATTCTCGTAAAAGCATCGTAGAGAGCCAACGGAACCACAAGGCCCTGCTCCCTAACACATCACGACCTCGTACAGCTGGGGCCTGCGCAACTGGATCGTTAACACGATCCACAACTCTCGGGGTTTGAATAACTCTAGCCCCAGGCTAGACTACTTCGTCCCGAACTCCTACCGTTTGCTGATTTATTGCACGAGGGTTCACAATTACGACGAAGGGATTAACGAAAATACTTTTGCATCCTAGACCGACGCACGATCAGAAAAGAAAGAAGTGAAACTTCCTAAATGCCATCATAGCCTCTCGTAGATAAGTACGGACGTCTACGTACCTATCAGCGAGACTCTACTAGACACTGTCTTAGTCTGGATAAACTAAAAACTAGGCTCTGATACCAACTGACACGACCCGAAATCCAGTTAGGCCGTGCGGGCACCAGACATCCTTCCCTAGACCCGGCGGGCGAACCCTTATCAATTAAATTAGTAAAATAAATATAATTCAATTTATAAATAATAATAATAAGACTTAGAAAAAGTACAAACATAATGATAATCTCTAAGCTGTAAAAAAAAGAAATTACAGCTGAATACCCACATACTAGGTTTAGGGCTATCCAGACTAGACATCTAAGAGTACAAAAGAAGACAGATACCTCCTAAAGGGAGCAAAATGCAACTGAAATAATAAACAATAAACTGGTGGCCATCCGGAATAAAAGCTGGCTCACCCCTACAGCTGAAGTCGTCTTCGCTCCCGAACAACGTGGCGAACTCAATCCTGGAGAGAACCTGCCGAAACGAAATAGATATACAAGAAACAAACAACAAACAAGGGTGAGTCAAAAGGACTCAATAAGTGGGGCAGACTAGCCACCTCAAAGAATATGATAGCTAGCTAGGGAGAAGAAACAGATAAACCAAATTCCACTTATTTAAATTATAAAAAGGCAGAGCCAGATAACAACCGGAAACACGTATGAAACCATAAACTCAACTAGGGATACGAGCCAGAAACATATTAACAAATAAGCAATGCATATATAAGCAGAACAGTAGTTATGTACCACAAGTCTACACAATTGTACGAAACGAAATGAAATGAAATATGATGCAGAGGGTCACATGTGTCAAATGAATGGAGCGGAATCCTCTTACTCCAGGGCGAAATCCTCCTACCCTCAATATGATGCAATGGAGCAGAATCGTCCTGCTCCTAGGGCAGAATCCTCCTACCCTCAATATGATGCAATGGAGCGGAATCCTCCTGCTCCTAGGGCGGAATCCTCCTACCCTTAATATGATGCAATGGATCGGAATCATCCTGCTCTTGGGGCGAAATCCTGCTACCCCTCAATATGATGTAATGGAGCGGAATCCTCCTGCTCCTAGGGCAGAATCCTCCTACCCTCAATATGATGCAATCGAGCGGAATCCTCCTGCTCCTGGGGCAAAAGCCTCCTTCCCCTCAACATGATGCAATGCATAATCAGAAAATGTAATACATATGAATACGGTATGATGCAATAAATAACACTTCATTGGCGTGGGACTCTCATCGACTGGCGGGAAGTATATGTCAACTCGCAGCACAGTACAATGCTCAGATCCTCAATGCAATACCAACAACAGGACATAACATATAATATACAATGTAAATCCAAAGCTAAGGCGTAATGAGTACGCCTATCGGCAGCTACACACGTAAGGAACACGTGGTAGAAAATCCACGAGGCCAGGTGCCTCAAAAGAAATTGATATAAACACTTACCTCTTCCAAAAGCTAGTACGGATAATCAACAACCGCTTTATCCTTTGGTTTCCTTGCCCCACAATCCCACTACATTCATTAAGCAGAAAAATATATCAATTTAGGCTAAAGGCTTCATTCCTCACATCTTAGGGCAATGCGGTTAGGAACCTGATACCCTATTTGCATACGCAATACGTAGTCTAAGCCTATGTACAGGGTTCAAGGTTACATAACCAAACCCTAAATATATTACATTTATATGTAGCACATAATTCACTGAGTACGTATATATAATCAATTCCATTATCGGGGTCCATTTGACCCTTTAAACTATTAATTGAACCTATTAAAATGATGTCTAATATTTCAAGTTTACCATTAAAATATATTCAAACACACGTAATAAAATCAAATAATATATTAGGATCATTACCTGAATGTTTTGGGGTAAAAATTCTATCTTTTCTCCGGCTCTTTTCTCATTTTCTAGCATTTTTTCCTGCGTTATTTCTTGTTTCTCCTTATGCGTTTTCATTTCATGTTTCTGTACTCCATTTATGTTTTGCTTACTTATAGAAACTTTTCCTTTTTCCTTTTTCATTTTTTTTTTTTTTTTGCGACAAAAAATAAAACGGTACCCTGCGATATTCGAAATAATTCCAACTTTTGCATTCAAGTTATACAAAATATATGTAGCATACTTGCTATGGGGGATATCAAATCGGGTTCCCGAAACTCAAGATGCAAATTCAAATGGAAAAAGATCAAATTATTTAACTTTCGGCATTTTAGCAGAAACTAGCCGAACAATATCGAAATTCACTTTCGAAAGTTCAAAAAAGTCAAAAATAATCATACAAACCTAACGGCGCTTTCAGATTTCAAATCGGAGTTCATTCGCCAAAATCGTGCTCGAAAATCTCTTTTTAATATTTATCGAAAATAAAAACTGAAACTTTCTTCCGATGCCTACCAAATAAGATCTGATTTAGCTCAAATTTTACAGACATGTCCTAATGGACATTAGAAATATTTTAAAATTACCGGCATGCCAATCGGAGTCCTAACTTCCGAAACGACTGACCGAGGTCGTTTCACTTGAGCCATTATGATCTTCTCAAAATCATCAAAGTACTCCTCCATTGATTTGAGACCTTGTTTCAACTTATATAATCTTCGAAGTTTCTTTTGACGGTGTTTGGCAGCGACATATTTAGCATCCATCACCCGTTTTAATTCCACCCAAGTAATGTGCTTGGGCTTGTCATTCCTTCTTCTCGATCACTTTTCCGACTCCCACCAAGTGGAAGCATAGGCCTCAAAGAAGTAATGGCATAGGGTACCTTCTTCTCTTCTGAAATATCACTGGTCTAAAAAATTTGATCCAAGCGAAACTTCAACTCTCGATACTTGTCTGGATCATTAGTCCCTTTGAACGACGGGATAATGATCATGACATTATTCAAGTTGTTATCACGACTACCACAAGTTGGTTCTAGATATCCCTCATAGTAGTCATCATACTAACGCTCCAAATTCCTACCCTCATAACCCCCACAAGGTCCGCAGCCTCAACGATTATCTCGACCTCTTTTCATTTGCCCTCTCCGTGGATATGGTGGTTCAAACTCTTCTACATAATCAGGTTGTTCATCATCGATAGCCCTACGCTCTTCTTGAACAGGCAATATGTTCCTCTAGGGTCTCATAAGTGGTGGTATTTCGGCTTGTAGAATGCCCAAGACTCGCTCATTACGAGCAGCTCCATCATACAACTTTTGTTGACGAGCCAATTCATTAAACTGAGCTGGTTTTCATTGTTGTAGAATACGTAATTCCTTCCCCTGCCTCTTTTAGAGCCAAAGATGACTTTTCTTGATCAATATTATCAACTCGGGCACCCACTCCTCTAATTTCAGCTCCAAGCCCTCTTATCTCGGCTAAAAGGTCGGCCATAGATATCTCGGGCAAACCTACTACTTTATCACCTTCTCCAGCCATGCACCCACACAGTCAAATATTTGAAATAAAGGTTAGGTTAGAAAAATCCTCACTAGCTCCCGTACTTTTGGGTGAGACTCGGATTCACTCAATTTATAGGGTAAGATCACTCAAACTTGTCATAAATGGCTTCCTCGAATTGAACAGCTTCCCTATCGACCTTCCAAATTCCACAAGAATCACTAGTCCTCTTCGAGATAAGTGAATTGGTATGACTCTGACTCTATGGACGGGCGGTTCTTTTAAGTAAGCAGTTGAAGCCGAGAAATTTCTACGAGAATTTGAAAAATTCAGCAAGCGCAGATTTCCTAAAAGCTCAAGAATTAGTATTAAATTGAGTAGAATAAATACTCAAAAAAGACTAACTAGAAGTAGCTATACGAAGAAATAAGGAAATTTTTGAAACAAACTAATCCATCCCCATTAGGAAAAACGCCTTTAGCCTTTCCATCTCTGAATTGAATAAGTTTTCCCTTCTACTTTGTTTTCCAATTCAACTTTGGAGAACTTTTATGTGTTTTCCAACTACCTCAATCGATTTTCCACTCTTTTTTCCAATGCTCAGCCAATTTTTCCCCTCTCCCAATTCCTAGAGGAAACTAATTCCCTTCTCTGTAGATTAAAACTTCTCCTTTTTTAAATAGGAGTTGTTTCCACTTCAACTTGATTAGGTTATTCCCTTCTCTTCCTACTGGGCAGCCGATTTTTGCTCTTCTTTTCTCCTCAAAATTTCAGCAAGCTAATCAACAATTAACGTGCATAATGTGATAGTTTTCATAGATCAATTCAGGCTACTTTTATTTCTATTCAAGAACAACAAGTTGTTGTTCAAGAAATCCACAAGATGTAGCGAAAACTCACTCAAGAATCCTTACAGCATGATGCTTGAATACCCCTTGTGTGGGCTTGATTTCACTTGGTGGATTCCAAGTTGAATCTCAATCCTTTCTTGATGATTCGGTTTGCAAGAGCCGAGTATCTCTCGATGATAGTTGCTTAGTGTAGGTGTTTCTTGACTTTCACCTGAGGTGTAACGAGACATAGTTCCTCGTTGCTACTTAGGTAAGTGTTCGAGCCACGTCTCGCTCTTATCTTTACTTTATTGGTTCCGCATTTTTACCCTACATCAGCAATTAGACATCATGAAGCTCCTTAGTTTGGCTTCTCATGAATAGTTTTGATGGCACAAACATGGCTTGCCCAGTTTGGACTGCATCAAGCAGGAACCACAACAGGATTTCATACAAGTAATAAGAGAGGAAAGTACAGGGGCTCAAATAAATCAAATTGTACTCACTGCAACAAGTTGGTACGTGATAAAGATGCGTGTTACAAGATAAATAGTTACCCACCTAATTGGGTAAGTAGAACATCTAACCATACAAGGAATAAGAAGGTAACAACAATAGGAAAGCGACTGCTAGACCAAAACAAGAAGAGAAAAAAGTAGACACAAGTTTGAGTAATATGGTAGGCTTCATAAAATGAGAAGTTAATCAACTATTTGCCATATTTAAAGGTAGGAAAGTGCAAGAGGCAATATATGGTAAGGGGATATTTACTCGTACGACGGACTGGGTTTTGGACAGTTGAGATTCACACCATATGACTTCCCACATTTTAATTATGCTTGATGTAACATTTTTAAGTGACTCTATGGTGATAGCAATACTAAACGGAGAACTCTTTCAAGTCAACAAAACAGAAAGAGTACATCTTGGATCACATCCAACATCAAACCATGTGTTATTGGTTCCAAACTTCAAGAAAACCTTATTCCAATACGAAAATTGGTGGATATAATTATTATTGTAATTTAACTATATAAAAAGATAAGATTTTAAATAAAATATGAATAATAATAATACCATATTTTTTCACTTTTCTAACAAATCTTGAAGCAAAAAGAATACAAGGAAAAAGAAAAGATAATAAGCTAAAAGTCAAGGGCAAAAATGCATGGCGAATAAGTTCATCTGCAAATGCGAAATACTACACAAAAGAAAGTGAAATTTGTCACTCAATGGAAACCATGAGAAATATCAAATTACTACAAATGAGAAATTGAAAAAATATCCCCATGAGATTTGTCAAGGCTTTCTGCAAAGAAGATTTTCACCAAAGCCTTTTGACGAGATTCTTTCTATAAATAGCACAGGATAGAAAGGAGATGATCATCAGGTTTTCCAAAGAGCAGAGACTAGCTCCCTCATTCTTTCCCTTGTCTTTCTAAGTTCTTGTAGTTGTCCTTAAAGTACTTTTATTTTTAGCTATTCTTACTCTATAATGGAGTAATCTCTTTTGTTGAAATTGTTGACGAAGCTTAATATCTTTATAATATTATCTCAGTTTTAACACATGTTTGGCTTGATACTTTAAATTTATATTTTATACTCTGCAGGGATGATGACCTTTTATTAATTATTATGATCACATTCACATATTTTATCTCTAACTTGTTTTTATATTAATTTTTTAATTATCACAGAGAAAAATTAATATATTATGACTAAAGGATAAAATAGTAGTGTGAGAGTAATTTTTAGTATTCTGTTGTTCCATATCCATACTCCTGCTTGCCTACCTTCTAGTTCTTCTAGAGAACTGTTGTAACAAAGACTAATGATTTTTAGTAAAAATATTCTCACAAAGTTTTTACTACCATTTTGCTTAATTCAAGCAAGAAAATATTTCGGTTTAACTGTCACTAGTTATAACTCAGTTAATTTACATAACCTCATAGAGTGTAAAATTAATTATTTTTAGTGAGAAAAATATAATTAAATTAGCAATAACCAATTATTCTTACGAGAAGTATATGTAAAAAAACTGAGATTTTATTACAATATTATCAAGTGAATTCAACGATTCCCAACTCTTTTTAAATTTGAAATCTTACGGGAATTTTTTTCATTTAAAATATATAAAAATTCAAAAACTCTCTTTTCATATGTAATAGCATTCGAAATATTACAGTTCTGTAGCATAGATTGCCCAATCTTTGTAGCACGATATCTTAAACTATAGTAGAATTTGACAAAGCACGAGCAGAAAAATTCTATACACTTTGACCCCGTCAAATTTTGGTGTCGTTGTAATGAATTGACGTACATCTACTTCAGACTAAATATTTGGTTACTAATTTGGGAATATAATATTATAATATTATTAAAAGCTACTAAATACTAATATTATTATTGCTACTGTTTTAGTATTACATCGTTATTACTTTTCCTCTTCCGTTATTGAGTACTATACATATATTGTATTATTATCTTGTTTTCTCTATCCTACTGTTACCTATTGCTTTATATCTATATCATCATCATTTTCTCTATCATTGTTAATAAGTATTGTTATATTACTTTTATATGCTATCTACGATTACTTATTAGTTTTTATTTTCTTATTTCTCTTTTTGTGCTACTGCCACTACTTAAGTTAATAATATAATTTTTTTTTTTTACTTTGTTAACTACTTACTTCTTTCTCATTATATACCATCATATCATTGCCAGTTATTCTACCTTCAGGATCATTATGCTTTTCCACAGTTGTCACAAACTATTTTTTTTTTTAAAGTTACTGAGCCTTCTTACTATAATTGTTAAAAAAAGCTAGTACTTTTGTCCAGTAATAATATACCATTATTTCTTTCATTGTTATAGTTAGTACCTTATGCTTTCTTTACAATTTTTTTAATTTACTACTTCTACTATATTATACTCCCTCTGTCCCAATTTATGTGTCACACTTTTCTTTTTGGTCTGTCCCAAAAAGAATGTCACATTTCCTTATTTGTCAACTATTTAATGTACTATCCCTATTTTACCCCTATTGGGCCCTACTTCTTTTAAAAGTCACAAACAACTTTTTGATTACTACAATCTTCTCTCTCTTACTTTTTTAAGGGTAAATTTGAACATTTACAAAGTCAACTTCTATTTCTTAAACTCCGTGCCAAGTCAAACACCGCCACATAAATTGGGACGGAGGGAGTAACTATTTTTCCTTTTATTATTACATTTATAATACTATCTTTACTATCAGTTTGGGACCTAATTTTAATTTTTTATACTTAAAAAAACATAGCAAGTAATTTATGATCCACTATTCTACAAAAGAGTTGGTCAATCACGATCCTGAAATTTAAAAAACTTTGCGATTGTGCAGTAAAGGACATACACCATCTTCTCAAAGCATAATTTGTGAAAGTAAGGAACACCAACTAGGAGATGATAATAAGCCACAGGAATTCCACCACCAGTCCATGTGGAGGAGCAGTTTGATGATGTGGCGCCAAGACCAACAAATAAAATCCTAAGGGATTATGCTAGACCAAACCGTTTCAACTGTGAATCTAGTGTTAGGAATCCACCTGTGGCAACCAATAACTTTGAAATCAGGACAGACATGATTCAGACAATTCAACAGTCATTCATCTTTACTGGTGATCCTAGTAAAGATCCATATAGTCATTAAATTGATTTCTAGGAACTGGTTGAAACTGCTACGTATAATGGAGTACATCTTGAAGCAATAAAGTTAAGCTTATTTCCTTTTTCTTTAAAAGAAGATGCCACAACTTGGTTGCGAAGTTTTCCTCAAGGTTCTATTACTACATGGGACCAGATGACTCAACAATTTTTAAATAAATATTTTTTTCCTACTATAAAAATAAAGTTAAGACAAGATATTTCTAATTTCTATGCAGACTGACACTGAGTCAGTTTATCAAGCTAATAAAAGATTAAAATTGTGCTAAGAAAATGTCCTCATCATGACATTCCTGAACATATGCAACTGTTCATTTTCTATCATGGGCTAAAACGGTCTTGGAGAAATGTTATAGATGCAACTGTAGGAGTTTCCGTAATGCAGAAAACTTTTGTTGAAGTATTGCAATTATTGAATGAAATTTCTGAAAATGTCATTCAATAGATATATGATCGTGTAGTAATAAAGAGATCCGCTACATTAAATTAGGCAGACACATCAAATACACTAATACAACAGATTGTTTCTTCAGCACAAAAGTTTGAATCTTTTCAGGTTAATACACAAAAATTAAGCCAAACTGAGGCATGTGACGTGTGAAAGAAAGCATCTGAACCATGAATGCCGAACAACCAATCAGAATGATGAACATGTCAATGTCATAGGTTACAAGTTGTACCCCATTGGAAGTCCAATGACACAAAAACACCAAGGAGCAATCCAAATGGTGATGAGAATTTTCAAAGATTCCACAAGCAACAGGAACATGGTCCATCGGGATACCAAAACCGTGGGCGATCAAATTTTAGGCCATATCAACAAGCAATTTCGTATCAGCAAAGGCCTCAACAAGCCCTTCCAAGTCTTGATAACCTTTTGTATAAGTACACAAAGGTCGTTGATGTGAAAATGGAAAGCCAAAATTTTTCCCTTAAGAATTTGGAATTTCATGTAAGCTAATTGATAACTCTTGTATCATAAAAGATTCAAGGTCCCTTACCAAAAAATACAGAAAAAATCCAAAAGAACACTTTTAGGCCATTACTTATGGTCAGGTAAGAATCTTGATGAACCCTACGCAGATAGACAGGGCAATAATTTTTCAGACCAACGGTAGATAAGGGTAAGAATATTGACACACCTTCTGAATCATCATAAGAGAAAGAAGTCAAGAAAAAATAAAGAAAAGAATATTGAAAAAATGACTTATTCTCTGTGATAGTTCCTTTCCCACAAAAAATGAAAAGAGAAAAGTTTGATGGTCAATTTGCAATGTTTTTGCTAATCGTAAAACAGATCCATATTAATATTCTTTTTACTGATGCTTTATTTTAAATGTCTTCATATGTCAAATTTTTAACAGAAATTCTGTCAAGTAAAAGAAAATTAGAAGAAGTTTCCATGATAATGCTTACTGAAACGCCGTGCAATACTTCAAAATAAGCTACCACGAAAACTTTGTGACCGGGGAAGTTTTACAATTCCATAGACTTTGGGATGAGTATATTTTGAAAAGCACTTTGTCATTCTAGAGCTTCAATAAATTGATGCCATTTTCTATTTTTAAAAAGTTGTATCTTAGTGAGATGAAAAACACAGTTGTTTCACTTCAATTTGAAGATCAAAGTACTAAACCTAAGGGAATAATTGAGACTGTGCTTGTAAAAGTGGATAAGTTTGTTTTCCGTGTGGATTTTGTAATACTTGAAATGGAGGAATGTCCTGATGAATCAATAATTCTTTGTAGTCCTTTTCTCGCTAAAGGAAGAGCAATCATAGATGTCCATCAGAGACAACTAATTTTGAGAGTTCATAAAGAAAGAGTAATTTTTGATATGCAAAAGATACTAAAGTTTTCGGGAGATGAGACATCATCTTTATGTTTTTCAATTGAAATGATTAGTGATCTTTCAGATGTATTCAAAGATGACCAATTAATTTTGGACTCAATGGAAAGATGTTCGGCCAAATCTGGCACCGCAGAGGATGTTGATCCAATCATAAAAAAATGAAGCTGAAATATTAGAAAAAGACCATGAGGATGAGGAGATGCAATCAAATGAAGTTCAACCAAAAATAGAACTCAGAACTCTCCCTTCTCATTTAAAATATGTTTATCCTGAATATGATTTATTTTCAGTAATTATTTAATCTTCCTTGACTCGAGAATAGGAAAATAGTTTAACTCAAGAATTGAGAGCACATAAAAGAGCCTTAGGATGGACTGTAGCTGATATCAAAGAATTAGTCCAGCTACTTGCATGCACATAATCTTCATGGAGGATAAGTACAAACCAATAGTCCAACCCCAAAGAAAAATGAATCCAGTAATGCAATAAGTGATGAAAAATTAAGCTTCTGCAGCAAGTATTATTTACCCAATTTCTAATAACCCTTGGGTAAGTCATGTTCAGATAGTGCCGAAAAAGGGAGGAATGACAGTCATAAAAATTAAAAATAATGAACTCATACCTACCAGAACAGTTATAGGATGGAGAATCTGTATTGATTACAGACGTCTCAATGATGCCACTAGAAACTATCATGTTCCTTTACCATTTATTGATAATGTTGGAAAGAGTTGTAAAATATGAATTTTACTATTTTCTTGATGGATATTCAGGATATAACCAAATACTAATTGCACCAGAAGATTAGGATAAGGCAATTTTCACATATCCTCATGGAACCTATGCATATAGGAGAATGTCATTTAGTTTGTATAATGCACCTGCCACATTAAACATTGCATGACGACAGTTTACTCAGACGTGACTGAAACGTTTGTAGAGATTTTTATGGATGACTTTACGCTTTTTGGTAAAATATTTGAAAATTGTCCTCACCATTTGGCCTTAGTTCTTAAGAGATGTGAAGAGATAAATTTGATTCTTAATTGAGAGAAGTGTAATAGTATGGTTACTGAGGGAATTTTTTTAGGACATAAGATCACTGTTAAAGGGATAGAAGTTGATAAGGCAAAAATTGATCTTATACAAGGATTACCTCCTCCAGCAACTGTTAGAGCCATTAGAAGTTTTCTAGGGCATGCAAGTTTATAAAGACAGTTCATAAGAGACTGTTCAAAGATTTCAAAATCATTGACTAACCTTTTGATGAAAGATGTTAAGTTTGATTTTTTTAGGTGATAGTTTCAAAGAATTTGACACCCTTAAGGAAAACCTATGAATTTCCCCTGTAGTTGTGTCCCCTGATTGAAACCAACTTTTCGAGTATGATGCTAGTGATACAGCAATTGAAGTTGTTCTAACTCAGAGAAAAGATAAGATTTTTTGTCCCATTTGCTATGCTAGTAGGACATTTAATGATGCTCAATTGAATTGCGCCACAACTAAAAAAGAATTACTTGCAGTGTTGTTTGCTTTCGATAAGCTTCGTTCCTACTTCATATGAACCAAGGTCACTATTTTTATTAATTATGCAGCTTGAAAGTACCTCGTAGCAAAGAAAGATGCCCGTCCTAGATTGTTCAGATGGATTTTACTTCTCCAAGAATTTTACCTTAAGATAGAAGATAAAAGGGAATGGATAATCAGGTAGCAGATCACTTGTCTAGATTAGAGAATTCCCCTCTTGAGTTGTGTGATATAAAATAAGAATTTCCTAATGAACATAATTTTTCTGTCATCTCATTAGTGACTCAACCACTCTGGTTTGTAGACATTGTAAATTACTTGGTTGAAAAATGGACACACCATGTTCTCTCTTATCAGCAAAGGAATAAGTTTATATATGATGCTAAATATTATCTACGGGATGACCCATACATATTTAAGGTTTGTGCAGATAATATACTTTGAATATGTGTACCCAAAGATGAGATTAAGATGATTTTGCATCATTGACATGATGAAGAAATTGGAGGACATTATGCAGCGAATCGAAATACTGCTAAAGTTTTGGAAGCTGGTTTCTTCTGGCCAACACTTTGTAAGGACGCTCGTGCTTACATTGCACAACGTGACAAGTGTCAAAGGATAGGTAAAATCACTAAAAGAGATAAGACTCCATTACAATCAATACAGGTATGTGATACATTTGATGCTTGGGAATAAATTTCATGGGTCCTTTCCCCGTATCCCACTCTTTTGAATACATACTTATTGATGCAACCCGTTGCCTGGCCAAACCATTCACAAGGAGCCAAGCACGGGAGTTGCAGCAGCTGCGGACCATTTTTGCACAGTTTGAGCTGCTGGGGCAAGTGCTAGAAGCTTCAGGGCAGTTCTGCCTACATTCTGCCTCAGAAACTGAAAATGTTCATCGCAATCGTGGGAGCACAGACGCGATCCCGAAAGGCCAAAAGGAAGACCTACATGATCGCGAGCAGCCAGACGCGATCGTGGAAGATGAGAAAGCAGAGCAGCGCGATCGCGCATCTACAGACACGATCGCGCAAGAAGTTGGTTGAAGACCTTCTCCTGCGCGATCGCGAAACCATAGCCGCGATCGCGAGGCTATGATTTATTGCTCAACGCGATAGCGCCCGTTCCTGATGTTGCAGATTTACGTGGACAGATTATGTTAGAGGCACATTATTCCAAATACACTGTTCATCCAGGTTCGACTAAGATGTACCATGATCTTAAGCAGATTTATTGGTTGGACGGGATGAAGTGTGACATGGCAGAATTTGTGGCTCAGTGTTCTAATTGCCAGCAAGTTAAAGTTGTGTCATCTTTCCAGACTTTATGCTTTCAGCAGATAGGTACGTATATATGATCAGGTTGCCAGCTTATCTCTAGCATTAATAGATTATTAGTGGGTTTAGCAATAATCGACACTCATTGTAGGTTTCTGGCATGGCCTTAGGTTGGGTCGTGACAAAAGTGGTATCAACACCTTAGAGATTTAATATTACCATTCAGTATTTAGAGGAAGACTCCTCCACTTAAAGCACAAACTCATGCAGCTATTTGAGTAGGAATGACCATCCTCGCACAGTCTGCTGGACTAAATAAGATTTAGCTAAAAGTTGAACGTAGTCAGACCTAAGCTACCAACTACCCTTTCGAATTGCCAAACAGCTGCAACTCTCGAGTTACAACTCCATACATTTTCTATAAGCACCACTGCCTGATGGATCAAATCAAAGGTCAAATGACGCCTCTCATTACCCTTAGTAGCCTTGAAAAGCAACAATGTGCTTACCCGGCTACCTTGACACGCACTCTGGCTCAACACAGGGAATATCACAAGAGGCTACTAACCGCCCAAGCTCACTAGTGCCTAACGAAGAAGAGATGGCAATGGACTGAGGATAGGAACAATTAGAGCTTCAGGAAGCTCATATTCTTATTTTCTTGGTTACCAGAGCTAGAGTACATCTGAGTTAGCTAACTAAAGAATCGAAATTGAAGGAATAGACATTAAATGAACTTTATAGAACAACATCCATGCCAATTTAACCTTCTCATAAGAAGAGAACTCCAATAATTTATCAGTAAACTCTTTTATAACTGAGAGAAGCTCATAAAATAACATGACTTTACTAGCATTTCGAACCAAGAGGAGACACATAGATCGAATATTACTTAGTTATCACTTTACACCGCCAGAAATGATGACACTTTCTGATGGTGACGAATTAGGATCCCATTATCCTACCAACATTGAATTCCGATGAGAGAGATAAACTGATTCGACATAATAATAGAAGGTGGCACAAAAAGATGCCAAGCAGACCATACCGACACTCTCTCCCAAATTTCTCACATTTTGATGCGGGGCAAATTGGATTCAAAGCACCAACCATCAAGAGCCAAGCTTGAGAGCACAAGGAAGGGTGCGAGGATGCAAGGGCAAGAGCTTCGGAGATGAGTCAAAGGCCACAAGGAGCAAAGAGAAGCGCCCAAGACTGCTTAGGCAGTGGAGCACCGGTGCTCCACCACACAAACAGCAGCCAGGCGGACCGCCCACTTCACTAGGCGGACCGCCTACTTGGAATCAAGCCTCTGGATCTCTGGCCGCCTACTTTTGAGGCGGAGCGCCTACTCTGAGGCGGGGCGCCTGTTTTGCCTAGTTTTGGACGGGATTTGGACATGTAATCCCTATTTTGGCCCTACGAGGCTTGTATTTCTTTTATATCATTTGAGGACTTTTTAGACATTACATTAGGAGTGTGGAACACCTATAAATACCACACTTAGTCATTTTCTTTCATTAGCTAGTTTTGAAGATAGAATAGGCTTTGCCATTCTTGTTGAAGCTTGAGCTTCATGTATCTCTTACATCCATGGCTTCCCGTTTAATGGTTCAAGTCTCTCCTTGATGTTTGGCATTTTATTCCAAGGTTTCCTTAATATTTCCGCATGTTTGAGCTTGTTTTGCACTCGTTTAATAGTTTGTGCATGTGGTTTTACACTAATTTGATGTCGTGCGTGTCTAGGTTGTTACGTTGTGCATTTGGAGCTTTTTGGAGCTTGATTGAGCATGAGTTGATTGGAAGATGATTGAGGATTGGATTGAGTACACGAGGGCACGACACGAGCATGATTTCGGACCAAGGAAGAAGGCGATTTGGCTGGGTGCTTTGGGGCACGTGGCGCGCCAGTTATAGCGCCCAGTGCCCCAGCGCTATACCTCACATGGGGCGCCCCAAAAGCGCCCGGAATTCGACGGGGTCTGCTTGTTTGGGCGCTTTACAAGGCGCGGGGCGCCCGTTATAGCGCCCCTTGTACGGTTTTTCACTTCCTATTCCGTCTAGTATTGGGTCTAACTTATTACTAGGTGTTTGTAAACACTATAAATAGTCTTTTACTTAGTTTTTGAAAGGGGGTTGATACTTTGGAGCAATATTGAGAGCAACATACTCATTAAACAAGGGTTTATTCCTAATCTTTCATCTATTACATCATTTACTTCATTATTACACCAAATTCTTGCCTTGTGATTATGAATATGTGTGGCTAAACTTTACGTTCTAGGGTTAGAGTATTACATGAAAGTTGATTGTTTGAAGGTTGATTCCCATTGATTGAATCCCATAACGGTTTACTTATTCTTTCTTGATTTCACATGTGTAATTGTTAGAGCTCGATAATTATACATCATCTATGGTTTTTGGATTGAACTCGAAAGAGGGAATTCAATTACGTAATAAGAAAGAATAGAACTAGTTTGTGAACCCGGGCATCGGGGAACCAATTTGCGAGTAGGATAGACATATACTTGCTTGCCTAGTTTAACTCATTACATGAGTCGTTAATGCGTGCATGTGATTTAACCCATAGACATATAGGGATTGAAGTAGCTTGCATAGACTGTGAAGAACTGAAAGGTTTTCACAGTTACATTTACTCTGTCAGTTAGTAACCCGAGATTTAAGAAGTAGAATCAATTGGATACATCAACTGGATTGTTCGTAACTCTGACCCTGGACCGTCCTCTTAATATTGTTAACAACCAAAGTATTACACATTGCTTGACTACACTTCTAGCACTTTAATTATTCCTTTTTAGTTATAAATACTCTTACAACGAAAGAAAAAGATCCCTGAGTAGTTTGTAGGAATTGTTTACGAAGTATTAGTCTGCTTAGTCCTCGTGGGAACGATATTCGATTTATCACTTTATTACTTGTCGACCGCGTATACTTGCGTGTGCGTTGGGAGCAACAAGTTTTTGGCGCCGTTGCCGGGGACTAATTACGGACTATTTTTGTTTTTGAACGATTACTTAATTTCTATTCAGGTTTAATTTTTTGTTGAGTTTCTTGTGCTGTTTCAGGCAATAGGTTTTGAATACAAAGGAATAAAAAGGACGAATCAGTCGCACCTTTTGATCCCGAGCCTGAAAGAACCTTGAGAAGGGCGAAAAGAGAAGCGAGAGATCGAGAAGCACTAGCAATCGTACTTGCCTCTCTACCTGTTGAAATGGCTGAAGAACAAGCAGTAGCAGTGCGAGATGTTGCTATTCCTAGCCTGGGAGGAGTAGCGTCAAGTATTGTGAAGCCCGCTATTACTGGGCACTTTGAGATCAAGCCCGGCATGATTCAGTTGCTGCATGTGACGGGGCAATATGCTGGATTACTACATGAGGATCCGCAGCAACACATTCAGAACTTTCTGGAGATCAGTGATACTTATACACCATCGGGTGTGCCTACTGATTATGTGCGTATGGCTTTGTTCCCATTTTCATTGATTGGGGCAGCAAGGAAGTGGTTAAAGGCTGAGAAGCCTGGGTCTATCACTACTTGGGAGGATTTGGCTAAGAAATTCTTGGCTAAGTTTTATCCGTCTGCCAAGACGGCAAGGTTGAGGAGCGAAATTATGTCCTTCAGACAGTTAGAAGGAGAATCATTGTATGCAGCCTGGGAGAGATTCAAAGCGCTATTGAGAGATTGTCCACATTACAACCAATCTAATGAGGTTATTGCACACACCTTTGTTGAGGGGTTGAACCAACACACTAAGATTGTGGTTGATGCTGCTGCTGGAGGCCAAGTGCTGGCTTTAAATTTTGATCAGATCTGTGAATTGCTTGACAAGTTTTCACAGAGCAATCCTGATTGGCAGGGTGATGGCAGAGCTACGATACAATTTGAGGGTGTTAGCAGGGCTAATACGCAGAAAGCTGCTGGGATACTTCAATTGGATGCAATTTCAGAGCTACGAGCGAAGATGGATGCTATTTCTAATCAAATCAGCAAGCTGACTCTCCAAGCAAAACCACCATTAGCTCCAGTGCAACAAATTCAGACTTTTTGTGAGGTGTGTGGTGAGGATCATAGTACTGAGGTTTGTCCATCTAACCCAGAGTCAGTATATTATGTGGGTAATCAGAACAGGTCAGAGGGTCAGAATCGCAATCAATATGGTAACAGCTATAACACGGGTTGGCGTAATCATCCAAATTTTTCCTGGAGGGATAATCGTGAGCAGTTTCAGGGTAATGAGAGACTCCAAATCAATCAAAGCAATGCACCACAGCAGGGGTCACAGTCACAGGCTCAACCACAGCAATCTAATGCAATGGAGGATATGCTTAGAAAACTTCTTGCAGGGCAGCAAAAGCTCATGGATGATTCAGCATCTCAGGCAGAAACAATTAAAGATTTGAGCAGTGCGCAGAAAGATCTTGAGAGACAATTGGGGCAGCTTGCTGGAGCACAAAATAATAGACCTCGGGGTGCTTTACCGAGTGATACAGAGAAGAATCCTAAAGAATTTGTGCAAGCAGTTACTTTGAGGAATGTAAGAGCTTTAGAAGAAGTGCCCCCAAAGCCAAGGAATCCTGTTGGTGAGCTAGAGCCAAATGTTGATAGGGAAGTGGAGAAAGAAGCAGAGACAGTAATAGCAAAGCAGCCCGAGTCTGCTATTGTGAGACCACCACCACCTTTCCCTCAGAGGCTTCAGAAGCAGAAAGTTGATGCAGCATGCAAGAAATTCTTGGAGATATTGAGTCAGATTCAGGTAAATATTTCTTTGGTGGAGCTTTTGCGGGATGTTCCCAAATATGCTAAATACATCAAGGATATTGTTGCTAACAAGAGGAGACTGACTGAGTTTGAGACAGTTGCACTCACTGAGGAGTGTAGTTCTAGAGTTAGAAGCAAGCTTCCTCAGAAATTGAAGGACCCTGGCAGTTTTACCATCCCCTTGAAAATTGGGGAACATGAGGTTGGTCGTGCTTTATGTGATTTGGGTGCTAGTGTGAATTTAATGCCTTCTTCAGTTTTCAGGAAGCTAGGCCTGCGTGAACCCCAACCCACTACTGTGACCCTGCAGCTGGCTGATAGATCTTTGACATGCCCCGAGGGGATTATTGAGGATGTGCTTGTACAAGTGGGTCAGTTTATACTACCCGTTGATTTTATTATTCTTGATTATGAAGCTAACCCTGAGGTTCCTCTCATCTTGGGAAGAGGATTTTTGACTACTGTTGATGCTGTTATTAGAGTCAGAGCTGGAAAGATGATTATGAAGGTAAATGGGGTAGAAGCTGTGTTTAATGTGTTTAGAGCTACCCAGCTTCTTTCTCATTATGAAGAGTTGTCCATGGTAAAAGTGGTAGATGATGAGTTGACTGCTGATGAGAGGTCATTCTTGGCTTCTAATGTTGATTCTTTAGAACGGGCACTCTTATGTGATGATGATGATATCCTGAAGGATGATGATATTGAGGAGTATTTTGAGGTTCTTAATATGCAGAGTAGATTCATCCCAAGGTGGAAGAAATTTGAGGAGCTTGATAGACCGTTGACCTTAACTCCTGTTAAATCGTCTATTGAGAAAGCTCCTAATCTTGAGCTCAAACCTTTACCCGAGCATTTATGTTATGCTTATTTGGGTGAAGGTAATACTTTACCCGTGATCCTTTCTTCTTTGTTGTCTGATGTACAGGTTGAGAAGGTGTTGCGGGTATTGCGAGAGCACAAAAGAGCTATTGGCTGGACTATTGCTGATATTAGAGGGATTAGTCCTTCTTTCTGCATG
This sequence comes from Petunia x hybrida, assembly GCA_037355625.1. Lineage (NCBI taxonomy): Eukaryota > Viridiplantae > Streptophyta > Magnoliopsida > Solanales > Solanaceae > Petunia > Petunia x hybrida. The sequence continues at coordinate 341,438 of JBBBVM010000695.1, read as the reverse complement.
CACAAAATTCTCTTGGAGGAAGATCATAAACCATCCATAGAGCAGCAGAGGAAGCTAAATCCAATTATAAAGGAGGTGGTGAAGAAAGAAGTCATCAAGTGGCTGGATGCTGGTATTATTTTTCCTATCTCTGACAGCAAGTGGGTGAGTCCAGTGCAATGTGTTCCTAAGAAGGGGGGCATGACAGTGGTGAAGAATGAGCACAATGAGTTGATTCCTACAAGAACTGTTACAGGGTGGCGAATTTGCATTGACTATAGGAAGCTGAACAATGCCACCAGGAAAGATCACTTCCCACTTCCCTTTATTGATCAGATGCTGGATAGACTTTCAGGGCATGAATATTACTGTTTCTTGGATGGGTATTCGGGCTACAATCAAATTGTGATAGCCTATTAAGACCAAGAGAAGACCACTTTTACTTGTCCATATGGCACCTATGCATTTAGGAGGATGCCATTTGGGTTGTGTAATGCCCCGGGGACTTTTCAGCAGTGCATGATGGCTATTTTCACTGACATGGTGGAAAAATTTGTGGAGGTATTTATGGATGATTTTTCAGTGGTTGGTGACTCTTTTGATGACTGTTTGAGAAATCTTAATGCTGTGCTGAGCCGTTGTGAAGAAACAAATCTTGTGCTGAATTGGGAAAAATGTCACTTTATGGTTCAAGAAGGCATAGTACTTGGGCACAAGGTGTCAAAGCAAGGGATTGAGGTTGATAAAGCAAAGATTGAGGCCATTGAGAAATTACCACCACCTATCTCTTTTAAGGGGGTGCGTAGTTTCTTGGGACATGCAGGGTTCTATAGGCGTTTCATAAAGGACTTCTCCAAAATTTCTACTCCCTTGTGCAAATTGTTGGAGAAGGATGTGAAATTTGTGTTTAATGATGCTTGTCTAAAGGCATTTGAGGAGTTGAAGAAAAGGTTGGTGACCGCACCAATCATCATTGCTCCTGACTGGTCTTTACCGTTTGAATTGATGTGTGATGCGAGTGATAATGCTATTGGGGCTGTTCTAGGCCAAAGAATTGGAAGAATCTTTCACTCCATCTATTATGCAAGCAAGACGCTTGATGCAGCCCAGTCAAATTACACCACCACTGAGAAGGAGTTGCTAGCCGTAGTTTATGCTTTTGATAAGTTCAGATCTTATTTGGTTGGCACTCATGTTGTTGTCTACATTGATCATGCCGCAATCCGGTATTTGTTTGAAAAGAAGGACTCCAAGCCTAGACTCATTAGATGGGTTCCCCTATTGCAAGAGTTTGATGTTGAAATTCGAGACCGCAAGGGGACTGAGAATCATGTTGCTGATCATTTGTCAAGGCTGGAGAATAGAGATCATGTAGATGAAGGGCCCGAGATTAAAGAGGTATTTCCTGATGAGCAACTTTTTGCTCTTGATGCAGCTGAGGTGCCATGGTATGCTAACATGGTAAATTTACTTGTGAGTAATGTGTATCCCCCTGGGGCAACTGCTGAGCAGAAGCGTAAACTCCTTCATGAGAGTAGATTTTATGTGTGGGATGAGCCCTATTTGTACAAGATATGAGTTGATCAACTAGCTAGGAGATGCATTCCAAAGGAAGAAGTAGAGCCGATTCTACAGAGCTGCCATTCCTCTCCTTATGGTGGCCACCTTGGTGGAGATCGAACAGCTGCAAAGGTACTCCAGTCTGGTTTCTTTTGGCCTACTTTATTTAGAGATGCTCACGCCTTAGTGAAGCAATGTGATCGTTGCCAAAGAACGGGGACTATTACTAGGCATCACGAGATGCCTTTGAACAATATCTTGGAGATTGAGCTGTTTGATTGTTGGGGTATTGATTTTATGGGTCCATTCCCACCTTCTATGGGCCATAAGTACATCCTAGTAGCAGTTGATTATGTGTCCAAATGGGTGGAAGCTATTGCACTTCCAATAAATGATGCGAGTGTGGTGGTGAAGTTTGTGAAGAAGAATATTTTCACTCGTTTTGGGACACCGCGGGCTATAATCAGTGATGAAGGTACGCACTTTTGTAACCGGTTGTTCAATAAATTGTTGGCTAAGTATGGGGTTCGCCACAAGGTGGCTGCTGCTTATCATCCCCAAACTAGTGGCCAAGTGGAAGTGTCTAATAGAGAGATCAAGCAAATCCTTGAGAAGACGGTGAATGCCTCGACGAAGGATTGGGCTATGAAGTTAGATGATGCTCTCTGGGCCTATCGAACCGCATTCAAAACACCTATTGGAACCTCTCCATATAGGCTTATTTATGGTAAGGCCTGTCACTTGCCGGTTGAATTAGAGCATAAGGCGTATTGGGCAATTCAAAAGCTCAACCTTGATATGGCTTTAGCGGGTGATAAGAGGATGCTCCAATTGCATGAACTTGAAGAGTTCCGTTTCCATGCGTATGAAAATGCAAAACTATAGAAGGAACGGACAAAGAAATGGCATGATAAGCACATTGAGCGTCGTTCTTTTGAGCCCGGGCAGCTTGTATTGTTGTTCAACTCGAGGTTGAAATTATTTCCGGGCAAGTTGAAGTCGAGATGGTCGGGGCCTTTTGAAGTTGTTCGTGTTACCGCACATGGAACTGTTGAATTGAGAGCCCCGGATTCTGAGAACACATTTTTGGTTAATGGTCAACGGGTGAAACGTTATTGGGGAGGTGCGGTGAATCACCGCACCTCAATTACTTTGAGGGACCCTTGATCCATACCCGTCGTGCCACGACGTTAAATTAGGCGCTTCTCGGGACGCAACCCGAGTTTGTCCTTGTAATAGTTTAGTAATTTTTGTTTTATAGTGTCACATAGTTTGTTGTTTTTGTGTGTCGTTTTTGTAGGAATCGGGTGAGCTAAAAATGGTGAAATTAATGCATTGAGGGATACGGGACATCTCGAGATAGTTCCCGCGCTTGGGGTTGCACTTGGAATCAAAAATCGGTGCGAAAAAAACGTGCTCGGGCGCGTTCGGGAGTGCCCCGCGCCTCCCAAAGCGCCAAATAAAAGCTGAAGAAAAGAAGCCTGGCGCGTTGGGAAGCGCCCCGCGCCCCCCACTGCGCCAAGGCAAGCAGAATGTGGGAAATCTTGCACGCATTAAGGCCGCGCCGCGGGGCCTATCGTGCCCGGCTATTTTTTTTGTAAGTTTCCGGGTCAAACGGGTTTTGACCCGCGACCCGGTACCCCCATCCCCTTATGCCCGATCCTAACACCTAATTCTTCACTATTTTCACTCCAATTACTCTCTAATCACTCACCAATTCACCTCTAACACTTGGAATCATTCCAAATCTTGTGCAATCCACTCTAACACATTCAAGTAAGTCAATTCTTCCCTTATTCTCTTCATTAACATGTAAGTTGCACTTATTCTTGTTCATGGGTGATTTCTTAGCTAGTTACAAGTTTACTCATAAAATTCATTCTTGTTATGCTTAAATTGCTAATGGTGCTAGATAGATGACTTGTGACTTGTAAAAAGAGATCTCCCAACAATTTGGGAGGGTTGGCACATTCCAAAACTCATTGAAATTGCTAGTTTCAAAAAGTGCACACCAAGTGTTTGTGAAAAAGCCTCAATGATAAAAATTAAATAACATTGTGAATTCTTGAGCAGCAATGCATTCCTTAGGCTTCTAATTGACATTAGGTGTTGCACACACATAAGAATTGATCATGAGGCACCCACACTAGCTTAATCTTGAAAATTCAAAAACGTGGCATACTTTGCCCGAAGCTAGTTTTGCTTAAGTGTGGGGTTGCTCGTGCCATTGAGTTGAGTGCTTGACACATAGAATGTGTGATAAGTGTGGGGTGGTACCCCACCAATTGAGCTTGCATTGTATAGTTTTGGTGCCTATCTATCCATCTCACATTGATCTTTTGTTGTTGTATAGGTAACATGGTGACTACTCCTTTGCCAAGCAAGAGCTCTTCCTCCGCTGCGGGCCCGAGGAGAACACTTCAAGCCGGGCCTTCCACCACAAAGCAAAAGGGCAAGGCACCGGCCAAGCCCAAGGCCAAATCAAAGGCTAAAGGCAAGGCTAAGATTCCTAAGGACGCGGTGCCGATACCACGTCCCGGAGGAAAGACCCGCTATGGCATCCCGTTTGTAAAGAAAGGTGAATGTCAAACATGGTATAAGAGTGTACGGCTTGCGGGGTACATACCCGAGCAAGTCATTGATAAAAGACGGGTGATGCAAAAATTTAGAAGTGTGGCCGAGGCGATCATTGCTCTAAAGTGGGACTCGGTGTTTGAGAGTCCGGGGCACGCCAACTTGGATTTGGTGCAAGAATTATATGCCAACTGGGAGCCGGAGGAAGCATGGAAGGAGGATGATATGGTGACAGTGCGGGGAGTGAAAGTGAAGTTGGATCCTACGGCATTGAATGCCTTTTTGGGGGTCGAGGACCCCGACTATGATGATATGAAGGAGTACATCAAAAAGCCTGATTACAAGGCTCTGCGAGACACATTATGTGGCGAGGGCTCCACCCACAAGTGGGAGCGCACTGCCACCGGAAGACACAAGTTCATGTACTTCTCGCAGTTTCTTAAACCGGCCCGTGTGTGGATGCGGTTTATCAATGCACGTATACTACCATCTTCCCATTATTCCGAGGTCACCAAGACTCGGGCGTGCATGGTGTACTTCTTTATGCCTGGAAGGCCGGTGAACATAGGCTACTACATGTTGCGCGTGATGAAAGAGCAACGGAAGTCCGATTCATGTAGTCGCTTATACTTTGGGAACATCTTGACCCGCTAATTGGAGCAGTCTGGCGTCCCCGTAGATGAGATTGGGGATCGCATTGTCCCTAACATAGGGAAGCCTTTTGATATTGCTTCGGTCAAGGGTGTGACCACTACTGCGCCGGTGAAACTGACGGTAGATGAGTGGCGGGAGGCAGACGCCAACTTGACTGCGCGTCAGTACTTGATGATGGAGGAGATGGCCCGACGGTCGGACGTAGATTTTGCTGCTATTGATCGCGTTGTCCCTCTACTAGAGACCTCGAAGGGTCTGCTAAGCAGGACTCGAGCTAGAGAGGTGTCTCCGGAGGAGGATGAGGACACGGATTCAGATGTTGTTGCTAACGATCCGGACAGTGAGGTCGAGGCGACTGATGCTGAGGGCGGTGGCTCTGATGAGGAGGAGGATTAGGTCCACACTCCGGCGCACATTTCAGGGCAGTTTTCTTGTACTTTTACTTTTGCACTTACTTCTTTGTCGCACTAGGACATTGCTTAGTTTAAGTGTGGGGTGGGGTACTGCCCTTTATCTATTTTTGAGGTTAGGATGCATGTACCATAGGATTTTTCTTTTGTCACTTGACTTTATTTTGATTTATTTCTTAGTTTAATATATGAAAAAAAAATTAGAAAACCAATGAAAAAAATTCCAAAAAGATTTTCCTTTTAGTTTTATTAGTGGTATATGTCATCCACCCCGTGGTTTTTCTTATGGCCTCGGTTCTTTTACACGGGGAGGCCTTTGAACCGGGTAGTATTTTTATTTTTAGGATTAGGATAGTTAGTTGTAGATGACCCTAGACGAAGGAAAAAGGTAAAATGCTAGGTGCCTTTGATTTGTTTGATACCGGTGGACTTGAACTTGATTGCATGTGCTATTTGTGGTGTCCTTGGGTTTTAATTTGATGCATGCCTAGGAAAAACATGGAATGACCACCTTGAGATGCTTGAGTCCGCTTGCTTGACTTGATTGTGAACTTTTGTGCATGAATGCTTAAATTTCCACACGTTGCATTCTAGATGCTTAGTTGAGAGTTGTTGATGGAAACTTTTTGTGTGGACCATGTGCGATGTGTGTGTGAGGTACGTTCTTGTTTACTCCATGTTGCATGTTAATGTCTAGAACTTGCCCCGTGTGTGTGCAAAGCGAAATCCTAGGTTCGCTCTAGTCGGGAAATGATACAAGGCCTTCTTTTGATTTGCCTACCCTTACATATATACCTTGAAAAAAAATTGTTGTTGTGATTTCTTTGACCTTTTTTGTTGGTACCCACACCCCGAGCCTACCCATTTGTTCTAAATTGACTCTTTTGGCCCTTACTCCTTAAGCACTTTATTGATATTGTGTAGTTGATTGGAGTTGTGGTTGGAGTTTGGGAGGTTTTTGAGTGGAGCTAATGAAGAGGGATTATTGTAAAATTTGTGAAGTAGTGAAAAGCATTGGCAAGGTTGGATGAAATTGAAAAAAGAAAAGAAAAAATAGCAAAGTTGAAAAAGAAAAGAAAAAAAAATTGTGGAAAAAGAAATAAAAAGAGAAAAAGATATTCATTCCTTTCTAGTGTGTGCTTAATAGAAAAATGCTACTTGTGAGAAGGTGTATGTGTAGAAGTGTTGGTTGGGTGGCTTGATGAGATTGATGCTTAACTTGAATGTGATGTATTAAAGTGCTTAGGGAGGTAGTCACTATTACCATATGTATCCTACCCGCCCCTTAGCCTACATTACGACCTTTCTAAAGTCCTAGTTAAGCCCGATTGGAGTGAGCTTACATTAGTGGAGTCCTACACTACGGGCAAGCCTATGGTACGTTGTGTGTGACATGTGAGACTTTCATGAGAGTGAGTGAATTCATTTGTATTTCCCTTGTTCTATTCATGATATTGATTTTGTGTGTGATTTTTGGGGGGCACTCTTTTGCTTCATATTGGTGAGGGCACGTGGTTTGCATGAAATAGGTGAAGTTGATGGTTCTTGATTGAGTAGATAGGTGTGATTTTGTGGGAGCATGGTTGCATTGAGTTGAGTTTGTGCATTCGAGCTATTTTGGGGTGGTTGTTCTTATATTTTTTATCTTGATAATTTGTTGGCATGTTGTGGATCCATAGTAGTCATGTGTGCATTGGTTCAATGGTCGGTATCAACCATAGTCATAGGCAGACCTGTTTTACCTAGGTTGGGAAGTGAGATGTGACTTGCTCGAGGGCGAGCAAAGGTTCAAGTGTGGGGTGGTGATGTTTGGCATTTTATCCCAAGGTTTCCTTAATATTTCCGCATGTTTGAGCTTGTTTTGCACTCGTTTGATAGTTTGTTAATGTGGTTTTACACTAATTTGATGCCGTGCGTGTGTAGGTTGTTACGCAGTGCATTTGGAGCTTTTTGGAGCTTGATTGAGCATGAGTTGATTGGAAGATGATTGAGGATTGGATTGAGCACACGAGGGCACGACACGAGTACGATTTCGGACCAAGGAAGAAGGCGATTTGGCTGGGCGCTTTGGGGCACGTGGTGCGCCAGTTATAGCGCCCAGTGCCCCAGTGCTATACCTCACGTGGGGCGCCCCAAAAGCGCCCGGAATTCGACGGGGTCTGCTTGTTTGGGCGCTTTACGAGGCGCGGGGCGCCCGTTATAGCGCCCCTTGTGCGGTTTTTCACTTCCTATTCCGTCTAGTATTGGGTCTAACTTATTACTAGGTGTTTGTAAACACTATAAATAGTCTTTTACTTAGTTTTTGAAAAGGAGTTGATACTTTGGAGCAATATTGAGAGCAACATACTCATTGAACAAGGGTTTATTCCTAATCTTTCATCTATTACATCATTTACTTCATTATTACACCAAATTCTTGCCTTGTGATTATGAATATGTGTGGCTAAACTTTACGTTCTAGGGTTAGAGTATTACATGAAAGTTGATTGTTTGAAGGTTGATTCCCATTGATTGAATCCCATAACGGGTTACTTATTCTTTCTTGATTTCACATGTGTAATTGTTAGAGCTCGATAATTATACATCATCTATGGTTTTTGGATTGAACTCGAAAGAGGGAATTCAATTACGTAATAAGAAAGAATAGAACTAGTTTGTGAACCCGGGCATCGGGGAACCAATTTGTGAGTAGGATAGACATATACTTGCTTGCCTAGTTTAACTCATTACATGAGTCGTTAATGCGTGCATGCGATTTAACCCATAGACATATAGGGATTGAAGTAGCTTGCATAGACTGTGAAGAACTGAAAGGTTTTCACAGTTACATTTACCTTGTCAGATAGTAACCCGGGATTTAAGAAGTGGAATCAATTGGATACATCAACTGGATTGTTCGTAACTCTGACCCTGGACCGTCCTCTTAAAATTGTTAACAACCAAAGTATTTCACCTTGCTTGACTACAAATCTAGCACTTTAATTACTGCGTTTTAGTTATAAAAACTCTTACAACCAAAGAAAAAGATCCCTGAGTAGTTTGTAGGAATTGTTTACGAAGTATTAGTCTGCTTAGTCTTCGTGGGAACGATATTCGATTTATCACTTTATTACTTGTCGACCGCGTATACTTGTGTGTGCGTTGGGAGCAGCACTCCTCCCTTTTGAATCAATCTAATTGTTTAGTTTGATTCGTTCCTTCTTCTATTTCTATTCTCCCCCATCCCTATTTTTCTTCTATCGTGTTTACTTTGTTGCTTCCGTTACTCGTTATTTGCTTCCGTGATTTCACCCGTATCATCTTGGTATCAGAACAAGGCTCGGGATTTGTTCTTACAAACCCTTGATCCTTGTTCATCCTATTTATACTTTATTGTTATTGTGTTTATGTTCTTGAGAAAAGAAGAAAAACAAAAAAATTGAAAAATTTCACAAAAATTGGTGGAACTTGTTGGATTGGAACACCCATTCATTGAAAATCATTGGGGTTTGTTCCTTGTTGGAAACCCATTCTTTTGGTACCCTAAACACTTGATTTGAAGTTGAATCACAAAACTTGAAAATTTGAAACCCTTTGAAAATTTGAAAAGTTGAAACCCTAGCTTGAAAGATGATGAACATGGTGATTTGATTGTTATTGATTGGGGTTAGCTAAAAATCATTGGGGTTTGATCCTTGTGGTTGAATATACGTTTGGGTACCTTCGGATTGCTAAAACAACGTGAGAATCGTCGGATTTTTAGGTTCAAAACCAAGAAAACACGAAGTAAAACTGTGCTGAAAATTGCAGAAGGCGGAGCGCCTAAGCATAGAGGCGGAGCGCCTCAACTTGGTGAGCTCTCTGGATTTTTGGGAGGCGTAGCGCCTAGCTCAAGAGGCGGACCGCCTACCCCCTGCTAATTTGTTCAGGGCGGCCGCCCACTCTGAAGAGGCGGAGGGCCTCAATTTCTGGGCGGAGGGCCTTACACCTGAAGCCTTTTTCGGGTAGTTTCCTTGTAGGATTTCGCTTGTTCTTTACTTCCGAACTTCTTGGTTAGTGTTCCTAAGGTATTAGTCCTACTTTATTAACACTAATCTTTGATCCTTTAGGGTGTTATGTGTCTCGGAGTCTTTACTTAAAGTCGTAGATCTTACTTGCTTCAAGTGCGCATTAAATTAGCTTCCGTACATCGAGTCACTTAAACTCCATTCCGAACCATTACTTGGGTGCATTAGTTGTTTGATCTTGCCATTGTGATTACTAAGAGACAAGAAAATTTTTAGTGGAAAAAGGCTTGAGTAGTGAGAACAATAGAGTGAGGTCATAAAAGCCAACGACCTTGAGTGTATACACGAGTGGAAAGAAAATTGAGTGATATCTTTTGAGTGATACACGTGAGGGAGTGAATTTGTGAGGTCCTTGACTCTTTTGTTACAACTATGGCATCGAATGACGATTGTGGAGGGTATGACTCATGCGGAGATGATGGAGACTATGGTTCCTATGATGGTGATGATGGGTATTGCTATGACGATTCGGGAAACCAAGGCTCATATGATGATGAAGCGCGTCACTATGTTGAATATGAAGATGAAGAAGACTATGGGGCTTCCGAAAACGAATGTGAAGAATCTTATGCTCCAAGTCAAGAATATGAAGATAGTAACGCTTCAAGGTATGATGATCCTACTTACTCTTCTTGTGATGAATTTGAACATGATGATAGTGACGTAGAGAGAATTGATGATGAGGTGGATTATGAGAATTGTTCATTTTCATCTTCTCTTGATGTTGCTTGTGGTGAGCAAGGGAGTAGTAGAGGTCCTTCCATTAGTATGGGAGGAGGTGGTGGTTGTTCCGTAGGAAGGGAGAAGCTTGCCTATTCTACTTATGCTAAACGGCTTGATGCTTCTAACTCCCATGTGAAGGGTGGAATGAGAAATGGTGTTGCTCTTACCGTGGTTGGAGTACATTGTTCTAATAGTAGTGGTAGGAGTGGTGCTATGGGCTATGGAACCAAGGCGAGAGGCAATTATGGGTTCCATAATGGTACTCCTTCCTCGACTTTCAACAACACTTCTAATGTTGGAAGGGTGACGGGAAGTGGAGGTTATTCTAGTGGTGTTGCCACTAGTGGAGGGATAAGGAGAACCCAACTTGGGGATGATGGTTTTCTTGGAGTTGATCCTATACAAGACATGTGTGAATGTAGGTTCATTTTTGAGGTGAATGGTAGTGGATGATGCTTGCTCAAGGTTAGTGAAGCCTATGCTAATTTTGTTAACGTCTCTTGGGTTAATAGGCTAAAGATACCATTCTACAAATTGAAATATCCTTATGAGTATCAAGGTGTTTGGGTTACTAGTGAAGCTCGGTTACTCATATCTCATGAGAGTTACAAGGAATATATTTGGTGTGATGTGTGTCCCATGGAGCATTATGGTGTTTGGCTAGGACAACCGTGGTTGCAAGGCAAGAGGGTGCGGTATGATCTCGTGAAGGATGTGTACAAAGTGAGCAAGGGGCAAAGAACTTATGACATTGAACCTTGCCGGGCAAAGTTTAAGTTCTATCCTAGTACATTTTCTTGGCCTATGCAAAAGGGAAAGGAGCAAGTATCCCAATCCAAGGATGCAAGGAAGCAAACAAGAAGTCCTACAATCACAAGCAACTATGGGACTAGTGCAAGAAAAGAGTTGACAATTGTCAACAAGGTGAACCCAAAGCCACAAGCTCCAAAGCCAAGTGGTTCACCTACAAAGAAGAAAGAGACATCAAGTGATGAGTCTCTTAGTCCTAAATTCCGGGTTGATGTTAAAAGTCCACCTACTCCGGCTATGGGTATTCTTGGGCCTCGTCCCAATTCACCCAAATTTGAGAGACCAAAGATTGAGAGGAGTAAGGGAGTGACCTGTGACATTCCTCGAGTGGAAAAATGAGAGGATGTGTTGAGTGATGTGAGTAGGATGTCACCACCTGCATCAACATCCGACTTTGAAAATAAAATGAGGGAAAAGAAAGAGGGATAAAGAATCATTGAGAGTGAGGACACCCCTTATTCTAACCTTAACCCTTTATCTTTTTCTTCTACTTGTGTTAGCTCTTGTGTAGGTACTCTTGGAGGCAAACCGATGGAGCCTCAATCATGTTCCAAGATTGAAGGACAAGGTGAAGAAGATCTTCAATGTAAGCTTCAAGGAGAAGAAACAACTCATGACACTTCAACTGCATTGAGTGAGCTAGGTGGCCACTCAAAGGTAGGTGAAAGTTCTTCCCTTGGAAATGTTACTTACTTGTCTTATGATGGTGTTTGTGAAAACTCAACACTAGTTGATGATTTGTATGAATACAATGTGTTTGCAACTAGTGTAGAGTCAAATGGTCAACTTGTGTGTGATTGTGAACCATTAGTTGAGAGGAATGATAACCCACATCATGATGTGAGCTCGGTTATCATTGAACCTCTCACTAGTGAAGAATGTGAAGTTGACCTTGATTTTGACCCTTGTTATGACACCCCACCTATATTTGATATAGGGGAAGACGAGATGAATGAATATCCTATTCTTTCCCTTGATGAGTTGCTTTCTAATGGTGGACCTATGTGTTGTAGTGAGGTTGGTAGTGACCTTGAGGAGTTCCTAGTGAATGAGATGGACCGAATTGTTTTCAATGACTCCTCGGGGGAGAGTGAAGAACCTAGTCTTGATACCATGCTTTGGGGTTACCATGAATTTGAGGTGCATGCTTTTACATTTCCATTGTGTGACGATAATCTCATTTGTGGTAGCAAATTGTATCAGACTAGGATTGGTAATAGAATAGAACCTCCATGGTTTGAAAGGTTAGACTCTATGGACGATCCATTATTTGGAGCTCCAAATAAGATGAGTGGTCTTGATATTGGTTGTGTTGAACCATCTTCTAGTAGTCCTAACCTTCATTGTGTGGACTATAATGATGAAGGACATATTTTGGAGACCTTTCTTTGGAGTTTGTCAAGTGAGGGAGATTGTCTTGGAGTTGAATTTGGAGGTGAGGAAGCCACTCTTGGTGTGTGTGAGAGTGCTTCCAAGAAGGGGAGTGGAGTATTTGATGTTAGTTGCCAATTGAACTATTTTGTTTACTCCACCCCATATGTTGATCACACCTTGGGTGTTGAGCATGCCAAAGCCAATGTGTCACATTGGGATAATATTAATTTGAAGGCTTGGTGTGTTGGTCATAAGCTTAGGGGTCATAGGGAATTTGATTGCTATATCTTGCATGTTCCATATCCTATTGATCTCTTTGCTTGTTCTTGTGTTGGGTGCACTTTCCTTTGGAGTCAAGCACTTGTTGTTTCCTTTGGAGACATAAGCTTTTTACTGGTTATTGATGCTTGGCTCTATCACAAGAGTGTGTTTTCCCATACTTTTGACACTAACCTACTCTTGTAGTGGGAAGCTTTGTTTGTGCTTGCTTTGAATGTAGTCTTGATGGTTTGATTTCGAGGACAAAATCCTTTCAAGAAGGGGAGGATGATGCGGGGCAAATTGGAGCCAAAGCACCAACCATCAAGAGCCAAGCTTGAGAGCACAAGGAAGGGTGCGAGGATGCAAGGGCAAGAGCTTCGGAGATGATTCAAAGGCCACAAGGAGCAAAGAGAAGAGCCCAAGACTGCTTAGGCAGCGGAACACCGGTGCTCCACCACACAAACAGCAGCCAGGTGGACCGCCCACTTCACTAGGCGGACCGCCTACTTGGAATCAAGCCTTTGGATCTCTGGCCGCCTACTTTTGAGGCGGACCGCCTACTCTGGGCGCCTACTCTTAGGCGGGGCGCCTGTTTTGCCTAGTTTTGGACGGGATTTGGACATGTAATCCCTATTTTGGCCGTACGAGTCTTGTATTGCTTTTATATCACTTGAGGGATTTTTAGACATTACATTAGGAGTGTGGAACACCCATAAATACCACATTTAGTCATTTTCTTTCATTAGCTAGTTTTTAAGATAGAATACGCTTGGCCATTGTTGTTGAAGCTTGAGCTTCATGTATCTCTTACGTTGAATCCATGGTGGATCTCTGCTAGTGTGACTCCCGTTTAATGGTTCAAGTCTCTCCTCCCTTTTGAATCAATCTAATTGTTTAGTTTGATTCGTTCTTTCTTCTATTTCTATTCTCCCCCATCCCTATTTCCTTCTATCGTGTTTACTTTGTTGCTTCCGTTACTCGTTATTTGCTTCCGTGATTTAATGATGCGGGGAAAATTGGAGCCAAAGCACCAACCATCAAGAGCAAAGCTTGAGAGCACAAGGAAGAGTGTGAGGACGCAAGGGCAAGAGCTTCGGAGATGAATCAAAGGCCACAACGAGCAAAGAAAAGCACCCAGGACTGCTTAGGCAGTGGAGCACCGGTGCTCCACCACACAAACAGCAGCCAGGCGGACCGCCTACTCCACTTGGCGGACCGCCTACTTGGAATCAAGCCTCTGGATCTCTGGCCGCCTACTTTTGAGGCGGACCGCCTACTCTGGGCGCTTACTCTGAGGCGGGGCACCTGTTTTGCCTAGTTTTGGACGGGATTTGGACATGTAATCCCTATTTTGGCTCTACGAGGCTTGTATTGCTTTTATATCATTTGAGGGATTTTTAGACATTACATTAGGAGTGTGGAACACCTATAAATACTACACTTGGTCATTTTCTTTCATTAGCTAGTTTTGAAGATAGAATTGAGAAGATAGAATACGCTTGGCCATTGTTGTTGAAGCTTGAGCTTCATGTATCTCTTACGTTGAATCCATGGTGGATCTCTGCTAGTGCGACTCCCGTTTAATGGTTCAAGTCTCTCCTCCCTTTTGAATCAATCTAATTGATTTGTTTGATTCTTTCTTTCTTCTATTTCTATTCTCCCCCATCCCTATTTTCCTTCTATCGTGTTTACTTTGTTGCTTCCGTTACTCGTTATTTGCTTCCGTGATTTAATGATGCGGGGAAAATTGGAGCCAAAGCACCAACCATCAAGAGCCAAGCTTGAGAGCACAAGGAAGGGTGTGAGGATGGAAGGGCAAGAGCTTCGAAGATGAGTCAAAGGCCACAAGGAGCAAAGAGAAGCGCCCAAGACTGCTTAGGCGGTGGAGAACCGGTGCTCCACCACACAAACAGCAGCCAGGCGGACCGCCTACTTCACTTGGCGGACCGCCTACATGGAATCAAGCCTCTGGATCTCTGGCCGCCTACTTTTGAAGCGGACCGCCTACTCTGGGCGCCTACTCTGAGGCGGGGCGCCTGTTTTGCCTAGTTTTGGACGGGATTTGGACATGTAATCCGTATTTTGGCCCTACGAGGCTTGTATTGCTTTTATATCATTTGAGGTCTTTTTAGACATTACATTAGGAGTGTGGAACACCTATAAATACCACACTTAGTCATTTTCTTTCATTAGCTAGTTTTTAAGATAGAATAGGCTTGGCCATTCTTGTTGAAGCTTGAGCTTCATGTATCTTATACGTTGAATCCATGGTGGATCACCGCTAGTGTGACTCTCGTTTAATGGTTCAAGTCTCTCCTCCCTTTTGAATCAATCTAATTGTTTAGTTTGATTCGTTCTTTCTTCTATTTCTATTCTCCCCCATCCCTATTTTCCTTCTATCGTGTTTACTTTGTTGCTTCCGTTACTCGTTATTTGCTTCCGTGATTAGATGATGCGGGGAAAATTGGAGCCAAAGCACCAACCATCAAGAGCCAAGCTTGAGAGCACAAGGAAGGGTGTGAGGATGCAAGGACAAGAACTTCGGAGATGAGTCAAAGGCCACAAGGAGCAAAGAGAAGAGCCCAAGACTGCTTAGGCAGTGGAGCACCGATGCTCCACCACACAAACAGCAGCCAGGCGGACCGCCTACTTCACTTGGGGGACCGCCTACTTGGAATCAAGCCTCTGGATCTCTGGCCGCCTACTTTTGAGGCGGACCGCCTACTCTGGGCGCTTACTTTGAGGCTGGGCACCTGTTTTGCCTAGTTTTGGACGGGATTTGGACATGTAATCCCTATTTTGGCCCTACGAGTCTTGTATTGCTTTTATATCATTTGAGGGATTTTTAGACATTACATTAGGAGTGTGGAACACCTATAAATATCACACTTAGTCATTTTCTTTGATTAGCTAGTTTTTAAGATAGAATAGGCTTGGCCATTCTTGTTGAAGCTTGAGCTTCATGTATCTCTTACGTTGAATCCATGGTGGATCACCGCTAGTGTGACTCCCGTTTAATGGTTCAAGTCTCTCCTCCCTTTTGAATCAATCTAATTGTTTAGTTTGATTCGTTCTTTCTTCTATTTCTATTCTCCCCCATCCCTATTTTCCTTCTATCGTGTTTACTTTGTTGCTTCCATTACTCGTTATTTTCTTCTGTGATTTGACCCGTATCACATTTAAACCACATCAATTAGTAGGGTCTGACATATTCCAGGAACAAATCATACCAGAATCTCGCCCCTCTATCGCAATTGATTTTTAATAGAAACAATATCCAAGGAAACTATGGAAACATGATATTACAAACCATTTCCAGATCGATCGGAAGAATCAAATCTTACTCACATATAAGGGAAGAAGAAATACATGGGTCTACTACATCGGATGCCTCAGCATCCTGCTAGACTGGCAGTTCATATAACTGTCTCTGCAGCTAACTTGAGCCACTACCCTGATAATCACCTTCTGAAGAACCACTTCCACTACGCTCTCAACCACTACTGGATGGTGACATTTCTATGGCTGATTAAGATCTAAATAAAATTCCTACGACTGGGCAGGTGCCTGATGACGAGAGAAAAGACGACTGCCTACTTTCCGGAGTAAGGGAAAACTCCTCAAAGGATAACCAGACTCACGACAACGATAACACATTTCCCCGAAAATGGAAGCTGGACAAATTGTTGATAACTACAAAGAGAAAACTGAGTCTAATGTTGATGAAATACTCGCGCACTCTAAGAATCACGTGACACAAGCTGAGATAACCTGGAAGGTGACCTCCCAAAATAATCCGAACTCTTACCTTCAAATGAGGTATGGTGTCCACCAGGGCCGCGGGATTTCTCACTCTCTCGCTCTAACTCTTCCCGCTCTAACTTATGGTATGCCTCGTACCTTCGAGAAATATCAACGACGACATCAAATGAAGTCCCAACCTCAATTTCTCGAGTCATCCGGGATCTCAAGGAAGGAGAAAGGTCATCAATAAATCTTTGAATCTCTCGAAGGCTCATGGACTAGTTCTAATGCATATTCAGCCATTCTATAGAATTCAATCTCATATTCTAAAACCAACAGGCTAACCGACAGGCTACCCTGTCTAATCTACTCAAACTGGCGACACTCTTCATCTCGCTCGCTACTCGAAAGAAACTTTTCTACGAATCTAGAAGAAAAATCGAACCAATAAAAGAGAGGCCCACCAATTCAAGGCTGGACCCCTGAAACTGGAAAGATGAATAATCAACACCATACCGCTCGATATAATCAAGAGCCTGAAGGATACGCTGACAGCGTTGTATTTTAAAAATTTACGCAGGGATTATCTGATGCATGACTTAACAATATCGGAAGGTTCAATTGGGTAAAATAATGCAGCCTCTTCAGACACTCGGACAGAGCCACTACTCGGGCTAGCTAACCAGCCAGAATAACTAGAGGCACAATACATGCTGCTTCTGGAACATAAATTACTGGGGCAGCATCAGGGACTGGAACAGGAGCTCCCTGAGACCAAATGTCTCCATCTTCGGCAACTTGATAAGCTACCTAGTGAATAATAGGTTCTTGCGGTATCTGCGTCGCCAAGATTCTCGTAAAGCATCATAGAGAGCCAAGGGAACTACAAGGCCCTGCTCCCTTGCCCATCGCGAACTCCTATAGCTGGGGCCTCCATAATTGGATCGTCAGCACGATCCACAACTCTCGGGGCTTGAGTAGCTCTAGCCCCAGGCTAGACTACTTTATCCTGAACTCCTACCGTTTGTTGATTCGTCGCACGAGGGTTAACAATTACCACGAACGAATTAACGAAAATACTTTTGCATCCTAGATCGACGCAAGATCAGAAAAGAAGGAACTGAAACTTCCTAAATATCATCATAGCCTCTCGTAGATAAGTACGGACGTCAACATACCCATCAGCGAGACTCTACTAGACACTGTCTTAGTCTGGATAGGCTCTAAACCGGGCTCTGATACCAACTGACACAATCCGGAATCCGGCTAGGCCGTGATGGTACCCGACATCCTCCCCTAGACCCGTCGGGTGAACCCTTACCAATTAAATTAGGAAAATAAATATAATTCAATTCACAAATAAGAACAAGACTTAGAAAAAGCATAGACATACTGATATCTCTAAGCTGTATAAATGAAATTACAGCTGACTATCCAACATACTAGGTTTTGGGCTATCCAGACTAGACATCTAAGAGTAGGAAAGAAGGCAGATACTTCTTGAAGGGAGCGAAATGCAACTGAAATAATAAACAATAAACTGGTGGCCATCCGGAATAAAAGCTGGCGCACCCTGACAGCTGAAGTTGTGTTCGCTCCTTCACAACGTGGCGAACTCAATCCTGGAGCGAACCTGCCGAAACGAAATAGATAAACAAGAAACAAACAACAAACAAGGGTGAGTCAAAAGGACTCAATAAGTGGGGCAGGCTAGCCGCCTCAAAGAATAGGATAGCTAGCCAGGGAGAAAAGAAACAGATAAACCAAATTCCTCTTATTTAAATTATAAAAAGTCGGAGCCAGATAATAATCAGAAACACGTATGGAATTATAAACTCAACCAGGAATACGGGCCATAAACATATCAACAAATAAGCAATGCACTTATAAGCAGAACAATAGTTATGTACCACAAGTCTACACAATGGTATGAGATGAAATGAGATGAAATGAAATATGATGCAAAGGGTCACATGTTCCAAATGAATGGAGCGGAATCCTCCTGCTGACATATAATGCATATGAATGACATATAATGCATATGAATGCAATATGATACAATAATAACCCTTCACCGGCGCGGGACTCATCGACAGTTGGGAAGTAGATGACAACTTACAGCCAGAATACAATGCTCAGTTCCTCAATGCAATACCAACAACAAGACATAACATATAATATACAATGTAAATCCAAATCTAAGGCGTAATGAGTGCACCTATTGGCAGCTACACACGTAAAGAACACGTGGTAGAAAATCCACGAGGCCAAGTGCCTCCAAAGAAATAGATATAAACACTTACATTGTTCCAAAGCTAGCATTGCTAATCAACAACCGCTTTATCCTTTGGTTTCATTGTCAAACGATCCCACTCTATTCAATAAGTAGAAAAATATATCAAATTAAGCTAAAGGGTTCATTCCTTACGTCTTCGGGCAATCCGATTAGGAACCTGATACCCTATTCGCATACACAATACGTAGGCCAGGCTTATGTACAGGGTTTAAGGTCACATAACCAAATCCTAAATATATTAAATTTATATGTTGTCCATAACTCACTGAGTACGAATATATACTCAATTCCATTATCAGGGTCCAATTAACCCTTTAAACTATTAATTGAACTTATTAAAACAATGTCTAATATCCCAATTTTTACCGTCAAAATATATTCAAACACACGTAATAAACTCAAATAATATATTAAGATCATTACCTGAATGTTTCAGGGTAAAAATTCTATTTTTCTCTGGCTCTTTTCTCATTTTCTGGCATATTTTTCCTCTGCTTCGTTTCTGCTTCTCATTTCTGTTTCGTTTTTGTTTTCTATTCTAGTTTTTTCTTTAATGCTACAAGGAAATGCAGCCACCGCCATTGACCTTTCTTTTTCTTTCTTTTCCTTTTTCTTTTTTTCTTTTCTTTTAGTTTTCGTAACGCAAATTAAAATATAACCTTATGAAATTCGAAATGATCCCAAATTTTTCAAGCAAGCTATACAAAATATAGGTGACGTACTCATCAAGGCGGATCTCAAATCGGACTTCCGAAACTCAATATGCAAATTAAATGGAAAAAGGTCAAATTATTTAACTTTCGGCATTTTAGCGGAAACTAGCCGAACAACATCGAAATTCACTTTCGAACGTTTACAAAGTCACAAATAAGCATACGAACCTAATGGTGCTTTTGGATTTCAAATTGGAGCTCATTCGCCAAAACCGAGCTTGAAAATCTCTTTTTAATATTTATCGATAATAAAAATTGAAACCTTTTTCTGATGCCTACCAAACGAGGTCTGATTTAGCTTAAATTTTACAGATAAGTCCCAATGGACCTTACGAAGATTTTAAAATTATTGGCCCGCCAATCGGAGCCCTAACTTCCGAAACGACTGCCTAAGGTCGTTTCACAATGACCGCTACTCTCACATGGTGGTCCAAGATACCTATTCTCCAAATATCACTCCACAAGCAAGGGATCCCACTCATGATCTCCTAAGAAATTAACAATCAAGGGATGACACTCCAAGACCACTTGAAGATGAGTCCTTTCATGCACATGAGAATTATGACAATGACAATGACCCATTTCACTATCCGGGGGATGCACGACAAGGAGAAGCTAGGGGTCGAGGTGGTCGATTTGGGGGAGGTTACCAAGGAAAAGTGGATCGTGATGGGGCTACTATGACTATAGGGGTTATGGTGGACAACGGAGACATCAGGATGAAGATAGGGGTTGAACACTATCAAGATCAACCTACCTACCTTCCAAGGTGAGAGTGACCCGGATGAGTATTCGGAGTGGGTGGTCAAGACGGAAAGAATCTTTCAATCAAACAACATCCAAGATGCCACAAAGGTGAAGTATGCTATCACCCAATTTGAAAACTATGCTTCTACTTGGTAGGAGTCCAAACGAAAGCAAAGGGAAACACAAGGGCTCATTGCCAATGGGGGTTGGGCGGCTTTGAAAGCCATGATGGAAGCTCGGTTTCTACCTCCAAACTATGAAGATGAATTGATCAAAAAGTTCTATAATTTGAGGCAAGGAACCAAGGATATGACGGAGTATTTTGATGAATTTGAGAAGACTAGGACAAGGGCCAACGTGCTAGATGGTGACCGGTCTCTCATACCAAAGTTTTGTGGAGGTTTGAATAGGGAGATCTCTTCTCCAACGGAATTGCACCAGTTTGAAAGCTTGAATGATGCGTTCCAAGCGGCTCTCAAGGTGGAGAAAGGGCTCAAACTAGAAAAGTCCTTTGAATCCAAAAACATCCCTTCCACTTAGAACAAGGGGAGATATAATGTGAAAGCCTACACCCCATGGGACAAAGCAAAGGAGCCCAAGAGAGAGTTGAAAGGCAACTTTGAAAAAGCCAAGCCCAAAGAAGAGCCAAAAGTGGGAGGTAATAAAGCTAAACTTGATAGCTTGTCTAACATTCAATGCTATATGTGTAATGGTCGAGGCCACATGATGCGATATTGTCCAAATAGGAGAACTATTATTGCTTTGGGTGATGGGGGGCTATGAAATGGGTGGTAGTGATGATGAGGAGATAGATGATGATTTTGAGGAGCCTTTGGTAGGTTAGCAATTAGATGATGTATATGCTACTCTTGTGATGAGAAGAATAATGGGGGTGCAAGTGAAGGAAGAGTCGAGTCAAAGGAAGAATTTGTTCCATGCGTATCGTAAGGTTCAAGGGACTACTTGCTCTCTAATTATTGATAGTGGTAGTTGTGTCAATGTGGTGAGCGCCACTTTGATTGAGCAACTCAAACTACCCACTAGAAAGCGCCCACAATCTTACAAGCTCCAATAGTTGAATGAGTGTGGTGAGCTAAAGGTGACTAAACAAGCCTTGATTAAATTCAAGACTGGGGACTGCCATGATGAGCTTTTATTTGATGTGGTTCCTATGCAAGCTTGTCATATCTTGCTTGGTAGGCTTGGCAATATGACCGCTTGACAAGGCATGATGGCAAAACTAACAAGTATGCCTTGGAAGTGGGGGGTCGGATGTTTGTTCTCAACCCATTGACCCCGGCGCAAGTGAGTGAGGGTTATAGCAAGATGAGGGAGTTGAAGTTGAAAAGAAAGAAAGAATAGAAAGAGGGAGATGTGGAGGATGGGAGAGTAGGAGTTTTCACACAAAAGAGTGAGGAAACAAAAGAGGGAGTGAGCTTGTTTTTGTCTAGGAAGGAGTGTTTGAAAGATGTGGAGGAAGGAGCACCCATGATTCTCCTCCTGCACAAGGACCTTGTTTTGCTTACTAATGAACTAACCCCTTATTTGCCTAGTTCTATTTCTTCTCTTTTGCAAGGTTATGAAGACATCTTTCCCGAGGAGTTGCCTAGTGGATTGCCACCACTAAGAGGCATCGAGCATCAAATTGACCTTGTTCCGGGTTCTCAATTGCCCGACAAGGCCGCTTATAGAAGCAACCCGGAAGCTACTAAAGAACTCCAAAAGCAAGTGGAAGAGTTGCTTGGGAGAGGACTTGTGCAAGAGAGCTTGAGCCCATGTGCGTTCCCGGTCATCCTAGTGCCAAAGAAAGATGGGACTTGGCGCATATGTGTGGATTGTAGAGCCATCAACAAGATCACGGTAAAGTATCGTCATCCTATTCCTAGGTTATATGATATGCTTGATGAGTTATGTGGATCTTGTGTGTTCTGTAAAATTTATTTGAGGAGTGGATACCACCAAATCCGGATGAAACCGGGTGATGAGTGGAAGACGGCCTTTAAGACTAACTTTGGTCTTTATGAATGGCTTGTCATGCCTTTTGGCTTGTCCAATGCTCCTTCTACCTTCATGAGGCTGATGAATCATATGCTCAAATCTTTTATTGGTAAATTTATTGTAGTTAACTTTGATGAAATCCTTATCTATAGCAAATCCATTGATGAGCATACTAATCATTAGAAACAAGTGTTTGATGTCTTGAGAAACGAACAATTGTTTGCTAATTTGAAAAAGTGCTCTTTTTGTGTTGAGAAAGTTGTTTTCATGTGCTTTGTGGTGAGTGCAAATGGTGTGGAGGTAGATGAGGCTAAGGTGGAGGCCATTAGAGATTGGGCCACTCCTAAAAGCATTGGTGATGTGAGGAGTTTTCATGGGTTGGCTAGCTTTTATAGGAGGTTTGTGAGGGGATTTAGCACTATAGCCGCACCATTGACCGAAGTGATAAGGAAGGATAAGGCGTTTGTATCGGGGAAGGAGCAAGAAGAGGCTTTTGCAAAATTGAAGGAAGTCCTTAATTCCACACCTCTTCTTCAATTGCCAAATTTTGATGAGACCTTTGAGATTGAGTGTGATGCTAGTGGGGTAGGCATTGGAGCCGTGTTGATGCAAGATCAAAAACCTATCGCCTATTTTAGTGAGAAAATCAAGGGGGAAACCACTAAATACTCCACTTATGATAAAGAGTTGTATGCCTTGGTGAGGACCATGGCTCATTGGCAACATTACCTTTGGTCCAAAGAATTTGTCATTAGAACCGACCACCAATCCTTAAAACACCTCAAATCCCAAGAGAAATTGAATGTGAGACATGACGAATGGGTGGAGTTCCTTGAAACCTTTCCTTATGTCATCCATTACAAAAAGAGGAAAGAGAATGTGGTGGCGGATGCCTTGTCAAGAAAGTTTGTGCTTCAATCAAGAAGGCAATTGTTGTTGAATACCTTGGGGTCCAAACTCATGGGTTTTGAAAGTATGAAGTAGATGTATGTTAATGATCCGGAGTTTGGAGAACTTTATGCTAATTGTGAAGTGGAGAAAAGGGGTAGAAGAATCAATCGAATGTGTGGTGAGGAGGAACTTAGTAGTGATGTGGAGATAAAAAGAGGTTTCACAAGTTCGATGGCTTCTTGTTTAGGAATGGAAAGTTGTGTGTGCCTATTTCATCTTTGAGGGTGTTGCTAGTGAGAAAGGCACATAATGGGGGACTAATAGGGCCTTTTGGAGTGGGCAAGACCATGAAGATTCTTAAGGAGCAATTCAATTGGCCCAAGATGAGGGTGGATGTTGTGAGGGTGTGTGGCTAATGCTTGGAGTGTAGGCAAGCCAAGTCAAATCTACTTCCACATGGTTTTTACTCACCCCTCCCCATTCCCTTAGGTCCTTGGCCTGATATTTGTATGGATTTTGTCCTTGAATTGCCTAGGACCAAAAGGGAAAAAGATAGAATTTTTGTGGTTGTTGATAGATTTTCTAAAATGGCTCATTTCATTCCATGTCATAAGGTTGATGATGCATCTCATGTAGCAAATTTTCTTATTGAACATGTGCTTAAATTGCATGGGGTCCCAAAAACTATTGTTAGTGGTAGGGATCCCAAGTTCCGTAGTCATTTTTTGAAGGAACTTTGGGGGAGGCTTGGCACTAAGTTGTTATTCTCCAATTCTTGCCACCCCTAAACCGATGGCCAAACCGTGGTTGTAAATAGAACCTTGGGTTCCATGCTTAGATCAATGGTTAAGGGGAAACTAGCTTCTTGGGAAGAACATCTACCTTTGATTAAATTTTCTTATGATAGGACCATGCACTCATCTACTTGCATGACACCTTTCGAGGTTGTGTATGGTTTTAATCCCCTTACCCCGTTGGATCTTACGCCTTTCTCTAGTGATGTTGGCTTAATCTTAGATGCCAAGGTGAGAGCTCAAGAGATGAAGCAACTTCATGAGCAAGTAAGGAAACAACTCGAGAAGAAAAACCAAGAAGTTGCCAAAAAGGCGAACAAAGGAAGGAAGAAGGTTACCTTTGAGCCCAGTGATTGGGTGTGGGTTCATTTTCGGAAGGATAGATTCCCAAATAAGCGAACGAGCAAATTGATGCCTAGAGGCGATGTCCCATTCCAAATCCTTGAATGCCTCAATGACAACGCGTACAAGGTGGACTTGCCAAGCAATTACCAAGTGCACAACACGTTCAACGTGTGTGACTTGTCTCCCTTCGAGGTCAAAGATCAAGTGAATCCGTGGACGGATTCTTCTCAAGACGGGGAGAATGATGCAACCCGTTGCCTGGCCAAATTATTCACAAGGAGCCAAGCACGGGAGTTGCAGCAGCTGCATTCCATGTTTGCACAATTTGAGCTACTGGGGCAAGTGCTGGAAGCTTCAGGGCAGTTCTGCCTACATTCTGCCTTAGAAACTGAAAATATTCATCGCGAGAGCACAGACGCGATCGCGATAGGCCAAAAGGAAGACCAACGCGATCGCGAGCAGCCAGACGCGATCGCAGAAGATGAGAAAGCAGAGCAGCGCGATCGCGCGTCCACAGACGCGATCATGCAAGAGGCTGGTTGAAGACCTTCGCCTGTGCGATCGCGAGACCATAGCCGCGATCGCGAGGCTATGATTTATTGCTCAGCGCGATAGCGCCCGTTCCTGCGCGATAACGCTGAGATGAGGATCAGAAAGCCCATTTTCAGCTAATGACTTGAAGGTCCATTGTTAAAGGCAAATGTTCCACACTATATAAACTACCATTGTCATTAGTTTACTTAGATTTTGATGACATTAAACCTAGTGAGGATTTTGGCTTAGCTTATTTGCTTAAGCACTCTAATTTCCTTGATTTGCAATTAGGCTTGACTAATTGAGGATCAATTAGTATAGGTTCTCTTCTTTAGGTCATTAAGGGGATTATCAGGCCAATTTTCTCTAATTTACTTCCTTAATCTTTCTCTAATAAATTGGGTCTTGCTTTAATTCTTGTTCTTTTAATTTTGTGTCTTTAATTTTCATATCACTTTTGGCTATGGATTATGTTTCAAGATGGATTGAAACCATTCCTACCTGAAAACACTTTGCTCAAACTCTGTGTAACTTTCTCAAAAGAAAAAAATATTTTTACCAGATTTGGCACACCACGAGTCATCATCAGTGAAGAAGGGACCTATTTCATGAATAGACAACTTTCTTATTTGTTATCGAATATGGTGTGGCTCACAAAAAAAATCGCATAATATCATGCTCAAACTCAAGGGAAACTTGAGGTTTCTAACTGGGAACTAAAACGGATACTTGAAAAAATGGTATGAACCTCAAGAAAAGACTAAGCTTTAAAATTAGATGATGCACTATGGGCATACCGAACGGCATTAAAAACGCCAATTTGTATATCCCCATACATATTAGTCTTTGAAAAATCTTATCATATGCCAGTTGAATTGGAACATAAAGCTTTTTTTGGCTTTGAAAGCACTAAACTTTGAATTGACTTACGCTGATAAATAGAGATATTTTCAGCTTAATGAGTTTGAAGAAGTGAAGTTTGAAGCCTATGAAAATGACAAAATTTTTAAAGAAAAAACAATAAAATGGCATGATAATTTAATCTGACAGAAAACTTTTAAAATTGGAGACCAGGTACATTTGTACAATAGCCAGCTCAAATGTTTTTTAGAAAAATTGAAATCTAGGTGGACAGGTCTTTATAATGTAATAGATGTTACTCCATATGAAGCAATTGAAATTCAATAGATCAATGGAGGAGACAAGTTTAAGGTAAATGGTCACAGATTAAAATAGTATTTTGGAGGACACTTTGAGCAACAACCATTGGTAACTTGGATAGACTGATAAAGTCTGTAGTTTAATAAGTCGAGCTGACGAAATTAAACTCAGAACAATGATTTTGAGGGTGAAGCAATAGAGCCTCATAAGCCCAAGATAGATTTGGATAAGAAAATGCTTAACTAATTGATCTGGTCAAGATCAATATTTTGTTCAACCATAACATCTCATGAAGGCCTCTACAAAACTACTATCACGGCATAGGAGAACTTCATGGTGATTGCTTTGCCTAAGTAATTGGCTAGTTAACCATTCAATTGAACAATTCTATCGTTGGCCCGGGTAATTTTCTGGTTTATATTCAAACCAGGACCTCATGACTGTTATGGTGTTAAATTAGTTCAGCATGTTACACATATAACATGTGCGGTCACAATTTCTTCCAAGCTTTCTTCTGTTATCGTAAATTCGAAAGCCAAAAAGATTATTTTTACTTATAGAGTAGTATTTTCTATTTACTAATATATGATAATAAAAATATTATATTATAATAGAGAAATTGATGATGCAGCAACATAGTGTATAGGGGCAGGGTGGATGAATTGAAGGATCGCCTACGGTGTCTTATGCAATAAGAAAGTGTCGACTAGACTTAAAGGTAAGTTTTATAAAGTGGTTGTTAGATCAACTATGTCATATGGAGTAGAGTGCTGGCCTGTAAAGAACTCACACATTCAGAAGATTGAGGGTAGTAGAGATGAGAATGCTTAGATGAATGTGTTGGCATACTAGGATGGATAAGATTAAGAACGAGGTCATTCGTGACAAGGTAGGAATAGCCTCAGTGGTGGACAAGATGCGAGAAGCGAGGTTGCGATGGTTTGGACATGTGAAGAGGAGAAGCAGGGATGTGCTAGTAAGGAGGTGCGAGGGGTTGGCTATGCTAGGTATACGGAGAGGTAGAGGTAGATCGAAAAAAAACTGGGACGAGGTGATTAGACATGACATGACTCATCTTTAGATTAACGAGGACATGACCCTAGATAGGAAAGTGTGGAGGCCGAGGATTAGGGTAGCTGGTTAGATAGTAGAGTAGCAATTTATGTCATACTAGCGGCAGTTTATTTGAATGTATACCATTTTTATCTTATTATTCGTGTTTAGTGTTGTTGGTGATTGATGTTTGTTGTTTCTTTGGTTATATATAGTTTTTTATGTCTATGCTCTCTTTACAATGGTATTGTTATATTGTTATTTTTTCCTTTTCAAACTTGTTTTCTAAAATATTTTTCTTTAGCCAAGGGTCTATCAGAAACAGCCTCTCCACCTTGGTGGGAGCAAGGTTTGCGTACATCTCACCCTCCCCAGACCCCACTTGTGGAATTCACAAGGTATGTTGTTTTTGTTACCCTTTCCTTCGTTCATCTCACGTTGTGTTTTCATCAGAGACGATGAAACGTTCAACTGTGGGGGGAGGGTTGATTTGGTTTATAAAATTATTTGCATTTTCTTCTTTCATATGATCTTCTTGTGGGTAGTTAATGAACAAAATAAATTCTTTACCTTCTGTTTGATATTATTTCTTTTTATCTTTACCATATGATTTTCCATGCTATGATTCTTATTTTGTCAAATCAAAAGCAAGTGTCTTCAACTCAGGTAATCATCGGAACTGAGAAAAAATATGATAAATTTGACTACAACTTGCCCTGAATATTTTTTTAGGCGAAAAATTTGATGACATTGATTTTTTAAAAAATAAAATTAGGTCTTCTTTAAGACACAAATCTAGCCTCTCATTTCTATAAAATTATATGTATTTTACCTCTTAGATCCCCTCTTTGGGCTTTGACCTTTTTCTTTCAAATACCATGAGTTTCTTCCAAAAAATAATCACACAAAAAAAAAAAAACCATGTACATACCTTTATATATGCATATTTATATATAAATATCATTATCTTTTCTGTCACGCCCCCAAATTAGGAAAGGACGTGATTGGCACCCTACGTATACTACCGTTGAGTGTACCTTGAAATAACTGACATAAAGTCTTATAATATACTTTCAACAAAAGAGAAATATAATCAATGACACTGCAAATCATACTTTATTTTAACAACTGGTTCAGGGATAAAAGTATCACCAAAATGAATAAATCTTATTAATTTGAATATCTAGAAAACCCACTAGCTAAGTCATGAGCCTTTAGGAGAATAAACTGGATGAATAAAGACATAGGTCTAGGGGGAATTCCCTGAAATCAAATAATAAATAAAGTTTGAAATTGTCTTGAAACTGGCTGCCGCTAGAAAGAAAACGGAGCTCACCAACTGGACGATGAACGGGTCTGACTCTAGAATCGAACTTCATCACCTACAGTCTCAGCATTTTCCATATAAAAGTAAGCACCCCTCACGAGCTAAGTACCTCCAGGATCCCATTAAATGTCATAGACTCCCTTCTAAAAGGTTGAACAAGACTTACGAGTGTGTGTATATATATATATATATATATATATATATATATATATAAACATGTAATTAATTTATGGTCTGAGAATTATACTAAACTGAAAGTTAAGCACTTGAACTATTAACTGATGCTAAACTGAGCTGAGCTATTAAAAAAGGAGTAATTTTATGGTAAAGAAACATGATTTCACACTGTAACCCTGTATACGTGAGGTCTAGCAACACGCACGGGGGAGTGTCGGTCTCTCTCCCCAATAAGTAATGGCCCTGCATACATGCAACTAGTGTCACATATGTGGGAGTATCGACCAATCTCCAAAAATAAACTGTTGCCCCTACGTACGTGAGATATGGAAACACACACGGAGTGCCATCCTATGTCCCCAACAAGTAATGTGATCACAATATTAACTGAGTCTGAAAAATGAAATTCTATCAAAATACATTGTAAGAACAACTCACACGTTTATATAAGCAAGACTAAAATTAACCAAGACATATATAATTCTAAAACTGAATCAAGCATAAATAATTTTTGTAGAGCTATATTTAACATTATACTATCTATCAAAGAACCAATTAAAAAATTGTCTCAGCTTACCTCAAAGCTTTACCTCTACCTTGCACTTTCAACCTCCACGTGCGTTCAACAATTGAAAATACTACAATTTAGTTTGCCGAACTCATCAATATATGCTTTACTAGTTCAACTATTGAACTAAATCATAGGCCTCTTATTAGTCTACTTCTCGAATTATGTGTATTTCTAATTCATGGTTAATTTGACAATCTAGTTTGCAAATATCCTATCAAGCGGTGTAGGATAATTCAAACTCATCAGGCAAAATCAATTTCACCATACGTATCTTCGCCACACCTTCACTTTAATGTCATTAATGGCTTTTCTCAGTTTCACCAGTTATTGCGTAATCCAACAATACTAATTTAACAGATAAAAATATTGGAGATTACCTTTGGAATCAAATATCCAAATCCTAGCCTTTTAGGATTCTTGATTCTTGAAGAATATTGACTGAAGAGTACTGTGTATTAATGAATTTGCGGACGTTTCCATCTTTGATCTAGTGAGACTTGTTGTATCTAAGCCATCAAGGTTCTCGTGACACTAATACAGCTGTGGGCGAGATGCCCCTTTTTTATCTTGTTATCGAAGTGCCGTGAGTAACAACAGTTGGGGGTTTAGTTTTTCAACGTCAAATTCACAGTATAATATATACACCCCAAGGAAAGACCTCTTTGACCATATCAAGTACTAGCTTAGCCAATCAACTTTTCGACCTACTTTAACATGTGGCAACAATAAGGCATCTCTTAAAACCACAAGAGAGTTATTACATGCAAAAAGGATTAACGTGGAGTGAACCCATTATTTCTTATAAGAACCCATTATTTCCTATAATTAGTTATGTGTATGTATCCTTACAAACGCAATAATATGCTGTCATATTAGAAATTTTGCAGCAGTACTACGTCTATACTATGACACCGACAGCAATGGTTTGCTTGACTGTCTCTGCTAGCTCTAAGTACTATCTCCGTGGTAACACTTGATCTTTTATCTCTTACAATATTCTTCCAGATAACTTGAAGTTCTATCCCGTTAATGAAAATATTCCTATGAAATCTTATATTGACGCCCGTATTCCGTCATCCCTTTAAGTAAGTGCTGCCTCCGTGGTAGCACTTAATCTTTTATCTCTTTCAACTATCTCCCAGATAACTTGAAGTGCTACCCCGCCCTCCAAGATAACTTGAAGTGTTGTCTCGGCAGCACTTGCATCTTTTACCTCTTCACATGCAGCACTTGCCCTTTATATTTCTCGAGGAGACAACACTTATCAAGTTGTAACTTGAAGTATTGTCCGTGTAGGCAGTACTTGTCAATTTATGACTTGAAATGCATTCCCAAGGCCATTTTACTAAACTATTCTTAAGTGTGGACAAAAAATTATAACAGGGATAAGGGGTACATGCGGAGAAATTTTTGTTTTATTCCTTCTAAAATCCAATGAATAATCATATAAGACATCAATTGCGCCGTCGAATTAATATCCTTAGTTCACTTTAAGTCGTAAAGTTGATCGCTTGAAGCTCCTCACTGTATTATAGTTTCGTTTCCTTCTCAATATTGATAACTCATCATACATGGACATGTAACTAACTAACTAAGTAAACAAGAAAGTTCACAACAAAGAAATAACTGAGAACAATTGTACTTGATATTCTTTTATTTTTCTCCGTATAAGGTATTACATTTCTTCATCCCATAAAAGACATCGTCCTCGAGCTACTTCTTGGACCGTGGGTAATGGAGAGAAAATAGATCTTTGAAATGACAAGTGGATTTACCCCAATAATTCTTTAAGATCATTAATCCAGGGGCCACTCCCCAGATCATTACTCAATGCTACAGTTCAATCTATCCTCACTCCTTCTGCTTGGGACTTAGATAATTTATCCTTTGAGCTCCCAACCGAAATTCAAAATAAAATTCATAACACTCATCGTGGTCATTCTTCTAACCAGGCAGATAAGTTTTTTTGGAACCTATCTCATGATGGACACTTTACTACCAAATCAGCCTATTCTTTATGGGCAACTGTAAACCTTCCAACCCAGCATTTACTAGACAATAATCCAACCTCATGGATTTGGAAATTAAATATCCCAGAAAAAATAAAATTTTTCCTTTGGTCTTTTAGCCTTAGCAAGCTTCCAACTGCTCAAAACCTTACCCAAAGAAATATTCTTCATAACGAGTCATGCAAACACTGTCCAGATATACCAGAGTCAATTTACCATATCTTTGTTGAATGCCCAAAAGCGGGAAAGAATGTATGGGACTTACTTCATCTCTCTCCTCCATTAGATCTCCCTCTTTGGATAAGAGAATTATGTAGGAAAAAAGGGGCTTCTTGCAGTTTCAAAGGAATCCCCTACGAAACATATATTCCATTTGCTCTATGGAATATTTGGAAAAACAGGAACAAAAATGTCTTTGAAAATAGATCTCTTCCTGTAAATTGTAATCTAATTGCATCCCAAGCAGCGGAGTATTACTACATCAAAACAACTGCTAAGGGGAAGGCTACTTCAAATGTTACCTATATTAAATGGAACCCCCCGGATGAAGGATATTTTAAACTGAACACAGATGGAGCTTTCAATAAAACTTCGGGAGTCGGAGGCTTGGGAGGAGTAATTAGAGATGCTCAGGGATCTTGGATAATGGGATTCACACAACATCTTCACCAATCTTCAGTAATTCATGCAGAAATTAATGCTCTATATCAAGGCCTAATTATGGCAAAGTCATATAATCTAACTCCACTCCAAGTTGAAGTTGATTCACACATTCTTACACTCATGTTAAATGGAACAAATGAGGCATACTCTAATATTTTATGTGATTGCAGGTCCTTACTATCTGACTTAGGATGCACAGAAGTCAAGCATATTTATAGAGAAGCAAATTTTGTTGCTGATTTGCTATCCAAATATGGTTGTAATGCTTCTCAAGACACTCTTACTTATTTTAATTATGTTCCATCTTTTGTTATGGTAGAACTGGATTATGATTCCTCTTCTCTACTCAGGGAGAGAAAAGGAAACTATTGTAATATTAACCAGTCATGATATATATATTATATGCCTTCCTTAGCAAAAAAAAGAATACTGAATTTCACGTCTTACTAAGGTGAAATCATATGAACTTGTTTGAACCTTCAGTCCGTTGGGTAATTTCTAATTTGTTTTGGCCCTAAGGCTCTCCTTATGCCATAAAGCACTCGCAATATAATTTGTAAAATTCTTGTCATGTCCAAGTGATACTTTATTCTTCTATAGCCATCTTTGACAATAAAATCAAGAGTTTACGAAATTTCGGGCCGTTACATTCTTCCCCTCTTATTTGATATTCGTTCTCGAATGTTGAATGTCGAACCTTGGTCCCTTACTGAACAAACAGGGAAGGATAAGACTGATTCCTTTTACATATTTTAAATTAGCTTCAAAATTGGGCTAACTCCCAAATTCGTAAAATTTTTGGGAGTTTTTTTTCGTTTCTTACACTGAACCAAAATATTAGCCGTCCAGCGAACCAACTATCACAATATGATATCGCAACTAGCAATTTTAAAATATCTATAACCACTATGTGAGTCATAAATTATCTGACACAACAGTTTTGAGGGCAACATTGCACCAAAATAACTTCTTGCCACATTTTCAAGTTAAACTGTTGAGTCCTTAAATGATGGGATTAAATAATTGAGAGTATGTAGCTATCAAAGCCTTCTCAAGTTGTCTCTTCTAACATAGCACTTTAACGGAAATGTTATCTCTAGTTACAAACGTTTTTGTTGGATTTACCTGAATAAAAGAGTCCAACCATAAAGGGGTGTTCTTAATGTCTATCCAGGTAAAAAGATATATTACCTAATAGAGTCCTATATGTCACGAGCCAACTTAGGGCAACGACGGATGACCAACACTAATTGTCGATCATCGCTAAACCTACTAATAATCTATGAATTATAGAAATGAGCTGGCAACCTGGTTATAATACATACATATTTACTGAAAACATAAAGCCTGGAAAGATGACAAGGCTATCACACGCTAATATACATAACATATTGACTGCACCACACAGGGACATATCTACAGGCCTCTAAGAGTACTGAACTGAATATACGAAGGATGGGACAAAGCTCGGCCATACCCAAACTGACTGACTGTACACATACCAAAAGATAAGTAACTCCAGGAGTAAGCGGAGTTACTCCAATAGCTAATAGGTAGCCTACTAACGTGGTCCAAGCATTGATGTATCTGCACCTGCGCAGCATGAAACGCAGCGCCCCAGAAAAGGGCGTAAGTACGATATGTACCAAGTATGTAAGGCATGAGCATATAATATATCATAGCTGAATGAAACTGTAAGGCTGGAATATAAATATGTAAATATGAGCTGGAGCATAGCAATATAGCTGGAAATTTGAAGACTTACTAAACATGATCTGAATATAAACTGAAGTCTAACGGAATCAGGAACTGAAGACTGAGCTGAGCTATAGTGATAAATAACTGTAATATGACTGATAACTGGTTATTAGAAACTGGAATTGATAACTGTCAACTGATCCTGACGCTAAGAACTGGAGGCTGATAACTGAGAACCGATAACTGGTACTGAGCTGAAACTGAACTGTTATCTGAACTGGTACCTGTCTGGTGTTATGGGCTATATCCCCCAAATCAGGTAACTGAACATCTGAACTGGTACCTGTCTGGTGTTATGGGCTGTATCCCCCCAAATCAGGTAACTGAAAACCTAAACTAGCCTCATGTATATTCATGAAGTGCATATTGTGGCTATATACGCGTATATAAAAAATCTGGCTGGTCTTATGGGCTATGTCCCCCCAGCCAGTAATATCTAGTCTCTCTGGTCAGAGTGTGTGAATGACACCCGGTCACACTAGGTGTTTCAACTCCCGCCTGAACAAGAGGGGCTGTATCCCCCGGACGGGTAGTATCACACGCGACCGGACTATGTGTCCAATATCCAGCCTCTATGGGGGACTCCAAATCACACATAACATGATCACAATATAAGCATAAGCATGTATGAGGCATAACACATGTGGCAACAATATATATGGACTCAAAGGAATGATAAGAAAACTCTGGATGAAATTATAGACACAACCAGAAACTTAGAATTTGTCTAAATCTTTGACATTTATAAAAATTTTGGCAGAGTTTCCTCTGAAACTGGATGATCCGCAAAAACAGAACCAGCACTATACTATACACGGGAATGGATACCCGGATTAACTGATAACATAAACATGTTAAACGGATAACAAGATGAGACGGATGGATGACATAAAAAATCCGCAGATAGAATGTCTGGACAGCACCATTGTCTTGCCTTTCGACCTAATTTTCAGAGTGTAGATCAAAGATATAGACTTCATGATCTTCATGAAAGTTTTAGATATATGTCTTAGAGTTCTGAGGATTCTTAAATAATCTAAATATCAATTTTGTACAAGATGTTATGATTAATATACTAACAGCTGGCCAAAGATCAAAATGATTTTTTCAGATTTTGAAACGTTTTGTCTTGCTTATTCGGACGTCTTTCACCTTGGATTTTAGTACCAAATTAAGTATATACAAGGTTTCCTTGATACCATACAAGTAACCAACAAGAAACACCATGTTTGGAACTAAGAAAAGCTTCAAAAGCTACAAGATACATACCTTGCCAAAAGAAAGGTTTAGCCTTACATACCTTTGATGTTTCTTGCTTCTAAACCTTATTTTCCTTGAATTCCACACCTTCTAAAGCTTATAAAAGCTATAATACAGTATTTAGGCACTTTACTTAGTCATGAAGTAATTATAAAGCTCAAAATATAGACGAAATTGAAGGTAGCATAACATTACCTTAATCGCATAGAGCATTTTGACGCAATCTGTCTTTGATTTCGAGTTAAGATTGGCGTCCATCCTTCAAAACCATATTAGTGGCTTCAATACTCAAGAACACACTATTACTCTCTTTATTTTTCTGGAAGTGACGAGATATGAGGGAAATTTTCTTTTTATACTTGAAACATTTCAGTTTTAGTCCTCTTTTGCGCTTATGTCCCTTTTTCTGGCCTAATTTTTTATGCTCATATCTTTTTATCTAGATATTTAGAAACTACACTCCAAGACCTTTAATTTGGTATATGATATGTCCCCAAAAGACCTTATATAACATACGGAATTAATTGATAAAAAAGCTTCATTACAAGGCAATTTCTTAGTCGGTTTTTCCGCAACTTAAATCTGATTTTTCCCAAACTTTATATTCAATATATAAACATCATATATGGCCATATTATGACTTTAAACTCACTTAAATCATTCTTAACATGTCATCAGAATGATATACGTCACTTTAGACATACGGGGTATAACAATCTTCCCCCGTTAGGAACATTCGTCCTCGAATGTTAAATGAAGTATGTGGAAGCATTAAGCAACGATCTTATACATACCTGAAGTAGTGAAGAGATGTGGATATTTGGATATCATGCCATTTTCAGCTTCCCAAGTTATTTCTTCTATATTATTGCTTTGCTATAGCATCTTAACTAAAGGAATGTCTTTCGTCCTTAGTCAACGAATCTATCTATCTAAAATTCCAACTAGCACCTCTTCATAAGTCAACTGCTTTGTGATCTGAACATGGTCTACTGGTACAACTCTAGAAGGATCTCCGACATATTTTTCTGAGCATGGAAACATGAAATACTGGATGGACCTCCTGAAGGTCTGCTGGAAGGTCTAATTCGTAGGCAACACGCCCAACTTGCCTAATAACCTGATATGGACAAATGAATCTAGGGCTAAGTTTGCCCTTCTTTCTAAATCTCATAACGCCCTATCACAGGTGATACTTTCAGGAATACCCAATCGCCAATCTGAAATTCTAAATCTCGACGTTGGTTATCTGCATAGGACTTCTGTCTACTCTGTGCTGCTAATAATCTTTCCCTGATTAACTTGACTTTATCAACTGCTTGCTGGATTAAATATGGACCTATCAATTGAGACTTGTCAACCTCGAACCATCCTATAAGAGACCTACATTTGCGCCCATACAAAGCTTCATATGGCGCCATATGTATGCTAGAATAATAGCTATTGTTGTATGCAAAGTCTATCAACGGTAGATGTTCACTTCAGCTGCCTTCAAAATCTAACACACAAGCTCTAAGCATATCTTCTAACGTCTGAATGGTCCACTCAACCTGTCTATCTGTCTGGGGATGAAATGTTATACTCAGATTCACCTGTGTCTCTAAACGTGTCTGCTCTGCGTACGGGGTAAGCTTGTAATGAAGTCCCTATTTACTGCTTCCCATTTCCATGATGGAATCTCTATTTCCTGCAACAAACCACTAGGTTTTTTATGCTCGACTTTAACTTACTGGCAGTTAGGACATTGAGCCACAAATTCTGCTATGTCATGCTTCATTCCGTCCCAACAATAAATCTACTTAAGATCATCGTACATCTTAGTCGAACCTGGATGAACAGTGTATCTGTAATAATATGCCTCGGACATAATCTATCCACGTAAATCTACATCATCAGGAACACAAAGTCTATCTTTATACCTAAGAACCCCGTCACTAGTAACCTGTATGGTAATTTTGGTTTTCTTCTGGCTATCTATTTGTATTCAACTAGAACAGGATCCTCATACTGGTGCTTTTTTACTTTTGTAACTACGCAAGTAGTGGCTGCTTTCTGAACTATAACTCCTGCGTCTTCTGAATCTATTAATCTCACTCCCATGCTGGCCAACTGGTGGAGTGCATGAGCTAACTCTCTTTTCTGTGGCTGTAAATAAGATAGACTACCCATAGACTTATGACTAAGAGCATCAGCAACAACATTCGTTTTACCCGGATGATAAAGAATGTCCATGTCGTAGTCCTTCAGCAACTCTAGCCATCGCCTTTGTTGCAGGTTTAGCTCCTTCTTCTTATATACATATTGCAGGCTCTTGTGGTTTGTATAAACACCAACATGAACACCGTACAAATAATGTCTCCAAATCTTCAATGCATGAATGACTGCTGCAAGCTCTAAATCAGGAGTAGAGTACATCTGCTCGTGCTTTCTCATGTGTCTGAAGCATAAATAACTTTTCCATGCTGCATCAATACACAATCAAGACCAATTCGACAGTAAAAGACATAGCCCTCAGATCCTTTTGTAAGTGTAAGTACTGGAGCTGTTATCAACCTGTTCTATAGTTCTTCGAAGTTGTGCTCGCAAGAATCAGACCACTCAAATTTAGCAATTCTGTATCAATTTGGTCAGTAGAGCTGCAAGGGAGGAAAACCCACTGCAAACCTTCTGCCAAACCAAGAAAACTACATACCTTGTTGGCGTCGTAGATCTAGGCCAATTCTTCACAGCCTCGATCTTCTAGCCATCTACTTTAATTCCTTCTGCTGAAACTATGTGGCCAAGAAATGCCACTGAATGTAACCAGAGTTCACACTTTGAAAACTTAGCATATAATTGTTGGTCTCAAAGAGTACCCAATACTATGCATAGATGCTTCGCATGCTTTGATTCAGACTTTGAATAGACGAGAATATCATCAACAAATACAATCACAAATAAATCCAAGTAAGCCCTGAGTACGCTGTTCATCAGATCCATGAATACTGCAGGGGCATTAGTGAGTCCAAACGACATCACTAAAAATTCATAATGGCCATACTTATTCCTGAATGCAGTCGTAGGTATATCTGATTCTCTGACTTTAACCTGATGGTAGCCTAATCGCAAATCTATCTTCGAGATGCACTTGGCACCCTGGAGCTGGTCGAACAAGTCATCAATCTTGGGCAGAGGGTATTTATTCCATATTATGACTTTATTTAGCTATCTATAATCTATGCACATGCGTAGAGAGCCATCTTTCTTTTTCACAAATAATACCGAGGCTTTCCACAAGGAAATGCTAGGTCTGATAAGGCTTTTATCTAACAAATCCTACAGTTGCTCCTTAAATTCTTTCTATTCTACTGGTGCCATTTTGAAGAACTTGCCCCTAGGGGCGTGCTGGTGCTGAGGAAGCTAATGTTGATCTAGCTGGCTGGGCTGCACCACTACCACTCCTAATCGGGAAATCTCTCATGAGATGTCCTACCTTTTGAGAAATATAACA
This sequence comes from Petunia x hybrida, assembly GCA_037355625.1. Classification (NCBI taxonomy): domain Eukaryota; kingdom Viridiplantae; phylum Streptophyta; class Magnoliopsida; order Solanales; family Solanaceae; genus Petunia; species Petunia x hybrida. The sequence goes on along the minus strand of JBBBVM010000695.1, from coordinate 303,516 downwards.
TGTATCAACTCCTAACTTACATGGTCCCAAATGGCGTCTACCACAATCTGGACATCTGGAATATGTCAGACCGGCCTGCACAGAAGTACCACGATACTGAAATCCTGAAGTCTGTGATGTCTGACTAGCTCTGGACTGAGGAGATCTATCAGATCTCGGGCCACAGGACTGTGGAGGTACATTAGCGGGTTGCTGTCTAACACTCTGCTGCCTGCTCGCTCCGGATGTCTCTCCGAATGGACCAAACAATCTGTCCCTCTTATGTAACCCTTTATCGCTGTCAGCTCTCTGTTTCTACTTCCTCTCCTCAAATGATAAAGCAAGCTCCTGAATGTGTGATATAAGACATGGCAGCATAGCAACAATCATACACTCATTCACCAGGTGTGGACCTAGTCACACTACATACCTGTGAATTCTATCCTCCATACTGTCTACCACAGTAGGGTCAAACCTTGCTAAGAAAATAAAGCGGTAATTATACTCTTCTACACTCAAACTTCCCTGTCTCAAGGTCACGAACTGATTAGCACGGGCTCTCTATGTCTCTATAGGCATATACTGATCAAGGAAGGCATCTGAGAATTCCTTCCAAGTCGGGGGAGTAGCATCTGGCCCTGTAGATAGCTCCCATGTCTGATATCACCCTGCAGCTAGGTCATGCAATCTGAATGCAGCCAACTCTACTAACTCTGTGTCTGACACGTGCCTGACCCTCAATACCCTGGTTATCCTCACTAGAAAATCCTAAGGGTCCTCTCATGTACGAGATCCAGTAAAAACTGGAGGCTCTAGTCGATAAAATCCTTGAATCTGGATCAAACATCTCCCTTGGCATCTGCACTGTGCTGTCTACTCTGAGCAACTACAACACTGGTCACTAATCTGATGGCATCCTTTATTTCCTGCCCCTGACTGTCAGGTAGAGGAGCTGGAGGCACAGTAGCTGCGGTAGTTAGGGTACCTCTAATATCGCCCTGAACTAAGGGGATCTGTGAGGCCTCAGATGGAGCCTCAAGTCTGGACTCCTCACTCTCATCTACCTCAGGTGGAACTCTACTAATACCCTGGCCAGCACTAGCCTTGCCTTTCTGAGCAGCTGTTAGTTTCTTCGGTGGCATTGCTTTGCAGAAAACATATTGTTAGAGGGTTGAAATCTATAATCATGGCTATATCGCACGATCTAGAGAAGAAAGAAAGACAACCATCCTGAAGTGCCTTGTAGCCTCCTGTTCATAAGTATGGAGTGCAACATACTCTTGAACAAGACTCTATTAGACACGGCCTGTAGACACCCTAGGACTGAACTGCTCTGATACCACTTTTGTCACGACACAACTTAGGGCCGCGACGGATGACACTAATTGTCGATCATCGCTAAACCTACTAATAATCTATGAATTATAGAAATGAGCTGGCAACCAGGTTATGAATACATACATATTTACTAAAAACATAAAGCCTGGAAAGATGACAAGGCTTTCACACGCTAATATACATAACATATTGACTGCACCACACAGGGACATATCTATAGGCCTCTAAGAGTGCTGAAATGAATATACAAAGGACGGGACAAGGCCCGGCCATACCCAAACTGGCTGACTGTACACATACCAAAAGATAAGTAACTCCGGGAGTAAGCGGAGTGACTCCAATAGCTGATAGGTGGCCTACTAACGCGGTCCAAGCATTGATTTATCTGCATCTGTGCGGCATGAAACGCAGCACCACAGAAGAGGGCGTGAGTATGATATGTACCAAGTATGTAAGGCATGAGCATATAATATATCATAACTGAATGAAACTGTAAGGCTGGAATATAAATATGTAAATATGACCTGGAGCATAGCAATATAGCTGGAAATTTGAAGACTTACTAAACATGATCTGAATATAAACTGAAGTCTAACGGAATCAGGAACTGAAGACTGAGCTGAGCTATAGTGATAAATAACTGTAATATGACTGATAACTGGTTATTAGAAACTGGAATTGATAACTGTCAACTGATCCTGACGCTAAGAACTGGAGGCTGATAACTGAGAACTGATAACTGGTACTGAGCTGAAACTGAACTGTTATCTGAACTGGTACCTATCTGGTGTTATGGGCTATATCCCCCAAATCAGGTAACTGAACATCTGAACTGGTACCTGTCTGGTGTTATGGGCTGTATCCCCCAAATCAGGTAACTGAAAACCTGAACTAGCCTCATGTATAATCATGCAGTGCATATTGTGGCTATATACGCGTATATAAAAAACCTGGCGGGTCTTATGGGCTATGTCCCCCTAGCCAGTAATATCTAGTCTCTCTGGTCAGAGTGTGTGAATGACACCCGGTCACACTAGGTGTTTCAACTCCCGCCTGAACAAGAGTGGCTGTATCCCCCGGACGGGTAGTATCACACGCGACCGGACTATGTGTCTAATGTCCAGCCTTTATGGGGACTCCAAATCACACATAACATGATCACAATATAAGCATAAGCATGTATGAGGCATAACACATGTGGCAACAATATATATGGACTCAAAGGAATGATAAGAAAACTTTGGATTGAATTATAGACACAGCCTGAAACTTAGAATTTGTCTAACTCTTTGACTTTTATAAAAATTTCGGCAGAGTTTCCTCTGAAATTGGATGATCCGCAAAAATAGAACCAGCAATGTACTATACACGGGAATGGATACCCGGATAAACTGATAACATAAACATGTTAAACGGATAACAAGATGAGACGAATGGATGACATAACAAATCCGCAGATAGAATGTCTGGACAACACCATTATCCTGCCTTTCGACCTAATTTTCAGAGTGTACATCAAAGATATCGACTTCATGGTCTTCACAAAAGTTTTAGATATATGTCTTAGGGTTCTGAGGATTCTTAAATAATCTAAATATCAATTTTTTACAAGGTGTTATGACCAATATACTAACAGCTGTCCAAAGATCAAAATGATTTTTCAGATTTTGAAACGTTTTGTCTTACTTAGTCGGACTTCTTTCACCTTGGATTTTAGTACCAAATTAATTATATACAAGGTTTCCTTGATACCATACAAGTACCCAACAAGAAACACCATGTTTGGAACTAAGAAAAGCTTCAAAAGCTATAAGATACATGCCTTGCCAAAAGAAAGGTTTAGCCTTACATACCTTTGATGTTTCTTGCTTCTAAACCTTGTTTCCCTTGAATTCCACACCTTCTAAGCTTAAAGAAGCTATAATACAGTATTTAGGTACTTTACTTAGCCATGAAGTAATTATAAAACTCAAACTATAGACGAAATTGAAGGTAGCATAACATTACCTTAATCGCGTAGAGCATTTTGACGCAATCTGTCTTTGATTTCGAGTTAAGATTGACGTCCATCCTTCAAAACCATATTAGTGGCTTCAATACTCAAGAACACACTGTTACTCTCTTTATTTTTCTGGAAGTGATGAGATATGAGGGAAATTTTCTTTTTATACTTGAAACATTTCAGTTTTAGTCCTTTTTTGCGCTTATGACCCTTTTTCTAGTCTAACTTTTGATGCTCATATCTATTTATTTAGACATTTTATGAACAAACCATTAATGGTGTTGGAAACTACACTTCAAGACCTTCAATTTGATATATGATATGTCCCCAAAAGACCTTATATAACACACAGAATTAATTGTTGAAAAAGCTTCGTTACAAGGCAATTCCTTGGTCGGTTTTTCCGCAACTTAAATTCGATTTTTTCCAACCTTTATATTCAATATATAAACATCATATATGGTCATATTATGACTTTAAACTCACTTAAATCATTCTTAACATATCATTAGAATGATATACGTCACTTTAGACATACGGGGTGTAACACTATAAGAGGACAACTACTGTTTTATACAGTTATAAATACAGTAAAAGGCTCAGATAAAAAAATATACTTTTTCTACTCCTCTTTCTACTTCTATATCAAATAAACTAGTGTTTAGACTGTGGATAAAGGGGTTGATCTATTACTGTGACAACTACCGACGACTAGTAATTCTAGCCGTAGTTTAAAGATCCTATCGCTTCCGCTTATAAGGAGAACAAGTAAGTTCTCGGATTTATAATGTTTGATTAATCTATTTAGTATAGATTTATCTATATACATGTATGAATCCTTCATTGGTATCAGAGCAGTGAAGGGAATCTAAAAAATAGGATGCTTCTAGAAATGGTTAGGTCAATGATGGCACAAGCTAACCTCCCAATTAGTTATTGGGTGATGCATTGCTTACTGCTACATATGTACTTAACCGAGTTCCTACAAAATCAGTTGCTACCATTCCATATGAGTTATGGACTGGACGAGCACCCAACCTAAGTGTATTAAGACCTTGGGGTTGCGCTGCCTATACACATGATTCTTCTCACAAACATGGAAAATTAGGCCCGAGAGGAAAGAAAAGTATCTTTATAAGATACTCAAAAACCTCTAAGGGTTATGTGTTTATAAGTCAGCAAGACAGTGGGAGCGTAACTAAATTTGAATCACGAGATGTCACATTCTTAGAGGATGAGTTTCCTAAAAAGGGAGAGGTAGGTTAAGACCTAACCTTGTTTGAGATAGAGGATCAAGATCAACAAAGATCACCTCATTCGAGTGGGAGAAATTTAACAGATGATAAATTAGTTTCACATCAACAACCTCCTTCATCATCGAATGTGAATGTAAGTAATCATTTGACATCAAACAGTGACCAAATGGATCTTGTTCCAAGTGGGAGCGAGATGGTCACTAATCTTGTTCCAAATGGGAGCATGATATATGTTCTTGATCCAAGTGGGAGCAACGTTGATCCAAATGGTAACAACGAAGAAGAATCACAAAAATGACGTGGTTTACGTAAAAAGATTCCTCGCCGACGATTTGATGTCGAAGGTGTTGAACTTTTTATGTTGTTCTTACAAGTAGAAAACGATCCTAAAAATGCAAAAAAGGCTCTCTCATGCCCTTCTAAGGAAAAATGGATAAAAGCAATGGAAGAAGAAATGGAATCAATGAGAGTCAATAAAGTCTGGGAACTAGTTGATCTCCCGAAAGAACGCAGAGCTATTGGGAGCAAATGGGTTCTCAAGATTAAGCTCAAATCTGATGGTACAGTTGAGAGATATAAGGCTCGACTGGTGGCGAAAGGTTATACACAGCAGGAAGGAATAGACAACGAAGAGACTTTCTCACCTGTTGTGCGATTTCACTCAATTCGCCGGATTCTAGCTATAGTAGCAAGTTTAGATCTTGAATTACATCAGATGGATATAAGAGAATTAGATGAAGAAATTTATATGAAATAACCCGAATGTTTCATTGAAAAAGGTCACAAACAAAAGGTTTGTAGAATTTTGAAGTCTATTTATGGCCTCAAACAATTTTCAAGGCAGTGGTATATCTCAAACAATCTTCAAGGCAGTGGTATATACACTTTCAAAATGTGATCATATCCAATGGTATTACTATGGTTGATGGAAACCATTGTCTTTAAACCAAGAGATCAAGAAATAAGCTTGTAATTTTGATATTGTATGTCGATGATATACTTATAGCTAGAAATGATAAGGAGTTATTAAACGAGGTAAAGGCCTGGTTGTCGTCTCAATTTGAGATGAAAGATATGGGCGAAGCTGCATATATTCTTGGAATCAAGATTTCAAGAGATCGTCCTAAGAAACTATTGTATCTCTCTCAAGAGAATTACATTAAGAAAATTCTTGAAGGATTTAATATACAAAATAGAAACCCAATTGACATTCATATCAGCAAAGGCTATAACTTGGAAAATCATTTGTGTCCTCAGACTCCTGAAGAGACAGAAAATATGAAGCGAGTGCCTTATAGAAGCGCAGTTGGATGTCTAATATATGTTATGGTTTGTATTAGACCTGATATTTGTCAAGCAGATGGCTTGGTAAGTAGATATCAATCCGATCCAGGTCCAGCACATTGGCAAGCAGTAAAGAGGATCATGAGATATCTAAGAGGAACAACTGACTACGCACTTTGTTATCAAGGCAACAAAGATTTGCAATTAGTTGGATACACTCTGATAATGGAGGAGATTTAGACGAGAGGAAGTCTACCTCATGATATGTCTTCTTACTTAGTAATGGTTCCATATCATGGAAGAGTAAGAAGCAATCATCAGTAGCACTATCCACGATGGAAGCCAAATATATGGCTCTGTCAAAAGCAACACAAGAAACTGTTTGGTTGAATAGGCTATTGAAAAGCTTGTTGGGTAACACTGATGATGAACCAGTGTTGGTCTACTGTGATAGTAAGGCTGCAGTTGATGCAACCAAGAATCCTAAGCACCATTGTGATACTAAGCACATAGATATCAAGTATAACTATGCAAGAGATATGTATAAATGCAAGAGGTTGAACCTGGTGAAAATATCTACATAAGATATGGTAGCAGACACACTAACCAAGCATTTAGCTAGAGATGCATTTGTGAGACATACTAGGTCTCAAGGCTTGTGTAGACTTTGAGTGATTTTGTATTATTCTTTGTTTTTCCAGTTCACAAAACTAACTCTTGAATGTTTAGGAACTCATCCTTGTTGAATCCTTTCCAATATTCGTTGAACTTTTTTTTTGCTTCAAGTGCGTACTTTAAAGAACTATCCATCCATAGAGTCGCATAAACTCCATTCCGAACCAATACATGGACATACTAGTTGGTGTTCTTAGCACCGTGGTTCTTAAGATATAATAGGAATCTTTGGGTGGGGTATTTCGAGACTGTACTCTAACGAGTGTTGAGTGCCACCACCAAAAATAAGGGAGTGCAAGTGAGGTTGTTTATACTAATATTTCCCTTCCCCATTTCCTTGTTTGTGTTTGTATAGGTACATGGCTAGAGACGGTGAGAGAAGTGTAGGCAAGGTCGAGTTATCTTAGGCCGACCTTCAAGTCCTTTAGATCGAGATAAAAACTATGATTGCTCAAGTTCAAAGCTTGGCACAAGGAAAGAGTTCCATGAATACACAAGAAGCCGAGGTGAAAATAGTAGGAGTGGTTTTGTTGGCTATGGAACCAACATGGGTGGAAAGAGCTTTTACCATACTCATATCTCTAGGAGAAGTTCTTATGCGTTCCTTGATAAAACTCCTTCCTCAATTCGATAACACATATAATGTTGGAAGAGTGACGGGAAGTGGAAGCTTCGCTACTCGTAATATGAGCATTGAGTGAAAAGAGAGCGGAGTCAGTTCGTAGTGAGCATGAATGGCAATCATGGTTATGTGCTTCAAGTGAATGAGGGCGATACAAACAGGATCAGTCATTCAGTGGTGAAGAGGCTGAAGATACCTTGCACTAATGGGAGAGCTCGGTTCTTTATTTCCTATCGGGAAATTAAAGAAGTTGTCCAGTGTGAAGTGGCCTCTTTGATAGGGTGTCATGTCATATTTGGAATGCCTTGGCTTCACCATAAACTCTTTGAGTGTCATGCTGCCTGTGGTGTGTATCATGTAAGGCATGGAAGAATGCTAGAATTTCACCCTATGACTAAAATGCTGCAAACAAGAAGTCCTACAAGCACAAGAATTAGTGGGAAAAATGCAACAAGTAAGGGTTTGGAGACTGTTATTTCCCACGATACACCACTTTACTGTTTTAAGGACCAGTTCCTTAAAATGTGTTCCTTTACTAAACTATATGCGGAATTTAAAACAGTAAGTAAATGAACACTAGATATTAGCATGGAAAAACCCCTTGACTCGGGATAAAAAAACCACGACCTACTTCTCAAGAAGGATTTCAACTTCACTATGTAAAAAGACCCACTTGGTTACAAGACTCCTTCTTACTAACCTAGGACTAACTCTAATTCTTTAGTGATCATTCTCACGATCAGTGAAGTTGTATCAAGTCCACGACTTGAACCAGAAAGTTACAACTCGGTTATTGCTTACTACAGTTGAACTAAGACTTGAACTTTTACAAGACTCAATCTTAAGGAACAGGTTCTAACTTAGTTCCACTGTAGCTAACTAATTACACAAATAAGCTAATGACTCTTTTAAGCTTTGCTCGATGCTCTCTGTATTTGTGCATACTTGAATGGCTGATATGCTCCACGTTTTATAGCTCCAGCAGCCAAGAAGTCTTGAGCAATTAGAACTCCAAAGCTCCCATGAGTTTGAGTCCTAATTGGATTCTTCTCCTTAGAATCCGGATCTTCTATCTTTTATCCTTTATATATGCAATCTTTTCGTATCCGTTTAGACCAGCATAATTATCAAGATAAACATTAGGTTTAGGATAATTAATAATATCTCAACTTAAACGATTTTGCATGAATTATCTATTTAGCTGCAGTGATTCAAAGGAACAGGTCCTTTGAATCCGTTCCTCAGTCATCAGTCAAAACTCCAAGCTTATCCAAGCTAACATTTTCCCCCTTTTTGATGATGACAAATTCATAAGCATAGCTGCATATCCTTAATGTCCTGAAGTACAACTTAAGCTCAAAAACAATCAATCAGTGGAGAGTTTATCATTAAGGAACAGATTTTCAATTAGGTATAACTTCATGCAAAATCAGACTTACTTTTCCCCCTTTTGGCATCATTGAAAAGGTTGCATAAAAAATATAACTCAAGTGTTAGAATTAATCAGCACATGGCCAGTTAGGCAACTCAAAATGCATACATAAATCAGATTAAAGCAACTGCAAAACAATGATATTGGCCATCAAAGACAATTCATTTAATCAAAAGGTGAAACCAGGGGATACAAGTAAGTACTACAGAATTATTCAAAGACTAGAGAAGGAAAAGACTAAGGCACTAAACTAGGCTAAATCCCACTAGACAAAAGATGGCTAAAGGCTAAGGTGGTCAGGATGTGGAAGGACCAGGTCCCTGAGACTTGTTAAGCAACTCAACCATCTGCTTGAGCATTCCTTCATTGGTCTCCTTTGCCTTTGTGGCCTCTGCCTTCCAGTAATTTTTCTCCTCTTCCAACCTTGCTATTTCAGCAGCCTGGATAGCAACCTGTTGCCTAAGTCCCCTGACCTTGTTGTTCAAAGGCTGCCTCCCAACACCAGCCTGTGGAGGATCAGCCTGAACAGGCAAATCACAACTAATTAGTGTGGCACAACCAAACTTTTCCTTCTTAGTAGCCTTCACTACCCCCTTCCAAGGGAATCTTCAATTTTGCAAACACATCAGTTAAGATGATACCAAACGGCAAGGAATGCTTCCTCTTCCCAGCTATCACCCTTTTGATCCGGTGGATCATAAAACTGGGCCAGTTGATCTGCTTTTCAGTGTGCAACAGTTCCATAAGGACCAGGTCCATGAAACTGGCAATTCCTCTTTTTTCCTGCCTTGGCATCACAACCTTGTTCACAAATTCAAACAGTACTTGGTGCTGTGGGTGCATCTCACTTTTCTGCACAGCCCTGGGTTTTTTCTTCCCCTTCATTGTCAGCAAATTTCCTAGTGATCTCCAAATCAGTTGGCAAGTTTGTCAAGTCAGGCCAAACCTTCTTGACATAACTGTCATACCCAGTAAAAGGAATCCCCAACAGCTCATCAAGTTCCCTGGTATCAAACATAATCACATTTTTATTAACAGAGGTAGTAATCCTGTTATCTTTGATGGAGCAGTTCTTGTAAAACTCTTGCACCATCCCCTTAGCACATCTGCCAGAAATCTGAAGGACCGTGTCCCTCCAGCCCTGAGCATGCAGTTTTTGTAGCAACCATAGCATTCCTTCTTCTTGTATATCAGACAATACTCTACCCTTCAACAGCTTCCTGATAAGCATGTCATCATGAACACAATGTACAGTCTCATCTCCCTCTGCTTCACGGTCACTTTCATCCCCAGCAAAGGACTCATCACTGTCACTAGCAGAACTTTCATCCACAACAGTTCTTTTAGAGGACCTGGTTCTCTTAGCAGATTTTTCTGCAACCTTCACAGAACTTCTTGTTACCCGTCTTTGAACAACTTTTCTTTTCATAGATTTAGGAGCAACCTCCTCAGCATCTGCTGTCTCATCATCTTCACCAACATCATCAAATTCAATATCCTCCACTTCTTCCTCTTCAACAGGGTCAACAACCTGTTTCCCTTTCCCTTTTCTGCTCCTTTCTAAAGCAGCAGCTAAGTGTTCATCAGCAGCTTTAGCAGCACTTCTTGTCCTCTTAACCCCAGAAACAGGGATTGAGGCAGAAGGAACAGGTCCTTTTGCCTTGGAGGAACTTTCTCCTTTCTTCTTAATTCCTGGCTTATAACTGTCCCCAATTTTCTTTAACTTAGCAGCAATTTCAGCAGTCACATGGTCATCAATGGGTCCCTTTCTAGCTAGTTTTCTTTTCAGACTCCTAATGTTAATCAAATCCACCAAAGGCCTATCACTATCACTTATAGCTTCATCAACATCTATAACATCCTCCATGGGTGCTCTAAAAGAAACCTCTGGAGACCCCGATGATCCATGCATGGGTGCTTCCAACCTCTTAACTGTTTCTTCTTCCCCCTCAAGAACAGCCTCAGACCCCTCTCCCTTTTCTTCCTCATCTATCAGAACAGTCAAAGGATAGGTGAAATTTACCTGATACTGATACAGAACCATAGCTCGTGACAAATCCTCAACCTGCTCAGCAATTGATTCAGCCGTGGGAACTGGTCCTTCCCCCTGAGTTTCACGTTAAGGTACTTCTGGGATTATTTCAAGAATTTCAGGGTTTAGGTCAGTGGTATCCATGGGTGAAGGAGGGCTGAGATTTTGTGGTTGATCAGTGGTGGGTACAGTGGAAGAATTTTCAGGAGAAAGAGACATTCTAGCAATTCGAATTAAGAGATAATTGATTATTCTTTTTGAAATTTTGAGAATTCAGTTTGTGAGCAAAGTAAAAGAATAATGGGGGAGAAGGAGTGTATTTATAGGATGAATTAGGTAGTAGAGATAGAGTAGGAATCGATCACAATTACCTCAGCACAACATGCAGCCGTTATGGACTCTTGGGAGTCTCCCGGAGAAATAGAGCTGTTGGACTGTCAAGTTACCTTTTCAGAGTGGGAACTGTTCCTCCGATGGGACTCTTATGCAATTTGGATATAGTTAGGAAACTTAGTGGGATTTATCCTAATTACAAGTTCCTTTGCACCTCTATATTAACTGAATAATAAGTACAGACCTGATTTTAACACGAAAATTCAGTGTCCTTCCAATTTGCAACATTTTGATCAATCTGAAATTCTAAGAGCATAAGGGTAACATCATTCAATTTTAGCAACTCTAAATAAGAAGTATGGCATAAGAGTATACATTTAAGTATTAAGCTGGACTGAATCATTCATAATGACTTGAATAAAATTCATTTTAAGTGCAATTTTCTAGCCAATTATGAAGTAAAGCATTGATGATTTTATGTGAACTTAATCATCCCTGATTCCAACCTATTTCTTTCGAAATCATCTCTACCTAGAGCTTTTGTAAAGATGTCAGCAATTTGCTTTTCAGTGGGACAGAATGCTTTGGTGATCAAACCTTTTTCAGTGGGACAGAATGCTTTGGTGATCAAAACAGAATGCACTGGATTTTTTGTCATGTTAATAGCACTAGTGTTATCACAATAGATAGGAACAGTTCCTACATCAACACCAAAATCCTATAATTGTTGTTTGATCCATAACAACTGTGAACAATTGATGCAGGGCAAATCGAGCCTAAGGCAGTTACCATCAAGAGCCGGGGTTGGAGGATGCAAGGGACGAGAGGTCAAGAGCATCGGAGATGAATTGAAGCCGTTCCGGAAGAACCAGGCTGAGGCGCCCCGCCTGGGAAGCTCACTGCCTAAGGATCAAAATGGTGCACAGGCGCCCCGCCTGGCTAGGCCCCAGCCCAGGCGCCCCGCCTACCCTAGGCGCCCCGCCTAAACTCAGGCGCCCCGCCTAGACTCAGCACAAGCCAGGCGCCCCTCCCAGCTTCAGGCGCCCCTCCCAGCGCGCAGATTTATTAGGCTTTCACTGTTTTGACCCTATGTGGTCTTTTATTCCTAAGCCTAAGTGTGGGCACTTTAGACCTTTTACTTAGTGTCTAAAAACATCTATAAATAGCTAGATAGCTAGTCTTATTCCATTAGCTAGTTTTGAAGATAGAATTGAGAAGATAGAATAGGCTTGGCCTTTCTTGTTGAAGCGTTGACTTCATGTATCTCTTACATTGAATCCATGGTGGATCACCGCTAGTGTGAGTCCCGTTTAATGGTTCAAGTCTCTTCTCCCTTTTGAATCAATCTATGAGATTAGTTGATTCATTCTTTTCTTCTAATTTCTGTTCTTCCCCTTCCCTTATTTCTTGTTATCTTATGATTATCGCTTCCGCATCATAGTTTATCGCTTCCGCCTAGTTTCCCCTACATCATTTGGTATCAGAGCAAGGCTCGGGTTTTGTTTCTACAAACCCCCGACCCTTGGTTCTTCGTGCCTAGTATCTATCCTTTTAGTTTTCTTGTTGTTGAAGTTATTGAAAGAAGAAAATTACAAAAAAAAAAAAATTAAAATTAAAAAAAAAAAAAAACTTCGGTGTAACTTGTTGATTTGGATTATTTGTGATATGGGTGTTATGGATTCTTGATCGTGATTGATTTCCCGTTACTTGGGTACCAAAATTGTTTGGATTGGGTGGAGTTTGAAAATTTGAAACCCCAAAACCCCTTAAACCCTTGAAGAACTTGTTCTTGATGAATTGTGGCTTGATTCTTGGGTTGGATGGATGTTTGATTGAAAACTTGATATTGGGGATTGATCTTCATGGAAAAACAAATGATTCGGTACCAATTTTGTGGAATTTGAGTATGTATAACACCAAGTTTGATGAATCACAATCCATTTGGAAGACCCTTTGAAAAACCCTGTGTTCTTAAAGTTCTTGATATTAAACCTTGATTTGATTGATTGTTTGGTTGATAATTTGATTGGGTTTTGTTAAGGAAGATCAAAAACAACTTTGGGTATCTTTGGATTGTGAAAACAAGTTGAAAACATCGGATTTGGGGCTTGAAAATCGACTTGAAACGAGTTTGGAACGAGTTGGGAAAGGCTTCAGGCCAGGCGCCCCGCCTAAGCCAGGCGCCCCGCCTGACTTGGCTACTGCCTAAGTCTCAGGCGCCCCGCCTAGATCCAGGCGCCCCGCCTGGAACACTGCACAGTCTAGGCGCCCCACCTGAGTTTCAGGCGCCCCTCCTGAGTGCTGAACGTATTGTTTCGGGTAGATTTTCATAGGTATTTCCCTTTGTTTGATAACATAACATCTAGTTAGTGCTACTTTGAGTAACCATTCTACTTGAATAGTGCTAGCCTTTTAATTGCTATTAGGATCATCGTGCCTAGGAAGGAGACTAGAATTCAAAGAAGATCCGTAGTATCTTTTGATTCAAGTCCTCACTTCAAAGTGCTTAACGTACGTCGAGTCACTCTAACTCCATTCCGAACCATTACTTGGGTGCATTAGTTGATTGATCTTGCCATTGTGATTACTAAGAGACAAGAAGGTCTTGAGTGGAAAAAGGCTTGAGTGGTGAGAACAATAGAGTGTGGTCACAAAAGCCAACGACCTTGAGTGTATACACGAGTGGAAAGAAAATTGAGTGACATCTTTTGAGTGATACACGTGAGGGAGTGAACTTGTGAGGCCCTTAACTCTTTGGTTACAACTATGGCTTCGGATGACGATTGTGGAGGGTACGACTCATGTGGAGATGATGGAGACTATGGTTCCTATGGTGATGATGATGGGTATTGCTATGACGATTCGGGGAACCAAGGCTCATATGATGAAGAAGCGGGTCACTATGTTGATTATGAAGATGAAGAAGACTATGGGGCTTGCGAAGATGAATGTGAAGAATCTTATGCTCCAAGTCAAGAATATGAAGATAGTGACGCTTCAAGGTATGACGACCCTACTTACTCTTCTTGTGATGAATTTGTGCATGATGATAGTGACGTAGAGAGAATTGGTGATGAGGTTGATTATGAGAATTGTTCATTTGCATCTTCTCTTGATGTTGCTTGTGGTGAGCAAGAGAGTAGTAGAGAACCTTCCAATAGTATGGGAGGTGGTGGTGGTTGTTCCATGGGAAATGGGAGATTTGCATCTTCTAGTTCCCATGTGAAGGGTGGAAGGAGAAATGGTATTGCTCTTACCGTTATGGGGGTGCATTGTTCTAGTAGTGGTGGTAGGAGTGGTGCTATGGGCTATGGAACCAAGGCGAGAGGCACTTATGGGTTCCATAGTAGTACTACTTCCTCGACTTTCAACAACACTTCTAATGTTGGAAGAGTGACGGGAAGTGGAGGTTATTCTAGTGGTGTTGCTACTAGTGGAGAGATAAGGAGCACCCAACTTGGGGGTGATGGTTTTCTTTGACTTGATCCTATACAAGACATGTGTGAGTGTAGGTTCATTTTTGAGGTGAATGGTAGAGGAGGATGCTTGCTCAAGGTTAGTGAAGCCTATGCTAATTTTGTAAATGTCTCTTGGGTTAATAGGCTAAAGATACCATGCTACAAATTGAAATATCCTTATGAGTATCAAGGAGTTTGGATTACTAGTGAAGCTCGGGTACTCATATCTCAAGGGAGTTACAAGGAATATATTTGGTGTGATGTGTGTCCTATGGAGTGTTATGGTGTTTGGCTAGGACAACCGTGGTTGCAAGGTAAGAGGGTGCGGTATGATATCGTGAAGGATGTGTACAAAGTGAGCACGGGGCAAAGAACTTATGACATTGAACCTTGTCGGGCAAAGTTTAAGTTCTACCCTAGCACTTACTCTTGGCCTATGAAAAAGGGAAAGGAGCAAGTATCTCAATCTAAGAATGCAAGAAAGCAAACAAGAAGTCCTACAATCACAAGCGACGGTGGGACTAGTGCAAGAAAAGAGTTGACAATTGTCAACAAGGTGAACCCCAAGCCCCAAGCTCCAAAGCCGAGTGGTTCACCAACAAAGAAGAAAGAGACCTCAAGTGATGAGTCTCTTAGTCCTAGATTCCGGGTTGATGTAAAAAGTCCACCTACTCCGGCTATGGGTATTCTTGGGCCTCGTCCCAACTCACCCGAATTTGTGAGACAAAAGATTGAGAGGAGTAAGGGAGTGACCGGTGACATTCCTCGAGTGGAAAAAGGAGAGGATGTGATGAGTGATGTGAGTGGGATGTCACCACCCGAATCTACACCTAACCTTGAAAAGAAAATGAGAGAAAAGAAAGAGGGAAAAAAGAGTGAGGACACTCCTTATTCTAACCATAACCCTTTATCTTTTCCTCCTACTTTTGTGAATGCTTGTGTAGGTACTCTTGGAGGCCAATCAATGGAGCCTCAACCATGTTCCGAGATTGAAGGACAAGGTGAAGAAGATCTTCAATGTGAGCTTCAAGGTGAAGGAACAACTCTTGACACTTCAAGTGCATTGAGTGCGCTAGATGGCCACTCAAAGGTTTGTGAAAGTTCTTCCCTTGAAAATGTTACTTCCTTGTGTTATGATGGTGTTTGTGAAAACTCAACACTAGTTGATGATTTGTATGAATACAATGTGTTTACAACTAGTGTAGAGTCAAATGGTCAACTTGTGAGTGATTGTGAACCACTAGTTGAGAGGGATGATAAGCCACATCATGATGTGAGCTCGGTTTTCATTGAACCTCTCATTAGTGAAGAATGTGTAGTTGACCCTATTTGTGATCCTTGTTATGACACTCCACCTATATTTGATAAAGGGGAAGATGAGTTGAATGAATACCCTATCCTCTCCCTTGATGAATTGCTTGATAATGGTGGGCCTATGTGTTGTAGTGAGGTTTGTAGTGACCTTGAGGAGTCCCTAGTGAATGAGATGGATCAAATTGTTTTCAATGACTCCTCGGGTGAGAGTGAAGAACCTAGTCTTGATACCATGTTTGTATGTGACCATGAATTTGAGGTGCATGCTTTTACATTTCCATTGTGTGAAGATAATCTTATTCGTGGTAGTGAATTGTATCGGACTAGAATTGATAGTAAAATAGAACCTCCATGGTATGTAAAGATAGACTCTAAGGATGATCCATTGTTTGGAACTCGGGGTGGGATGAATGGTCTTGATATTGGTTGTGTTGAACCATCTTCTAGTAGTCCTAGCCTTCATTGTATGGACTATAATGATGAAGGGCCAATTTTGGAGACCTTCCTTTGGAGTTTGCCTAGTGAGGGAGATTATCTTAGGGATGGATTTGGAGGTGAGGAAGCCACTCTTGGTGCGAGTAAGAGTGCTTCCAAGAAGGGGAGTGGAGTATTTGATGTTAGTTGTCAATTGAACTATTTTGTTCACTCCACCCCACATGTTGATTACACCTTGGGTGTTGGGCATGCCAAAGCCAATGAGTCACATTGTGATAGTAATGCATTGAAGGCTTGGCGTGTTGACCATAAGCTTGGAGGTCATAAGGAACTTAGTTGCTTAATCTTGCATGTTCCATATCTTATTGATCTCTTTGCTTGTTATGGTAGTGATTGCTTTACATTGTTGAGCCAAGAACTTGATGTTTCCTTTGGAGACTTCTTCTTTTTGATTGGTATTGATACTTGGCTCTATCACAAAAGTGTGCTTTCCATATCACTTGCACTCACTCATGTTGGACTTTCCTACTCTTGTAGTGGGAAGTTTTGGTGTTTTCTTATTGGGCTTAGGGATCATAGGAATTTTAATGGCTTGATCTTGCATATTCTCTATCCTATTGATCTCCTTGATGAATCAGTTGTTGAGTGTACCCATTGGGGAGGCCAAGTACTTGTTGTTTTCTTTGGAAACATGTGCCTTATTATCGTTATTGATGCTTGGCTATACCATAAGAGTGTGTTTTCCACACTACTTGCACTAACCTACTCTTGTAGTAGGAGCTTTTGGATGTGCTTGTCTTTGGATGTAGGTCTTGATGGTTTGATTTCGAGGACGAAATCCTTTCAAGAAGGGGAGGATGATGCAGGGCAAATCGAGCCTAAGGCACTTACCATCAAGAGCCGGGGTTGGAGGATGCAAGGGACGAGAGGTCAAGAGCATCGGAGATGAATTGAAGCCGTTCCGGAAGAACCAGGCTGAGGCGCCCCGCCTAGCCCAGGCGCCCCGCCTGGGAAGCTCACTGCCTAAGGATCAAAATGGTGCACAGGCGCCCCGCCTGGCTAGGCCCCAGCCCAGGCGCCCCGCCTACCCTAGGCGCCCCGCCTAAACCCAGGCGCCCCGCCTAGACTCAGCACAAGCCAGGCGCCCCTCCCAGCTTCAGGCGCCCCTCCCAGCGGGCAGATTTATTAGGCTTTCACTGTTTTGACCCTATGTGGTCTTTTATTCCTAAGCCTAAGTGTGGGCACTTTAGACCTTTTACTTAGTGTCTAAAAACATCTATAAATAGCTAGATAGCTAGTCTTATTCCATTAGCTAGTTTTGAAGATAGAATTGAGAAGATAGAATAGGCTTGGCCTTTCTTGTTGAAGCGTTGACTTCATGTATCTCTTACATTGAATCCATGGTGGATCACCGCTAGTGTGAGTCCCGTTTAATGGTTCAAGTCTCTTCTCCCTTTTGAATCAATCTATGAGATTAGTTGATTCATTCTTTTCTTCTAATTTCTGTTCTTCCCCTTCCCTTATTTCTTGTTATCTTATGATTATCGCTTCCGCATCATAGTTTATCGCTTCCGCCTAGTTTCCCCTACATCAACAATATGAAGCAGCTGCCACATATTCAGCCTCAGCAGTGGAAAGTGCCACTGAATTTTGTTTCTTGGTTCCCCAAGAAACCAAACACTCACCAAGAAAATGCGCCATACCTGAGGTACTTTTTCTATCAACAAGGAAACCTGCATAGTCAACATCAGTATATCCAACAAGATTAAAACTACCACCTTTTGGATACCAAAGTCCCAAGGGACCTGTTCCTTTCAGATACCTCAATATTCTCTTAACAGCTTTCAAATGAGATTCCTTAGGATCTGATTGAAACCTAGCACACATACCAACACTGAACACAATATCAGGTCTACTAGCAGTTAGATAAAGTAGAGAACCTATCATACCCCTATACAATTTTTGATCAACTGATATTCCATGTTCATCAAGATCCAATTTTGTGGCAGTGGCAATAGGTGTGTCAATTTCCTTAGCATTATCCATATCAAATCTTTTAAGTAATTCCTTAACATACTTTTATTGATGGATCATAGTTCCATTTGAGGTTTGCTTAATTTATAAACCCAAAAAGAAATTGAGTTCACCCATCATGCTCATCTCAAACTCACTCCCCATCAAGTTTGCAAATTCCTTACTTAAATTTTCACAAGTAGCACCAAAGATTATATCATCTACATAGATTTGAACAATTAAGAGATGCTTACCTTTTTCTTTCAAAAATAATGTACTATCAATTTTACCTCTCTTGTATCCATGCTGGACTAGAAATTTTGATAGCCTCTCATACCATGCTCTTGGTGCCTGCTTGAGCCCATACAAGGCCTTGTCCAACTTGTACACATGTCCAGGGAACTGTTCATTTTCAAAACCTGGAGGTTGCTTGACGTATACTTCTTCTTTCAAGTAACCATTCAGAAATGCACTCTTAATATCCATTTGATGTAGAGTAAATTCCGTGTATGTAGCAAAGGCTATAAGAAGTCTTATTGCTTCCAGTCTTGCAACTGGAGCAAAAGTCTCATCATAGTCGATGCCCTCCTCTTGACTATATCCCTGAACAACTAGCCTGGCCTTATTTCTTGTTACCATGCCATCCTCATCGAGTTTGTTTCTGAAAACCCATTTTGTTCCAATAATGGACATGTTCCTTTGCTTGGGTTCCAGATGCCAAACTTGACTCCTTTGGAATTGATTCAATTCTTCCTGCATAGCATTAATCCAATCTGCATCCTTCAGTGCTTCTTTCATATTTTTGGGTTCAACAAGAGATAGGAAAGCACTAAAGGCTCACAGATTGTGATTTTTGACTACTGATCTAGTTTGAATCCCAGCAGTCTTATCTGAGATTATTTAATCCACAGGATGTGACCTTTGATACTTGTAAGGCTTGGGTGTCAATCCATTGTCAGAAGTCCTCTGCTGAGGAACAGTTCCTGATAGAGTAGCACTACCAGTTTGTGAGGTGGAACCATCATTTGTTCCCCCTGTTTCAGTGACACTCTTCTCAGTTCTGTCCTGAGGAACAGTTCCTTGCAGTTCACTTCTCATATCCAGAGTCTGCATTTGTGGATTAAGTTCAAAATCTTTCAGCATTCCAATTTCTTCATCCTCCTGTACCTGTTCTTGAGTGAGGCTGTCAGTTTCATCAATTTAACATGCGTGCTTTCTTCAATTTTCAATGTTTTCATGTTAAACACCCTATAAGATTTACTATTTAAAGAATAATCAACAAATATTCCCTCATCACTTCTAGGATCAAATTTTCCTAAGGCATCTTTCCCATTGTTATGTATAAAACATTTGCAACCAAAAGCCTTAAGATGAGAGATATTGGGTTTTCTTCCCTTAAGC
This sequence comes from Petunia x hybrida, assembly GCA_037355625.1. NCBI lineage: Eukaryota > Viridiplantae > Streptophyta > Magnoliopsida > Solanales > Solanaceae > Petunia > Petunia x hybrida. The sequence continues at coordinate 283,942 of JBBBVM010000695.1, read as the reverse complement.
AATTCATATGGGGTCTTTTCTATTAATGGCCTTGTCATACATCTATTTATTATGTAGCATGCAATATTAATAGCCTCAGCCCAAAAGTTTTGTGGAAGATTTCCAGATATTAACATAGTCCTTGCCATTTCCTCTAGAGTCCTAGTTTTCCTTTCCACTACACACCATTTTGTTGTGGAGTTCTAGGTGATGAAAAATTATAATTAATGCCATTTTCATTACAGAAATTGAAAAACATATGATTTTCAAATTCAGTTCCATGATCCGACCTAATGGCAACAATATGATTATCTAGAGTTCTTTGAGCTTTTTTAGCAAAAATTGAAAATGCATTAAATGCTTCTTCTTTAGATGCAAGAAATATAGTCCATGTAAATCTGGAGTAATCATCCACCAATACCATAACATACTTCTTACCTCCACGACTCATTGTTCTCATTGGACCACATAAATTCATATGGACCAATTCCAAAGGTTTAGTGGTACTTACCTGTTTCTTCGGTTTGAAGGAGGATTTTACCTGCTTCCTCCCCCTGGCACCTGCTTCACATACTTTTTTCATCATTAAACTTGATGTTAGGAAGACCTATTACCAAGTCTTTGGACACAAGTTTGTTCAATTGTGAAAGACTGGCATGTCCTAGTCTTTTATGCCATAGGAGGGGATCATTTTGCACCACACCTAAGCAACTCAAGCTTCCATCAGATAGTGTCAGCAAGTCTACTTTGTAGATGTTTCCATGCCTATTTCCCTGCAAAATAATCTCTCCATAATTTTGGTTAGTCATAGTGCATCCAGTAGATAAGAATTTAACATTATTACCTTTGTCACACAATTGAGATATACTCAATAAACAATGCTTCAGCTCATCTACTAGAAACACATTGTTTATACAATGTGAATCAGACCTACCTACCTTTCCAATGCCTATGATTTCCCCTTTCTCACCATTACCGAAGGAAACACTTCCTCCTTGAAAGGCTGAGAGTGAAAGGAACAGTTCCTTATGTCTTGTCATATGCCTTGAGAAACCACTGTCCATGTACCATTTGTGGTTTATCTCCTTCACTCTAGCCTCAGCATCTTCTTCATTTTCTGAATCTCCAAGAGCCATTAGAGCAAGATGCTCATCCAGATCATCATCAGTTATTTCGTCTTCACTGTCTTGCCATCCTGCAACCATTACTTTGGGATTTCCACCTTTCTTATGGACCTGTTCCCTAGCCTTTTTCCTTTCCTCAATGAATCTCTTCCTTCATTCTCCTTCCATAATTGGACATTTGCTGATGTAGTGCTCCGAGCTTCCACATTTGTGGCATTCTCCGGCCTGTTTCATGTTAGTAGACCTACCCTGTCCACTAATTTCCCTTTTCTTATTCAAATATTTTTGAACACTTTTAGCGATAAGGACCAGTTCCTTATCATCAATGATTTTATCACCAGCGGTCAAGGCTAGGTTAGGTTCAGTTTTAACTGGTGCTCCTATGTTTTTAACCTTTTTCCTCAGTTCATAAGTCTTTAGATTGCCTATAAGCTCATCTAAGGATAAAGTGGTTAAATCTTTACTTTCAATGATAGCACAAGCTTTGATCTCCCAAGAATCTGGAAGAACCCTAGTTAGAATCTTTTCTACTCTATCTTCCACAGTTAAAACCCTTCCCAAAGAGATAAGTTCAAAAGCAATGGCATTAAATCTAGTATACATTTTAGAGATTGACTCTTCTTCTTTCATTTTAAAACTTTCATATTCAGCATAAAGAAGTGTACCTCTAGACCTTTTTACCTGACTTGTTCCTTCGTGTGCCACTTGTAGAGCATCCCAAATCTCCTTTGCAGTGGCATAGCCTCTGATTCTAGTGCATTCGTCAGGACTAAGTCCACCAACAAGCCACTTCTTAGCTTTTGCATTCTTTTCCCCATTGCTTTATGTCTTCAGCATTACATTCTTTCCTGGTTTTGGGAACATCGTTTCCCTCAGCATCCTTCTTCATTGGGATCATGGGACTTTCAGTTACTATGTCCATAATTCATAGTCCTCTGCTTGAAGATGATCACGCATCCTTTCCTTCCACCATGAATAGTATTTCCCATTGAAAATAGGAGCTCTAACCATTGACTGACCCTCACTGTTCTCTCGTGATGTACTCATCTAATCCTACGTGTTAGCCTTTTCAAGGATAACCCGCTCTGATACCAATTGTTACTTCCCACGATACACCACTTTACTGTTTCAAGGACCAGTTCCTTAAAATGTGTTCCTTTACTAAACTATATGCGGAATTAAAACTGTAAGTAAATGAACACCAGATATTAGCGTGTAAAAACCCCTTGACTCGGGATCAAAAAACCACGACCTACTTCTCAAGTAGGATTTCAACTTCACTATATAAAAAGACCCACTTGGTTACACGACTCCTTCTTACTAACCTAGGACTAACTCTAATCCTTTAGTGATCTTTCTCACGATCAGTGAAGTTGTATCAAGTCCACGACTTGAACCAGAAAGTTACAACTCGATTATTGCTTACTACAGTTGAACTAAGACTTGAACTTTTACAAGACTCAATCTTAAGGAACAGGTTCTAACTTAGTTCTACTGTAGCTAACTGATTACACAAATAAGCTAATGACTCTTTAAAGCTTTGCTCGATGCTCTCTGTATTTGTGCATACTTCAATGGCTGATATGCTCCACGTTTTATAGCTCCAGCAGCCAAGAAGTCTTGAGCAATTAGAACTCCAAAGCTCCCATGAGTTTGAGTCCTAATTGGATTCTTCTCTTTAGAATCCGGATCTTCTATCCTTTATCCTTTATATATGCAATCTTTTCATATCCATTTAGACCTGCATAATTATCAAGATATACGTCAGTTCTAGGATAAATAATAATATCTCAATTAAACGATTTTGCATGAATTATCTATTCTGCTATAGTGATTCAAAGGAACAGGTCCTTTGAATCCGTTCCTCAGTCATCAGTCAAAACTCCAAGCTTATCCAAGCTAACAGAGACTGTCAAAACGTTGACCCTGAAGCCACATGACTCAAAGTGAATTGGTTCACCTAAGAAGAATATGACGTCAAGTTTGAACTTTTACAAGATTCAATCTAAGGAACAGGTTCTAACTTAGTTCTACTGTAGCTAACTGATTACACAAATAAGCTAATAACTCTTCTCAGCTTTTGCTCGATGCTCTCTGTATTTGTGTACCCTTCTATGGCTGATAGTCTCCATGATTTATAGCTTCCAGCAGCCAAGAAGTCTTGATGAATTAGAACTCCAAAGCTCCCTTGACTTTGAGTCCTAATTGGATTCTTCTCTTGAGAATCCGGATCTCCTATCATTATCCTTTAGTGTATGCAATCTTTTCATATCCATTTAGACCTGCATAATTATCAAGATATACGTCAGTTCTAGGATAAATAATAATATCTCAATTAAATGATTTTCCATGAATTATCTATTCTGCTACAGTGATTCAAAGGAACAGGTCCTTTGAATACGTTCCTCAGTCCTCAGTCAAAACTCCAAGCTTATCCAAGCTAACAACTTCCCCCTTTTGATGATGACAAATTCATACTCATAGCTTCATCTCCTTAATGTCCTGAAGTACAATTTCAGCTCAAAAAGACACTCAATCAGTGGAGAATTAATTCATCATTAAGGAACAGATTTTCATTAGGGATAAAACCATGCAAAATCAGACTTACTCTTCCCCCTTTTGGCATCATTGAAAAGGTTGCATAAAAAATATAACTCAAGTGTTAGAATTAATCAGCACATGGCCATTGAGGCAACTCAGAATGCAAACATAACTTAAATTAAAGCAACTGCAAAACAATGATATTAGCCATCCAAGACAATTCATTAAATCAATCATTGAAACCAGGGGATACACGCACATACTACAGAATTATCCAAAAATTAAAGAAGAAAAAGGTTAAGGCACTAAGCTAGGCTAGATCCCACTAGACATAAGATGGCTAAAGGCTAAGGCTAAGGTGGTCAGGATGTGGAAGGACCAGGTCCCTGAGACTTGTTAAGCAACTCAAGCATCTGCTTGAGCATTCCCTCATTGGTCTCCTTTGCCTTTGAGGCCTCTGCCTTCCAGAAATTCTTCTCCTCTTCCAACCTTGCTATTTCAGCAGCCTGAATAGCAACCTGTTGCCTAAGTGCCCTCACTTTGTTGTTCAGTGGCTGCCTCCCAACACCAGCCTGTGGAGGATCAGCCTGAACTGGAAAATCACAGCTTATCAAAGTTGCACAGCCAAACTTTTCCTTCTTTGTAGCCTTCACAACCCCTTCCAAGAGAATCTTCAACTTTGCAAATATATCAGTCAGGATGAAACCAAACGGTAGGGAGTGCTTTCTCTTCCCAGCAATCACCCTTTTTATCAGGTGGATCATAAAGCTGGGCCAATTGATCTGCTTTTCAGTGTCCAACAGTTCCATAAGGACCAGGTCCATGAAACTGGCAACTCCTCTTTTCTCCTGCCTTGGCATCACTATTTTGTTCACAAACTCAAATAACACTTGGTGCTGTGGGTGCATCTCACTCTTCTGCACAGCCCTGGGTTTCTCTTCACCATCATTCTCAGCAAACTTCCTAGTGATCTCCAGATCAGTAGCCAAGTTTGTCTAGTCATGCCAAACCTTCTTGACATAGCTAGCATACCCAATAGCAGGAATCCCCAGCAGCTCACCAAGTTCCCTTGTGTCAAACATAATTACATTGTCATTGACAGAGGTAGTAAGTCTATCCTCTCTGATGGAGCAGTTCTTGTAGAACTCTTGCACCATCCCCTTTGCACACCTCCCAGAGATCTTAAGGACCATGTCCCTCCAACCCTGAGCATGCAGTTTTTGCAGCAGCCACAACATTCCTTCTTCTTGCACATCAGACATAACCCGACCTTTCAAAACCTTCCTGGTCAACATGTCTTCATGAACACAGTGCACAGACTCACCACCTTCAGCATCACTATCACTCTCATCTTCAGCAACAAACTCATCACTGTCACTAGCAGAACTTTCAGAAACAACCACTCTTTTGGAGGACCTGGTCCTCTTAGCAACATTCTCAGCAGCTTTAACTGAGCTTCTTGTTACCCTTCTCTCAGGAACTTTTCTTTTCTTGGTCTGAGGCACCACTTCCTCAGCATCTACCATCTCATCATCTTCAGAAAAATCAGCAAGATCAATATCATCCACTTCTTCCTCCTCAACCACCTGTTTTCCTTTCCCTTTTCTGCTGCTTTCCAAGGCAGCAGCTAGTTGTTCATCAGCAACTTTGCAGCACTTCTTGTCCTCCTACCCCCAGAAGCAGGGGTTGAGGCAGAAGGAACATGTCCTTTTGCCTTAGAGGAACTCTCAACTTTCTTCTTATTTCCGGGCTTATAAATATCACCTATTTTCTTCAACTTAGCAGCAATTTCAGTAGTTACATGAGCATCAATAGGTCCCTTTCTAGCCAACTTTCTTTGCATACTCCTAATTTTGATCAAGTCTACCAAGGGCCTATCACTATCACTGATAGCCTCATCAACGTCGATCACATCCTCCATGGGTACTCTAGGAGCAGCCTCTGGAGACCCCGATGACCCATGCATGGGTGCTTCCAAACTCCTAATAGGTTCCCCCTCAAGAGCAGCCCCAGACCCCTCTCCCTTTTCTTTCTCGTCTATAACCACATTCAAAGGATAGGTGAAGTTTACCTCATACAGATACAACACCATAGCACGTGACAAATCCTCAGCCTGCTCAGCAATTGATTCAGCCGTGGGAACTGGTCCTTCCCCCTGAATTTCAGGTTCAGGTATTTCTGGAATTGGTTCAGGAACTTCAGGGTTTAGGTCAGTGGTTTCCATGGGTGAGGGAGGATTAAGATTTTGTGGTTGGTCATCAATAGGTGCAATTGAAGAGTTATCAGAAACAAGAGACATCTTTGCAATTCGAATTAACAAATAATTTACTACTCTTTCTGAAATTTTGAAAGTTTTAATTGATGAACAATGTAAAAGAATAAGGAAGAGGAAGAAGTGTATTTATAGAATGAAATAGGTAGTGGAGTTAGAGTGAAAAACGATCAACTTACCTCAGCACAACATGCAACGGCTAAGGACTCTTGGGAGTCTCCCGGAGAAAAAGAGTCGTTAGGCTGTAGGTTACCTTTTCAGAATAGGAACTGTTCCTCCGATGGGACTTTTTTTTTTACAATTTGGATATAGGTAGGAAACTTAGTGGGATTTATCCTAATCACAAGTTACCTATAGCCTCTATACTTCTGAATTAATTGAATAATAACGGGTACATACCTGTTTTTAACACAAACATTCAGTGTCCTTCTAATTTGCAATTTTTGATCATCTGAAATTCTAAGAGCATAAGGGTAACATCATTAAATTTTAGCAACTCTAAATAAGGTATATGGCATAAGAGTATACATTTAAGTATTAAACTGGACTGAATTATTCATAATGACTTGAATAAAATTCATTTTAAGTGCATTTTTCTAGCCAATTATAAAGTGAAGCATTGATGATTTTATGTGAATTTAATCATCCCTAATTCCAATCTATTTCTTTCAAAATCTTCTCTACCTAGAGCTTTAGTAAAAATGTCAGCTATTTTCTTTTCAGTAGGACAAAATGCTATGGTGATCAAACCTTTTTCATAATTGTCTCTTAGGAAATGATGTCTTATATCAATGTGTTTAGTCCTTTTGTGATGTACTGGATTCTTTGTCATATTAATAGCACTAGTGTTATCACAATATATAGGAACAGTTCCTACATCAACACCAAAATCCTGTAATTGTTGTTTGATCCATAACAGCTGTGAACAACATGAAGCAGCTGCAACATATTCAGCCTCAGCAGTGGAAAGTGCCACTGAATTTTGTTTCTTAGTTCCCCAAGAAACCAAACACTCACCAAGAAAATGTGTCATACCTGAGGTACTTTTCCTGTCAACAAGGAAACCTGCATATTCAGCATCAGTATATCCAACAAGATTAAAACTACCACCTTTTGGATACCAAAGTTCCAAGGGACCTGTTCCTTTCAGATACCTCAATATTCTTTTAACAGCTTTCAAATGAGATTCCTTAGGATCTGATTGGAACATAGCACACAAACCAACACTGAACACAATATCAGGTCTACTAGCAGTTAGATAAAGTAGAGAACCTATCATGCCTCTATACAATTTTTGTTCAACTGATATTCCATGTCCACCAAGATCCAATTTTGTGGCAGTGGCAATAGGTGTGTGAATTTCCTTAGCATTATCCATATCAAACCTTGTAAGTAATTCCTTAACATACTTTTGTTGATGGATCATAGTTCCATTTGAGGTTTGCTTAATTTGTAAACCCAAAAAGAAATTGAGTTCACCCATCATGCTCATCTCAAATTCACTCCCCATCAAGTTTGCAAATTCCTTACTTAAATTTTCACAAGTGGCACCAAAAATTATATCATCTACATAGATTTGAACAATTAAGAGATCCTTACCTTTTTCTTTTAAGAACAAAGTACTATCAATTTTACCTCTCTTGTATCCATGCTGGAGTAGAAATTTTGATAGCCTCTCATACCATGCTCTTGGTGCCTGCTTGAGCCCATACAAGGCCTTGTCTAACTTGTACACATGTTCAGGGAACTGTTCACTTTCAAAACCTGGAGGTTGCTTGACATACACTTCTTCTTTCAAGTAGCCATTCAGAAACGCACTCTTAACATCCATTTGATGTAGAGTAAATTCCATGTATGTAGCAAAGGCTACAAGAAGTCTTATTGCTTCCAGTCTTGCAACTGGAGCAAAAGTCTCATCATAGTCGATGCCCTCCTCTTGACTATATTCCTGAACGACTAGCCTGGCCTTGTTTCTTGTCACCATGCCATCCTCATCAAGTTTGTTTCTGAAAACCCATTTTGTTCCAATTATGGACCTGTTCCTTGACTTGGGTTCCAGATGCCAAACTTGACTCCTTTGGAATTGATTCAGTTCTTCCTGCATAGCATTAATCCAATCTGCATCCTTCAGTGCTTCTTTCTCATTTTTAGGTTCAACAAGAGATAAGAAGGCACTAAAGGCACACAGATTGTGATTCTTGACTGCTGAACTAGTTTGAACTCCGGCAGCCTTATCTGAGATTATTTGATCCACAGGATGTGACCTTTGATACTTGAAAGGCTTGGGTGTCAATCCATTGTCAGAAGTCCACTGCTGAGGAACAGTTCCTGATGGAGTAGTGTTTCCAGTTTGTGAGGTGGAACCAACACTTGTTCCCCCTGTTTCAATGCTACTCTTCTTAGTTCTGTCCTGAGGAACAGTTCCTTGCAGTTCACTTCTCATATCCAGAATCCGCATTTGTGGATTAAGTTCAAACTCTTTCAGCATTCCAATTTCTTCATCCTTCTGTACCTGTTCTTGAGTGAGACTGTCAGTTTCATCAAATTTAACATGCATGCTTTCTCAATTTTCAATGTTTTCTTGTTAAACACCCTATAAGATTTACTATTTAAAGAATAACTGACAAATATTCCCTCATCACTTCTAGGATCAAATTTTCCTAAGGCATCCTTCCCATTGTTGTGTATGAAGCATTTGCAACCAAAAGCCCTAAGATGAGAAATATTTGGTTTTCTTCCTTTAAGCAATTCATATGGGGTCTTTTCTATTAAAGGTCTTGTCATACATCTATTTATTATGTAGCATGCAGTATTAATAGCCTCAGCCCAAAAGTTCTGTGGAAGATTTCCAGATATCAACATAGACCTTGCCATTTCTTCTAGAGTCCTATTTTTCCTTTCCACTACACCATTTTGTTGTGGAGTTCTAGGTGAGGAAAAATTATGATTAATGCCATTTTCATTACAAAAATTGGAAAACATATGATTTTCAAATTCAGTTCCATGATCTGACCTAATGGCAACAATATGGTTATCTAGAGTTCTTTGAGCTTTCTTAGCAAAAATTGAAAATGCATTAAATGCTTCTTCTTTAGATGCAAGAAATATAGTCCATGTAAATCTGGAGTAATCATCCACCAATACCATAACATACTTCTTACCTCCACGACTCATTGTTCTCATAGGGCCACATAAATCCATATGGACCAGTTCCAAAGGTTTAGTGGTACTTACCTGTTTCTTCGATTTGAAGGAGGATTTTACCTGCTTCCCCCTGGCACATGCTTCACATACTTTTTCTTCATTAAACCTGATGTTAGGAAGACCTATCACCAAGTCCTTTGACACAAGTTTGTTCAATTGTGAAAGACTAGCATGTCCTAGTCTTTTGTGCCATAGGAGGGGATCATTTTGCACCACACTTAAGCAGCTCAAGCTTCCATCAGATAATGTCAGCAAGTCTACTTTGTAGATGTTTCCATGTCTGTTTCCCTGCAAAATAACCTCTCCAGAAGCTTGATTAGTCACAGTGCATCCAGTAGATGAGAAATTAATATTACCTTTGTCACACAATTGAGATATGCTCAATAAGCAATGCTTCAGCCCATCTACCAGAAATACATTATTTATACAGTGTGAATCAGACCTACCTACCTTTCCAATTCCAATAATTTCCCCTTTCTTACCATTACCGAAGGAAACATTTCCTCCTTGGAAGGCTGAGAGTGAAAGGAACAGTTCCTTATGCCCTGTCATATGTCTTGAGCAACCACTGTCCATGTACCATTTGTGGTTTATCTCCTTCACTCTAGCCTGCAAAAGAAAACTAGGGGTTAATTTTAAGAACCCAAACTAGTTTGGGTTCCTTTCCTTTTGAAAAAGGATGAATCAGATCTCTCCTAGCCCAGAATGGTAATGGTTTCTTTGTGTGAACATTTTCCTTTTTTACAAAATGTTGAACAGGTTTGTAGGACCTATTCTTCTGTTTCACAGGATATTGAACAGGTTTATAGGACCTGTTTCTCTGGGCAGCCCTTTTTAAAGATTGACAATTTTCTTTCCGGTGACAAGTGTTCCCACAGTGAGTGCATAGCCAGTTTTCAGGAAATGATAAGTACTTACTCTTTGGATTCCATTTGGATGAACTCTGTGCTTTCATGAATCCAATACCTTTCCTGTTACTACTATGATTTTCCTGTAACCATTCTAGTGCTTCAGAAGACTTGTTCCATTCTACAGTTTTTCTTAATTTCATTTTTGTTTTAACCAAGTCTTCTTCTAAAGATCTTATCTTTTCATCTTTCTTACACAGTTCATCAACTGTGTCTTTCAGTTTCTCTTCAGCAATGATCTGATGAGAATTAGCAATACCTTTACCTTTTACAACTGTTTTATCATTTTCTAATTCCTGAGCAGTTGTTTCACGTGTGAGGACCTGTTCCTCAAGCATGCTAATCTTCCTTCCCAGAAAATCATTTTTAATTATTTCCTCTTTGCATTCTGTTTCTAAACAGTCAACTTTATCATGCAGTTGGTGATTATCACCCCTTAGAGTTTTAAATTCATTTAGCACAATATGGAATACTTTAACCAACTTTTCTCTAGACATGCTTTTTACATCTTCTTTAAGTTTAGAAACAAATACCTCAGAATCCTCTTCATTTTCTGAATCTCCAAGTGCCATTAGAGCAAGATCCTCATCCAGATCGTCATCAGTTATTTCATCTTCACTGTCTTGCCATCCTGCGACTTCCACTTCTCTTATGGACCTGTTCCCTAGCCTTCTTCCTTTCATCAATGAATTTTTTCCTCCATTCTCCTTCCATAATTGGACATTTGCTGATGTAGTGCTCCGAGCTTCCACATTTGTGGCATTCTCCAGCCTGTTTCATGTTAGTAGACCTACCCTGTCCACTAATTTCCCTTTTCTTATTCAAATATTTTTGAACACTTTTAGCGATAAGGACCAGTTCCTTATCATCAATGATTTTATCACCAGCGGTCAAGGCTAGGTTAGGTTCAGTTTTAACTGGTGCTCCTATGTTTTTAACATTTTTCCTCAGTTCATAAGTCTTTAGATTGCCTATAAGCTCATCTAAGGATAAAGTGGTTAAATCTTTACTTTCAATGATAGCACAAGCTTTGATCTCCCAAGAATCTGGAAGAACCCTAGTTAAAATCTTTTCTACCCTATCTTCCACAGTTAAAACCCTTCCCAAAGAGATAAGTTCAGAAGCAATGGCATTAAATCTAGTATACATTTCAGAGATTGATTCTTCTTCTTTCATTTTAAAGCTTTCATATTCAGCATAAAGAAGTGTACCTCTGGACCTTTTTACCTGACTTGTTCCTTCGTGTGCAACTTGTAGAGCATCCCAAATCTCCTTTGCAGTGGCATACCCTCTGATCCTAGTGCATTCGTCAGGACTAAGTCCACCAACTAGCCACTTCCTTGCCTTTGCATTCTTTTCCCATTGCTTTATGTCTTCAGCATTGCATTCCTTCCTGGTTTTGGGAACATCCTTCCCATCAGCATCCTTCTTCATTGGGATCATGGGACCTTCAGTTACTATGTCCCACAATTCATAGTCTTCTGCTTGAAGGTGATCGCGCATCCTCTCTTTCCACCATGAATAGTATTTCCCATTGAAATAAGGTGCTCTAACCATTGACTGGCCCTCACTGTTCTCTCGTGATGTACTCATCTAATCGTAGGTGTTAGCCTTTTCAAGGATAACCCGCTCTGATACCAATTGTTATTTTCCACGATTACACCACTTTACTGTTTTAAAGACCAGTTCCTTAAAATGTGTTCCTTTACTATACGATATGCGGAATTAAAACTGTAAGTAATTGAACACCAGATATTAGCGTGGAAAAACCCCTAGACACGGGATCAAAAAACCACGACCTACTTCTCAAGTAGGATTTCAACTTCACTATGTAAAAATACCCACTTGGTTACAAGACTCACTCTTACTAACCTAGGACTAACTCTAATCCTTTAGTGATCTTTCTCACGATCAGTGAAGTTGTGTCAAATCCACGACTTGAACCAGACAGTTTACAACTCGATTTTTGCTTACTACAATTGAACTAAGACTTGAACTTTTACAAGATTCAATCTAAGGAACAGGTTCTAACTTAGTTCTACTGTAGCTAACTGATTACACGAATAAGCTAATAACTCTTCTCAGCTTTTGCTCGATGCTCTCTGTATTTGTGTACCCTTCTATGGCTGATAGTCTCCATGATTTATAGCTTCCAGCAGCCAAGAAGTCTTGATGAATTAGAACTCCAAAGCTCCCTTGACTTTGAGTCCTAATTGGATTCTTCTCTTGAGAATCCGGATCTCCTATCATTATCCTTTAGTTTATGCAATCTTTTCATATCCATTTAGACCTGCATAATTATCAAGATATACGTCAGTTCTAGGATAAATAATAATATCTCAATTAAACGATTTTGCATGAATTATCTATTCTGCTATAGTGATTCAAAGGAACAGGTCTTTTGAATCCGTTCCTCAGTCATCAGTCAAAACTCCAAGCTTATCCAAGCTAACAGGGTTGATTTTAAATTCTACCTATTCCAGCGAAGGGCATTCTTAGGGCTCATCCCAACTCGCCTGAACAAAAGATTAAGAAAAGTAAGGGAGTGACCGGTGACAACTCTCCAGTGGAAAAAGGAGAGGATGTGTTGAGTGATGTGAGTGAGTTTTCACCTCAATCTAAACTTGACCTTCAAAGAAAATTAAGGGAGAAGAGAGAAGGAAAAAGAATATTGGAGAGTGAGAGCACCCTTTGTTCTAACTCTAACTTTTTATCTTCTTCTTCTTCTACTTGTGATGCAATGGAAAATACGCGGAAGCTAAACACGATACATACAATGCGGAAGCGATAAAGATAACAAGAAATCAAGATTGGGAAGGCAAGAATTTAGAAGAAAGAAACGAATTCAATTCAATTACGTGGGTTGAATTCAAGAGGGAGAAAGGGAAACTTGAACCTTACAATGGATCCAACTAGGTGTCGATCCCCATAGGTTCCAAGTACATAGATAATCGAAGCCTCGGGCTTCAAACCTCGAAGGGCTCGGCCTCTTCAATGTTCTCTCTTCTTTCTATTCAATGTCAAGACTAACTAATGAACTAAATGACCTAAGGAAGGTATTTATAGTCTTCCCTTACACTTAATGAAATGTCTAAAATACCCCCAAAGTGGGTTATAACAATACAAGCCACTTAAGGGCAAAATAGGAAAATTACACAAAATCCCGTCAAGGCTAACAGGGGGAGGCGCTCCGCCTCAGAGGAGGAGGTGCTCCGCCTCAGGACCCTTCAGTGAGGGGCGGTCCGCCTAGTGTCTTGGGGCGGCCGCCTCTTGCTGTGTTGCTCTTTGGACCTTTGCTAGGCGGTCCGCCTCTTTGGGGAGGCGCTCCGCCTCTTCCTGGGAGGTATGGTTACGGCTCAAAATGGACTCTAAGTGTTCCCCCTTGGTCCGTAGTCGGTCCTCCCTCAAGCGTGCTCAAGTCCATGGCTTCAAATCACTCTCGAACCCTCATCCGAAGGCCTTGACTTGTAACCTTTGTGCTCTTCAAGCTTGGTTCTTGATGGTTGTCGTTTAGGCCTCATTTATATTGCATCATCCTCCCCTTCTTGAAAGGATTTCGTCCTCGAAATCGAACCATCACAACCTACAATCAAAACAAGCACAACAAAACTTCCTACTTCACAAGTAGGTTAGCTTAACAAGAATAAGTGCAAGTGGTGTGGAAAACACACTCTTGTGATAGAGCCAAGCATCAATACCTATTAAAAAGCTTAAGTCCCCAAAGGAGACAACAAAGTCTTGGCTCGACAAGAACAAGCACTCATTTCCAAAACAAGCAAAGAGATCAAGGATATGCATGTAGCAATTAAATCCCCCACGACCCCTAAGCCCATGACCAACATACCAAGCCTTCAAATCAATTTTATCACAATGTGACACATGGGCTTTGGCATGTCCAACACTCAAGGTGTGCTCAACATATGGGACGGAGTAAGTAAAGTAGTTCAATTCACAACTAACATCTACTACTCCACTCCCCTTCTTAAGAGCATTCATACACACACCGAGAGGTTCCTCCTCACCTCCCAAATCAACCCCAAGACAATCCTCCTTATTGGGCAAACTCCAAAGGAAGGTCTCCAAAATAGGTCCTTCATCATTATAGTCCACACAACGAGGGCTAGGACTACTAGAAGATAGGTCAACACGACCAATACCAAGACCACTCTCCTCACTCGGAGTTCCAAACGTTGGATCATCCATAGAGCCTAACTTGACAAACCATGGAGGTTCGACTCTACTACCGACCCTAGTCCGATACAATTCACCACCACAAATGAGATTGCCTTCAAACAATAGAAATGTAAAGGCATGCACCTCTAATTCATGGTTACATAAAAGCATAGAATCAAGACTAGGTCCTTCACTCTCACTCAAGGAGTCATCGAAAATAAATCGATCCATCTCACACTCAAGAGACTCCTCAAGGTCAAATCCACCCTCACTACGACACAAGGAACCACCGCTATCAATTAAGCAATCAAAGGGAAGAATAAGATCATCATGCGATTCGTCTTCTCCTTTATCAAATATGGGTGGGGTGTCATAACAAGGTTCACACACAAGGTCAACTTCAACATTTTCACTAATGAGAGGTTCAATGAAAATCGAGCTCACATCATGATGTGGCTTTTCAACCCTCTCAACTAGTGGTTCAATTTCAAACACAAGTTGACCCAAAGGCTCTACGCTAGTTGCAAACACATTATAGTCATGCAAATCATCAACTAGCCTAGAGTTTTCACTAACAACATTACAAGACAAGGAAGTATTATGCTCAAGGATAGAAGAACTAACACATACCTTTGAGTCGCACTCGGGCTCACTCAATGTACTTGAAGTATCATGGGTAGTTCCTTCACCTCGTAGCTCACATTTGGCTTCTCCTTCACCTTGTCTTTCCATCTCGGAACATGGTTGAGGCTCCATCGGTTTGCCTCCAAGAATACCTACACAAGTACTCAAACAAGTAGAAGAAAAAGATAAAGGGTTAAGGTTAGAATAAGGGGTGTCCTCACTCTTTTTTCCCTCTTTCTTTTCCCTCATTTTTCTTTCAAGGCTAGGTGTAGATTCGGGTGGTGACATTCCGCTCACATCACTCAACACATACTCTCCTTTTTCCACTCGAGGAATGTCACCGGTCACTCCCTTACTCCTCTCTATCTTTTGTCTCTCAAATTCGGGCGAATTGGGACGAGGCCCAAGAATACCCATAGCCGGAGTAGGTGGACTCTTTACGTCAACCCGGAATCTAGGACTAGGAGACTCGTCACTTGATGCCTCCTTCTTCTTCGTTGGTGAACCACTCGGCTTTAGAAGTGGCTTCGGGCTCACCTTGTTGACATTTGCCAACTCTTTTGTAGCTCTAGTCCCACCATTGCTTGTGTTTGTAGGACTTCTTGTTTGCACATTGTTGCCCATGGAATGAAGTTCTCGATCCTTGCTCCTTTGCCTAGCCAAAGAAAGGGCACTAGTAGGCACTCGGCTCTTCGCCCAGTAAGGCACAAAGTCATAGACTCTTTGCCCTACGCCCACAAGATATGCACCCTTCACCACACTATATTGCACCCTCTTCCCCTCCAACCACGGCTCACCCATCCACACATCAACATGACGCATGGGATACACGTCACACCACACATAGCATCTATAACTCCCATGAGATATGAGTACCCGAGCCTCCTTAGAAACCCACACTCCATCATACTCATAAGGATGCGCTAGCTTATGGCATGGTATCCTAAGCCTATCAACCAAAGAGGTGCTAATACAATTGGCATCGGTATCACCAATCTTGAGCAAGTATCCTCCAATACCATTTACCCCAACAACGAACCTACATCTACCCAAGTTTTGTAGATTGGCATCCAAGTGAGAACTTGAACGCCCACAAGTGTCAACTCCGACAACTTGGGTCTTCCTTATTCCTCCACTAGTGGCATTACCACTAGAACAATCTCCACTTCCCGTCACTCTCCCAACATTAGCAATGTTGTTGGAAGTCAAGGAAGGATCCTTGCCATGGAACCCATAAGTGCCTCTCGCCTTGGTCCCATAGCCCATAGTACTACTCCTACTACAACCATCCACGCCCTTCACGGCATATAACCCCGTTGTAGCAAAAGCAACACCATCTCTCAAACCAACCTCCACATGGGAATTAGAAGCATTAGGACGCTTAGCGTACCTAGAAGATGCAAGCTTCTCCTTCCCCACGGAACAACCACCACCACCTCCCATACTAATGGAAGGTCCTCTACTACTCCCTTGTACACCGTTAGCAACACTAAGAGAAGATGCATAAGAATAATCCATATGTTCAACATCATCATCAACTCTATCTATGTCACTACCATCAATATCAAATTCTTCACAAGAAGAGTAAGTAGGATCATCATACCTTGAAGCGTCACCATTCTCGGGTTCTTGACTAGAAGCATTAGATTCATCAAATTCATCTTCATGGGCTTCATAGTCGTCATCAACCTCACGATCATCATAGTGAACCGCTTCATCTTCATAGGAGCCATGGTTTCCATCATCAAAGTAATGGCCTTCATCCTCGTAGGAACCATAGTCTCCATCATCACCATACGAGTCATAGCAACTCGCATCATCGCCACATGAGCCATAATCTACTCCATCATCAATATCCGACATTGTTGCAATCACCAAAGAACAAAACCTCCCAAAAGTCACTCCCTCACGTGTATCACTCAATTTATGAACACTCAAGAGCGAGGCCTTTACAACTTGGGAACCAAGGTGATCACAACTAGTATGTCCAAGTTAAAGTTCGGAATGGAATTAATGAGACTCGATGTACGGACGGTTATTTAAAGTGCGCACTTGAGGCCAAAAGGAGTTCTACGACTCTTCTTTGAATTCTAATCTCCTCTACGCACGAATACCTAATACTCTAAAGGATTAGTGTCAATTGAGTAGGCCAATTACCCTAGAAACACTAACCAAGAGGTACGGAAGCAAACGGGACACAAAAACACAAGAAACGAAGCCAAACGGAGCCTCCCCAGGAGTGGGCGGTCCGCCTCTGTAAAGGGGGCGCCCCGCCTACTCAAAATCCAGAGAGTAGCATAAAAATGGGCGGACCGCCTACTATTTGGGCGCCCCGCCTACTGGCAATTTCAGCACAGTCCGAAAATCGTTTTTTGCCTCGTTTTGCACTCAAAATCCAACGTTTTCGACTCGTTTTCGATTCTAATGATACCCAAAGATGTATTTGATGATTCTAAACAATCCCCAATAGGTTTAAACCCCAAACAAACAACAATCAATCAATTTTGATTCTTGAGCAAAATTCTAGGGTTCTTGAAAATTTTGGAGATTTGAATTCTTCAATTTTGAAATACACCACCAAATCTTGTAATTTTGGTACCAAAAGAACGGGAATACAATAAGGAACAAACCCCAATGATTTTCAATGTATGGGTGTTCCAATCCAACAAGTTCTACCAAATTTTGTGAAATTTTCAACTTTTTCAATTTTTTTGTTTTTCTTCAAATTTTCAAGAACAAACACAACAATAACAAAGATAAGGATACTACGAACAAGGAACGAGGGTTTGTAAGAACAACACCCGATCCGTGCTCTGATACCAACTGATGCAATGGAAAATACGCGGAAGCTAAACACGATACATACAATGCGGAAGCGATAAAGATAACAAGAAATCAAGATTGGGAAGGCAAGAATTTAGAAGAAAGAAACGAATTCAATTCAATTACGTGGGTTGAATTCAAGAGGGAGAAAGGGAAACTTGAACCTTACAATGGATCCAACTAGGTGTCGATCCCCATAGGTTCCAAGTACATAGATAATCGAAGCCTCGGGCTTCAAACCTCGAAGGGCTCGGCCTCTTCAATGTTCTCTCTTCTTTCTATTCAATGTCAAGACTAACTAATGAACTAAATGACCTAAGGAAGGTATTTATAGTCTTCCCTTACACTTAATGAAATGTCTAAAATACCCCCAAAGTGGGTTATAACAATACAAGCCACTTAAGGGCAAAATAGGAAAATTACACAAAATCCCGTCAAGGCTAACAGGGGGAGGCGCTCCGCCTCAGGACCCTTCAGTGAGGGGCGGTCCGCCTAGTGTCTTGGGGCGGCCGCCTCTTGCTGTGTTGCTCTTTGGACCTTTGCTAGGCGGTCCGCCTCTTTGGGGAGGCGCTCCGCCTCTTCCTGGGAGGTATGGTTACGGCTCAAAATGGACTCTAAGTGTTCCCCCTTGGTCCGTAGTCGGTCCTCCCTCAAGCGTGCTCAAGTCCATGGCTTCAAATCACTCTCGAACCCTCATCCGAAGGCCTTGACTTGTAACCTTTGTGCTCTTCAAGCTTGGTTCTTGATGGTTGTCGTTTAGGCCTCATTTATATTGCATCAACTTGTTTTAGCTATTGTGCAGGAATTCTTTGAGGCAAGCTGGTGTTAGAGCCTCAATTATGTTCTAAGGTGGAAAGGTAAGGAGATGAAGATCTTCATTGTGAGCTATATGAATAAGGAGTTGATCATGACACTTCAAGTGCTTTGAGTGGTTAAGGCAGCAACTCGAGTGTAAGTGATAGTTCTTCCTTTCATGAGCATGTTGATCCTTTGTCTTGTAAGAGTGTTTATGAGAACTCAATGCTATTTGATGGTTGTAGTGGATATAATGTGTTTGCAACTAGTGTAGAGTCTCATGGTCAAATTATGTGTGAACTTGACTCACTAGTTGAGAGGGTTGGTAAGCCGCATCATGATGTGAGCTCTGCGTTTAATGAACCTCTCTTTAGTTAAGGATATATGGTTGACCTTGTTTGTGAACCTTGTTATGACATACCACCCATATTTCATAGAGGAGAAGATGAGTAATGATTATCTCGTTCTTTTCTTTGATGATACAATTGATAATGGTAATCTTGTGTGTCATAGTGAAAATGATATTGACCTTGAGGAGACTCTAGTGCATGAGATGGATAGGGTTATATATGATGACTCCTTAGGTAGTAATGAACCTAGTTTTGATACTTCACCTTCGCTTGGTAATGAAGTTGTGATGTCTACTTTTACTAATCCTTTATTTGAAGGCATCTTCTACAGAGGTGGTGATTTGTATCGAGCAAGAGTAGAGAGTTAGTTAGAACCTCCATGGTGTAAAGGATTTGATCCTATGGATGACTCTTTGTTGAAAACTCCAAGTGAGGAGAGTGGTCTTGTTGTTGAGTATGATGGTACATCTTTTAGTAGTCCTAATCTTGAATGTGTGGGCTATGATGATGAAGAAGCCATCATTGATGCTTTCGTTGAAAGTTTTTCTAGTGAGGAGAGTTGTCTTAGAGGTGAATGTAGAGTTGAGGAGGTATCTCTTGGTGTGAGTAAGAGTGACCCTAAGAAGGGGAGTGCAGTAGTTGATGTTAATAGTAGAGTGACTTATTTTACTTACTCCATTCAATATGTTGATCAAATTGTAAGACTCATACATTTGGTATTTGGCGTGATAATCATGAGTTTAGGGATAATAGGTCCTTGGTTGTGTTTGAGCTTGTATACATCATATATTATTGATCTCTTTGTTCGTTCTTGTGTTGAGCGCACTTATTTGTTGAGCCAAGTGCTTATTGTTTCCTTTGAGGATTTAGACTTTATCATTGTTATTGATGCTTGGATCTATCATAAGAGTGTACTTTCCACACTATGTGCACAAACCATTATTGAGCTAACCTATTCTCATACTAGAAAGTTGTAGTGTTAGTGCTTGTCTTTGTTTCCAAGACTTGAAAGTGTGATTTCGAGGACGAAATCTTTTCAAGAAGGGGAAGATGATGCAGGTCAAATTGAGCCTAGATGCCAACCATCAAGAGTCAAGCTAAGAAGCTAAGCTAAGGAGCTTTGGAGGAGAGCGTCGAGGAACAAACGAGCGAGGTTGAAATTTCCAGTCTCAGGGTGGAGCACCTCAGAGTCAGGGTGGAGCACTCCAGAGCAGGGTGGAGCGCCTCCATTGATGGACGGGCCGCCCAAGCTCTATTTTCTCTGGAATTTGACTAAGTATTGGAATGCAAGCTCTCTGAAGTTTCTTGGGCGGAGCACCTCAAGCCTAGGGCGGAGCGCTCTTACCAGACACTTTAAGACAGACATCTCTGAAGACTACAAGAGGAGGAGCGCCTCCCCTTCAGGGCGGACCGCCCTGTGCCCAGCTATCAGTTACGAAATTAATTTGGCTTTTAAACATTATTACTTTTATGGCCATGTGTGGTCTTTGTTTAATTAAGCCAACTTGTGGGATATTTTTATAGCATTAATATGTGTGGAGGAAACCTATAAAATACCACACCTGGGGTTTATTTCATTAGCTAGTTAGTCTTGAACATAGAAGAATTGGAAGAGAGGAATTTCCTTTTTGGTAGAAGCTTGAAGCTTCAACTTATCTCTTAACTTGCGAACCCATGAATTTCATCACTAGTATGAATCCTTGATTAGGTTCAAGTTTCTCTATTCTTCCTTTGATTAATACAATTTCATGAGTTTAATCCATTCTTTCTTCTATTTTTACTCTTCCACATCTTGAATTTCTTATTATCTTGTTGATTTCTATCATTTATTGCTTCCGCGTATTTTACCCTGCATCAATCTATGAATTCCGAAAGATTTAAGGAGAAAAGATTGAAAGCTTCTGTTAATCAAAGAAGAATTCAGAAATGAGGTAAAGCATTTGTTGAATTTAAAAAGGATAATTACATTGCGCATCATGAAAGATATTTATTTTAAATAAACTTTCTATCCTATAAGAGTCAAAAGCTTTGAAGAGAAAGAGTAAAAAAAAAATATTTACTCGAGGATGAGTTAAAGTTCAAGTGTGGGGTAATTTGATGAATATAATTGTTGACACCCAATTTTGTCCCGAAATTCTAATTAGTGTCTAATTATTTAAATAAAAATCAATTTTAAATTTAAAGTGTGAATTAATGAAATTTTAATAGAAGGCTAAAATGTAACACAGCCTAAAATCCGACCCACATACGCAACCCTTCTACCTATTCAATTAATCCTAAAAAGGCTAAACTCGTTCCCAGCCCTAAGTTTTAGTCTATTCGTGCAAACACACGTATACACAATATACACAAACATTTCCCCTCATTTTAGAATCCAACCCAATTCCCTCCGACCCGCGAAATCCCTAGACCCAATCTCAACCCTAATCCCTTCCCTTTTCCCCCAAATTTTGAACCAGAACAGTCCAAAATCGGTCCCCACAAATTCCCAGCTGTTAATTTCGTACCATTGACGAACCAAAAAGCTCCAGCACCGTCCTTTTTCTCCCAGTACAATTTTGTTCAAATCCAGCGTCCAAGTGGCAAAAGCTTAAATTGAATGATCAAGATTCGTTCAAATCCCAGGTGATACATTTCCCACATCATTTTTGCACCCTTTTTGAACCCCTAGCATTTCCCTATATATACCCCATTCGATTCACTAATTTAGGGGTCGGATTTTGATTGAAGGAATGGAGGGACTTCGGAAACGAGGACCCTCTTAGTTCTTTTTTAATAGCGATTTCATTTTTCCTTCCTAATTTCCGACCTTTAAATTTTGTGAATCGTCGAGTCTTCGTTTTCGTTCGAGTGCACGACTTCAGTTTTACACCTCTCTTCAGTGCTCTGAAATAGGTAAACTCTCATTCATTTTAGTATTTAATCTTCTGTTCATTTTTGTTTTGATTAAAAGTGTGAATGAGATGTTGTTTGTTTATAAGCATGACTTAGCTACCTATTATGTGTGACTGTGATTTTTAAAAAAATAAAAAGCAGTAAAGTCTTTGTCTTTGATTGGAAAATGCTAGCTTTCGAGATAGTCGAGTTGTTGTCTATTAATCTTAAGCATAAAATCAATGAGTAGAAGATTTAGGTGCGAAAAATGAATGAAAAACTGAAGGTGTAAGGAAGGAATAGATATAACATTAATAAGAGTTAAAACCTACATCTTGATATCTGATCTTGGATCTACAGCTATATTTTCATGACTATTCTAAGTAAAAAGTTTCGGATCTTGTCTAAGTTTAGATGCAGTTTCCTATGAGAAGTTAATGGCATGGGGGTTGTTTTTGTGTTCATTTAAATGGTCTTAAAGTTGGCCTTTTGTCTTCGCTACAACCTGCTTAATATCTTGGTTAATTCTGTTTCAGTTTTCTCTATTGCTCTTTTAGTTTTCCAGTCTCTATCTCTTCAGGTTTTGCTATGTTAAATGTTGAGATTTATGATGTTCGGTTTAGCTTTGTTTTTTGTTGTTGGTTTAGCTGATTCATGGAGTCTTGGTAGCTGTGGGAAAGTAGTTCAGCTTTGTAGAGAGAGTAGGAGTAGCAGTTAGTTATCATGGCTGGGGTTTGTTTCAGGTTGTCCTCATGGAATGTTGTTGTTATGTAGGTAGTTTAGGTCCTGGTATTGCAGGTTTAAATGAGGGAGTTCAGGGAGTTGTGAAGCAGTTCTCTGGTGGTGCAGGTGGTTGTTGCTGTTGTTGTTATGGAGATCTGCAGTTGGTGAAGGTGTTTAGGCTGTTTCAGGTGAGGTATGAGAATGAGGGAGTGTTGCAAGTTTGCTATGGTATTTGGGTGTTTGCAGGTTCTTTCTTGGAGTTTGAAAGGTGATTTAGGGTTTGGTTGTGATGTTGCATATTCAGGGAAGTATGGGTATATTTTTAGTTGGATGCAGGTTAGTTGTAGATAGTTAGGTTTGTCAAGGAGGGGTAGAGGAGTTCAGCTGCTGTCTAGATGCAGTAGTGTAGTTGCTGAGGTTTATGTCTATTTCAAGATAGAAAGAGTAGTTAGTTCTGGAGTGGAGAGCTGTTCTGTGTATGAGGAAGTTATGGTGAATTTTGTTTCTAGTTTCTTGTGAAATGTATAGGAGCTTAGAAATGTATAGGAGCATTTCATATAGTTTCTGGAGTAGTTAGTTCTGGAGTGGAGTGCAACTGCTTGTTAAAATGATGTGTTCGATAGTGAGGTAGGTGGTGGTGGAATTGATTTTTGGGAAACAATTGAATCAAAAATTGATTTTTTTTTTTCCTTTGAATTCGAGTTTTGAAGATTAAATAGGTGTTTCAATGGAGAATGGAGAATCTTAAAGTTCAATTTTATAGTGGATATGCATGGCTACGATGGTGGAGATAATTATATATCTCATTGGCACTTGACAGCACGAGTTGAAAGTTGTGAATGTAGTAATTTATTTATGATTTTTAATTTTTTCAAATAAAATAAAATTATACTCGTTCAGATGTTGAATAAACAAACAAGTTTTATTACTTAATATTCAGGCGTAGATACAATATCCTAATAATCATATGTGTATCCAGATTCAGGTATCTTAATCTTAATAAAAACAAATGGCCCCTAAATGATTAATATATAAAATCTAATGCATTTGAATTTGAAGCTAAATATAATATTTTAAATAACTAAAATAGAAAATACTCTTAGTTCTGTTCCAGTGTTATTTAAAAAAATATTATAAATCAAACGAGATCTTTTCTTACCGCACGAAGCATGGATAGATTCACTAATACTAGATAACTAGAGGCATTAACCTTTTGTATGTGCAGAACTTCAGCTTTGCCTTCACAACTTACAACTTTGCGTTTCACAACTTACAACATAGAGGCAAACTTATTTATGTTATTCAATGGCTTTAGGTATTAGTTTATTCTGGAATTCTTCTGTCAATCTTAGATTTTCATTTTCTTTTCCAACTTGTCTGAACTTCGTGTTATCGTATATTGTAAAACTCATTTCATTAGACTTGGTATAAATCAGATATATAACTTTTACAGGACACATCAATGATATTTCTATCATGTTGTAAATATTGTTAAAATGGACAAAAAAAAATTAGTTAAATTATTAATATCATCGAGATTTAGTTTATCATGATTGGGTCTAGTAATAATCTGCCTTATCCATCACTGATATAATGTCATCGACGCTTGAATTTCTTCTAACGTCCGTCCCTTTGTCTCAGGCACCAGTTTTGCGACGAAGAAAACAATTGAGCCACAAACAAATGCAAACATAAAGAATACACCTGATAAATTAATTTGCAGCTTAATTAGTTGATCAATAAAAGACTTCAACAATAACAGGAAAAAAAATAGATACAAACAATTTGAGCAAGAGAGAACAACAAATCACCTGCAGAGCTCCATTGAAATAAGAAGTTAAAAGCATAGGTCACAATCCAGGAGCTACACCAATTGCCTAATGTCACTAAAGTTCCACCTGCTCCCTTTATGTTTATAGGAAATATCTGAATGAATAGAAGTCATTCAGCTTACGAATCTATCTTAGCAAAGAGTACTTATATGCTAACTCCATGACTGATTGCCGAAATTTATACTACCTCTGACATGATAACCCATGGTGTACCACCCATGCCAGCAGAGAAACATGCAGAATAGACCTGATTAAGGAAAAAATATCATCAGAAGTGGATTGACTGATTCATTCTAATATTTTTACCACCTGGAGCTTGATTTAGAAGAGGATAAGGTTGTACAAGAACCTTCAAATTGGCACA
The DNA here is from genome assembly GCA_037355625.1 of Petunia x hybrida. NCBI lineage: Eukaryota > Viridiplantae > Streptophyta > Magnoliopsida > Solanales > Solanaceae > Petunia > Petunia x hybrida. The sequence continues at coordinate 259,356 of JBBBVM010000695.1, read as the reverse complement.
ATATGCATTTGAGAACGATGGAAAGCTAAAGATTGATCCTGGAGGTTATACAAGAACCTCCCTTGTAGGAAAATTATGCTACTGATTGCGACTTCAGATGGACAAATGAGGTAGCATCTAATATTGCCGCGTACAGCCAGATCATGCTAAATTATTACACATTACTACTACCTTCTCACATCTTTAGCCCTTTTTCTTTTTTCTTATTTTTATTGAACTTGTATGTTTATTTACTTGGATAAGAAAGCAAGATTCAGCAATCCACATCTGTGGTAAACGGCTTTAAATATCACAGCCTCATTACCTTACTCAAGGTAGGGGCAAGGTATGGGTACATTCTCACCCTCCCCAGACTCCACCAGTAGGATTATACAGGATACGTTGTTCTTGTTGGAGTATAATAATCAACGTTCAGTGATATATCCAGAGCAGATGATTATAAGTTTCCTGTGGTCCCTTTATGGGCATTTCTGTAGGCCTAGGCCAGGGCAGAATTACTTACTATTTGCACGACCCTTATAGATAGATCATTAGAAATTATCATAGTTTTTTAGGTTGTCTTTTTTCCAGATAAGCAAGGAAACTTCATTTACCCACATCTTTGGTAAACCACTTGAAGATAGACCAAAGGTTTGTGAGTTTCTGTGATCCATTTATAAGCATGGGTATATGCCTAGTGTAGTAGAATATCCCAATGATATAGAATTGACTGCAAAAGAAAACACGTTTTTGATCGATATAAGCAGAGGTTAACCAAACAAAAAGGAGTAATATTGGCACCAGTATTCCGGTCAGCACCAATGTGGCAGTGAGCTCTTTTGACTGATGATAATCCTGCTCAGCAAAAGGCAAGTCTTTTAAGATAATAGTTATAATACCAGTAGCAGCTGATGAGGGCTTGAAATATCCATTTGAAATACCTTAAAGAGAAAACCCAATCCAGCAAGGAAGATTCCTAAGCATGCTCCAGTTGCTGTAACCTGCAAGAATTTTATTGCTGATCTTCCAATCCAGCTATGCTATAAAGGTTGGAAATTTTTTATGTGTACCATCAGAAGTGGGCGCCGTCCAGTTTTATCCATCAATACTACGCTAAAAGCAGCAAAAGGAAGCTGAAACAAGATTTTCGTTATTTTGAATTGTTTCAAGAAGCATTTACTTAAAAGTTACTTAGGAAGAGTGATAAACCTGGATCATCGCCATCATTGTAGAGGCAACACCAGTTGAACAACCTTGCCATTGGATATAAATTCATATTTTTTAGCTCCTGCAAAAGCTGTCATTCCATCTTATTAACCCCAAGATAGGTGGATTAGGACTCACCCGCAGCACTGAATATTGAACCAGCAAAAGAGGAAATCGCATCTGTCCCCCCAAATTGTACCAGAAGCATTAAACCAACTCCAACCTAACAAGTGTAGCATAAAATGCAAGTAAGAAGTTATGCCAAGTAATTAGAAGATAGTCCCATACTTGTTAATCTCTGCTTCTTACAATGAGCGAATGAGCATATCTTCGGTTGAATACGTCCAGAAATCCGGACACGGACAGCTGCTGAAAGGTCTCTGTGTAGTCCTTAACCAAAACAAAGCAAAAGCATAGAATCAAAAATCAATGCTGGTGGCTGCTAACAGAATAACTCTCCTTATGTAAACGGTTGAGTTGTTACATTGATTTCATCAGCTTCTTGAGAAACATCAGATTTATCCCCTCTTAGACATCTTAAAGTTGCTTCAACCTCATTTCCTTTACCAACCTTTGCCTGCAGTACTTAAAAGTAAGCATCCTGAAGTTTCCCTTGGCTGGCTTAGCTAAAGGGCATGAAAAGTCCTATTGAAACTTACCAACCACCTAGGGGACTCTGGAATGAAGAATATGCAGAGCACCTGAATAAAGCAAGGGATGACTCCTGAAATGTAACCAAAATTGCAAGTCATAAGGAAGCAACGTTCTCAAACCACAAAAGTGGCATCTTTCCTTCAGTATTTCACACTTTAATTCCAGCATGTTACCAATTACAGCCAACTTGCGCCAGGTGAAGAAGTTCCCAACAAAGAACATCACAGAAAAGGCACAAGACACTGTAAACTGCAAATTCAGCAATCTAATTTTACCATATTAAATAGGTTTAGGTTCACAAATCCAGCTTAGCAATGTGCATTAGTTCAATTACCGTAACAGCAGCTGTAGATCCACCTCGGATATTCTTAGGCGTTATTTCTGCTACATATATTGGTGCCTGCTTATGATGGCAATTTGATTATACTTTTTATTAAAGAGGAACATAGGGAGTGTTTAGAAAATTTTCGAAGTTTACCACATAACAATGAAGTCCAGCTCCGACTCCCATCAATAATCTTCCAGCATTGAGCCACCAAACATTCTTTAAACAAGTAGTCAAAACATGTTATGGTAAATCTAGGGATAACCTTCAGACACAGAGACTCGGCAATGGACGGATTATCCTATAAAAGATATCTACTCTAAAGATTAAGGACCGGCTATGTAAGCACTTTGGGTGCAGGTTTCTCGATCGGACTAGACGAATTGTCATAAAGGAATCACTCTGCTATACAATCCTAATTAAGAAAATTGGATTCATTAGAGGAAGGGATGGTGATTAACTGATAGAATCTCTTCTCTTCTTTCAACTCGCATCTCCCAAGTGAGAAGAAAAGGCCCCCAACGGAGCGGTGGGAAAGAAAGGGCGTAGCAGGAAGAAGTATGAAAGAAGCAAATCTTTCCTCCTCGGGATGGGATCATTCACAAGCCAATCTAAGAGCCTAGCAAGCAGCCTTTATTGCGATAGAGAGAGCTTTCCGTCTCTCTTTTCCACTTAACTTTTGCTCGTCATCTTAGTTATGATAATTGATAACCATGAAAATTTCAAGCTTTAAGAAAGTAGCAATAAAATACAAATTAGGATCGTATAGTGAGTGCATTAATGAGGCACAAGCCATGTAGTATCAATTATTCTTTGTTAGATTAGTTTCAACACGTAGTAGAACTTTAGAATGGTCTCGTATCATCCGAAAATCAACAGATACCTCTAGTCCTAACAGCTAAATATGAGAAAAGCAGAGAGTATGGAACACACCTTTGCAAATATTATGGAAAGCCACCCTATGATAAAACATAACTCTAACAGCCACATTGTCTGCAACGAGGAATGCATCAAATTAGCAACTCAAGAGGAAATATAACAAGCATAAACATTTTGGAAGCTAGGTCAAGAAAAGAAAATAACATACAACTCTTCGGCCAACAGTCTCTGCTACTTTGCCACTGATGAAGGCCCCAACGGTTCCTCCAAGTGTTAGCATTGAACCAAACGCTGAATACTTCAGAATGAGGTCGAAGATAAGAGTATCAGACAATGAGGTGTAAAAACTAATTTAAGGTATTCACTTGGTTAAATTCATTAGCACTGTGCCGCACCATTTATTATATGAGAATAAATATGCCGTGACGTCAGTAAACAAGTTTAAAACTCAAGATGGTTTACTTGATGACTACTTTATCTAGTAGCTGCGACATCAAAAACACACTACTCCTTGTGAATTGCGTGGTTTGCTTGTAAGACATGATCATGCACCTCTGCCATTAATTAACCATATTAAACACATAAAGAAAGCAGTATCTTGAGGATTTTCAAAAGGCAACCCAACTTTTAATGTGCAAGTGCTTCAAGAAACTTCCTGAGGATAAGCACTCACTATTGACTTGGGTTCATTTTCAGATTTTTTAACACATACACAGAGCAATATAGAGCTCCATACATTCATTAACACACTACCAGTAGTTGAAAACGCGCATATGAATACACAGTAAAACAGTTGCTTGGATGTGGAACTGTATGATGTGCTCAAGTTAGCAGGGACGTTTTGGGGGGAATCTATACAGCATTTGATACTATCCTGGTTACACTTTGATGTAGGGAAAACGCGGAAAGATAAAAAGGATAAAGAACGAGACGTAACTCGATCTCTAATCCCAAGTAGCAACGGAGAACTTGTTCCGTTACACCCCGGGAGAAGGACAAGAACACCTACGCTATGCAACTACCCTCGAGCCACACTTGGAGCTCGCAAATAGAATGATCGGGGCGGGGTTGTTAGGCAACTAGAATCCACTAGAAGTAACAAGTCCCAACTAAGGTTGGTTTTCATAAACCCAAAGAGAATCCACTCTTTACAATATTCAATTCATCATTCAACATCAACTAAGTGTAAAATAAGCTAGGCTTGGATATTTATAGTGTTTTCCCAAGCTTACACAAAGACTTAACTACCCTTACTTAATAAGGTTCAACAAATAAGCCACGTAGGGCAAAATAGTAAAAGAACCATAAGTTCAGCAGCTAGGAGGGGCGCCTGGGGCTGGGAGGGGCGCCTGGATCATGCTGAAGCTAGGCTGGGCGCCTGGAGCTAGGCGGGGCGCCTGGCTTGGCCTTCAGCTAGGCTGGGCGCCTGGCTAGGTGGGGCGCCTGGGTGCCTTCCATTCTTAGGCAGTGGGCTTCCTAGGCGGGGCGCCTAGCTATGCTGGGCCTCCTTCCTTCTCCGTAGGCGTGGAGCCTAGTGATGAAACCATCCGGAACACTTCCAAAGCCCTTGACTTCAAGTCCTTTGTATCTTCAAAGCTTGGCACATGTCGGAAAGTGTTGGAAAGTGTCTTGGCACGATTTGCCCTGCATCATCCTCCCCTTCTTGAAGAGATTTCGTCCTCGAAATCAATGCATTCATGTTCATGGCATCATCTCTTAGGGGTGCCCAATGCTCTCCTCCTTTGTAACTCTTGATCGTCACCTTGACATAGGTCTCTTCCAAGATCTCCCTTGCTTTAACATGGAGCTTAGAACCTACAAGCAACGTCAAGCAAACACAAGAACTCCTACTTTGAAAGTAGGTTAGTGCAAGAAGTGTGGAAAACACACTCTTGTGATATAACCAAGCATCAATGAGAAGCACAAATATCAAGTCTCCAAAGAGAACAATAAGTACTTGGTTAAAGATCATCATGCACCTAACACAATAGTGATCAAATAAGCCATGGGGATATGAAAAATGCAAGATTAAGCTATCAAAATCCCCTTGAACCTTAAGCTCAAGATCAACAAACCAATCTATCCTCGAGGTGTGATCAACATGTGGAGTGGAGTGAGTCAAGTAACCCAACATGCAAGTAACATCAAGTACTCCACTCCCCTTCTTTAGAGCATACTTACTCACACCAAGGGATTCCCTTTCACTTCCAAGTTCATCACCTAAGCAACCCTTCTCAAAAGACAAGCTCTCAAGGAAGGCATTGATGATAGATTCTTCTTCATCATAACCCCAACTAGAAATAGTAGGGTCACTCAAAGAACCATCCACCTCACCCAATTTCTCAATCAATGGGTTGCCTAAGGAATCAATTCCTTCACACCATGGGGTTTCCAATTTACTATTCACCCTAGTCCGATACAAGTCATTACCACTAATGAGAATGCCTTCAAACAATGGATTAGTATAAACATGCATCTCACTATCATGATCAAGCATAGACAAGTTATCAAGACTAGGTTCACTTGAGGAGTCATCGTAGACAACCTTGTCCAATTCATGCAATTTGGACTCCTCAAGGACAAGACCATCCTCACCACAACACATTGGTCCACCAAATAGAAGCATATCAATTAGGGAATGGTCAACTACCTCATCTTTCCCTAGGTCAAAGGTTGGCGGTGTGTCATAGCAAAGGTCACAATCATGGTCAACTATCAAACCTACACTAGGGAAGGGTTCAATGAACAATGAGCTCACATCATGATGCGGCATAGCATCCCTTCCAACTAGTGTTTCACAAGCACACACAAGTTGACAACTAGACTCTTCACTAGGGGCATATTCACTAGAGGCATCGCAAGCTCCAACTAGTGTTGAGTCATTACAAGACAAGTAGCTAGTAGGTTCATGAAGAGGTGAAGCAACACTTACATTTGTAGTACTCCCTTGATCACTCACAAGGTTTGAAGTGTCATATGCAACTTCTCCTTCATGAAGCTCACATTGAGGCTCCAATGACTTGTCTTCAAATGCACCTACACAAGAGCTTTCACAAGAAGAGATAGAAGATAAAGAAGGGTTAGAATAATGGGTGCTCTCACTCTCAATTTTTCCTTCCTCACCTCTCATCTTTCTCAATTTTACCTCATGGTCAAGTGTAGTTTGTGGTGACAATCCACTCACATCACTCCTCAAAGCCTCTCCTTTTTCCTCTCTTGGATTGTCACCGGTCACTCTCTCACTTCTCTCTATCTTTTCTCTCTCATTTGAAGTGGAGTGACTCTCATTTTCATCTTGCATTGGCAAAACAATAAGATTGTTTGCCTCGGGTTCAAGTTCAATGGGTGACTTTGCTTTAGCCACTTCCCTCAACTCCTTCATTCGTTTGTAGTCTTCCCTTACTTGCCTTGGAGTCAAAGGTCTAAGCACATACTTTCTCCCATCTTGCTTGACCGTATAGGAGTTGGTCCGGCCATCATGCACTACACACCTATCATGTTGCCATGGTCTCCCAAACAATAAATGGCATGCTTGCATCGGGACCACGTCAAACATGATCTTATCCTTATAGCTCCCAATGCTAAACTCAATCAACGCTTGTTTCACCACCTTTAGTTCACCACACTCGCTAAGCCATTGTAAACGATATGGTTTTGGATGCTTAAGAGTGGGTAACTTCAATTGGGAAACCAAGGTTTGGCTCACTATGTTAGTGCAACTCCCCGAATCAACAACCATTGAACATACTTGGCCCATCACTCGGCACCTAGCATGAAAGAGGTTTTCCCTTTGATCATTTTCCACCTCCTCTTCCATAACAATGGTACTCAAGCTTCTCCTAACCACCAAGAACATTTGAGGGCCATCATCCTCTTCTACGGCCTCCTCACGATCAACTTCCTCATCCCCCTCTACTTCTCCATTTTCGGACTCACTTTCTTGTTCATACACTAAATTGCCAACCACAACCATGTTTCGTTTTGTGGAGCATTCTTTAGCAATATGCCCATAGCCCTTGCACTTATAACATTGAGTAGAAGTAGAAATAGGATTACTCAAGCGAGTTTTAGAAGTACCTTCCAAAGGTGGAGTAGTCTTCTCATATGGCTTCTTCACTTCTTTACTAGCATTGGCACTTGGAAAGCTTGCATTTGGAGTCTTCCACTCTTTTGGTTGGTTCATGGGAGTAGGAGTGCTACTCTTGTACCGGGTGGACTTTTCTCCCTTAAGCCATTGCTCGGTTTCAATAGCGGCTCCCAATAGGTCTTGAAGTGAAGGATAAGAATGCAACCTCAATTGAGAAGCTATACCATAGCTCAAGCCATTTTGAAACGGATCATGGCTTGCTCTTCATCCTCGGTCTCCATATCTAAGGCCAATCGGGTCTTCTCAAACTCATCATAGTACTCATGAACCGTCTTGACACCTTGCTTTAGATCATAGAGCTTCTTGAGTTGCTCTTGTCGATATCTAGGAGTCACATACTTGGTATTCATGAGGGCCTTCAATTCATTCCATGTCACATTCACATGCACACCCGCTCTCCTTCTCGTCCTCTTTATGGATTCCCACCAAGTAGAAGCATAAGACTCAAAGGATGAAATAGCATAAGTACCTTTCTTCTCATCGGTCATCTCATTTGTGTCAAACACTCTCTCTATAAGTAGAACCCATTCCATGTATGCCTCCGGATCACAAGCTCCCTTAAAGGATGGAAGATTAAGCTTCACATTATTGAGATTGTTGTTGTTGTCACGCACCCCATAGTTAGGCTCCGGTTGGCCTCCATAGTGGTCATCATGAGCAACATATTCTCTCCTCGCATTCCTTCCATCAAATCTCATGGGTGGCCCTCGACCTCGGCCTCTACCCCGATCCACATTTCGACCCCAATTCATTGGCCTCCTAGGTTGATAAAGAGCATCATACCCATAGGCCTCATCACCATACTCGGCTTCCTCCTCTTCTTGAGCCTCAACAACTTGCTCAAGAGGTGGGACAAACCTAACGGGTCTTCGAAGTGGAGCATTTCCTTGGGGATTGCCCAAGTTGAGAGGATTGCTCTCTTGTTGGGGATTGCCCAACCCACGCTCTCGTAGAGCTTCAACTTTGCTTTGTTCATACCTCTTGTTTAGCTCAACAAAGTGTCCGGGAGTCATAGGAGTGCTATGACTCGTGCCCTCTCCGGATTCAATTTGGACACTCGGGGTCCTCCTCTCACCGGTCTCAACTTGATTCCTCTCGACGGTTTCAAGTCTCAATGAGATATCCTCCAATTTAGCCATAATGGTGGCCATGAAATGCTTCATGGGATCATCTCCATCGTTTGCCATTGTACCTACAAGAAGCAACAAACGTTAGTAAAAGACCTCACCCACTCCCTCACTTGAGTTCACTCGGATCACTCTTTTGGGGGTGGTGGTGGATATTTCACTCGGACTTGTTACCAAAAGCTTCAAGGGGTTGACTATCAATCCTCAACCCAACCAACTATTCACGAGCCAATTGTACTCCGGGGCGAGTGGAGTTGATATGACTCGATGAACGCTAAGCAATTTGAAGTGAGGACTTGAACCAAAAGATACTACGGATCTTCTTTGAATTCTAGTCTCCTTTCTAGGCACGATGATCCTAATAGCTTAAAGTGATTAGTACTAATCGAGTAGGATTATACTCTAATAGTACTAACCGGAATTAATGCAATCAAACAAAGGGAAATGTCTATGAAAATCTACCCGAAACAACACTTTCAGCACTCAGGTGGGGCGCCTGAACTCAGGAGGGGGCGCCTAACTGTGCAGTGTTCCAGGCGGGGCGCCTGGGTCTAGGCGGGGCGCCTGAGACTTAGGCAGTAGCCAAGTCAGGCGGGGCGCCTGGCTTAGGCGGGGCGCCTGGCCTGAAGCCTTTCCCAACTCGTTCCAAACTCGTTTCAAGTCGATTTTCAAGCTCCAAATCCGATGTTTTCAACTTGTTTTCACAATCCAATGATACCCAAAGTTGATTTTGATCTTCCTTAACAAACCCCAATCACATTAACATCCAAACAATCAATCAATTTCAAGATTCAATGTCAAGAACTCAAGAACAAGGGGGTTTTTCAAAGGGTTTTCAAAATGGATTGTGATTCATCAAACTTGGTGTTATCCATACTCAAATCCCACAAAATTGGTATCAAATCGTTTGTTTTTCAGTGAAGTTCAATCCCCAATAACAAATTTTCAAGCAAACATCAATCCAACCCAAGAATCAAGCCAAAATTCATCAAGAACAAGTTCATCAAGGGTTTAAGGGGTTTTGGGGTTTCAAATTTTCAAACTCCACCAATCCAAACAATTTTGGTATCCAAGTGACGGGAATTCAATCACGATCAAGAATCTATAACACCCATACCATAAATCATCCAAACCAACAAGATACACCCAATTTTTGGATTTTTCAATTTTTCAATTTTTTTGTAATTTTCTTCTTTCAATAACTTCAACAACAAGAAAACTAAAAGAAAAGATACTAGGCACGAAGAACCAAGGGTCGGGGGTTTGTAGAAACAAAACCCGAGCCTTGCTCTGATACCAAACTGATGTAGGGAAAACGCGGAAAGATAAAAAGGATAAAGAACGAGACGTAACTCGATCTCTAATCCCAAGTAGCAACGGAGAACTTGTTCCGTTACACCCCGGGAGAAGGACAAGAACACCTACGCTATGCAACTACCCTCGAGCCACACTTGGAGCTCGCAAATAGAATGATCGGGGCGGGGTTGTTAGGCAACTAGAATCCACTAGAAGTAACAAGTCCCAACTAAGGTTGGTTTTCATAAACCCAAAGAGAATCCACTCTTTACAATATTCAATTCATCATTCAACATCAACTAAGTGTAAAATAAGCTAGGCTTGGATATTTATAGTGTTTTCCCAAGCTTACACAAAGACTTAACTACCCTTACTTAATAAGGTTCAACAAATAAGCCACGTAGGGCAAAATAGTAAAAGAACCATAAGTTCAGCAGCTAGGAGGGGCGCCTGGGGCTGGGAGGGGCGCCTGGATCATGCTGAAGCTAGGCTGGGCGCCTGGAGCTAGGCGGGGCGCCTGGCTTGGCCTTCAGCTAGGCTGGGCGCCTGGCTTGGCCTTCAGCTAGGCTGGGCGCCTGGCTAGGTGGGGCGCCTGGGTGCCTTCCATTCTTAGGCAGTGGGCTTCCTAGGCGGGGCGCCTAGCTATGCTGGGCCTCCTTCCTTCTCCGTAGGCGTGGAGCCTAGTGATGAAACCATCCGGAACACTTCCAAAGCCTTTGACTTCAAGTCCTTTGTATCTTCAAAGCTTGGCACATGTCGGAAAGTGTTGGAAAGTGTCTTGGCACGATTTGCCCTGCATCACACTTGGTAGCCACCTTCATGTCTACCTCTTCCTCTTTTTCTTTGCTGATAAAGGGAAAGATACATTTCCAGGCTATTCATAACTGATAAGAACAAAACGACCCCTTACCTAAACTGAGACACAACATAAACATGGATTCTACATATACATAACTATATTCGTCTATTTACAGGAAAGAGGTTGGTACAGAAACGCATTTATTTCATCCATGTGATGTAGGTATTTCCCAAAACAATTGTAATTAGCATTACTAGAGAAGAGTCACCAGGTCTGAGACTAATGATAAATGAAAATAACAGTGGCATACATCTGCAAGAGACAGACCCAGGTCATCCATGATCCCCACTTCGGCTGGAGATGAATATCCGACCTAGAATATGAACATAAAAAACAAATAAACTAATGCAAATTCATGAGCACAAACTAATTGCCTTGTAAAAAACTGAAGATTATTCGTTGATTCATTGATGAAGTTTATACATCAAGAGATACTTACTCATATATGCATAGAGTGCTATACCTAAAATCTAAATTCAAAAATCTGAAGTGTATCATCATAAAATGTTTGTGTCACTTCAAACCATCAAATTTTAGTTTGAGATCTCTGGTTGTTACAGTATACCCCCTGTTCCTTTTGAGTGCGTCCCAAAAAGAATGTCATATTTCTATAAGTAGAAATAATTTAACTTTTATGAAATGATTTACAGCCACACAAATTTCTACCAAATCTTTTAAGTCTTCTTTCTTTGTTAAAATCGGTTCCAAGTCATAAAATGGGACGGAGGGAGTATGCCATATTAACTGTTGATAGAATGAGTTTTACAGCAGAGGATGGTTTGGGCATGGATGTAGATAGGTATCTTTTGGTTACCCACTGTAGATATATCAGTATATGGTGAAGAGAGTCACCCGCCATTTACTAATATATGGAACTACTGTCTGTAATAATATATATGGATACTTACAGCAAATCCATAGGCTATAGAACCGCAAGCAGCTGTAAATATACTCATTACAAGAAGAGGTGTTGTAGGAGCTTTGCTACGCAGCAATTCTTCTTCCATGCTCCCCTAATTTGTATATCTATCCTTCTGCAAAAGTGAAGAAGACACTGCGTATGATAATAATACAGACTCGTTAATTATCTCGTCTGAAGTAGTTCAATGGACAGGGTTACCTTATGGATTACAATTTGACACCGGCTCCCTTGTAACTGTAAGGAGAACCACAGAGAATAACTTTCTGCTAAAACAACTGTTTGCACAGTCATGGGAATAAGATATTCAGCAATTGATGACCACAGAAAGATGACAAAGTTCAAATCCTTGAAATAGTCAAAAATAAGAAACCAAATGTTTTGCAAGAAAATTCCTTTGTGAGCCGTCACAGTCAGCCGCCTGGAATCTTTAATATACAAAGGCAAAATACATAAAAGCCCTCAGAGTCTGTTTGGCCAAGCTGCTAGAACCAGCTTTTTGACAAATACTTTTAAGAAAAGTGGTTTTGAAAAAAGTACTTTAGAAGAATACTCCCTCCGTTCTATTTTATGTGTCATAGTTTGACTCGGCACAAAGTTTAAAAAATAAAAGAATACTTTCCGTTCCATTTTATGTGTCATAGTTTGACTCGGCACAAAGTTTAAGAAATAAAGGAATACTTTTGAAACTTGTGGTGTAAAATGAGACAAAGATGATTGTGTGGTTGTAAATCATTTCAGTAATGGCAAAACTGTAATTATAAAGTTAAATTGTTACCAAATTTAGAATGCTGTCATTCTTTTTGGAACAGACGAATAAGAAAATGCTGCCACATAAATTGGAACGGAGGGAGTAATAGTTTGTTTTTGCCAAATCATGGAAGAAGTGTTTTTGTTAGTTTATTGTATTTTACAAGTATTTAAAAATTTATTTTTAAACATAAAATTACGAAAAAGGATATGTATATAAGTTTTTTCTTATTCTTTTTATATATATAATCTTGTCCTTAAAATCAAAAGCACTTATTTTTGGAGAAGCTACTTTTTTCAGCTTCTGCTTAAAAGCTAAAAAAATAACTTCTGCTTCTGCTCAGAAAAAAGCTTGGCCAAACACTTTTATTATCTAAAATAAGTGCTTTTATAAAAAATAAGTGTTTTTGGCCTGCCAGAAGCTTGGCCAAACATGCTCTTAGAGTTGTCACCCACTGATAAACACTTCAACTTTTTGTATGGCTTTTCACGCACCTCTTTTAAGGCCCCGTTTATTTATACTTATTGGAAAAACTTTTTGAAAAAATAATTTTAAAAAATTATTTGTTTATACCGTTACGTCAAATTTGAAATCAGACAACTCCAAATTTCCAAAAAGTGCTCTAAGCTAGAATTTGAAAATATTTGGGAAAAAAAATTTCCGCTCACAAAACTTCAACCCCTTTTCAAGTGAAATGAATATCCAAACACAACTTCAAATTTGAAAAAACTATTTTTTAACTCAACTTCAAACACTCAATTTTTCAAGTTTCAACCAAATCTATGTCCAAACTCTAGCTTAATTTTAGAAAATAATGCATAAGTACCCCCCCTCAAACTATTGCCAAATTTTCAATATTACACCTTATCTTTACGAAGGTCCTATTACCCACTTATACTATTGTGATAAGGAATAAGTACCACCCTAATAGTAGACAGCCAGATTTTCGGCTTTAGTGTTGTGCACACACTAGCAGTTACATATTTTATAATATTTGTTCATATTTTCTTTCTTATTCTTTTCCTATTTTTATGTACCTTTTCCTTTCTTTTATCTACTTTTTCCTTTCCTTTACTTCTTCATTTCTTTCACTTTCTTGGGACATTTGGTCCATAGGGACACTCAAGAGTGTAAATAGGTAAAAAGGACAAAGTCTTAATTAATGTAGTAGAAGGGACACAATTGATTAAGGAACTTAAACATAACTTTCCTTCACTCCCCTTCACCCTAAAGTTTTATTTTTTATACTTTGGTCCTCACGTATATAAAAAAAATTGCCAAACTAGGGAAAGATTTTTCCCTCCGTTTATTCCCTCCTTTCTCTCTCTCCTCTCTTTTCTTCTCCCTCACGACCTGAAAACACCATAGTTGCTGCGCATCTCCTTTCTTCAATCTCTCTTCGTTTTCGCTATTATTCTTGCATTCCAACTCCCCAAACACAAAATATTTTCATATCTAAATCCTTTTCGGTTAATTAGGTATTATTGACTCTAATTGAAAAAATAATATATGGAAAATATGCTGCAATTCTTTGAATAACAATTTCTGGTTGGCATTACTTTTTTTTTTTTGGTTTGCTTGACGTTGAAATTCTTTGAATAATATTTACTAGTTGGGCACTACTTCAAATTGGAAAGCTTGTCGTTGAAATTGTTTGAATAACGTTGGGCATTACTTCAAATTGGAAAGCTTGACAAGTCTCATATCTCCTGTAAGTGTAAACCTTCGTCTTGCTAATCTCTACTATTCTAATTTTTGTAAAAGCTCTTTTAAACAGTATGTTGTTTGTTTTGAAACATCTTACCGTGACGATCGCAACATCCTATAGATTGTTCTACAAATGCTCGTACAACATAGTCACAATTATGGAACATTGCATTAGATACTTAGGACAATCATTTTGATGTTCTTATTGTGCTAGTCAGAGTTATGGAACATAATTTTGGTTGCCCGAATAATCTTACAACATGTTCAGTAAATGCTATTCATAATGTTGGAACATTTTATAGATGGTCGGAACTGTTGTATAGATGTTTTACATCGGTATGCTTGTATTCTTAAACATCCTTTGGTATGTTCGAATCTGTTTTTGGATGTTCCAGTATCCTTTGCTACCTGGACCACATTTGATGAATGTTTATCCTATCTTACAGATATTGTTAAAGTAATGGGGGACAACTTACTACTAGGAGTTGATTATCTCGGTGAATGGGTTGAGCGCTCGAAATGCTATGCTTGGATTCCTAAGGTGAAAGAGACAAGACCTATCCTTGTGAGTAGGAATGTTACATGTGATAAACTTATCAACAAAATCATACGCAGTTGGGGGTTAAGTGATGATCCTAGGGATCTTTGCATTTCATATATGCTGAGTGTTGTTGCAAAGCAAAAGACTGCTCCATCTAAAATTAGGACTGATGATGATGTTCAGCTTTATATGGCTGATATAGACCCAGCTGGTGCTAGGCCAACACTAAGGGTTAGTGTGATTCCAAGGCCTGAAGGAATTTCAAGTTCAAATGAACAAGATATGCATGTTGAGATGGATGAAGATGAATCAAAACAAGGTGGAGAGGCAGACGAAGAAGGTGGAGAAGTAGTTGGTAATCCTTCAGTAAGAGTACCATCACAGAGCAGCCACAACGATTTTTTTAGACAAAACGGCACAGGTTTTGTAAAGGGTATGACTTTCAAGAACGAGCGAGAATTAGTGGTGAAGTTGAGGCTTGCTGCAGTGAGGAAGCCTTTTTCTTTCAAAGCTGTGAAGAATACAAAAAAGTTGTTTTATGCCCGATGTGTTGATGCAAATTGCAAGTGGTGACTTCGAGCATTGAGGTATCATAGTAGTGATACATTTTATATTACAATCAACAATGGCGAGCACACGTGCGGTGTGCAGCACCTGCAAAGCCACCATACACATGCCACAGCTGATGTTGTTGGTGAATACATGAAAGATAGGTACATTGAGGGGAAATGAATAATACCAAAAGACATCAGAGTTGCATTTAACAGAGAATTGGGATGCAACATTGGTTATTGGAAATGTTTGAAGGGATGTGAGATTGCAAAGGCAATAGCAAGAGGGACACATAAACACAGTTATGAAATTTTGGAGGCATATAGTTATATGGTAAGGTCCCAAAATATTGGAAGCAAGACAGCTTTGAAGCTTGATAGTTGTGGGAGGTTTATGTATTTTTTTATATCTTATGGATCTTAGATTAAGGGTTTTGTGTATATGAGGAAAGTCCTTGCAATTGATGGGACTCATTTGTCAGGCAAGTACGGCGGGGTATTGTTGTCTGTCGTTGCCCAGGATGCAGAGAAGCACATATTCCCTGTTGCATTTTGCGTTGTGGACAAAGAATGTGATGCTTCTTATGATTTTTTTTTCCGAATAATTGGTTGACATAGCCCAGTACAATGATGAGTTGAGCGTCATTTCAGACAGGCATAAAAGCATAGCAAAATCAGTTGCCAAGTGGTTTCCCCAAGCTCACTACGGAGTTTGCACGAGGCACCTTGCTGAAAATATCCGTACAAAGTTTCAATTTGGAGACCACCTGGGGTCCTATTAGTTGGCAGCAGATGCATATCGTGTGGAGGATTTCGGAACGCACTTTAAGCAAATCGAAGACAACGATCCAAGGGTTGCCAGATATCTTCATGATGACGTGGGGTTCCATAACTGGAGCAGATGCTTTTTCCCTGGGCACATGTACACGACTATAAACCTTCATACCAAATATTCTTAACCTTGCGTTGGAATGTTCTATGTTTACATGGAAATTAAGCCGAAAACATTCTAATTGATGTTCAAAATAGTACCAATGATGTGTATAATGTAATTATTGTTGTTCTGATTGCATGCTTAATGCTCGCACTTGGATTAGACATATTTATCATTAAGGTCTTTGTTTGTTTGTTTGTTACAATTTCATATTTGCAGTGATGACCTCAAACATTGCTGAGCCCACAAATGCAATGCTGAGGGATGAAAGAGAATATCCTATTGTTGCCCTCGAGGTTTCAACCATATGTGTCCCTTCAATTGAAGGAAAAATAAGTTTCAATCTGGAGGAAGGGGTAAGCTCGCAATTAGTCGAAAAGGTACGTATGGTTTCACCATCATCAGTCCAGACCAGGGAGCAGAAGTCGATTTACTCAACAGAACTTGTACGTGCAGAGAGTATCAAATTGACTTAATACCCTGTAAACATGCTATGGCAGCTATCAGAATGCTGCGTCCGGAAGATTATGGAGCGTGCGTCTATGACTTCACTTCTGCATATTACAAGTTAGAGTCATATATGCTTGCCTATGCAGAACCGATCAAGGCTGTTCCCCCGGAAGAATTTTAGAATGTTCCTCCTGAGCTGCTCGAGAGACGAATATTGCCTCCTTTCATTGACGTGGGTAAGGGTAGACGAAGGAAAAAGCGGATACCATCAGTTGGTGAAGTATTTTCAAGTAGGAGAAACAAATGTAGCATCTGCAAAAGGTCAGGCCACAAAAGAACTACTTGCCCAAAACGAGTGGATGGTGGACAATCCTCCCAAATTCAAAGTGTTGCGTTTTAAATTTTAATCTTGAACAATTTAAATTTTTAAAATATTTATATATTTGAACGTTTAACTTAATGTTTCCAGCACGTATCAATGGCGTTCCAAAAGTCTATTATTTTTGTAGTATATAATTCAAATTGATCATCATACAGATGTTCTAATACTGCAAACGGGATGTTCAGTGTAATGCAAAACAATATTCATAAATATTCAAAACATGCATAATTTGTTACCAATGAAAGGCCATTAATTAAACATCTTATTATTTTAAGGCCTATTTTTTAAGTTATCAGAAATGTGCTATGATATGCTGTTAAAATAATGGCCTTTCATTAAAATTCATATAAAAAACAATATATATATATATATATATATATATATATATATATATATATATATATATATATATATATATATATATATATATATATATATATATTTATATATATATATATATATATATATATATTACATTACATTTCAGGGGCAACTGGTGGTGGTGATGGTGAGGAACTTGGGGGGGTGGGGGGGTAATGCAGTCATCTAGGTTCTTGCCATACACCTCTAAATGAATGCGCAGAACCCTAGCTATTCTGCGGATGTCAGTTAATTGACGCCTGCGTGCTTCACGGATGCGATCTCTTATCTCATCAATGTCACCCTGCAGATCCTTAGTCTTGTAATGTGGTTTGCACGCCATGTTGATTTTGATTTTTTTTTTGTTAAAGTTCTATAAGATTAAAAACCTGAGAAATGTATAACCTATTTATAGAGGGAGTCTTGTTCCCAATAGTCATGCTGATTCAAGCGAAGGGTTGGCTTGTACAATTAAAACGTGTGAAAATGATAAGAATCAAACGCAGAAAAGTAAAAGATAGAGAACGAGACGTAACTCGATCAATAATCTCAAGTAGCAACGGAGAACTCGTTCCGTTACACACCGAGAGAATGTCAAGAACACCTATGCTAGGCAACTACCCTTGAGCCAACTAGGACTCGCAAGTAGAATGGTCGGGGCGGGGTCATTGTCCAACTAGAATCCACTAGAAGCACACAAATCCCAAACAAACATTGGTTTTTCATAAACCCAAAGAGATCCCTCTTTACAATGTTAATTCATCATTCAAAATAGACTAAGGAATAAAATAAGCTATCTAGCTATTTATAGAGGTTTCTAGGCATTAAGTAAAAGGTCTATAATGCCCACAAGCTAGGCTTTAAGCTAAAAGACCATGCAAGGTCAAAATAGTAACTTTACACTTGAAATCCCGTGCTTCAGGAAATCGGGCGGAGCGCTCGTTTCTTAGGCGGAGCGCCCACAAAGTTGATCAGTAGAGGGGGCTGGGCGGACTGCCTGGGGGCTGGGCGAAGCGCCTGAGCCAAGTGTATCTCAGGCGGGGCGCCTGCTTTGCCTAGGCGGAGCGCCTGGCTGCCTGTGGGGTGGAGCACCGGTGCTCCATCGCCTAAACATGCTTGACTCATCTCCGAAGTTCTTGCCCTTGCATCCTTTGCCTCTTCCAAACTTGATACATGTTGGAAAGGTGTCTTGGCTCGATTTGGGTCTCATCATTGTTGACACCCAATTTTGTCCCTCCATTTTTGCAATTTGGCTATATTTAATTAAAATTGATAAGTGTAATTTTTCAAATAAAATTGCATTAGACAACGTGCATTTACGTGTATAATATTTATATGGTATTTATTTAATTGTGATTATAATTATGTAATTGCATTCATTTAGGCTATTTTCTAAAAAAAACGTGTACTATTTGTATATTTTAACGCATTACGATATCATTTAATAATTATTGGTGGCTATTTATATCTAATCAGTATTATTTGTGGTCATCTATATATATTTATAATTAAATGCATTTATTTATAATTTTTTACAAAATTTCCTATTTTATACTAATTATTTATATTTATAAGTATTTTAATTAAATACTAGTCATTTTTTGCTATTTTACAATCCCATTCCTATTACATTCAGTCCACGTCATTGCCTTTTGTCCACGTATACGCCAATTGTACACTACCTAAGCTTACACCTCATTAATTACACTCCTAGTACAAGTATACACACGTTTAGCATGAGGTACTACTCTCTAAAGCACGCGTACAACTCATTGTAGCGTGAAGTACAACCCCCTCAAAGCCCACATCCCATTTACACTTCAGCATATACACCCACACAAAACAATTTACACCTAACCCCGACATGCCTACGTGGCATGATCTTGGCCCTCCAACTTATCTTATCCAACGGCTGATATTAAAACCCATGTTTTAATATTATACATCACCCCTCAACTCTTAAAACCCTAAATCATAATTCCCATCCCCTCACCCTTAACAGCCGCCGGACCCCATCACTCTCTCTCCCCCTTCCTTCTCTTCCCCGTCCAAATACACCCCAAAATCCGTCCAAAGCTCCGCGTCTCTTCCGCCATCTACGCCATAAGCTCCGCTCACGCATCCCCTCTCTCTCTCTCGTCGTTTTCGCATGGAAAAAAGGGAAACAAATCCATCTTATCCCTTTTTCTATGGAAGCCGAAAAGAGAAAGAACGGATCGAGCAAATCAAGGCAAATAATCAATGATTCACGTTTGAAACGTCGAAAATGAACAGAAACTGAATCGGGTCAATCTTGACCCGACCCGACCTGGATTCAAAACGGGTAACTCTTTTCCCTCTTTATTTTTCTTTTACTGCTTTGCTTATATGTTTCATTAAATTCTCATAGAGATAACATGTCAGTTACTTGAATCTAAATCCATGATAATATACGTGCGTTTGTTTCTTGAAATCTTGTTCGCTGTCATGATTATTCATATTTCAGCTTGTTGGTTTATGGGCATTTGAAATAGTTGTTTGCTTGACATATCGCTCGAATTAGTATAACGTCGAGTCACTTTTGAAACTGAGTATTGCTGAATTATTAGGAATTTGGTATTGTGCTCTTACGTTCATTAGGTTCCATTGCTAAAATCATCTCGTTTGATAGAATGGATCTCAGAATTTAAAGTTATAAAGAAGCATTCAATAGTATGTGTATCTGATTATGACACTGTGGTTATTCCATGAAAGGAAAATATGTCATTTGATTTCAATGTTTAATTTATTAGCTTAATTCCAGGAATTGTATAATCTGTGGTATCTTCCTAATTGATAGAAGAATCCTTCATTTCCTTCCCTTTAAAACTATTGATCACTCCTGCCTTTCATAACTATGATTTGAAATTTAAACACCCTACACCTCAACTATATAAACCAGTCCCTCCCCCCCTTTATTACACAGGCTTAGACATTTGAAACACACCTCTAATAACTTCATACACAGTTTGCACAACCTGTTCTCTTCCCTGTCCTGTTATACACTGAACACAGCCCCCTCCTCTCTTTACACTCTCTGCACTTTACACTCTCACACACAGAGTCTTAGACTCACTGAACTTAGACACTGAACACACTGATACACACACACTTGTACACACTGATGCTGCTCTCTTTTCTGGAAAAAAGCATTTTGTACTCTCTGTCAAATCTGAAACAGAAGAGAGCATAAAGGTCGCATGTTATGTTTCTGCTTCCCTCTGGCTGGTTGTTTGATCACTGCACACTGCTTCCTGGTTGTTCTTCTCCTTTCTCTGCTTGTTTAAACATTTAAGGTACCTCTAAAACTGACTGAATGAACTCATTGGTGCTTCATAAATGTTAAGAATCAGTTTCTGTCAGCTACTGTTGTTTGTTTGCTTGTGTAAGTTGTTTGAGGTCTATCATAGACCAACTACTAACCCTTGTGCAGGTCTTTGTTATTCTAGGATAGCCCTCGAGGCTATACCATTATTTATGTTCTTTTATAGGCTGCTCTATTTAAGAAATGAGTCGGTTTAGACTCGATTCGAGATTTACAAAGGCTAAAAAACCATGGGGACAAGGCTCTACCCTTCCTTTCCCTCGTCTAAATTACAATACGTGCTACTTGATGTATTTGTTAGGAATAGCATTGGTTTGTACACGCACCATAAGGTGCAAGTTAGTATTTAGGACAGGTGTTGCATTCTAAGGGTTGCGAGGTGCAACAAACAAGGCTAAACAGGGGCCATTTCTCAAAACTTCTCAATCTATTTACACTTCAATAGGTTGTCATTGAAACTATAATATTCTCTGAATATAAGGGTATGAAATCTGAAGTCGAACAGGGTGATCAGATTACAATAGGGGGCTATTTTGCTGAAAAATTAGTAAAATAGGCTAAAATTGCAATATCATCTGAACAGGATTATTTCTGCAATTTTTATTCTATGAAACATAACAGTCAGCATGACAGTACATTACATTTTATTATAAGTGGTTAAAACTGAAAAGCAGCTTATTTCTGCAAATTCGAGTTTTAACGTTTACAATTTTTGTTAAAAGGGCTAAATGTGCAACTGATAATGAAAACAGGAACATCTCTGCAAATGTTACATTCTGGAATGAAACAGTACGCTTTGTTCTTTTTTAAAAGCGGCTTATCTTTGCAAAGCCCGAATTCTGATAACATCATTGAAGCTTAGTAGTAAATGTTCATTTAACTTGGAGGCTCACTCTTCTTTTAAGTTCTAACATTGTCATTATTTGCTTTTGTGTATAACATGACCGTATTTTATTTGGCGCCCAGTAGTCTAGTTTGGGGCACTTAATAAACTTAGGGGTCTAGATACTTAAATTAATTATATCAATAGTCTCCGAGACTTTAAGTGGGACGCTAGAAAGCTCTTTAGGACGTTATAAAACATTAGGAAACGCTTTAGTTAAATATTTAAAGAGGGTATGGGGGTTACGGGAGTTAAGCCCCTCGGAAGTGATGAAATTACCCGGGCTGTATATATTGATAGTGGATTTGAAACTATCGTCCCTTACGAAAGCCGGGTTCTGATCCGAATAGGACAATAAAACCTAGGGCTATTTATATAAGTAATTAATTGGTTATTATTATTTTATGGCTGTTTGTACAATATGACTATTGTTTCAAATTGTTTATACAAGTACATTAAATTGCCTATTCGTTTACTTTGCAGCCCACATCTTTATCGTTGACTTTATTTAGATTTCGTTCTTTTATAAGCAATATGTAAACCCAATATAGAAATCGGTCGGGAACCACGTTTAGTGGAACCTAGAAGGTGCTTAACCCCTTCCTTCTGGGTTATTTCGAACACCTACCCGAATCTCTGACTAGTAGACCAACCCGGAGTTATTCTTTAAAATGAAATTAGAAATTAATAGGTGACCTAATACGCCTAGAATAATTTATTAGGTGGCGACTTCAAAATCTCTAACTCCAAACGAGTTACCCCAAGTCGGACTTTACTTTACTTATTTTAAGTGGGGTGCGACAGAATGGCGACTTCACTGGGGACTAAATGTTCTAACCATTACGATTTTTTATATTGGGTTTATTATTGCTTTTATTGCTTTGTTCAATACTAATTTTTTCTCTTTGCAGGTGGGCAATCTTTTACATTTGTATTTTTTTTTATTATATGATATTTAGTATATTATTGAATTTATTTGTTGCATACTCCTCCACTCCTGGAAAATTGACACTTACACACACACAAACGATTACGTGGATCTCACGGTCGTTTCACTCTCAAAAAAACCCTTTAGGAGGGACGGTTGGGATAAGTTGGTCCGTGGTACAACCAACAATTCTAAACGTTCCCACCCCTTGGTTGTCCGCCTGGGGGAACCATGTCCTTGTCTAGATTAGCCAACTCTTAATGAAGACTCCTTTTAGGGATCATTCATCATATCATATCTAGGACAATTTTTGACTTCGGCTCATGTCTAAGTCTACTAGTTCACCATATTTGAATGAACCGAATGGGTTTTCAACCCTAAGGGACATTTAAATGTGTTATGTGTGCATCTATTTAACATTTAACGTGTCTAATGTAGACCATTTGTTCTCAAAAGTGTGGATCATCCAACTATTTATCAAAGAAAACCGACTTTAAATTGATTTTTCTACTTTTATATAACAAAATCAATTATTTATTTCTATTTGCATATGAATTTTTTTTATTTCTACATTTACGCAATAAAATACATTAACGAAACTATTACAATCAGTTCAAATTACTCCAAAGAATATCACAATACCAAATTAAGACAAAAATCAATTATTTTATAAAATTATTTTTTAGGTTAGGAGAGAAATTAATTTTTCTACTTTTATGAAAACGAAATCATAGACTTTACATTAATTTCTTCTACTTTTAATGTAGCAAGATCAATTATCATTCCTCTTTACCTAAAAATATTATTCCATATTTATACAACAAAATTATTTTTCTGTTTAACTTTGGATTATGAGAACAAATGGGATGACGCACTATACACGTTCAATTTTAAATAACATACTCAAACTTAGGAAGGCTTAACATCCTTGGCATGTTAAAGTCCATTAGCCAACTTCGTCCAAATGACGTCTATCATGCATCTTATATGTGTTGGTCTTGTTAGGTCTACCCCCAACACAAAAGAGGTTCCTTGCATTAGAAAACATGATATGTTTTGTATATGAAAATTATTATCTCAACACTGACTTGTTTTTTCATGTGTTAGTTTTACTCCCACTCCCGAGGTTGACTTGTGCATTCTGGCCGAGCATCAGTACCGGACGAGAGCCAAAGGACCAGTTACAACCCCTCCCCCCTCACAAACTAGAAGAAGAGGAAAGCGAAACATTATGTCTGAGTTGAATAACGCTGCTCTTATTGATGACAACAATGGAACGCCACGCAAGCTTGCCCCAGTTGGGTATAACGAACAGGTTGCTACTTTAGAGCAAAGAATTAAAGAACTTGAAGAGAAACTGACAATGACCAGTTTACCCGGTGTTAACTCCGCCCATTCAGGAGAGTCTGTCGATCCAAGTGGGTCAGCCCGCCCTAACGGAAAGGACCCTATACACCCAACTGATCCACCCGCTGTTCATCAAACTGTACTACCAGCCACATACCAAACGACACTCCCCGCTACTTACCAGACAGCATCACCCGCTATCTACCAAACAACACCAACTGCTACTTACCAAGCAACCCTACCCACCAGTTATCAAGCACCACCTCCTGCACATCCTACTTACATAAACACAAACTTACCTCGCACCAACACCGCATACCCGCAGCCTTACAACCCCATGTTCACTGCTGAAACCAAACAACTCACTTCGCCAGTCAAAAACCATGAAAACTATGAATGGGCGGAGGATGAAGCCAATGATGATGGCACAAAAGAGAAAGTTCGTAAGCTAGAGGCAGCTTTTAAGAAGTTTGAGTTAGGCAAAACTACTAAAGGTTTAGCTTATGAAGACTTGTGCATCTATCCTACTTTGAAATTGCCAGACGGATACAAGATACCAAAGTTCGACCTGTTCAATGGCACTGGAGACCCTATGGCACATCTGAGAACATATTGTGACAAGTTGATCGGAGCAGGGGAAGACGAGAAAATACGAGTAAAGCTATTCAGCCGAAGCTTGACCGGAGAGGCTTTGAGTTGGTTCTCTAAGCAGAAGCCTGGCACATGGCTCGGTTGGGAAGACATGGCAGCAGATTTCGTAGAACGATTTGGGTACAACACTGAAATGGTACCCGATTGTTTCTACCTGGAAAAGTTGAAAAAGAAACCCACTGAAACGTTTAGAGAATATGCTACTAGGTGGAGAGCAGAAGCTGCCAAGGTACAACCCGCTATGGATGAAAAAGAAATAGTGAATATATTCATCCGCATTCAAGATGACGTCTATTACGATAAGCTGTTGCATATGAAAAATCAGAAGTTTGCTGATGTAGTGTTGATGGGAGATGACGTAGAAGAAGGACTGAAAAGTGGAAAGATTATTAGCCTAGCTGCACTACAAGCTACTAATAAGGCTATCCAGTCAGGAAATGTGAGTCTCTCCAAAAAGAAGAAAGACGAAGTCTCTTTTGCAGCAACCATTCAAGACCCTGCCTTAACCCACTATTACCAAACACCACCACCATTCTATCCATACCCTCACATACCACCTGAATATTCCGTCTATAACACTCAGCCCACTCGGCCTATATTTCACACCCCAGCACCAAGCCGTCCACCATACCAGCAAAATACTCAACCCAACTACCGAAATGCACCGTCATACCCTCCTAGACCTCGCCCTGAGGCAAATCAAAGACCCAAAAGGGACTACACTCCACTAGCCGAATCTCGCACTCAATTGTTCGAAAGATTGAAAGCTGCCGGGCTTATCGTCCCGATACCTCAAAAGATGCCAGACAACCCTTCACCTAACTTTGACTACGGTAAAAGGTGTGCATATCACTCAGGTGGACCGGGGCATGAGACGGAGAGATGTTTTGCACTAAGAGATAAGATTCAAGACCTAATAGATGAAAAGGTCATTAATTTGAAAGCGCCAAATGTGCACAAAAACCCGCTACCCAGTCATGGGGATGAGAAGGTGAATATGATCGACTTCAGCAAAGAATGCAATCTGGAAGGCACAATCATAAAAGCAAAAACAATGTTTGATGAATACAAGTTTGGAATGGGGTACATCCTGGTTTACAAAGTAAAAGACACTACAAGAGGTTATCATTCACTAGAGCAGTTTGTTCCAACTTTGAAACAAGCATCCGTCTTTTCAAGCTACATGAAAACTCTCAAGGGAGAAGGACTTGCTGTTCACGGTATAGGAGATGAGCTGACCGGTCTAAAGGAGCTATTCATGGAAGAATATGATGCAGCTCTTGAAGAGCATACTGAAGCCCAGAACATCTAGAAAGCTGAAGCTGAACAATTGAATCTACAGCACATTCCGAGCATGCCGAGAACCTTAGTGGAGCTGGGGCATTAGTTATTTTCTTAAATAAAACACGACTCCGAGTCGTTAGCTTTTATTTTCTTTGTTTTTCAACTTTGTTGCATCGTTGTTTCCTTTCGAAGACTTTTTCTCAAGTCCAATAATAAAATCATTTCCATTTTTATTTTAAGTATGCATCATTCACTATCAGCAAATTTATTTTAATTCCATTGAATCTGCGACTGCGATGTGAGAAGGCAGTCCAAGACGACGAGTAGAAGCCAGACTATGATGATTCGACAAAGAACATTTAAGGAACTTCATGGTTAATCGTGGACAACTGAGACAAGAGCATATTGAGGAAGATGACTTACAATTCAACGCAAAACAGTAGAAATGCATATAAGGAGCAGAATTAGACAATCCTAAATGGATCAAAAGCATACTCGAGCAAGTGACGCTCATAGATAGCGAAGTATAAATACAACAAGCAATAACATGACAAAGGCATTTATCCAGGAAGTTAGAGCAAGACAGTTGATCTTAAAGTGGAATTCTCTAAATCGAGACAAAATTAACAAGATCCTTTACTCAGATACAATCAAGAGATACTACAAATCAAGCAACATTCATCTTTATTAGCTTTGAACTACGTAGCGACCTGATTCCCAAAAGGGGATACGTAGGCAGCCTACCCAAGGCACGGTCACATCATAAGAGATTTTTATTAGACACTGGGTCAGAATTTTTTGAGTTTCCCTCAAAAAATTCAAAGAATACATTACAACACACTGGGGCAGAATTTTTGAGGGACCTCAAAAATTCAAGGAAAATACAAGCAGCACACTGGGGCAGAAATTTTGAGGTTCCCTCAAAATTTCAAAATGGATAATCTTGAAGCAGCAAATGGATATAGAGGAGATTATGTCCAAACAACACGTCGCAATCTATGATTCATTGGAACAAATTTGCATTACTCTTTAAAAATAATTTTCACAAAACACATGCATATACCATTTCCTTACCCCTTTTGCCCACAGCTCGACTAAGGTTCGACGTTCGAAAGGGAGATATTACAAGGAGAAGATTATACAAGAGACAACAACAGAGTACGACACAGCAAATGCGCAAGTCAGCCTCCCCCTAAAAGACTCACAAATTTTTTTTGATTGCAGGTTTACACAGGTACCGAGTATACCTGACAACTTTTGCAAAGCAATATATATCAATTTTGACAAGCATAGGATCCATGTCGGTGGATATATAGGGTCCGCAGCGGTGGACATGACATCAATTTGAGGAAGCATATTTGGTCTGCATCGGTGGACACATTCAACAATGAAAATGATCTAGGGTCCGCGTCTGTGGACACAACATCATTTTGACAAGCATAGATCCATGTCGGTGGATATATAGGGTCCGCGTCTGTGGACATGACATTAATTTGAGGAAGCATATTTGGTCTGCATCGGTGGACACATTCAACAATGAAAATGATCTAGGGCTCGCGTTTGTGTACGTGACAACAATGACAACATGGTAGGGTCCGCGATTGTGGGCATAATTCAACGGTTTGAAAGCAAAACAACATTCGTGTTTGTGAACATGAAGACAATGACAAGCATAGGATCCATGTCGGCGGATATATAGGGTCCGCAGCGGTGGACACGACATCAATTTGAGAAGTATTGAATCCATGTCGGTGGATATATAGGGTCTGCATCGGTGGACATGACAAGCATAGGATCCATGTCGGTGGATATATAGGGTCCGCAGCGGTGGACATGACATCAATTTGAAGAATATAGAATCCATGTCGGTGGATATATAGGGTCCGCGTCTGTGGACATGACATCTTTTGGGAGAAGCATAGAATCCATGTCGGTGGATATATAGGGTCCACGTCTGTGGACATGACAACATTTGACAAGCATAGATTCTGCGTCGACGGATATATAGGGTCCGCGCCTGTGGACACGACATCAATTTGAAGAGCATAGAATCCATGTTGGTGGGTATATAGGGTCCGCGTCTGTGGACATTACATCAATTGGAGAAGCACAGGATCTGCGTCGGCGGATATGTAGGGTTCGCAGTGGTGAACATGACAGCAATGACAACAGTGCAAGGTCCGTCTGTGGACGTGACTTCAAATTTGAGAAGCATAGAATCCATGTCGGTGGATATATAGGGTCCACGTCTGTGGACATGACAACATTTGACAAGCATAGATTCTGCGTCGGCGGATATATAGGGTCCGCGTCTGTGGACACGACATCAATTTGAAGAGCATAGAATCCATGTTGGTGGGTATATAGGGTCCGCGTCTGTGGACATTACATCAATTGGAGAAGCATAGGATCTGCGTCGGCGGATATACAGGGTTCGCAGTGGTTAACATCACAGCAATGACAACAGTGTAAGGTCCGTCTGTGGACGTGACTTCAAATTTGAGAAGCATAGAATCTGCGTCGGCAGATATATAGGGTCTGCGTTTGTGGACAGGAAAACAATGAAAGAAGCATTGAATCCATGTCGATGGATATATAAGGTCCGCGTTTGTGGACATGACAACAATGAAATAAGCATATAACCCATGTCGATGGACATATATAAAGTTTGCATATGTGGATAATTCAGCAATTAGAGGTATAGGGTCCGTGTTTGTGGGTATAGTTCAACAATTTGAAGTAGAGTAAAGTCCGCATTTGTGGACATAGTTCAGCAATTTGGAGCAGTAAGGTCCGCATTTGTGGACAGACCAACTATTGATCAAAGCATAGAATCTGCGATTGTGGATAATAGGGTCCGCGTTTGTGGGCAGTTCAACCATTAAAGGAACACAGGATCAGTACCTATGTATACAGTTCAACATTGAAAGCAACATAAGATATATAAGGTTTGCAGTGGTGAACATGACAACAATTTGCAATAGAGCAAAGTCCGCATCGGTGGGCATACTATCAGAAAGACATTTGGATGAGACATCAATTAAATAAGTATCAGACAAAACAACCCCTCGGCTCAACAGGAAAGTTTACTTTACTTTATCTTTACATCTATTGCATTTCTCATGATTTTGCTGCAGGATACGCCCCGATTTCTCGACAAATCCCTGTGTCATACTCTCACGCATGCTCCCAAAATCACTACCAATCATGCAACCATAAAACCTCAAACACATACAAAGCAAAGCCTAACCCTACAAGCAATGCCTTTTGCTACACCCGCAAGCTACCTATCTTGCCGAGTTCCAAGCTACAATTCCATACTCACACCAGTGGTCTACCTAATCCTTCCTTGTCGATTGGGTGTCAGTTTCGTGTTCCTTCCTAACCCGTGCTCATCTACGTCAATCGTGCGTGTTTTCGTGCTTAATCGCGTCCATCCATTTGAATCGTGCACATTTATAAAACTCGCTTAGTCAAGGTAGTATTGAAGATGAGGTCACCCATTTATCGAGATGAAGTGGAAACTATGTACCTATAAACTCCTCTTTATGGGTGTGTAGCGCGCCACATTTTCATAACTAGGACGATTATAAGCCTCTTTTCCCACGCTCGATTTGTTGAGGATACCTCACCTTCGCCAGTGCCTTTACTTCACTCTTCATTTATCTCGCCAAAAGGCAAAGCACACACGAATCTAAACTTTACATATTTGGATAAGTTTAGTCTTTACATCAAAAATCGTGCGTCATAAACATCTCACACAGGCAACATGCCATCCTAGAACTACACACGGCCTGATTCTCGTGAAACCCGAGATATGTAGGCAACTCAGAGACCGGGGTTCGGCCAAAACACCCCCAAAATACCCATTTTCCCCTTCCAATCTTTTTGCATACCAGTCGTGACAAAATTGGTTATTCCGTCAACTATCTTTGCCCGAAGACTCTTTCATCATCCCCGGGCAAAGAGGGGCAGCTGTTGACACCCAATTTTGTCCCTCCATTTTTGCAATTTGGCTATATTTAATTAAAATTGATAAGTGTAATTTTTCAAATAAAATTGCATTAGACAACGTGCATTTACGTGTATAATATTTATATGGTATTTATTTAATTGTGATTATAATTATGTAATTGCATTCATTTAGGCTATTTTCTAAAAAAAACGTGTACTATTTGTATATTTTAACGCATTACGATATCATTTAATAATTATTGGTGGCTATTTATATCTAATCAGTATTATTTGTGGTCATCTATATATATTTATAATTAAATGCATTTATTTATAATTTTTTACAAAATTTCCTATTTTATACTAATTATTTATATTTATAAGTATTTTAATTAAATACTAGTCATTTTTTGCTATTTTACAATCCCATTCCTATTACATTCAGTCCATGTCATTGCCTTTTGTCCACGTATACGCCAATTGTACACTACCTAAGCTTACACCTCATTAATTACACTCCTAGTACAAGTATACACACGTTTAGCATGAGGTACTACTCTCTAAAGCACGCGTACAACTCATTGTAGCGTGAAGTACAACCCCCTCAAAGCCCACATCCCATTTACACTTCAGCATATACACCCACACAAAACAATTTACACCTAACCCCGACATGCCTACGTGGCATGATCTTGGCCCTCCAACTTATCTTATCCAACGGCTGATATTAAAACCCATGTTTTAATATTATACATCACCCCTCAACTCTTAAAACCCTAAATCATAATTCCCATCCCCTCACCCTTAACAGCCGCCGGACCCCATCACTCTCTCTCCCCCTTCCTTCTCTTCCCCGTCCAAATACACCCCAAAATCCGTCCAAAGCTCCGCGTCTCTTCCGCCATCTACGCCATAAGCTCCGCTCACGCATCCCCTCTCTCTCTCTCGTCGTTTTCGCATGGAAAAAAGGGAAACAAATCCATCTTATCCCTTTTTCTATGGAAGCCGAAAAGAGAAAGAACGGATCGAGCAAATCAAGGCAAATAATCAATGATTCACGTTTGAAACGTCGAAAATGAACAGAAACTGAATCGGGTCAATCTTGACCCGACCCGACCTGGATTCAAAACGGGTAACTCTTTTCCCTCTTTATTTTTCTTTTACTGCTTTGCTCATATGTTTCATTAAATTCTCATAGAGATAACATGTCAGTTACTTGAATCTAAATCCATGATAATATACGTGCGTTTGTTTCTTGAAATCTTGTTCGCTGTCATGATTATTCATATTTCAGCTTGTTGGTTTATGGGCATTTGAAATAGTTGTTTGCTTGACATATCGCTCGAATTAGTATAACGTCGAGTCACTTTTGAAACTGAGTATTGCTGAATTATTAGGAATTTGGTATTGTGCTCTTACGTTCATTAGGTTCCATTGCTAAAATCATCTCGTTTGATAGAATGGATCTCAGAATTTAAAGTTATAAAGAAGCATTCAATAGTATGTGTATCTGATTATGACACTGTGGTTATTCCATGAAAGGAAAATATGTCATTTGATTTCAATGTTTAATTTATTAGCTTAATTCCAGGAATTGTATAATCTGTGGTATCTTCCTAATTGATAGAAGAATCCTTCATTTCCTTCCCTTTAAAACTATTGATCACTCCTGCCTTTCATAACTATGATTTGAAATTTAAACACCCTACACCTCAACTATATAAACCAGTCCCTCCCCCCCTTTATTACACAGGCTTAGACATTTGAAACACACCTCTAATAACTTCATACACAGTTTGCACAACCTGTTCTCTTCCCTGTCCTGTTATACACTGAACACAGCCCCCTCCTCTCTTTACACTCTCTGCACTTTACACTCTCACACACAGAGTCTTAGACTCACTGAACTTAGACACTGAACACACTGATACACACACACTTGTACACACTGATGCTGCTCTCTTTTCTGGAAAAAAGCATTTTGTACTCTCTGTCAAATCTGAAACAGAAGAGAGCATAAAGGTCGCATGTTATGTTTCTGCTTCCCTCTGGCTGGTTGTTTGATCACTGCACACTGCTTCCTGGTTGTTCTTCTCCTTTCTCTGCTTGTTTAAACATTTAAGGTACCTCTAAAACTGACTGAATGAACTCATTGGTGCTTCATAAATGTTAAGAATCAGTTTCTGTCAGCTACTGTTGTTTGTTTGCTTGTGTAAGTTGTTTGAGGTCTATCATAGACCAACTACTAACCCTTGTGCAGGTCTTTGTTATTCTAGGATAGCCCTCGAGGCTATACCATTATTTATGTTCTTTTATAGGCTGCTCTATTCAAGAAATGAGTCGGTTTAGACTCGATTCGAGATTTACAAAGGCTAAAAAACCATGGGGACAAGGCTCTACCCTTCCTTTCCCTCGTCTAAATTACAATACGTGCTACTTGATGTATTTGTTAGGAATAGCATTGGTTTGTACACGCACCATAAGGTGCAAGTTAGTATTTAGGACAGGTGTTGCATTCTAAGGGTTGCAAGGTGCAACAAACAAGGCTAAACAGGGGCCATTTCTCAAAACTTCTCAATCTATTTACACTTCAATAGGTTGTCATTGAAACTATAATATTCTCTGAATATAAGGGTATGAAATCTGAAGTCGAACAGGGTGATCAGATTACAATAGGGGGCTATTTTGCTGAAAAATTAGTAAAATAGGCTAAAATTGCAATATCATCTGAACAGGATTATTTCTGCAATTTTTATTCTATGAAACATAACAGTCAGCATGACAGTACATTACATTTTATTATAAGTGGTTAAAACTGAAAAGCAGCTTATTTCTGCAAATTCGAGTTTTAACGTTTACAATTTTTGTTAAAAGGGCTAAATGTGCAACTGATAATGAAAACAGGAACATCTCTGCAAATGTTACATTCTGGAATGAAACAGTACGCTTTGTTCTTTTTTAAAAGCGGCTTATCTTTGCAAAGCCCGAATTCTGATAACATCATTGAAGCTTAGTAGTAAATGTTCATTTAACTTGGAGGCTCACTCTTCTTTTAAGTTCTAACATTGTCATTATTTGCTTTTGTGTATAACATGACCGTATTTTATTTGGCGCCTAGTAGTCTAGTTTGGGGCACTTAATAAACTTAGGGGTCTAGATACTTAAATTAATTATATCAATAGCCTCCGAGACTTTAAGTGGGACGCTAGAAAGCTCTTTAGGACGTTATAAAACATTAGGAAACGCTTTAGTTAAATATTTAAAGAGGGTATGGGGGTTACGGGAGTTAAGCCCCTCGGAAGTGATGAAATTACCCGGGCTGTATATATTGATAGTGGATTTGAAACTATCGTCCCTTACGAAAGCCGGGTTCTGATCCGAATAGGACAATAAAACCTAGGGCTATTTATATAAGTAATTAATTGGTTATTATTATTTTATGGCTGTTTGTACAATATGACTATTGTTTCAAATTGTTTATACAAGTACATTAAATTGCCTATTCGTTTACTTTGCAGCCCACATCTTTATCGTTGACTTTATTTAGATTTCGTTCTTTTATAAGCAATATGTAAACCCAATATAGAAATCGGTCGGGAACCACGTTTAGTGGAACCTAGAAGGTGCTTAACCCCTTCCTTCTGGGTTATTTCGAACACCTACCCGAATCTCTGACTAGTAGACCAACCCGGAGTTATTCTTTAAAATGAAATTAGAAATTAATAGGTGACCTAATACGCCTAGAATAATTTATTAGGTGGCGACTTCAAAATCTCTAACTCCAAACGAGTTACCCCAAGTCGGACTTTACTTTACTTATTTTAAGTGGGGTGCGACAATCATCCTTCCCTTCTTGAGAAACTTTCGTCCTCGAAATCAATGCATTCACGTACATGGCATCATCTCTTCGGGGGTGCCCAATGCTCTCCTCCCTTATAACCCTTGATCGTCACTTTGACATAGGTTTCTTTCAAGGTCTCCTTTGCCTTATCATGGAGCTTAGAACCTACAAGCAACGACAAGCAAACACAAGATTTCCTACTTTGAAAGTAGGTTAGTGCAAGAAGTGTTGAAAACACACTCTTGTGATATAACCAAGCATCAATGTTAAGAACAAATACCAAATCTCCAATGAGATCATCAAGTTCTTGGTTCAATGAGAATATACATGCAACACAATAAGGAGCAAATAGGTCATGGGGACATGGAAAATGCAAAATCAAGCTATCAAAATCCCCTTGAATCTTAAGCTCAAGATCAACAAGCCCATCCCTCCTCAAAGTGTGATCAACATATGGAGTGGAGTGAGTCAAATAACCCATCATGCAAGTAACATCAAGTACTCCACTCCCCTTCTTTAGAGCACACTTACTCACACCAAGGGATTCCCTTTCACCTCCCATTTCATCACTTAAGCAACCCGTCTCAAAAGACAAACTATCAAGAAAGGTATTGATAATGGTCTCTTCTTCATCATAACCCAAACAAGCAATAGTAGGGTCACTCAAAGAGTCATTTACCTCACTCAAATTCTCACACAAGGGGTTGCCTAAAGAATCAAACCCTTCACGCCATGGAGGTTCCATTTTACTACTCACTCTAGTCCGATACAAGTCTTTACCACTAATGAGAATGCCTTCAAACAATGGAATAGTATAGGTATGCATCTCACTATCATGATCAAGCATAGACAAGTTATCAAGACTATGTTCATTATACTCACTTGAGGAGTCATCATAGACAACCTTGTCCAATTCATGCAAGTTGGACTCCTCAAGGGCACTATCATTCTCACCACAACACATGGACCCACCAAATAGAAGCATATCAACTATCTCATCTTCGCCTTCATCAAAAATTGGCGGTGTGTCATAGCAAATGTCACAATCATTGTCAACTATCATATCTACACTAGTGAGAGATTCGTTGAACAATGAGCTCACATCATGATGTGGCTTAGCAAGGCTCTCAACTAATGTCACACAAGCACACACAAGTTGACTTTTAGACTCTTCACTAGTGGCATATTCTACCAACTAGTGTTGAGTCATCGCAAGACAAGAAGCTAGTAGGCTCATGAAAAGGTGGAGCAACACTTACATTTGTAGTACTTCCTTGATCACTCACAAGGCTTGAAGTGTCATGTGTAACTCCTTCTTCATGAAGCTCACATTGAAGATTTTCTTCCTCTTGGCTCTTCTTCCAAGCACATGGTTGAGGCTCCAATGGCTTGTCTTCATTTGTACCTACACAAGAACTAACACAAGAAAGAGTAGAAGATGAAGAATTGTTAGAACAATGGGTGCTCTCACTCACAATTTTTCTTTCCTCACCTCTCTTCTCTCTCAATTTTACCTCATGGTCAAGTGTAGTTGGTGGTGACAATCCACTCACATCACTCCTCAAATCCTCTCCTTTTTCCTCTCTTAGGTTGTCACCGGTCACTCCCTCACTTCTCTCTATATTTTTTCTCTCATTTGAAGTGGAGTGACTCTCATTTTCAACTTGTAATGGGAAGGCAACAAGCTTGTTGGCTTCGGGCTCAAGTACCATGGGTGGTCTAGCCTTAGCCACTTCCCTCAATTCCCTCATCCGCTTGTAGTCTTCACTAGCTTGTTCAAGAGGTAGAACGTTTCGAATGGGTCTTGGAAGTTGAATATTTCTTTGGGGATTGCCCAAATTGTGGGGAATGCCTACTCGTTGGGGATTGCCCAACACTTGTTCATTTTTATCAGGTTCATCTCTCAACCTTTGTTGCTTAAGAAGCGCGGCAACTTGTTTTGGGGTAAAGGTTGAACCACTCGTGCCTTCTCCGGCTTTGCCTTGGACACTCGGGGTCCCTTGCTTAACTTGGACACGTGAGGTTACTCTTTCAAGAGTTTCAATCCTTAGGCTCATACTATCTAATTTGGACAAGATAGTAGCCAAGGCACCCTTTATGAAATCATCTCCCTCACTTGCCATTGTGCCTGCAAAATCAACAAACGTTAGTAAAACACCTCACACATACCCTCACATGTATAGCACTCGGTTCACTCATTTAGCGGTGGTGGATATTTCACTCGGACTTGAATACTAATAGCTTCAAGTAGTTGAACAACAATCCTCAACTCAACCAACTATTCACAAGCCAATTGTACTCCGGGGTGAGTAGAGTTGATATGACTCGATCTACGATAAGCACTTTAAAGTAAGGACTTGAGTCAAGGATTCTATGGATCTTCTTGGAGTTCTACACTCCAACTAAGGCACGAATAACCTTATAGCAATGAAGGATTAGTGCTAATTAAGTAGGAAAGTTACTTAGATAAGCACTAATTAGAGTTTAAACAACAAAGAAATAGGAAAACCTAGGAAAAACTACCCAAACAACACCTTCAGGGCCTGGGCGGAGCGCCCAGGGATTGGGGCGGAGCGCCTCAAGTTTTCCAACAGTGTGGGGGGGGGGGGGGAGGGTCAGGTGGGGCGCCCTAGGGCTAGGCGGGGGGCGCCTGGGGTCGGGCCCCTGCTTTTCCAACTCCGATTTTGCTCAATTTCAAGCCAAAATTTGGTCCGATTTCAACATTTTTTGCACAAATTCAAGGTACCCAAAATTGAATATTGATATAACCTTCAAACCCCAATAGATTTCACACCCAAACAACCAACAAACAAGGCACAATCATGATTCAAAGTTTCAAGTTGGGGGTTTTCAACAAGGGTTTCCAAGGTTCAAGGTGGGTTTCGATTCATCAAAATCGATGTTACCGAACTCCAAATCAGACGATTCTTTTTTCAATTTATTCGTTTTGCAATGAAGAACAAACCCCGGTAATAAATTCCACAACCCCATAATCAAACAACCCAAAATCAATTCAAATTCATCAAGAACAAGGTTTTGGTAGGGTTTAACAATAATTGGGGTTTCAAATTTTCAACCCAATCCAATCCAAACAATTTGGTACCCAAACGTTGGGTTTTCAACAAGAATTAAGATTCTATAACACCCACTTCAAGAATCGAACACACCAAAAAGTTACACCAAAATTTTGAATTTTTGAGTTTTCAATTTTTTTGTAATTTTCTTCTTTCAATAACTTCAACAACAAGAAACCTAAAGAAACTAACCTAAGCATGAAGAATCAAGGGTCGGGGGTTCGTAGAAACGATACCGAACCTTGCTCTGATACCAAACTGATAAGAATCAAACGTGGAAAAGTAAAAGATAGAGAACAAGACGTAACTCGATCAATAATCTCAAGTAGCAACGGAGAACTCGTTCCGTTACACCCCGAGAGAATGTCAAGAATACCTACGCTAGGAAAATACCCTCGAGCCAACTAGGACTCGTAAGTAGAATGGTCGGGGCGGGGTCGTTGTCCAACTAGAATCCACTAGAAGCACACAAATCCCAAACAAACATTGGTTTTCATAAACCCAAAGAGATCCCTCTTTATAATATTAATTCATCATTCAAAATAGACTAAGGAATAAAATAAGCTATCTAGCTATTTATAGAGGTTTCTAGGCATTAAGTAAAAGGTCTATAATGCCCACAAGCTAGGCTTTAAGCTAAAAGACCATGCAAGGTCAAAATAGTAACTTTACACTTGAAATCCCGTGCTTCAGGAAATCGGGCGGAGCGCTCGTTTCTTGGGCGGAGCGCCCACAAAGTTGATCAGTAGAGGGGGCTGGGCGGACTGCCTGGGGACTGGGCGAAGCGCCTGAGCCAAGTGTATCTCAGGCGGGGCGCCTGCTTTGCCTAGGCGGAGCGTCTGGCTGCCTGTGGGGTGGAGCACCGGTGCTCCATCGCCTAAACATGCTTGACTCATCTCCAAAGCTCTTGCCCTTGCATCCTTTGCCTCTTCCAAGCTTGATACATGTTGGAAAGGTGTCTTGGCTCGATTTGGGTCTCATCAGAAAACATCCCTCAAAACCTGCATACGAAACGAGGCATTAATTAATCCAGATACATTTTCTAGAGAACAGTGAACGTCTTTTCAATGTTCATGCATGTTTTTTGGTGTTTTTTTTTATGTTAAATTCATCAATAAATACATACTTTTCTTGTTCTGCCATACACACAATTATCCTCTTACTTGAATTATCAAAATTTCTTCATAAACAACAAACACAAATGGAAAATAACCAAAACGAAGTTGTTGCTAATGGCCACTATGCCCCAATGCAACCTGACCATAACGAATATTATGGAAACATCGCCTGGGATATTGCTGGTATACAAACTGACATCACTGCAATCAACCATACTATGGACCGCTTACATGCTGATATATGGAGTATAAGGCAAGTGTTAATTCAGCGCACGGAGCATATTGAAAGAATGCTTTTGGGACTCCTTCTCCAACAATGGATGAATCCGGAGCAGTTTGATACTCCTCCAAATTCTCCCATTGCTGACAACTAGTACTTTTGTTTAAGCATTATATCTAGTACTTTTGTTTAAGCATTATGTCTAGTACTTTTGTATATGTATTTTGTTTCCTTAATTATGAATGAAAACTATCAGATTATGTGTTAAGTTGATCATACTTCCACTACATATTATTAGTGAACACCTAATTTCTTTTAACAAAATACGACTAAACTTAATCAGCAACTTGAAACATCCTAACACACGTTCCAAGCACCATATGAAGATATTTGACATCGTTATTAACATAAACATGCTAGCATATATTTTTAAAAAAACTATCTAAAATGCATCAGCAACTTGAAACATCCTAACAAACATTCAGAGCACTGTATGAAGATGTTTGACATAGCAGAAGGAGTATGGTCATAAAATCGTTATTAACATAAACATGCAAAAGCTTCACTATTTGTACAACAACACAACACTATTTGACAAAAAAATTAACAAAAACAGAGATTTTCATGAGAATTTCAGTCCAGAACCAGTAAGAAGGCGTAAGAACCCTAGCTTTATCGAAATAGCAAAATAGCAAAAAATATAAACCCCGATTTACTTAAAAAACATCAATATAGTACAAAATTTACCTTTAGATATTACCGGAGAAATGCTGATGGCCGGCGATGAAATAGAAGAATCGAGAAGAAGACTTGAGAAGTGTGTAACAGAAGAAAGGGGCGGGTGTTCGATGTTTGAAATGATGGAATTGATAAGACCGATCAGCCGCATTTTTAATTAAAACTTAACTTTTGGGCTTGTCATTAAGGCCCCACCTTTTTTTTGTTCCGACTTCCCCGAGAGTCTCTTTTTGTATAAAATAGAGCGGAGGGTACATTTCTTTATGAGATATTAGAACGTGCTTTTGAACGTGCCAAACATAGTTATCTATTAAGTAGTTCGTTCAAAATGAAATGCGTTTCCTCAAAAATAAAAAGTATTTTTTTAACGGTTAGAACATAACAAAGGATGTTTGAACCCTAACCCTAACCCTGAACCTCAAACCCTAATCCCAAACCCCAAATCGCAAAAATTCCGAACATTTTAAGAACATCCAATCTCCTGTTCTGAACCAGCTTCGAAAAGTTTCGGAATGTCGTTAGCCTGTTCTGAATCTCCATACTGATGTTCTTTCTGTCCCATTAAGGATTAGTTGAGAAATACTAATATAAGGGTCATTTGAAATGCATAAACAATGACTTAGTAGTTTATTAAGATTTCAAAACATGCTACGTGTAAGTAAACCAAAATATATGTCGTTAATTATACCAAAATGTAATTATTAAGTTATTTGGATAAGGAGTTTAGGGTTGATTCTACTTCAATTAACAATTTTAATCGTTAAGAAGTATATTCTAATGAATTGTAGCATAGATTGGACATTATATCCACTAGATAGACACATTACTAATCGATTTGAACAAATATACAATTTTATTCATAAATTACATACATTCTTCGTGTATCTGCCACAACTAAGACTTCAAATCATACAAGTATTGATTGTGATACATCATTTATGTGTATTTAAAGTGATTACTCAATAATATGTCTATTGAAAGTGTTTACTCATAAAATTTCTATTAGAGTGAATACTCATTTATATCTATTGAAAGCGATTACTTAGTTATATCTAATGAAAGCAATTACTAAGTTATTGAGGATTTCATTATATGTTATTTTAACTAACTGGATAATCTATGTAATGATGATTTAACCTTAAATATAAAGCCTTATTAATCTAGTCTTATTATATAGTTTCTTTTTACAATCATATTAATGATTAGAACACTACATATTAAATTAGGCACCTATAATGAACTGAACATACAAACTCATGTTCGTGACGTAAATTAGATGTTTTTTGCAATAATATTTGAAAATTTATGTTTATTCAAAGAGATTACTCAATAGTATGTGTATTTAAAGTGATTACTCAATAGTATGTCTATTGAAAGTGTTTACTCATAAAATTTCTATTAGAGTGAATACTCATCTATATCTATTGAAAGCGATGACTTAGTTATATCTAATGAAAGTGATTATGAAGTTATTGAGGATTTCATTATATGTTGTTTTAACTAAGTGGATAATCTATATAATGATTATTTAACCTTAAATATAAAGCCTTATTAATCTAGTCATGTTCTATAGTTTCTTTTACAATCATATTCAAGATTAGAATAATACATATTAAATTAGGCACCTATTATGAACTGAACAAAGAAATTCATGTTCGTAATTAGATGTTTTTTGCATTAATATTAGGAAATTTTAAAAATAAAAATGACGGTTTCAAAACTTATCTATAAATACATACATTTTTTTTGTCAAAAATACATACACACAATCTTAAACAATTCAATCTTACATGTTCCAAGCATGTCTTTTGGTGTTTGTTATGGATGCATTAGCTCTAATACAGCGGATACATTTTTTTTAGAGATATTAGAAAAATCTCTTGTACGTGCCAAATATGGTTTTCTAATGCTAAAATACGTGGAGCAACCCATTTTAAATACGTGGAGGGACCTGCTCCAAAACTTACACTATTCCAACCCGTTCTATTAACCCGCTCCGGACAGAATTATTACCTTAAAACACATGGACTAACCCCAACCATTCAATTAATTAGGTCTTATTACCCATCTCTCATATATAATTTAAGTCTTCTACCCCCTCTACCTCTTCTTCTTTTTAACTCAACCAACAAAGTACCAGACCATGTCTCAAGGATCAACTTGTTCTCGCAAGGGTATTAGCAATTGTGGATTTTGAGAATGGTGTGATGAGGAGTATCCCCAGCCTACTACATTGGTTATAAATAAGTTGAAAATTTCACTGGATGATGTTTGTGAAGAAAGGGCCAATTTGGTGAAGGAAGTGGACAAATTAGGGGCTTGTAACAAATTTATTGAAGATTAGTAAGTTAGAGGCTAAATTGCAATATTGGAAGATGTATTTCTTATCGTCTTGGGCAGTTTTTTTTGGTTTCATAGTAGCTAGGTTTATTTGATACCAATTGTTGTTCATCTAGTACTACTAAGATTTATATATTTTAACGTTTAACTTAATGTTTCGAGCATTTATCAATGGCGTTCCAAAAGTCTATTATTTTTGTAGTATAT
Source organism: Petunia x hybrida (assembly GCA_037355625.1). Lineage (NCBI taxonomy): Eukaryota > Viridiplantae > Streptophyta > Magnoliopsida > Solanales > Solanaceae > Petunia > Petunia x hybrida. The sequence goes on along the minus strand of JBBBVM010000695.1, from coordinate 218,361 downwards.
AATTCAAATTGATCATCATATAGATGTTCTAAATAATGTAAACGCGATGTTCATTGTAATGCAAAAAAATATTCATAAATATTCAAAACATGCATAAATTGTACTGAAAATTAAAGGACAAGACTTCAAAACACGACATTCAAAACAAACAGAAAATTAAATGACTAGACTTTAAAGGAGATTATTTCTTCATTTCACATGTGTGCCGCTGGAGGACGTGGTGGTGAAGAGTAGTTCTAGTGGTCAATCTTGAGTTCAGCTTGAATACCACGAAGCATACGCTTAATAAGATTCATATCCTCATGAAATTCATCGAATCTAGTCCTTAATCGTGTCACTTGATCCTCTACATTTCCTATATATACTGCCAACTGATCAACATCTGAGGCCAAGGATGCAATATCTTCACGGGCATGATCGATTTCAGTGAACCTACAATCACTTGGCACTTCACTATCATGTTTAGTGCTCTTGGGTGCCTTACTCTTGCGAGGCATTGTTGTTGTTTCGCCTTCTTGCTGTTGTTGTTGTCCCAGTTGTTGTGCAGATGTTTTACATTTATAGAGGCTTGGTGCCTTTTCGGTTGCATATGTGATGATTTGAAGAGGTGCCTATTCATATTGAATTGTTGGGGTTAGTACACGTATTTTAATTGTGACCAGGAGGTGCCTAATCCTTGCCGAGGAAGTCAGAACATCTTCAAGACGATATGAATCATCGTATACTCGTTTCATTAGTCTATTGATTTTTGACGTTTATAATTCAAATTGATCATCATACAAATGTTCTATTATTACTGTTTGAAAATTACTTATACCGTTCCAATAGTCTATTATTTTTTAAACTAATCATCGTACAATGTCTTAACGACTAGCCCCTTCAATTCAAATCTGAAGCAAACAACGAATGCGTTACCTCAAAAAATGAAAAAAATACATAACAGCTAGTGTTGGCAAGTGGCTACAATACACTTAAGTCGGTTACCTCTTTTTCTCCTATAAATACTCGATCAAACCATTCAAAAAACTATACAACAACAGCTATAATCTTCAATCAAAAAAAAATATATAACAAAATGATTCGCCGAACTTCCTCCTCAATAGTTGCTACCACTACAAGAACAGGAGCAACCAATACAAAAGCATCCACGTCAAGAGTAGCATCCACGCCAAAAGGAGCAACCACGGGAAGAGGAGAAGCCAAGAAAAAAGAAGGAAGAACGGGAAGAGGATCAGCCAAGAAAAAAGAAGGAAGAACGGGAAGAGGATCAGCCAAGCAAAAAAATAAGTAAAAATGGGAAGAGGATCAGCCAAGCTAAGAGGAGGAAGAACAAGTCAAAACACTTCTGCAGGACCAGGTGCACCACAAGAAGTACGGGCAAATGATATTTTGGAACAACTTCGGGCTCAAATTTGGGGTTGGAAGTTCAAATTTGACGAATCCTTCGAATACTACAAAACGGACGTCAAAAAGATGAACAAAGAAATAAATAGGATAAAGACCATGCTCCAGATAGCAACCTTGAAACAAGAAGGGACTGCATTGCGTTGAAGTGTAAACACTTATTTTGGGTTTCTGACCAGGATGTTAATATGACTGTTTATTAAGTAAGTAATGTCTTAAATGCTAATATAATTAGCATACTTTTGTAAAGCATTGAATCTTTGAACAATCAAGAATGTTTTTGCCTGGTTCTTGATTATCAATGTATAAACTTTAGTGTTCAGAACATCTGTTGTTATTTCCCTATTTACTAGTTATTGAACATCAAATATCCATTAAGTTAAACCAAAAATATATTTAAAAAACTATTTGAACGTGCAACTTAATGTTCCGAAAATAACTAATGTTGTTCCACTAGTCTGTTATTTTTAATATTTTTAAGTCAATCTGATCATCATACAGATGTTCTAATAATGTAAACGCGATGTTCAGTGTAATGAAAATCAATATTCATCATTTGCCATAGATATCATCAAAAAAAAAAAGAAAAAGAAAAACAAAACAAAAGGGTAATCATCCAAATATTGCACCCATCAAAAACAAAAACATAATTATCCAAATTTTACAACCCATACTAAGGGACTAATTTGCCATGGAATATTTCCACAGCAAATTGAACTAGATAGTCTTCTATCACATTGTCACACAGCAAATCCATCGGGGTGTTGGTCAACAAATATTCGAGGAACATGATGGCATACGCTCCACATGCAGTGCCAGTCAAATTCCTTGGAAGGCCTTGGATGCGCTCATACGGCCACATTTCCATACTGAGGATTTCAGGAGGGAGGTGGTTGAATTTCCCCGACTACCGGATGTATATTGGGAACATGCACATTACTGGTCCCATTATTGAATAAAAGTGGTCTTCATTATACACCCCATATTGCAGTCGTAGACATCGATCCTTACCTACTCTAAATAGAAGATGCATGTAACATAATGCGTGCTTTCAATGTTAAACACAGCAAAGAGTTCACACCATTCCACTTCCTTCCACCCAGATATGGAGACTTACCTCTAGTATAATCAATGAATATATCCTCAAACTTATATCCTGCTAGTCATTTGTCAAGGCTGACATCAAAACCCCTCGCTTCCTCTTCGGCCGCATTGTATTGTTCGCACAAGTTGGTCAAGAATGAAAGATCGAGGATAAGATTAGAGCTATCATAATGCCTGGGGTAAGCCTTATGCCTCACACGCATCAAGGCCAAGCACTCATCCATAAACTGCAGAATAAAACAAAATAGAAGTTGTGAATAAAACTATATCGACACATACTATTTGATGTTTGGACCAGCCAGTCGAATGTTCAACGAACATACGACCATCAGGTTCAGAATAGCGCAAAAAATGTTCGTTCTTCGATAAAAATCAAACAATAACAAAAAAATAGAAGTAAAGAGATGCACTTATACTATCCTACATTCACTCTTTCATGTCCAGGAAGTCCATAAAATCCAAGTAATTAAACTCGTGACACAGGAACAAGGTCTTTTCTTCCTTCTTCTCCTCCATGAAAGTGTCAAATGCAGCTTTCTTGTGAATGTCTAGTGCCTTGTACAGTGTCACTGGCAATCTCTCTTGGAGCCTGACTTGAGTTCTCTCTCTAAATTTTCAAAAAAAAATAATAATAATAATATCTGAAAAAATCTCTAGATTTAATAGAAGAACGTCACACTGATGTTCAACACACCTAATTGGATGTTTTACTAACCTTGCCATTCTGGCTGCAATCATTTTCTTCTTTCCTCGGTTCTTCTTTGCCTAGAGCATCTTGGACTACAAAATATACCTCTTTGGTCACTGCTGCTGCTTCTCCTTCTTTGACGACGACTCTACAAAATTAGTAAGGGACAGCTGGATCGCATCAAGCTTCTGATCCACTCCCTGTCGCCATTGAAGGCAGTCGTGACACTTGCAACTGCAGACACTAGGCTGCACATTCTCAGATTCTCTCCTCCTAGAGCTTTCTCCAACTACAAACAAACCCCTACCACTAAAAAGACAACCAGTAAAACGACCAGCCCTACCACCAATCTCATCACCAACTTGTGTTTCACATCTACCAACTCCTCCACTACCAAATTCTTGACCAACTTGTCCTTCTATTGGACCATCAATTACCTCTCTTGGAGGGGTCCTGGGGCAATTCCTAAAAACTTTCACTCGATCACCATCAACTATCGAGCTAGCCCCCTCCAACATCATAACAAGCTTATCAATTACCTCATCGTCCCCATCAACAAACGTCTCAATATTCTTAAAGATATCATCTTCCAGCTCTGCATCGATAGGGTCAATGAAAGGGTGCACCACCTACATACCATAAATATTTGTTAAGAATACAATGTATAAGAGAAATAAACCTTCACATCACAAAGAGTGGAACATCAGTACAAATGGAACATCATATCTGTCGTGATCGAACATCTGAAAAGATGTTCTTAACATTAATAGCAATAAGTGACGAACGGACAGTTATCTTGGATTGAAAATGCTCATGATCATCCAAGTAAGTCTTCAACACCATTGGTGGAATGACACTGGTAATGTACTCAGGCTGCACAATGTTTTGAAATTTGTTAGTTTAAGGAATTACCACGGTAGCAAGAACATAATATCAGATGCATAAAACATCCCTTGAGATGTTATAAGGAACTACAAAAAATTACTTTAAACATTTTTAATGATGTTCTAATCATGTAAGCGAATGTTCTCATATCACATAATAAAATATTGAACATCATAATGTAAAGTGAAGAACAACTTCATATACGTTCTAGACAACAACTATACCTCTCTTGGTGGCTCTGGAGAATCAGCTCCCACGTCGTCTACGAACTTGCTCCGACCTTCTCCTTCGCTTCTCTCAACCTCTTCTTCTTCCCTACCATTCCTACCTCCTTCACCATCTTGAACATCTACAACCTCTATAACTTTTTCTACACCATCTACTTCTTGAATATTTACAACTCCTGCAAATTCTCCAGCAAGATTATTTACAAGCCTTCCCACCTCCTCTTTTTCTTCTTCATATTTAAAAGGCTCTCTTTTTTATTTCCCTCTTCATCCCACTCATCATCACAAAATAGTGCTTCTATTTCCTCTGATAAATTACCATCATCTAGCCCACTCACATCTTCTTGTGGCCCTACATTTACATCATAGTCTAGGGACTCCTCCTCTTCGTCCTCCAATATAATTCTCCTCTTCCCAGGAGGCTGTTTACTAGGAGGAGGAGTAGTCTCCTTCTTCTTAATTGGAGAACAGGAAATCATTCCACGCATAGAAACAATTGTAGCTGCAAATCACAAGTATATTCATCAATTAAAGATGTTCAAACATGCAATATGGATGTGTGAAACATAATATACATATATTTTATCGAACCCTAATTTTATAAAAAGGAAATTTAATTCAAGTAAAGTCATCGTTAAACATTATCATCTTCTCAAACATTCGGAGCACTGTCTCAAATATTCCAGAACTTTAAACATGCAAGCACAAACATAAACATGCAAAATCTTGACAATTTGTACAACATTTTTTCAACCTTTAAAATATTTATTTTATAAAACCCTAATTTATTTTAACAAAAATCATCTAAAATGCATCAGCAACTTCAAACATCCTATCACACGTTTAGAACACTGTCTAACAATGTTTGACACCGCGAAGGAGTATGGCCTTAACATGGTAATATAACATAAACATGCAAAAGCTTCACTATTTGTATAAGAACATAGCACTATTTGACCAAAAAATCAACAAAAATAAAGATTTTCACGAGAACTTCATTCCATGATGTAGCGGAAAATACGGAAGCGATAAAGTAACGATAAAAGTGAGACATGGGTCGAACGAATTACCTAAGTAGAACCGAAGAACTTGTTTCGATACACCTCGGGTGATTGTCAAGGAACACCTACACTAAGCAACTATCCTCGAGAGACACTCGGCTCTCACAAATAGAATGATCAACAAAGGATTGAAGTTCAACTTGGAATCCACCAATTGAAATCAAGCCCGCACAAGGGGTTTTTTCATTGAAATGCTCTCAAGCTTTCAAGTTTCATGTTTATCATTCAAAGGAGTCTAAATGAAATGATGACCTAAGGAAGGCTTTTATAGTCTTCTTCTATGCCTAATATAATGTCTAAAATACCCCCAAAGTGGATTAAAACAAATAAGGCCACGCAGGGCTATAGTTGGAATATCATGTAAAACGTAGCAAAATCCCGCAATGGTGTCACAGGGGGTAGGCGGTCCGCCCCCTACTAGGCGGCTGCCCCTTGGAAGCTTCAGTGAATGGGTGGTCCGCCCCAATGCTGAGGCGCTCCGCCTGGCAAAGATCCAGAGAGCTGAGTTTTTGTAGGTGGACCTCACCTATGAGGCGCTCCGCCTCATCCTGGGACTTGTGAAAGAGGCTCAAAATGAGCTTGGGGTGGCTCCCCTTGGAGCCCAAGCGGTCCTCCATCCATGGTGCTCCAATGCATGATCTTCAATATGGTTCCGGAGCCCTCTCCTTCCACGTCCAAGTTCTTCCCTATCAAGTGAATGTGAGCATCATGGATTGCTTTGGCTTGACTTCTAGTAAAGGGTCTTTCGCTCCAGTTTGCATTGCATCATCCTCCCCTTCTTGAAAGGATTTCGTCCTCGAAATCAAACCATCAAACCCTGCATTCAAAATTAGCACAAAGCAAAAGTTTCCTACTTCACAAGTAGGTTAGCTTAACAAGAATGAGTGCAAGTAGTGTGGGAAAACACACTCTTGTGGTATAACCAAGCATCAATAATAAGCACAAAAATCAAGTCTCCAAGGAGATCATCAAGTACTTGGTTTAATGGAAACATGCACTCAACACAAGAATGAGCAAATAGGTCAAGGGAACATGAGAAATGCAAGATCAAGCTATCAAAATTCCCTTGATCCTTAAGCTCGCGATCAACACACCAATCCACCCTCAAAGTGTGATCAACATGTGGAACGGAGTAAGTCAAATAGCCCAAGCTACGAATAGAATCAATTACTCCACTCCCCTTCTTTAGAGCATACTTGCTAACACCAAGGGTTTCCTTTTCACTCCAAGATCATCACCTAAGAAACCCTTCCTATAAGACAAACCCTCAAGAAAGACATTGATAATGACTTCTTCTTCATCATAGCCCAAACAATCAATAGTAGGGTCACTCAAAGAGTCATTTACCTCATTCAAGTTCTCAAACAATGGGTTTCCTAAGGAGTCAAATCCTTCATACCATGGAGGCTCTATTTTTACTACCAACCCTAGTCCCATATGATCCACTACTACCAATGAAATTGTCTTCAAATAACGGAAATATAAAGGCATGCACCTCAATCTCATGGTCAAATAAAATCATAGTATCAAGACTAGGTTCTTTACTCTCACTTGAGGAGTTATCATGTACAACTTTGTCCAATTCATGCAATTTGGACTCCTCAAGGTCACTTTCATCCTCACTACGACACAGAAATCCACCAAAACCGATTATATCAACAAGGGTAGAGTCACATAACTCATCTTCCCCTTTATCAAATATAGGAGGGGTGTCATAACAAGTGTCACAAGCAAGGTCAACTACCACATTTTCACTAAAGAGAGGTTCTTTTAATATCGGGCTCACATCCTGATGTGGCTTTTCATTCCTCTCTACTAGCGGCTCACATGCACACACAAGTTGACCATTAGACTCTTCACTAGTTGCAAGTTCAATAGAGACATTACAAGCACCAACTAGCATTGAGTCTCCACAAGACAAGCAACTAACATGTTCATGAAAAGGTGAAGGAACACTTATACTTGAGTTTCTTCCTTGAGCACTTCGACTTCCTCTTCATGAAGCTCGCAATACGGATCTTCATCACCTTGCCTTCCTTCCTTACCAAACGACTGAGGCTCCACTAGCTTGCCTCTAAGAGTACCTACACATAAGCCAAAACAAATAGAAGAAGAAGAAGATAAAACATGGTTAGAACAAAGGGTGTCCTCACTCTCATTTTGTATTCCCTCTCCTCTCCTTTATTTCATTTTTCTCTCAAGGCCAAGTGTAGATTCGGGTGACAATCCACTCACATCACTCCTCACTCCCTCTTCTTTTTCCTCTTTAGGATTGTCACGGGTCACTCCCTCACTCCTCTCTTTCTTTTGTCTCTCATGTTCAAGTGCAAAGGAGTGAGACTCAAGATTGTCTTCACTTGGAGTAAAGTGACTTTTACTTTCCACTTGCAAGGGCATGACCATAAGATTGTTGGTTTTGGGCTCAAGTACCATAGGTGACTTGGCTTTAGCCGCCTCTCTCAACTCCCTCATAATCCTATAGTCATTACTTACTTGCTTCGGCGTCAAGGGCTTGAGTACATACTTCCTAGAACCATGGAAGACCGTGTAAGAGTTGGTTCTACCATACGCTCCGATCATATTTCCATGGTCTTCCAAACAAGAGATGGGAAGATTGCATAGGTACTACATCAAAAATTATCTTATCTCGATAATTTCCAATGCTAAATTCAATCAAGGCTCGCTTCACCACCCTCAACTCTCCACACTCACTCAACCATTGTAAACGGTAGAGATGTGGATGCACTGATGTAGGAAATCAAACGCGGAAAGTAAAAGATAGGAACGAGACATATCTCGATCACAAATCTCAAGTAGCAATGGAAAACTTGTTCCGTTACACCCCGAGAGGAGGTCAAGAATACCTACGCTAGGCCACTACCCTCAAGCTAACATGAGCACGCAAGTAGAATGGTCGGGGGGGGGGGGGGATTGGAATTCATCTAGATCCGCTAGAGGAAGAACAAGTCCCAATTCAAGGTTTTTCATTCAATAAGAGTTCAACTCTTGAACACAAGTGTTTGTTTTTCATCAAAGGTAAGCTAATAAAAATAACAAGCAATCTAGCTATTTATAGGTGTTTTTAGACACCATACGAAAGGTCTAATATGCCCACACTTAGGCTTAGGAATAAATGATCACGTAGGGTCAAAATAGTCTTAACATAGCTAGGAATCACGTGCTTCAGCATTCCGGGCGGAGCGCCTAAGCTTTGGGCGCAACGCCCGTGAAAACAAACAGTGGGCTGGCCTAGGCGGGGCGCCCAGAGTTGGGGCGGAGTGCCCAGGCCTAGGCATCTTTAGGCGGGGTGCCTGGATCCTCAGGCAGAGCGCCTGGATGACTGGGCTGCTCCCCTTGCACTTTGAGCACTCGGAACGGCCTCCAATCGCTCCCTTCTTCTAGCCCCTTCCTCACCAAGTGTAGGTGTACTCCTTGGATCTCCCTAGCTTGGCTCCGAGTGAAGGGTCTCGTGGTTTGCCCGGCATCATCCTCCCCTTCTTGAGAAGATTTCGTCCTCGAAATTGAAGCATTATCATCCACGACCTCTTCATCACCTACATCCATAGGAACCAAGTCACAAACATTGAAAGTATTAGACACTTGATACTCACCTGGTAAGTCGACCACATAGGCGTTGTTGTTTATCTTTGAGAGCACTTGGAATGGGCCATCTCCACGGGGTGCCAACTTCCCTTTTCTAAGGTTTGAAAACCTTTCTTTCCGGAAGTGCACCCACACATAGTCACCCTTCTTGAGTTCCACCTTCTTGCGTCCCTTGTTCTTCTTGGAGGCTACCTTTGCATAAGCTTCCTCCAAGTTCTTCTTCGCCTTAGCATGTAGCTCCATCAAAGCCTTGGCTCTAGCTTTACCTTCAAAATTAACAACCATTTCCCTTGGCAAAGGGGTTAGATTAAGGGGAATCAAGGGGTTAAAACCATACACACACTCGAATGGAGTCATGCCAATCATCCGATGCACGGTTCGATTGTAGGCAAACTCCATAAGAGGTAGCTTATCTATCCAAGTCCCACCCTTACCTCGGGTCATGGCTCTAAGAAGAGCACCCAAGGTTCGGTTCACCACTTCGGTTTGCCCATCGGTTTGGGGGTGGTGGGACGTAGAAAACAAGATTTTGGTGCCAAGGGCACCTCATAAACTCCTCCAAAAATGACTTAGGAACTTAGTGTCCCTATCACTCACTATGGTTTGAGGCACACCATGCAATTTCAAGACATTATCAATAAACAAGGTAGCAACATGTTGTGCATCATCACATTTTCGACATGGAATGAAATGAGCCATTTTGGAAACCTATCCACAACAACATAAATGCTATCATGGCCCCCCCTAGTCCTTGGTAAACCCATGACAAAGTCCATTGATATATCCAACCACGGACTAGTAGGTACGGGGAGTGGGGGTATACAAACCATGGGGGTTCGACTTGGACTTAGCAACCTTGCACTCAAGACAAGAGTTGCAAAGTCTCTCAACATGGGTCCCAATTTTAGGCCAATGGAATTGTTCCCGAAGGATGGCCAAGGTTTTGTCCCTACCAAAGTGACCCATGAGTCCTCCACAATGTGCCTCTTGCACAAGCAATTCCCTCCATGAGGACTCGGGTATGCACACTTTACCATTCTTAAAGATATATCCATTAACCCATTGGTATTTCTCAACTCTCTCCCCTTTTTCTAGAGCTTCATGGATGCTCTTAAGCTTCGGGTCATGAGCATACATCAATTTAATGCTCTCAAAACCCATAAGCTTAGAGGTGAGAGTGGTGGCTAGAGCGAACTTTCTAGAAAGCGCATCCGCCACAACATTGTCCTTCCCTTTCTTGTATTGGATAACATAGGGAAAAGACTCAATGAATTCAGCCCACTTGGCATGCCTTTTATTAAGCTTCTCTTGGCCTCTTAAATGCTTGAGTGACTCATGGTCACTCTTGATTACAAATTCTTGAGGCCAAAGGTAGTGTTGCCAATGGGCAAGGGCTCTCACAAGGGCATACAACTCCTTATCATACGTAGAGTAATTCAAGGAGGCCCCTTTCAACTTCTCACTAAAGTAGGCGATGGGTTTGCTATCTTGCATTAAAACACCACCAACACCCCCGAGGCATCACATTCAACCTCAAATGCCTTTTCGAAGTCGGGCAATTGCAATAGAGGGGCGGTACTCAACCTACTTTTCAATTCTTGGAAGGCCTTCTCTTGAGGCTCTCCCCAAACAAAAGGTTGGTCCTTCTTCACCAATTCGGTGAGTGGAGCGGCGATGGAGCTAAAGTCTTTCACAAATTATTTATAAAAGCTAGCAAGACCATGAAAGCTCCTCACTTGAGTCACGGTAGTAGGAGTAGGCCAATCACGTATGGCCTCTACCTTAGACTCATCCACCTCCACTCCTTGGGCACTCACAACAAACCCAAGGAAGACTACCTTCTCAACACTACAGGCACACTTTTTAAAATTAGCATAGAGCTTTTCAGCTCTCAACTTTTCAAGCACTTGCCTATGGTGATCAACATGGTCGTCTATTGATTTGCTATAGATCAATATATCGTCAAAGTAGACGACCACAAACTTGTTGATGAATGGCTTTAGAACATGGTTCATTAGCCTCATGAAGGTGCTAGGTGCATTGGAGAGCCCAAAGGGCATCACCAACCATTCATAGAGACTAAACTTGGTCTTGAATGCGGTTTTCCATTCATCACCGGGTTTCATCCGGATTTGATGGTAGCCGGACCTAAGGTCAATTTTGCTAAACACACATGAACCACTCAATTCATCTAACATATCATCAAGTCGGGGAATGGGATGACGGTACTTTACTGTTATTTTGTTCACGGCCCGACAATCAACGCACATCCTCCAAGTGCCGTCCTTTTTGGGAACAAGGATCACGGGCACGGCACAAGGACTCAAGATCTCCCTCACCAAGCCCTTAGTGAGCAATTCATCAACTTGCTTTTGCAATTCTCTTGTATCTTCCGGATTGCTCCTATAGGCCGGCTTGTTGGGGATTTGGGATCCCGGGACAAAGTCTATTTGATGTTCAATACCCCTCAAAGGAGGTAATCCATCCGGCATCTCATCCGGGAACATGTCCCAAAAATCCTTCAAGACATTCTCAAACACACTAGGCAAAGGGTTAGAAGAAAAATCACAATTAGAGTTAAGGATCATACCTTTGTGCACTAGGCATAGGAGAAACTTGGTGCCATCATTTCCCTTTAAGATCTCGCCCGGTTGCATCATGGCACAAATGCCACCGGTAGAAGAAGAAGGTGGGATTGCCACCATGCTTTTGGACAAAGGGCTAGTCTCAATGATTGACACGGAAAGTAAAAGATAGGAACGAGATGTATCTCGATCACAACTCTCAAGTAGCAACGGAGAACTTGTTCCGTTACACCCCGAGAGGAGGTCAAGAACACCTACGCTAGGCAACTACCCTCGAGCTAACGTGAGCACGCAAGTAGAATGGTCGGGGGGGGGGATTAGAATTCATCTAGATCCGCTAGAGGAAGAACAAGTCCCAATTCAAGGTTTTTCATTCAATAAGAGTTCAACTCTTCAACACAAGTGTTTGTTTTTCATCAAAGGTAAGCTAATGAAAATAACAAGCAATCTAGCTATTTATAGGTGTTTTTAGACACCATATGAAAGGTCTAATATGCCCGCACTTAGGCTTAGGAATAAAGGACCACGTAGGGTCAAAATAGTCTTAACATAGCTAGGAATCACGTGCTTCAGCACTCCGGGCGGAGCGCCTAAGCTTTGGGTGGAGCGCCCGTGAAAACAAACAGTGGGGTGGCCTAGGCGGGGCGCCCAGAGTTGGGGCAGAGCGCCCAGGCCTAGGCATCTTCAGGCGGGGCGCCTGGATCCTCAGGCGGAGCGCCTGGATGACTGGGCTGCTCCCCTTGCACTTTGAGCACTCGGAACGGCCTCCAATCGCTCCCTTCTTCTAGCCCCTTCCTCACCAAGTGTAGGTGTACTCCTTAGATCTCCCTAGCTTGGCTCCGAGTGAAGGGTCTCGTGGTATGCCCGGCATCATGCATTGTAGTAGGCAATTTAAATTGGGAAATCAAGGTTTCACTCACTATGTTAGCACAACTTCCAGAATCAATGATCATTGAGCACACTCTCCCCATCACTCGACACCTAGCATGGAAGAGACTCTCCCTTTGCATATGCTCTTTTTCCTTAAGACTCGCGACACCCAAACTCCTATGTACCATAAGTGTAATTTTAAGCTCATCGTCTTGTCCACCATCACCTTGGGGAATGCCCAAGTTGTGGGGAATGCCCATTTGTTGGGGAATGCCCAACACTTCATCACTAGTATCTTATTTGGTACCCTTTTGGACACTCGGGGTCTATTCTCCTTCAAGGCTCTCAAGCCTTTGGTTTATAGATCTCACCTCGGCCAATAGGTAGGCCAAAGTGCTTACCGGGACCTTAATGGTCTCGTCAACATCTCCGGCCATGTACCTATATAAATCAAAGACAAGAAAGAGGTTAGAGTAAAAACCTCACCCGCTCCTTCACTTTTGAATGTCACTCGGGTACACTCGTTTAGTGGTGGGGGATTTTTCACTCAAGCTTGACTTCAAAGGTTTCCTCGTAGTTGAACAACCTCCTCAATAACCATTCAAGTTCACAAGAACCAAATACTCTCCGGGAAGAGTGGAACTGATGGGACTCGATGAACGTTAGACTATTTAGGTGAGCACTTGAAGCCAACAATATACTACGAGTCTTCTTTGATTTCTACTCTCCTCTAAGCACGAAGGTCCTAATCGTTCAATGAACTAGTTTTAGTAAAGGAGGAGTGTTACTTGAAAAGTACTAGCCGGAAGTGATTCAAGCCAGCAAAAAGTGAAAACTTACGAAAAACAACTATTCGGCTGCGCTCCAGAAAGAGGCGCTCCGCCTCACCAGGTGGGCGCTCCGCCCAGGGAGATCCAGAGAGCTTAACAGAGGGAGGCGGTCCGCCTCAAAATTTAGGCGGTCCGCCTAGTGGGTTTTCCTGCAGCGTTTTACTTCGCGATTTTGATTCTTTAGCACCTAAATTTCGATAAAAAATACATTATTTTTCCAATCTAATGGTACCTAAAGGTGTATAGGATGATTACAAACAAACCTCAATAGTTTTTAACCCCAATCAAACAACAATAGATCGATTTCGATTCTTGAAGCAAAGTTTCTAGGGTTTTGAAAATTGTGAGATTTGATTCTTCAAATTTCGAATCACAACACCAAATCAAGATATCTTGGTACCAAAACAACGGGAATCAAACATATATCAAACCCCAATGATTTTTAATGTTTGGGTGTTCGAATCCAACAAGTTTCACCAAATTTTTTGTAGTTTTCAAATGTTTGATTTTTTTTTTCTTCCAAATAAGAACAACAAACAACAAGAACACAATAACAAAGATAAAAGATACGATGAACAAGGAACAAGTGTTTGTAAGAACAAATCAAAGATAAAATATATGATGAACAAGGAACGAGTGTTTGTAAGAAAAAATCCCGGGCCTTGCTCTGATACCAAATGATGTAGCAAAAAATACGGAAGCGATAAAGTAACGATAAAAGTGAGACGTGGCTCGAACGAATTACCTAAGTAGCACCGAAAAACTTGTTTCGATACACCTCGGGTGATTGTTAAGGAACACCTACACTAAGCAACTATCCTCGAGAGACACTCGGCTCTTGCAAATAGAATGATCAACAAAGGATTGAAGTTCAACTTGGAATCCACCAATTGAAATCAAGTCCGCACAAGGGATTTTTTCATTGGAATGCTCTCAAGCTTTCAAGTTTCATGTTTATCATTCAAAGGAGTCTAAATGAAATGATGACCTAAGGAAGGCTTTTATAGTCTTCTTCTATGCCTAATATAATGTCTAAAATACCCACAAAGTGGCTTAAAACAAATAAGGCCACGCAGGGCTATAGTTGGAATTTCATGTAAAAAGTAGCAAAATTCCGCAATGGTGTCACAGGGGGTAGGTGGTCCGCCCCCTACTAGGCGGCCACCCCTTGGAAACTTCAGTGAATGGGCGGTCCGCCCCAATGATGAGGCGCTCCGCCTGGCCAAGATCCAGAGAGCTGAGTTTTTGTAGGCGCTCCGCCTCATCTGTGAGGCGCTCTGCCTCATCCTGGGACTTGTGAAAGAGGCTCAAAATGAGCTTGGGGTGGCTCCCCTTGGAGCCCAAGCGGTCCTCCATCCATGGTGCTCCAATGCATGATCTTCAACGTGGTTCCGGAGCCCTCGTCTTCCACGTCCAAGCTCTTCCCTACCAAGTGAATGTTAGCATCATGGATTGCTTTGGCTTGACTTCTAGTAAAGGGTCTTTGGCTCTCATTTGCATTGCATCATGCTAGTACCAGTAAAAAGGCGTTAAAACCATAGTTTTTTAAAAATAGGAAAATAGCAAAAAAATAAACCCCGATTCACTTGAAAACATCAATATTGTTCAAAATTTACCTTTAGATGTTACCAGTGAAATGTAGATGATCGTCGACGATGATGTTTAGAAGGTTGGTTGTGTAGAAGACTTTATAAGACGACTTGAAAAGTGTGTAAAAGAAGTTTTAGGGTTTGATGTTTGAAATGATTGCTGATGGTCTGTTCGTTTCCCACCTTTTAATTAAAACTTTTTGGGATTGTTCATTCAGTCCCAAAAGTTTTTAATGAAGGCCCCAAAATTTTATTGTTTCTAATGTGGCCCCTGTTTTAAAGTTAAACGCGCGTAATTTGTTACGCTCCACGCGCGTCCCCTTTTGTTAAATAAAGACTTGAGAGGGGGTTTTGGGCCAATCTTCTCCACTTTCTTCTAACCTGCAGTTTCTCTCTCTCTCTCTCTCCTCCTCCTCCTCCTCCTCATCCTTGTTACAAGTCCCAGCCAGTTACACAATTATGAATATAGGATAGCGTTGTGCGGTGATGTCGGTTTTTCGGAGGAAACGATGAAGCTCTTGTTGGTTTCTCCAACATTCTTTTTCCGTTAAAAAAGATGATTTTCCCGGCAACTTTTTATTTTTTTCACGGATCTAGAAATTTTATTCACCTGGATTATATTATATTCAGTGGGTACTACAAAGTCAATGTAAGAAGAGGAATTTCATGAGAAATTGGTTGGGATTTTCTAATGATGAATTGGGTTTTAGTTTGTAAAATTGGAGGAAACTTTCTGGTGGAAGAAAAGTAGTATTTAGATTATTGGTGGTTTCCGGTGGTTAGAGAGGGTGTTGCTGGTGGTCTTAGAGCCCATTTGGGTGAACTTAAAAGTGACTTATAAACTTATAAGTCAATTAATAAATATTTGTTAACTCAAAAATTCATGGGCTTATAAGCCCAAATGTGTTTAAAAAAGCCAAAAGTGAGAAATTAGGATTTCCTAACTTCACAAAAAGTGGCTTATAAGTCACTTTTGACTTATAAGCTGCTTAAAGTAAGCTCACCCAAACGAGCTCTTAATGTTTTATGTACTTTCAAATTTGTTGAAAATTCCAAGAGAGGAAAATGACTAATTAATTATTATTTGATGTAATAAACTTATAAGTTAAGTGGCTAATATCAGCCCAAATGACTACATAGGCTTCATTAATAGTCAAAGGAATAAATATATAATCGATTTTGTTCACCAAAAAGGAAATGAAACAAGCTAATCACTTTAAGTAATATTGGAAATTAATTAAGTTTTAATTAATTGTCTAATTAGTTATATAGTGTCGGATTGAAATATAACACTTGTACAAAATTATTAAATTTAAATTCATTTCTTAACTCTCACATGCTTTGAAGAGAGTGACCACACTCTCTGTGCCACCCCCATCATCTAAGGGTGTGTTTATTTCTTTTTGAGATTCTCTAGGGGGAATTAGGACTTTTGAAAAGACTGAGGGTGTAACAGAAAATTTAGGCATTGTTGAAGGGATACTTATGATGCAGCCCGAACACGTGCTGATCAAGTGTTCGATCCACCGAGGAGACCGATGACAAGAAGCCAAGTCAAGCTACTGCACGATGTGCACGTTCACTTAGCCTGGCCGAAGGAAAACAATTGCTCCAAAGCTGAGTGGCCGAGCTCAAGAACCGAAGGCATTATCTTCAGATTTGAGCTCGATGGCAAAGTGACCGAGGACAATGAGCTCGAAGACAATTGAGCGTCCGAAGGCAACAAGTGTGTTCGAGCAGACAATCGATAACCGAAGCCAAGGCTTACCGAAGTCAAAGTCTGCCGAACACAATTTAACTCAGCCCTGTGTGGCTTATTTCTATTGGTCGCCTGTGACCCTTTTACTAGTTTACCCTTAATATTTTCTATATAAACCTTGTTTCCTTTCATTGTAAAGACACCTAGTTTTTGAACATTGATGAATTAATGAAAGTGCCGAGCACATTTCTTGTCTCCGTCATGAGCAACCCCCTGTGAGGGCTTTTATGGACTTGTGGCTTTCGGTTAATTCGATTGAACATTTCTCTTTGATCATTCAGTTTGCAAGAGGCAATGTTCTCTTGAGGATTGTTGCATAGTTTAGGTGATTCTTGTGCCCCTTTTGATCGAGCTTTGAGACAGGTTCCTCACTGCTCTTTCAAAAGAAGCAAGTTTTGTCTTGCTTCTATCTTTATCTTTTGTTGTTTATCTTCCGCGTTCGTGCTAAGCAACTCCTTCGGGTTTGCATTGCACCAACTTATGCCTTTTCCTTTAATTGTAAGTAAAACTTTTAAAGACCCACGTCTGTTGTGGCAAACCGCATAAAATACAATTGAGATGCAACACATTATGGCCAAAACTACTGCCTCTCCAGCGGTAAAAAGTAAGGGAAAATACCAATATGCCTTTAATGTTGTCTTCCTTCTTTGTTAAATTGTCATTTCCCTCCCAATTTCTTATATCTCCATTCCCACCACTACTATAGCTAAAATGTTTGAATAATTAAAATTTTATTTTCTCTTTCTCCTTCTATAACTCTCCACTCATCTCCATTCTTCTCACATCGTCACATAGGCCTCGTAAAATTGAAAAAAAATTTGAGGGTCGTGTGGTTTATTGTTGTGGGAGAACAACACGTTTAAATCTGGTTTAGTAAGTATTATAAACTTAAAAATGTTTAAATTTTTGGTTTAGTCTACCCGTATGTTATTGCTTATTTCTTCCTGATACAACTGGTTGGGATGCAATTTCTCCAGGTGGGTGGATGATGAAATGCCCGAACAAGCTTAGAGTATTTGAGGATAATGAAAAATACAAAAGACCATGATGAAGAGATAGAGAAGATGAAAATAGTAGGAGAAAGTGTAGAAATTTGGTCATTCTTTTGATTGTAGCATGGATATGTAGATAGCTATTATCCATCAATTCATAGCACAAACCAAATGGTTCACAATATGACCATTAAAATAAACAGACCACAAACTTAAACAACATCGAATTTGTCCTAAAACAACCAAACTTAGTTCAACCTAAAACCATAAAGTGAAACTGCTAATTTTATGATATTCTTGAAGTGTTTGTTGTCTCACTTTGAGAAATGCCCATTGCTGCACTTGATGTTCTCATTTTCTTCCATTATTGTTGCTGGAGTTGGTTCCCAATAATGGCCTATTTTCCTTTACATTTCGAATCATGTGGCTTGAATCCAATATCAATATTTTTTTAAAGATGCACCATTCATTTGTTTATCCCTAGATAAAACCTTTTGACTTGATTGTCCGGGCTAATAAATTGACAGATTAGTAATAATCGCTAGTAAGCAAGTTAGATTAGTAACAATTTGTAACTACAATTACTGGACAAGTTTCAGTGTTTGTGTTCACAAACACACCAAAGCCAATATGTGCCTCAAAGAATTATGTATTAGTTGGTTAGCAAGGCGGTGGGATGATAACTATGTTTGAATCACGAGATGTCACATTCTTAGAGGATGAGTTCCCTAAAATGGAAAAGATATGTAAAGACCTAACACTGTTTTTGATAGAGTGTCAAGATGTACAAATATCATTTCATTCGAGCGGGAGAAATTAACGGATGATGAATTAGTTCCTCATCTTAGCCTCATTTATCATCAGTTGCGAATCTAAGTAGTCATTTAACCTTTAGTTGTGTCCAGGTGTTCCAAGTAAGGAAAATAGGGTCAAAGATCTTGTTCCAAGTTAGAGGATGATGTATGCTATTAATCAGAGTGTGAACAATGTTGATCCAATTGAGAACAATGAAGATGAATTACAATGGTGACGTAGTTCTTGTAAGAAGATTCCTAGCGAATGATTTAATATTAAAGGCGATGAATTTTTTTTATAATGATTTACAAGAAGAAAATGAGCCTAAAATTTATTAATAGGCTATTTCATGTCGTGCTAAGGAAAAATGGGCAAAAGAAATGGAAGATGAATTGGAACTGTGAGGGTCAATCAAGTGTAAGAACTAGATGATCTCCATGAAGGATGCAAACTTACTTGAAGCAAAAAGGTTCTCAAAATTATGCTAAAGGTTGATGGCACAGTTGAGAGATATAAGGATCAACTAGTGGTGAAAAAGTAATACATTGTAGAATGGAATAGACTACAAAGAGTCTTTCTCTTTTGTTGTACAGTTTACCTCTATTCGGCGGGTTTTAGTTATAGTTGAAAGTCTAGATCTTGAACTGCATCATGTAGATGTAAAAGACTATCTTTCTCAATGGAGAATTAGATAAAGAACTTAATATGAACAACCTGAGCATTTCACCTAAAAGAGTTTGAATAAAAAGTTTCTAGACTTTGGAAGTATATATTTAGCTGCAGACAATCTTTAACGATGTGGTGTATACGCGTCTGAAATGAAGTCATACCTAATGATTTTACCTTGACGAGTGAAGACCACTATGTGTATACTAATATTTTAAAAGATGTGGGCATGATGTGAGGCGTTTTACCTGTTATGAGGTGAGGCGTAAGCCCCAAGGCAATGGTATAAGCCCTATGTATCTCTAATATTTAATATATTATATATTGATAGTATTGATATAAATATTTAAAAAAAGGATAAAATTACGTAGAAATTCTAATAAAATTCAAAAAGTATGCAAGATTAAGAGTACATGATTATGTAGAGCTACAAATGTCACACCCGATTTTGGACTCAACTCGAGGTGAGTCGGGTTTCGGATTTGACTAGGTGAACTCGTTTGAGTTTAGATGTTGGAGTCGCCACCTAACATATTTTTTAACTAGGCGTATTAGGGCACCTATTTTGTTTCTAGCTAATTTTACAATTAACTCCTAAACTTAGTGGTGCAAGCAAACCTGAGGGAAATGTTAAACACGAAACGCGGAGGAAATTGACAAGAAAAAGTAAAGATAGAAGCAAGACAAATCTTGCTTCGATTCAAAAGAACAGTGAGGAACCTGTCTCAAAGCTCGATTGAAGGGAAATCAAGACGCACCTATACTATGCAACAATCCTCAAGAAAGACCCGCTTCATGCAAATTGAATGATCAAGAAGAAATTGTTCAAATGAATAACACCGGTTGACACAAGTTCTTTAAAAGCCCACGTCGGGGTTCGGCTCCATCGGAGACTCACAATAGCACTTGCTATGTTTTTCATATACTCAATAATCTGTCCATTACAATGAAGTAAAATAGAGTATTTATAGACTATGCTAAGGACTAGATAGTAAATAGTCACAAATGACTAATAAAAATAAGCCACGCAGGGCTGAGCTAAATGTGTGTTCGGCTGCCTTGACTTCGGTGCGTGGTTGCTTGCTCGAACACATTGTCCTCGGACGCTCACTTGTCTTCGAGCTCATTGTCCTTGGTCACTTTTCCTTCGGGCTCAAATCGGAAGATAATGCCTTCAGTTCTTGAGCCCGGCCACTCAGTTTCGGAGCAATTGATTTCCTTCGGCCAGGCTAAGTGAATGTGCACATCGTGCAGCAGCTTGGCTTGGCTTCTTGTCATCGGTCTCCTCGGTGGATCGAATACTTGATCAGCACGTTCGGGCTGCATCATCCTCCCCTTCTTGAGAAGATTTCGTCCTCGAAATCGAGCCCTCCTCGTCCTCCGAAGTTTGACCTATAACACAAGGAACTAAGTCAGTAACATTGAAAGTGTTGGACACATTATACTCACCAGGGAGGTCGATCACGTAAGCATTGTTGTTGATCTTGGTCAATAATTGAAATGGACCATCCCCTCGAAGAGCCAACTTTCCTTTCCTTAGGTTCGAGAAGCGTTCCTTTCGGAAGTGAACCCAAACCTAATCTCCCTTCTTTAATTCTAGCTTTTTGCGCCCCTTGTTTTTCTTCAAGGCAACTTTCGCATAAGCTTCCTCGAGGTTCTTCTTTACTGATGAGACCCAAATCGTGCCAAGACACTTTCCAACACTTTCCGACATGTGCCAAGCTTGGAAGATACAACGGACTTGAAGTCAAGGGCTTTGGAAGTGTTCCGGATGGTTTCAGCATTAGGCTCCACGCCTAAGGAGGAGGAAGAAGGCCCAGCACACCCAGGCGCCCCGCCTAGACCCAGGCGCCCTGCCTGGCAAGCTCACTGCCTAAGAGCTGAAAAGTGCCCAGGCGCCCCGCCTAGCTTCAGGCGCCCCGCCTAGCTCCAGGCGCCCAGCCTAGCCGAAGGCCAAGCCAGGCGCCCCGCCTAGCTCCAGGCGCCCAGCCTAGCTTCAGCATGTTCCAGGCGCCCCTCCCAGCCCCAGGCGCCCCTCCTAGCTGCTGAACTTATGTTTCTTTTACTATTTTGCCCTACGTGGCTTATTTGATGAACCTTATTAGTAAGGGTATTTAAGTCTTTGTGAAAGCTTGGTAAACACTATAAATATCCAAGCCTAGCTTATTTTACACTTAGTTTTTGATATTTGATGAATGTTAAACATTGAACATGAGCATGGCTCTTGGTTATTGAATGAAACCTTTTGATCTTGGACTTGTAGTTCTTCTAGCGGATCTAGATGAATACTTTTCCTCTCCGACCATTCTACTTGCGTGCTCGCGTTAGCTCGAGGGTAGTTGCATAGCGTAGGTGTTCTTGTCCTTCTCTCGGGGTGTAATGGAACAAGTTCTCCGTTGCTACTTGGGATTAGAGATCGAGTTACGTCTCGTTCTTATCTTTTTACTTTTCCGCGTTTGATTCTCATCAGTTTGGTATCAGAGCAAGGCTCGGGTTTTGTTTCTACAAACCCCCGACCCTTGATTCTTCGTGCCTAGTATCTTCTTTTAGTTTTTCTTGTTGTTGAAGTTGTTAGAAAGGAGAAAATTACAAAAAAATTGAAAAATTGAAAAATACAAAAATTTGGTGTAACTTGTTGATTTGGATGATTTGTGATATGGGTGTTATGGATTCTTGATCGTGATTGATTTCCCGTTACTTGGGTACCAAAATTGTTGGAATTGGTGAAGTTTGAAAAATTGAAACCCCAAAACCCCTTAAACCCTTGAAGAACTTGTTCTTGATGAATTTTGGCCTGATTCTTGGGTTGGATTGATGTTTGATTGAAAACTTGTTATTGGGGATTGATCTTCATTGAAAAACAAACAATTCGGTACCAATTTTGTGGGATTTGAACATGTATAACACCTTCTTTGATGAATCACAATCCCTGTTGAAACCCTTTTGTTAAACCCTTGTGTTCTTGAGTTCTTGAGATTGAATCCTGATTTGATTGATTGTTTGATTGAAAATTTGATTGGGTTTTGTTAAGGAAGATCAAAAACAACTTTGGGTATCTTTGGATTGTGAAAACAAGTTGAAAACATCGGATTTGAGGCTTGAAAATCGACTTGAAACGAGTTTGGAACGAGTTGGAAAAGGCTTCAGGCCAGGCGCCCCGCCTGACTTGGCTACTGCCTAAGTCTCAGGCGCCCCGCCTAGATCCAGGCGCCCCGCCTGGAACACTGCACAGTCTAGGCGCCCCTCCTGAGTTTCAGGCGCCCCTCCTGGGTGCTGAACGTATTGTTTCGGGTAGATTTTCGTAGGTATTTCCCTTTGTTTGATAACATAACATCTAGTTAGTACTAATTTGAGTAACCGATCTACTTGAATAGTGCTAACCCTTTGATTGCTCTTAAGTGATTCGTGCCTAGCAAGGAGAGTAGACTTCTAAGGAAAAGCGTAGAATCTTTTAACTCAAGTCCTTCACTTCAAAGTGCCTAGCGTTCATTGAGTCCCATTAACTCCACTCACCCCGGAGTGTGCGTGACTCGCGAATAGTTTAGTTGAGTTGAGGAGTTGCTAATCATCTACGTGAAGCTTTGGAACTACAAGTTGAGTGAAATATCCACCGCCACCCAAAAGAGTGATCCGAGTGAGGTGTTTTAACTAACTCTTGTTTCTTTCTTTGTAGGTACAATGGCCAACGAAGGTCAAGATTTCATTAAGGAGGCCTTGGCTAATCTTCTTGCCAAGATGGACCTCATGAACCAAAGGATTGATTCTCTTGAAAAGGGAGCCTCGAGTACTTAAGGTGAACATGGGACCCCGAGTGTCCCAATTGAAAAGGGGACCCCGAGTGTCCAAATTGAGACCGGTGAAGGCTCAAGTAGCCCTACTTTTACCCCGGAGCAAGTTGTTGAATTGCTCAATCAACAACGGGTAAAGGAGGATCGAGAGAGAATTGAACGAACGGGCATTCCCCGTATCTTGGATAATCCCCCAAGAAACTTTCCACTACCAAGACCCGTCCGAAATATGCAACCTCTTGAGCAAGTTGTTGAGGCTCAAGAAGGGGAGGAAGTTGATTACGGTGACGATGTGTATGGGTTTGAAGATCACTTTCAACCAAGGCGAGCTATGAATTGGGGTCGGAATGTGGATCGGGGTAGAGGCCGAGGTCGAGGGCCACCCTTAGGATATGGAGGGAGGAATGCTAGAAGGGACTATGTTGCTTATGATGATCACCAAGGAGGCCAACCGGAGCCATTCCAAGGGGGTCGTGACAACAACAACAACCTTAATAGTGTGAAGCTCACTATTCCTTCTTTCAAAGGAAGTAGTGACCCGGTGGAGTACATTGATTGGAAATTGGCTATGGAGCGTATCTTTGACACCAATGATATGCCCGATGTGAAGAAAACCAAGTATGCAATATCCTCCTTTGAATCTTTTGCTTCTACTTGGTGGGAGTCGGTGAAGAGAAATAGAAGAAGGACGGGTATGGCTATTAATCTTACTTGGGAAGAGTTGATCCGTGTGATGGATGAGAAGTACTTGACTAACCAATACCGGGTTGAACAACAAAGGCGTCTATATGATTTGAAGCAAGGTTACAAATCGGTTGGTGAATATTTCAATGAATTTGAGCAAATCCGAATGATCCTTGACTTAGATGATGAAGACAATGAGACGGCCATGATCCGTTTCAAAGGGGGCTTGAACCGAGACATAGCTTCACAATTGAAGTTCCACAAATATGATGATCATTACAAGCTATGTGAAGATGCGGTTGAGGCCGAGAAGTGGCTCAAGGAGGAGAAATCCCTTCGCTACAAGAGTAGCACTACTACTCCAACAAGCAAACCAAAGGATTGGAAGCCTCCTACCACAAATGCAAGGTTCCCAAGTGCAAGTGGAACAAGTGGTGCAAATGCTACCAAGGATGTGAAAAAGCCGTTTGAGAAGAACACACCTAATGTGGGAGGTAACTCTAAAGCTCAATTACATGCTCCTACTTCTTCTTCAATACAATGCCACAAGTGCAAGGGCTATGGTCACTTTGCTAGGGAATGTCCTACAAAGAGGACCATGATTGTTGTTGGTAATGATGCATATGAGAAAGAGAGTGAATCGGAAGATGAGGGAGTAGAGGGAGTAGAGGGAGATGAGGGAGTAGAGGAGAATGATTTGCTTGATGATACGGTGGAGGAGGAGGATCCTCATACTTTCTTGGTTGTGAGAAGGAGCCTAGGGGCTATGATTGTGGAAGATAGTGAAACCTTGCAAAGGGAAAATCTTTTCCATGCTAGGTGCCGGGTCAAAGATGTTGTTTGCTCTATGATAATTGATTCCGGAAGTTGTGCAAATGTAGTGAGTCAATCTCTTATATCCCAATTGAAGTTGCCAACCGTGAAACACCCCAAGCCATATCGGTTACAATGGCTTAGTGAATGTGGAGAGCTTAAGGTAGTGAAACAAGCAATGATCAAGTTTAAAATGGGTAGTTATGTGGATGAATACTTGTTCGACGTTGTGCCAATGCAAGCTTGCCACCTTCTCTTTGGAAGGCCTTGGCAATTTGACCGACAAGTGGTTCACAATGGACGTGTCAACACTTACACGCTCCAACATGAAGGAAGGAAATTTGTGTTGAAACCCCTAACTCCCAAACAAGTGAGTGATGACTACAAGCGGATGAGGGAGTTGAGGGAAGCGGCTAAAGCCAAATCACCCATTGTGCTTGAACCCGAGGCAAACAATCTTGTTGTCTTGCCAAAGAATGATCAAAGTGAGAGTCACTCCACTTCGAATGAGAGAGAAAAGATAGAGAGAAGTGAGGGAGTGACCGGTGACAATCCAAGAGGGGAAAAAGGAGAGGATTTGAGGAGTGATGTGAGTGGATTGTCACCACCAACTACACTTGACCATGAGGTAAAATTGAGAGAGGAGAGAGGTGAGGAAAGAAAAATTAAGAGTGAGAGCACCCATGGTTCTAACCCTTCCTTATCTTCTATCTCTCCTTGTGAAAGTTCTTGTGTAGGTACATTTGAAGACAAGCCATTGGAGCCTCAATGTGAGCCTCATGAAGAAGGAGTTGCACATGACATTTCAAGTCTTGCGAGTGACCAAGGAAGTATTACAAATGTAAGTGTTGCTTCACCTTTTCATGAACTTGCTAACTACTTGTCTTGTGATGACTCAACACTAGTTGGTGGTTTTGATGCATCTAGTGAGTATACCACTAGTGTAGAGTCTAGTTGTCAACTTGTATGTGCTTGTGAAACACTAGTTGGAAGGGATGCTATGCCACATCATGATGCGAGCTCATTGTTCATTGAACCCTTCCCTAGTGTAGATTTGATAGTTGACCATGATTGTGACCTTTGCTATGACACACCGCCAACCTTTGACATAGGGAAAGATGAGGTAGTTGACCATTCCCTAATTGATATGCTTCTATTTGGTGGACCAATGTGTTGTGGTGAGGATGGTCTTGTCCTTGAGGAGTCCAAATTGCATGAATTGGACAAGGTTGTCTATGATGACTCCTCAAGTGAACCTAGTCTCGATAATTTGTCTATGCTTAATCATGATATTGAGATGCATGCTTTTACATTTCCATTGTGTGACGATAATCTCATTTGTGGTAGCGACTCGTATCGGGCTAGGGTGGGTGGTCAAATGGAACCCCCATGGTGTGAAGGATTTGAATCCTTAGGCAACCACTTGTTTGAGAATTTGAATGAGGTAGATGGTTCTTTGAGTGACCCCACTATTGCTTGTGTGGGTTATGATGAAGAAGAGGCCATTATCAATGCCTTTCTTGATAGTTTGTCTTTTGAGAAGGGTTTCTTAAGTGATGAAATGGAAGGTGAAAAGGAATCCCTTGGTGTGAGTAAGTTTGCTATAAAGAAGGGGAGTGGAGTACTTGATGTTACTTGCATGTTGGGTTATTTGACTCACTCCACTCCACATGTTGCTCACACCTCGAGGATAGCTTGGTGTGTTGATCTTGAGCTTAAGGTTCAAGGGGATTGTGGTAGCCCTTCCCATGGCCTATTTGCTCATTATCTCATTGAGTGCATGTTGAATTTTAACCAAGCATTTATTGTTCTCTTTGGAGACTTGATATTTGTGCTTCTCATTGATGCTTGGTTATATCACAAGAGTGTGTTTTCTACACTTCTTTCACTAACCTACTTTCAAAGTAGGAATTCTTGTGTTTTGCTTGTCGTTGCTTGTAGGTTCTAAGCTCCATGTTAAGGCAAGGGAGATCTTGGAAAAGACCTATATCAAGGTGACGATCAAGAGTTACAAGGGAGGAGAGCATTGGGCACCCCGAGGAGAAGATGCCATGGACGTGAATGCATTGATTTCGAGGACGAAATCTTTTCAAGAAGGGGAGGATGATGAGACCCAAATCGTGGCAAGACACTTTCCAACACTTTCCGACATGTGCCAAGCTTGGAAGATACAACGGACTTGAAGTCAAGGGCTTTGGAAGTGTTCCGGATGGTTTCAGCATTAGGCTCCACGCCTAAGGAGGAGGAAGAAGGCCCAGCACACCCAGGCGCCCCGCCTAGACCCAGGCGCCCCGCCTGGCAAGCTCACTGCCTAAGAGCTGAAAAGTGCCCAGGCGCCCCGCCTAGCTTCAGGCGCCCCGCCTAGCTGAAGGCCAAGCCAGGCGCCCCGCCTAGCTCCAGGCGCCCAGCCTAGCCGAAGGCCAAGCCAGGCGCCCCGCCTAGCTCCAGGCGCCCAGCCTAGCTTCAGCATGTTCCAGGCGCCCCTCCCAGCCCTAGGCGCCCCTCCTAGCTGCTGAACTTATGTTTCTTTTACTATTTTGCCCTACGTGGTTTATTTGATGAACCTCATTAGTAAGGGTATTTAAGTCTTTGTGCAAGCTTGGTAAACACTATAAATATCCAAGCCTAGCTTATTTTACACTTAGTTTTTGATATTTGATGAATGTTAAACATTGAACATGAGCATGGCTCTTGGTTATTGAATGAAACCTTTTGATCTTGGACTTGTAGTTCTTCTAGCGGATCTAGATGAATACTTTTCCTCTCCGACCATTCTACTTGCGTGCTCGCGTTAGCTCGAGGGTAGTTGCATAGCGTAGGTGTTCTTGTCCTTCTCTCGGGGTGTAACGGAACAAGTTCTCCGTTGCTACTTGGGATTAGAGATCGAGTTACGTCTCGTTCTTATCTTTTTACTTTTCCGCGTTTGATTCTCATCATTTACCTTTGCATGCAATTCGATCAAAGCAGCTGCTCGTCGAGTTCCTTCAAAATCAAGAACAGAATCTCGAGGCAATGGGGTCAAATCAAGTGGAATCAAAGGATTAAAACCATACACACATTCAAACGGGGTCATGTTGATCATTCTATGCACCGTTCGATTGTATGCAAACTCCATTATGGGCAAACGATCAGCCCATTTTCCAACCTTCCCTTTGGTCATTGCTCGAAGCAAAGATCCCAAGGTTCGGTTAACTACCTCGGTTTGTCCATCAGTCTGAGGATGGTGAGACGTCGAGAATAGCAGCTTGGTGCCGAGGGGACCCCAAAAACACTTCCAAAAATGACTCAAGAATTTTGAGTCTCGATCACTCACAATAGTACGAGGTACACCATGCAATTTCAACACATTAGAAACAAACAATGTAGCTACATGCTGTGCATCATCACACTTTTTGCAAGGAATAAAGTGAGCCATTTTTGAAAAACGGTCAACTAAAACGAAGATGCTATCATGTCCTGCCCCCGACCTCGGTAACCCTAGCACAAAGTCCATGGATATATCAACCCAAGGTCGACCAAGCACAGGCAATGGGGTGTACAAACCATGAGGGTTGGACTTCGATTTAGCTTTCTTGCAAACGAGACAAGCGTTGCAAAGCTTTTCCATATCTCGTCGCATTTTGGGCCAATGGAACTGCTCGGTCAAGATACCAAGAGTTTTGTCGACACCGAAGTGTCCCATCAGTCCACCGGAGTGAGCTTCTCGAACTAAGAGCTCTCTCCACGATAACACTGGCACACAAACCCTCCCATTCTTGAAGAGGTAGCCTTCATGCCATTGATATTTCTCAACCCTTCGGCCACTCAAGATCGCGTCACGAACGCATTTCAGCTTGGGATCGTCTTCGTACATCGACTTGATGCTTTCAAATCCCATGAGCCTAGAGGCGAGAGTGGTCGCTAAGGCAAATTTCCTTGATAGCGCATCGGCCACAACATTGTCTTTACCCTTTTTGTAATGAATTACATAGGGAAAGCTCTCAATGAATTCAACCCACTTCGCATGTCTTCGGTTCAATTTCTCCTGTCCTCGGAGATGCTTCAAGGACTCATGATCACTTTTGATCACAAACTCTCGAGGCCACAAATAATGCTGCCAATGAGCGAGTGCTCGAACGAGGGCATACAATTCCTTGTCGTACGTTGAGTAGTTCAAGGTTGCACCCTTAAGCTTTTCGCTAAATTAAGCGATTGGCTTCGATTCTTGTATCAGCACTCCTCCGATCCCAACTCCAGATGCATCACACTCGACTTCGAATGCTTTGCCGAAGTCAGGGAGTTGCAACAACGGGGCAGAACAAAGCCTCCGCTTTAACTCTTGGAAAGCCCTTTCTTGGGACTCTCCCCACACAAATGGATGGTCTTTCTTAACCAGCTCGGTTAAAGGAGCTGCCACGGTGCTAAAGTCACGAACAAACCTTCGGTAAAAACTAGCCAAGCCATGGAAGCTTCGAACTTGTGATACCGAGGTTTGAGTTGGCCAATCTTTGATGGCTTCGACTTTTGACTCGTCGACTTCAACACCATTAGCACTGACAACGAATCCAAGAAAGACCACACGCTCGACACAAAAGGCACAGTTCTTGAAGTTAGCATATAACTTCTCTTCTCTAAGCTTATCAAGCACTAGCCTTAGGTGTTCAACATGTTCATCCACAGATTTGCTATAAACAAGTATGTCATCGAAATAAACGACAACAAACTTATTTATGAACGGTTTGAGCACATGGTTCATCAGTCGCATGAATGTGCTTGGTGCATTGGATAAGCCAAAAGGCATCACCAACCATTCATAGAGACCGAACTTGGTCTTGAATGCGGTTTTCCACTCGTCTCCGGGTTTCATTCAGATTTGGTGGTAACCGGACCTGAGGTCTATCTTCGTAAAGCATGAAGAACCACTTAACTCATCTAGCATGTCATCTAATCGAGGGATAGGATGACGATACTTTACCATTACTTTGTTGACTGCTCGGCAATCAACACACATTCGCCATGTTCCGTCTTTCTTTGGGACAAGTATAACAGGAACGGCGCAAGGACTCAAGCTCTCTCGAACAAGGCCCTTGTTCAACAACTCATCAACCTGCCGTTGGAGCTCTTTGGTGTCTTCGGGATTACACCGGTATGCAGGTTTGTTGGGGATTTGTGACCACGGTACGAAGTCAATTTGGTGCTCGATTCCTCTCAACGGAGGTAATCCACCTGGCATTTCTTCAGGAAACATGTCTCCGAAGTCCTGCAAAACACTTTGTACAGCACTAGGCAAAGGGTTATCATTAGAAAAATCATCATTAGAGTTAAGAAAGATAACCTTGTGCACGAGGCAAATCATCATCTGATCATTGTCGTTGCCTCGTAGTAACTCATCCGGTTGCATGCTTGCACAGATTCCTTTTACTTCGGGCAGTGAGTTGGTCTCTTCGGGCCCCAATTTTGCTCCCATCGGAAGCTTAGCTTTGGCCGCTTCTTTCAATTCTTTCATTCGTTTATAGTCCTCGGTGACTTGCTTTGGAGACAAGGGTTTGAGTACGAAACTCTTCCCATCGAGCCTTACAGTGTAAGTGTTGGATTTGCCATTGTGAACAGCTGTTCGGTCATATTGCCATGGTCGACCCAATTGCAAATGACAAGCTTGCATCGGTACCACATCGAATATCATTTCATCTTGATACTCTCCGATTCTGAACTTGATCCACACTTGCTTGACAACTCTCAATTCTCCACACTCATTCAGCCATTGTAATTTGTAAGGGTGGGGATGCTTCAAAGTAGTTAGTCCCATTTGTGAAACTAAAGTTTGGCTCACCACATTCGCACAACTACCAGAATCAATGATCATCGAACACACCTTTCCCCTCACTCGACATCGGGCATGAAAGAGGTTTTCTCTTTGGTTGTCCTCTTCTTCAAGAGTCATGCAGCTCAAATTCCTTCGAACCACAAGAAACATTTTCGGATGATCAGCTTCGGTAGCTTCACGATCATCATCACCTTCAGCTCGGTCAGCCTCCTCGATAAATTCCTCCTCGGTGTCACTCGCTTACTCATGGACGGTTCCATCTTCGAGCAAAAGCATAACTTTGTGAGTTGGACACTCTTTTGCCATGTGACCATGACCATTGCATTTATGACACTGAATATTTGAAGCACTAGGAGAGTTGAGTTGAACTTTACCTCCCGTTTCTCTTGATTGGTTAACGGTCACACCCCTCTCGAAGGGTCTCTTTGAATCTTGAACAGTGTTGGTACTTGCTTGGTTTGGGCTCTTCCATTCTTTACCTTAGTTCAAGGGAGTAGAAGTAGTGACTCCTCGATACTGGTTTGCCTCATCGTCCTTTACCAATTTCTCAGCTTCGGTGGCAGCATCGAACAGATCTTCCAATGTGTGATACACGTGGAGCCTCAATTGAGATGACACATCCCGAGCCAAGCCATTTTTGAATTGGATAATGGCTTGCTCTTCATCCTCTACCAGATCAAGATTCAATCGAACCTTTTCGAACTCATCATGGTACTCTTGGACTACTGGATATTCATTTCTTCTTCTATGCCTCTTGTCAGATTCCCACCATGTTGATGCATAAGCTTCGAACGAAGCAATGGCATGGGCAGCTTTTCTCTCATCGGTCATCTAATTGGTTTCAAAGATGCGCTCCATCTTAAGCTTCCATTCAAGATATTCATCTGGATCACTAGTTCCTTTAAAGGGTGGAATAGTGATCTTGACACTGTTCAAGTTTGAGTCTCGAACACCACGAACCTGTTCGGTATACTCATCATCACGATCATCAGCCTCACGCTCAATATTTCTTTCAACATTTGCGCCTCGGCCTCGACCTTGGAAATTTCCACGACCTCGGTGAGCTTGCCTTCGTTGAGTGAACGGCGGCTCATTCTCATATTCGTCCTCGGGAAATTCCTCTTCATCAACCTCTTCGACAACGGCTCCAAGATCTCTTCGGGCCTTTGGAAGTGGTATCCTTTCTCCTCGGGGAATGCTCAAGTTTTGATGCGCTTGGGGATTGCCCAAGTTAAGCTCTCTTCGGATTGCTTCACTCGTCAACTGATGTTGTCGAACAAGCTCAGCATACAGCTCAGGTTTTATTGGAGTGGAATGGCTAGTTCCAGCACCGGACCCATTCATGGCCACGGACGCACTTCCTTGATCGAGTTAAGTTACTCGAGCAATCACTCCTCTTACTTCGGCACTGACGCCTTGTATCGCAGCCATGAGATCGGCTAACGACACTTCGGGCTTCTCAATGCCTTTTCCATCGCCTCCATTCCCAGCCATGGTACCTGTACAAATCAAAGACCAAACAAACGTTCAGGTTAGAAATCACCTCACACACTCCCTCACCTTTGATGGGTGGCACTCGGGTCCACTCAATTTATGGGTTCGGTTTTGGTCACTCAAGAACTTATAGCCAATGGCTTCCTTGGTTGATCAACCTCTCTCAATTCCTTCGAA
Organism: Petunia x hybrida; assembly: GCA_037355625.1. Classification (NCBI taxonomy): domain Eukaryota; kingdom Viridiplantae; phylum Streptophyta; class Magnoliopsida; order Solanales; family Solanaceae; genus Petunia; species Petunia x hybrida. Next base: position 186,544 of record JBBBVM010000695.1, on the reverse strand, counting down.
TTCGACAAGTTACGATGTCTTACTTCGGGAAGAGTGAGTTGATTTGACTCAATGGAACGGACAGCTATTTACTCTTGCGCTTCGGGAAGTCAAAAGAATTTCCTACGAAGTTGGACTTCAGTCACCCACGCACGAGTTCCTATCAGCTCAAATGAGTTAGTACGACCTCGAGTAGAATAATTACTCAAAAGATCCACTAACTAGAATTTCGGGCAGAAAAAAGTGAAAACCTAGGAGAATCTACCCCTTTGATTCCCTTTTGGAATATTTTTCGAACGAACCAACTCTTGTCCGTACAAGAGTGGTCCCTCCTTGGTACGGATAGGGTTTCACCTTATCCACTTTTCCTTTCTCAGCCGACAAGTTTTCACCTGGGGTTTTGATTTTTACACTTTACCCCTTTCTTTTTCAATGGAACAGTGAAGCTTTGCTCCGGTGTACGGATTAAACAGCTTCGGTTCACTGACCACGACTTTTAACAAGATCTGAGTTGCTCTTTCAACTCCGGTTTTCAAACAATAGCGGAGGAAGTTCAGTCGAAGTTCTTGAGCTAAGATTTCAGCTCCTTCGTGTCGTGCACTGTTACAATTTTGTAACAATCTTCCGGCGTACGGACAACGAATTCAACACAGAACATCGAAAATCTAAGCACCAAACAAACCCAAATCACTCAAGAACCACCAATCTTCATCGGTTTCAACCAAACACGATGGGGTTTGAGTTCCTGTCACCATCAAAGCTCAAAACAGTCCAAAATTTCACTAAGAAACCCTAGTCACGAAAATGGTACGTCGGGTACTTGTTAGAATCAGGAAACAATGGTGAACAAGAATCAATGGTTGTTTAATCCAAACAACCAACAATCAAACACAATTTCTGAATTTTTGTTTTCTACTTTTTTTTTTTTTTTTTTTTTTTTTTTTTAATAAACGGTCAGCAACAACAATCAAGCACATGGGAGAAAGCTGAAACTGAAGACACAAGCACGATTTTAAGTGAACACGATTTGAGGTTGTAAGAACAAACTCAAACCTTGCTCTGATACCAAGATGGTGCAAGCAAACCCGAGGGAAATGCTAAACACGAAACGCGGAAGAAATTGACAAGAAAAATAAAAGATAGAAGCAAGACAAATCTTGCTTCGATGCAAAAGAACAGTGAGGAACCTGTCTCAAAGCTCGATTGAAGGGAAATCAAGACGCACCTATACTATGCAACAATCCTCAAGAAAGACCCGCTTCTTGCAAATTGAATGATCAAGAAGAAATTGTTCAAACGAATAACACCGGTTGACACAAGTTCTTTAAAAGCCCACGTCGGGGTTCGGCTCCATCGGAGACTCACAATAGCACTTGCTATGTTTTTCATATACTCAATAATCCGTCCATTACAGTGAAGTAAAATAGAGTATTTATAGACTATGCTAAGGACTGGATAGTAAATAGTCACAAATGACTAATAAAAACAAGCCACGCAGGGCTGAGCTAAATGTGTGTTCGGCAGCCTTGACTTCGGTGCGTGGTTGCTTGCTCGAACACATTGTCCTCGGACGCTCACTTGTCTTCGAGCTCATTGTCCTTGGTCACTTTGCCTTCGGGCTCAAATCGGAAGATAATGCCTTTGGTTCTTGAGCCCGGCCACTCAGCTTCGGAGCAATTATTTTCCTTCGGCCAGGCTAAGTGAATGTGCACATCGTGCAGCAGCTTGGCTTGGCTTCTTGTCATCGGTCTCCTCGGTGGATCGAACACTTGATCAGCACGTGTTCGGGCTGCATCACTTAGTCTACGAACCAGATATTCTAGGTAAGAGGTTCAAGTTAACTCGAGAGGAAGGGGTTAGGCACCTCTCGAGCTCCACCAAAGGTGGTAACCGGCCGGACTTTATAATTGGGATTCAAAGTAATTAATTAATTAAACTAACTAAGCAATAAAACATTAAGCCATGATATACAGATTTAGAGACAAGTAAATAAATATTCGTCTCGTGCCTTGCAAAACAAATAAATAAGTTAGTAAAAATTGTTAGAAAAAATTAATAAAATAAAATAAAATAATAGTTTGGATATTTTTATCCCTTTTCGAGAAAGGGTTGTTTTTAGTAATTTCACCGCGATGTACCTCGCAAAATATAAAGAAAATAAGTTAGTGAATAATAATATTAATAATAATGAAAGTAATAAAAATGCAATGATAAAAATATTAGTAGATAATAATAATAATAAAATAATGATAATAATAATTAAAGAATTTCTCTTCTCTCGTTGTTCTCTTTAAAAAACAAGACGTCGTCTCTTGTCCAATTTTTCCCTCGTAAAATATAAAGGAAATAAATTAATGAAAATAGTGAAAATAATAACAATAATAATAATAATAATAATAATAATAATAATAATAATAATAATAATAACAACAACAACAACAACAATAATAATAATAACAATAGTTTTAAAAATAAAGGGGAAGGGGATTTTTAAAAGTGTCGGCTCAGGTGTGTATGAATTGGGTGGAGGTTAGGGATGTCGATACGGCTGCGATGCCAAGTACCGGTCTCATCACTCCATCACCGGCTCGTTTGGATCACGGCTTATACACGTAATTATAGCCTTTTTGTTTTAGGGACGTGGGAATGGGATTGTTTATCTGTTCAAATCAGTAGGCCTCAAATAAATAATTATTCTCCTTGGCTGTGATTAGAGTAACATCCGTCAATTCATTGTGTGTCCGTCAATTCGTTGTTTAGGCCTCAAATAAATATATATTTTCATAGGCCAATTAATTGAATATCCCACACAAGGTAATATCTGTTTAGAGGTTAACTAAAGAAACCAAATATTAGTAGAGATGCTGCATTATCCAAAAATCAGTCAACATAACAACTCAAATTTAACGAAGCAGCTGATCCATAGGAAATTTGAAACACCAATTAAACAATAATCCAATGAGTTGAACGGGTCCAAAATATCTGCTGAAAACAACATTAACAGCGAAACTCCAAATTTCGCCCATAACAAATGGCTAAACGGGATCGAGCTACCAGAGCAAAAGGTACATAAGCAAATAGCAGTGACAAGAAACAGTCAAACCCAATCAATGTCACCAATCGAACCATTTGAGGACATAAGAACCAGCACCATCGACGGCATAGAAGCATCCAGATTCCGGTGAGATTCAACAATCAGAGAGAAGAGGAGGCGATTGCCAACCAGCGCACCGGTGGCATAGCTGCTTTCTCGTCGACCTCTTTTCCCTGTCAATTGCACAAAACGCCAAAAATTAAACGTAGACAATGAGATAAAAAGTTAACGACGAGTGTTTCCATCGTTTGGTCCCGATGGGTGTGTGTTTTGCTCTGTTTCTGTTTCGTTGAAACCAAGCCTCCATCTTCCCTGTTTCTATTCCGATGGGTGTGTGTGCGTGCCCTTATGGATTTGTTTCTGATTTTTTGGTATGGTAGGTGTTGTGATTAACTTCTATTTATTTTTGTGCCCGTTTATGTCGTGGGGATGGTGAAGGTTGAAAGAGGGTGAAAAGAAGCTTCTGATTTTTGGTGTGTCTATGGCGAGGGAGAAGAAGTGTGGGTATCGGGTATGGTACTGATCTTGTTTGATTCAGCACGCGCGCGTGTGTGTGTGTTGATTGTGAAGGGGATGAAGTGGGATTTTTGTGTGTGATGTTTAAGGAAAAAGAAGGTCTGGGGTCTGTGTTTGTGAATGTGTATCTATGTATATGCGGGCACTGTATGTATAATTTGTGGGTGCTGTGCGTGTATTGTATGGGGGAAGAAGTGGGATTTTTATGTGTGTAGTTTAAGAAAGAAGAAGGTCTGGGGTCTGTGTTTGTGAATGTGCGTCTGTGTATATGCGGGCACTGTATGTATAATTTGTAAGTGTTGCGTGTGTGTTGTGTGGGGAAGAAGACAACCCAAAAGATTGGGGTTCCTGTATTGTATCCGGTGCCTTGTACTGATGTCTCCTCTTTGTGTATGTATGATATTGATGATTGTGTATTAAGAAAATGGTCTTCTTTTTAAAGATTAAAGAAGAAGAATTTCAAAAACTAGTTATTAGGGAATTGGAGATGATTGGGGGATTTGGGAATGATTGTAGGGATTGTAGGAGATTATGATTAGGAAGGGGATTATGGAGAGATTAGGGAATAGTTAGGAGGAGATTAGGGATTTTGTATTGTTTCCAAAATGGGGAAGGGAAGACAAAATATGGGAGGATGAACTTGGACGGATTTAAATAAAGAAAACGAATGTAGATCATATTTTGTCTAGATTCAAGTAGAAATAGGAATCTTGAAATTAGGAAGAAAATGATTTAATGTAGGAAAATGTATTTGGTTAAGCATTATGTCTAGGTCCAAATGAAATTTGAATGAATTGAAATAAAGTGAAAAATATATTTTATATAAGAAAAAGTGTAGAAAAATGTACAGTGCAAACCGAATGAATCTAGACGAATACTTATCTAGATTCAAGACGAAGGAGGGTTTTAAAATAAAAGAACAAGAAATATTTTGGAATACAAAAATAATTACAAGAATATTCAGGAAAATTTGAACTATATAATTGGAAGAAAATAGCAATTGATTTCTAATGGAATGGACGTACCTATACAGACAATTGTCCAGGTTCGTAGAAAAGATTTAACAAAAGTAGAAGGAAAATAAGTAAATAAAAATAAAAATAAGAAGTGGAAATTTTCTTTTAAATTGGCCAATATTCAACTTAAAGGTGTAAAAAAAAAATATAGATATACGTATTTTATAGAATGCACAAATAATTATTAAATAAACTCAAATAACATTATTTAAATATTGATAATCATAGATAATTATTAATTTGCACAAATAATTATAAATTAAAACAGATTTGACATGTAGCCTAAATGATGCAATTATGTGAATTATGAATGTACTAAATTGCACAAATATTCACAGTCTGGCAGATGGCCTAAATGATGCAAATTTACGTAATATAGCCACATTTAAGTATATAATATATAAATAGAGGATAACACATGTAAATGCATGATTTCTAATGCACAGTTTGCCCAAATAGTCACATTGCACCCTTAAGTTGAATTATAGCCAATTATAGAAAAAGGAGGGACAAAATTGGGTGTCAACAGCTGGCCCTCTTTGCCCAAGGATGATGAAAGAGTCTTCGGACAAAGATAGTTGACGGAGTAGCCAATTTTGTCGCGACGGACAAGTAAAAGGGAAAATGAGAGTTTTGGGGGGGTATTTCGGCCGAACCCTGGTCTCTGAGTTGCCTACATATCTCGGGTTTCAAGAGAATCAAGCCGTGTGCAGCTCTAGAATGGCATTTTGCCTGTGCGGGATGTTTATAACGCACGATTTTGGATGTAAAGACTAAACTTATTCAAGTATGTAAAGTTTAGATTTGTGTATGCTTTGCCTTTACGGTGGGATGAATGATGAATGAAGTAAGGGAACTATTGAAGATGACCAAGGTCGAGCATGGGAAAAAAGGCTTATAATCATCCTAATTATGAAGATGTGGCATGCTACACACCCATAAAAGGAGTTTATATGTACATAGTTTTCACTTCATCTCGGTGAATGAGTAAGCTGGCCTCCAATATTGCCTTGACTGAGCTGGAAAGAATTTGGGGAGCGAGTTTTATAAATGCGCACGACTCAAATAGATGGGCATGATTAAGCACGAAAACACGCACGATTGACGCAGATAGGCTTGAATAGGCAAAGTAGGCATTAGCTGGAAGGGAATGCAAAATGACATCCTAATTTGCAATGGAAGATTAGGCTAATTACTTGTGAGGGCATGAAATGACCGGCTTTTGGACATGTCAGAATTTGACATAAAAGGTATTTTGCAGGTAGGACAAAGGCGGTCGAAGTCGAGATAACATCGATAGACCGAGTATGGTGAAATAGGCTTGCAAACGTCCTATTTATGAAGATGTGGTACACGACACACCCATAAAGAGGGGTTTACATGGGCACATTTTCCACTATAACTCGATAGAGTAGTCATCTTGGCCTCAACATTGTCTTGAATGAATTGAGGAATATTGAGGAGTAAAGCACGATGAATGCGCACGATTCAAACAGGCAGGCACGAATGGGAAGGAATAAGAAGCTGGTGCCTAATTGGCGGGGAAAGATTGCTGGTGCGAGTATAGGATTGTGGCTTTGGGCGCTTTGGGATGTATTTGAGGTTTTGCGGTTACATAATTGCTAGTGATTTTGGAAGCAGGTGTGAGAGCGGGACGTAGGGTTTGTCGAGAGATCGGAGAATCCCTATAGCAGAATCGGGATAAATGCAAATAAAGATAAAGATGAAGATAAAGTAAACTTTCCTGTTTAGTTGAGCCCTCCTTTGTCTGGTCTGCTTTCAAATGCTCAGTGCTAGGGAATGTCCTCTCCTCTGGGGGATATCCATTTGCTAGGTGCTTCTCGTCATAAGGTAGTTGCTTTGTCGTGCTGAACTGTTGTTGGATCAATCTTGCCAGTATGACGTCGGATTGTATGTCCATTGTTTTTCATCCTTTAAAAGTGTGCTTGTCACGTCGGACTGTATACTCCTTTTGTATTGAGTTGCGTATCTTTCCATGCAGGGTTGCCTATCATTATTTCATTATGGTTGCACACCCTTTGTCATGTTGTCCTTTCAACGGGCTGTCTACCCTCCAGGCTCTCTTCCTGTTACAATGTCAAAATTTGCATCGGGCTGTGTACCCTCTGCGGTGTCAGTTTCGACATCGGGCTCTGTACCCCCCGTCGGTCTTCGGGTTGTGTGCCCTCGGCAAAATTATACGCAAATTGATATCGGGTTGTGTACCCTCAATCGACGGTTCGGGCTGTGTACCCTCAGTTAATTTAAATGACAAATCGATACCGGCTTGCGTACCCTCAACCGACGCTTCAGGCTGTGTACCCTCAGCTAAAGTAAATGCGAATCGATATTGGGCAGTGTACCCTCAACCGACACTTCGGACTGTGTACCCTCAACTAATTAAAATGACAAATTGATATTGGGTTATGTACCCTCAACCGACGCTTCGGGCTGTGTACCCTCAGCTAAATTAAAATGCAAATCGATATCGGGGTATGTACCTTCAACCGACGCTTCGGGCTATGTACGCTCAGCTAATTTAAATGACAAATCGATATCGGCCTGTGTACCCTCAACCAACGCTTCGGGCTGTGTACCCTCAGCTAAATTAAAATTCAAATCGATATCGGTGTACCCTCAACCGACGCTTCAGGCTGTGTACCCTCAGTCGATGCTTCGGGCTCTGTACCCTCAGCTAAATTAAAATGACAAATCGACATCGGGCTGTGTACCCTCAGTCGACGCTTCGGGCTGTGTACCCTCAGCTAATTTATAATGCAAATCGATATCGGGCTGTGTACCCTCAATCGACGCTTCGGGCTGTGTACCCTCAGCTAAATTAAAATGACAAATCAACATCGGGCTGTGTACACTCAGTCGACGCTTCGGGCTGTATACCCTCAGCTAATTTAAATGAAAAATCGACATCTGGCTGTATTACCCTCAGTCGATGCTTCGGGCTGTGTACCCTCAGCTAATTAAAATGAAAATTCGACATCGAGCTGTGTACCCTCAGTCGATGCATCAAGAGTAAAGTAAAGTGCAACAAGTACAATGCTATTGCATGTCATGTGATGTGCTAAGGAGACTATCATGTTGCTGTTGTAAGGACTTTTCTTGCAATTTTTGAGGGGACCTCAAAAATTTCTGCCCCAGTGTCAAATTTGCGTCTTTTGGGAATTTTTGAAGGGATCCACAAAAATTCTGCCCCAGTTTATTGTTTATGACAGATCATCGAGAAAAGGTTGTTGCATTTCACTGAACACCAATGTATTGGCTAAAATCTGCATTTGCCCTTTAGTGTGACGATTGGATGTATTGACGACCATGAGTATGCAGAATGTTTTGCATACTCAGAATGGGGTTTGATATTTGGATTTTGCCGGATTTTAAAGGTTGTCAGAGTGGTATTTGTCTTAGGTTATGCTCTTGAAGGTAATGGAGCTAACTTTGGTGGATAGGCCTTTGTAGAAAACGTGTTTGTGGTTTGGGAGTTAGAGTTTCCCTTTGTTGGTTTTTGTACTATTGTCTTGCTTTGGTCAATCACACTTTGAACTTTGTGTTTCAGTGTTGGATGTCTTGCGGTGTCATGGTATGGACTGTTTGAGTGTAGTTCTTGTTGGATCAAATTTAAGAATGGACATCAAGAGAGTAGTTCGTCTGCTGGTTGCAATGTCATTTGATTGGGTTAAACGAACAAAGGCGCGAGATTTTGTCTTTTTGTATATCACTGATTGGGTTGAGCCTGATAAGGCTGTGATTGGAAGTCTTGACGAAGAGAAGGTTGTTTATTGTGTAAGTTGGGTGTAGTGTAAGGTTGTGAGTTTTAATAGCTTTGGTTGTATAGTGATTGGATTTCTTTATTGTGATTCTCGTGCGAGTATAATACAAGTTGTACGGTGTTGGGATTGTCGGAATGCTCTTGGTGTCATAGGTTGGTGGTTCAAAGGGCTTTGTTGCAGAAGAAAGTGTTTTTAGGTTGGCTTGCCCTTTTGGCTTTTCTAAATGCAGATTCTTGACCGAGTTCGGTGTTCAAACGCAAGGAAACCTTAACAAAATGGTGAAATGCTCAAAATAGTGTGGGTATGTTAGCAAAGACTTGAAGCAAAAATAACACATGAACTTAAGAGAACGCCTAGACCATGGATGACGAATTAGCGTTTGAGTTCGGAGGTTGTGATAGATCGTATAGATATCACAAGAGATTTCTTAAGTGCCTTATGTAGTAGTCAAGGCAAGGATTTTGGTCAAACGACCGATGCTTGTTTAAGCGGGAGATGAAAAGTGGTAATGATGTCGTGTGAGGAATAGATTATGTTGTCTGATGGAAAGGGATGTTGGCTTTTGTCGAATACCAGGACTTTGAGTGCATTTTTCATCCTTCCTTGCAAATTTGTCAGTCATGACGACTTTGTGTCCTTGAAGAGATACTTAGCGTTGTACTCTTGCATTGCTGGGTCCTTTTATAGTTGTCGTCATCGAAATTCGTATCATCCTAATTGTCCCAAGAAGTTTACTTGCCTGTGCTTTCAACCCAACCCTTGCTATGGTAGAGGTCTCCAGGTTGGTCATATAATGATGGCTTTTTCATTGTGTTTTGTCTCCCTTTACAAGTTGAATCGACTTGCTTGTTTTGGTTATTGTGCACAAGTATTTGCTACACCTCTGTTTTTCAATATTGTATTTCACTGGCCCTTTGACTGCTATTTTGATCATGATGGGAATAAGTTGGAAAGTGCTTTGGGTAATAGTCATGTATTGTAGGTGGTGTGATTGTGTGGACGGGTGCAACAAAATGATCCTTGTCTTAAGGTTCCTTTGAGTTTGACCAACATTTTCCTTGCCTTGTCAATTTCATATTGCTTGATGGAACAATTGAGATTCTTGGGTTAATAAGCCCGACAGTTTATCATTTCTTGAACAATTGAGCGTGGGATTTGGCTAGTGGAGTGTAGTTTCTTTTCAGTCTTTGGTTTGCATCAGGGCGAGGCCTTAGGAGGATATGGTTGTGTATTTTTGGTAGTTGGATTGGGTGTTTTGCTGGTATGGTGGGTGATTTGGTGTTGGGATGTGGAATATAGGTCAAGTAGGCTGAGTGTTGTAAATAGGGATAAAACAGGGGCGCTGTTTGATAATAGCGGTTGAAGATAAGGTCTTGAATGGTTGCGACGAAAGAGACTTCATATTTCTTCTTTTGAAAAGGCTCGTTTTTTCAGACTGGCTAGCCTTATTGGTAGTTTGTAGTACATTGGAGGTAATTTAGAGATAGGAGAAGGCTAGTGGGAATTGCTGTGAAGAACTTTTTAGTTCGGAAAATCCCTGACAAGTGCACTCGCTTAACCATGTCCTTTGCCTTGGTATTCAACTCGAGCCAACCTTTTGGTAACAGACTTTTGAATGAATTAAAGACAATTTGGACATGCGAAAGATTTTAGATATCAGAATTTGATCATGGAGTAGGGAGAGGAGGTGCCTCGATAGGCGATTGAATTTGGAAAAATAATTCCTTTAGAGACCTAAAGCAACAGACAAATTTATGCAATGCACACATACTAAATAAGAAATGCATCCTAATATGAAGGACCTTTTTACGCACGATGATTTTGAAAAACTCTTCGTACCACATGCATCATTTCACTTGCTAACAAAATGTGAAGCCTAAAAGACAATATTGCATTTATTGAACTTTATTACATTGGCTGATATTGAAACAGTGTAAGAGAAAGAAGACTTTTGCTGGAGGGTTAGATCATGGCCAGGTGAACATATTTCATGTTGATCCATCCCCAGAAGATTCTTCTTCTTCTTCCTCGGATGAATCTCCACCGGACAAGCTTGCCTCTGATGAGTATCCCTGGAAGATGATATTGTCTGCGTCAGTTAAGAGTCGGGATAGGTCAAATGTGAAATTCTTCAACATCTCCCAAGCCTTTCTTCCTTTCTCATCTATTCCTTTGTTTGCCACAGAGTTCATCCCCTCGCTAGCCCATATGCCGATATTCTCTATGTGTTTTGTCAGGAGTTCTGCCTTACTGCGGTATTTGCCTTTTTCTTCGTTCTTTGCTTCGACCAAACTTTGCTTCTTTGCTATTTTTTCATTGTGCTCTTGTCAGTTGTTTGCGTAACCTTTTGTACTCAGATTCTAATTCATCAGCATTCCTTTTCCTTTTGTTGTTGCACTTGGTTGAATTGCCCTTGCTATGTCTTTCCTAAGCCAGTCTGGGTAATCTTCATCATAGCCAGCATCAAACCTGTCTCGTCCAATAGTCTCAATTCCCATTCGTTGTCTTTCTTTCCAAAGTTCCATTATTTTATCTTTAAGTGGGATCACTCATCCAAGAATATTCACTTTGAAACTTCTGATGTCAACAATTTGGGGTACAGTCTGCTTTCTCCCCGCTTTGTCTAAGAGTCCTTAAAGGAGTATATGGATAAATTCCTCTAAAGCCTACTAAGATGAGAAATGATTCTTTTTGGGACCGTATGATTACTGTTGTGCTGGAAAAATAATCAAACATCCATTGAATGTTCTCAGGTGTCAATGGACAGAACATGTGGTGCCAACCGTTGGCGGTTGTTGGTGGGTCCCATTTCCCAAAAGCATTGTCTATGCAGGTGGTATGAGTCAAGAGGTAGTTTTCTCTTGGTATGGAATTGAAAGCTTGGTCTGTGCTAGCCATCTTTTGCAAATGCTCCGTCAGCCAAATTTGTAAAAGCAAATTGCAACCTTCAAAGAAACCAGTGCCCTTCTTGCATCTTTCTAAAGCTTGGTACATCCCTGCAACAATCATCGGTACCAAATCGTAGTTCTTGGTAGTGTCTTTGAGTAAGACATCATCAATTGTGACTATGCAAACATCAACTCGTCCTTTGTGTTGTGGAAAGACGACAGTCCCTAGAAAGCTGGTGACAAAAGCAAGTACCCTCCGCTCTTGCCAATCTACCTGGTTAATGCTGAAATAGTCTTCGGATTCTTGAAATGCCTCTCCATACCCAAATTTGATGTAGAGGGAAGTTAGAAAAATTCCCGATTGCCGTCTGTGCACAACTCAGGCTTAAATCCTACCATTTCGAAGAACTCCTCGGGTGTAATGTTCTTAGGCATCAAGACTTCTTCACTTTCAAATGGTAATTGAGTTAACCCACCTATTTCCTCCAGTAATGGTGTCAACTCTACACACCCTAAGTGAAAGACTGCTCGGTCTGCTTTCCAATAATGTACTGCTTATATCATCCCTTCCACTGCAGTGTGCTCCATTAGTGAAAGCATATTACCCATCACCATTTTGACTCGGTCTTGTTGATCTATGCTGAGGTTTCCCCACCAATCTTTGAGAAATTGGGGGATTTAAACAACCATGTCAAATGTTCTAGTGGCCATGATCTTTTGGAAGAGGTGAAGGACGACAGGGAAAGGGAAAAGAAAAATGCCTAAGATTTGATTTAATGTGAGCAAAATGATCAACGTGTGGCACAAGCTTTTGAAAACAATGCAACATGCCTAGAAATCATTTGTCGTTGTGAGTTGAGAAGGAAATTGCTAAAGGACTTGTGACATGCCAAGCACATCAAGTCTTTATATAATGCTTAAAGGATAAACGTGCGTTATGTGTCATCCCGTCTATCGAACAGTCATTTCTGCTTCGAAATGGGCTTTTAATACCTTTTCTGATGCAACCCGATGCCCATCCAAGCCCTTCACAAGGAGCCAAGCTAGGGAGTTGCAACAGCTACAGGCAATGTTCACACAGCTGGAGCTAATTGGGCAAGTATTGGAGGTTCCAGGGCAGTTTTGCATGCTTACTGCCTCTAGAACTGAAAATACTCATCGCGATCACGCATGCACAGACGCGATCGCGGAAGGCAAAGAAGAAGACCTACGCGATCGCGAGAGTCAGACATGATCGCGGGGGATTGAAAATGTAGAGCTGCACGATCGCGCGTCCGCAGACGCGATCGCGCAAAAGGCGGGTTGAAGGCTTGCTTATGCGATCGCGTGACCATAGCTGCGATCGCGTGGACATGAACTAAAGCTTAGCGCGATAGCGACCATCACTGCGCGATCGCGCTGCGATGAGGATAAAAAAGCCCATCAGTGGCTAATGACTTGAAAGCCCATTGTTAAGGGTTAATTAAGGCATTTGTACCATGTATAAATACTCCTAAAGTCATTAGCAAACCTAGTTTTGATGAATATTGATAATTATGAGGATTTGGCTAAGCTTGTTTCCTTGAGCTCATTAATTTCCTTGATTTGCAATTAGCTTAGCTAATTGATGGTTATATAGTAGTGGTTCTGTTGTTTAGGTGATAAATGGGGTAATTAGGTTAATATTTCCCTAATTAACTTCCTTAATTTTTCTCTAAATAGATTGGGACTTACTTTTAATTCTTGTCTTTTCATTTGGGTCTTTAATTTTCATATCATTTGGTATCAGAGCTGGATTAGTGTTTGTTTTAACAATCACTAAGCCAATTCTCGTTCATCAAGTGGAAAAAAAAAAAGAGTAAAAAAAAAACCCAAAAATATGATTCTTAGGATTAGGTTTCTATTGAGTGAAATTTTTGGTATCATTTGAAGATTGTAATGCCTAGAAACTAACTCCACAAGGAATTAGACAAACAACAACATATTGGTGCAGAATTGAAGAAATCAAAAGTTAGGGTTCTTCATCAAGAATTTGGGGTTTTTGGATTTAGCTGTTGAAAGCGAAGAATCAATTACTGGGGTTTGTTCACGGATCAACAAGGAGTATACATCTCAAATTTGAAGCAAAAATATGGTGATTTGTGAAGATTCAAGTTGCAAAGTGAGCTTCAAAATCGGGTTCTGCTTCAAACCCAGAAGCTTACGCAATCGCGCCAGCTCCAGCGCTATCGCGCAGGCCACTAATTAACAGGCCTACGCGATCGCGACCGTCACACGCGATCGCTCCAGTATCTCTAGCAAAGCTTCGCGAATGCGACCCTAGCTCGCGATCACGCTGAACAACAATTTCCCAGAAAAATAAATTCTTAGATAGATTGTTCGCAACAGCCCCGTAACAGTTTCCAATCACCCGGAACTCAATTTCAGCATCAAGAACAGTGAGTTTCTAGATCATAAACCAAATTTCATCCAATTCCGAATCCGATTCATGCCAATTCGATTCTTGCTTTTCTTTCTTCCCTTTCTTTAAACTTTCCTAAAGTGTTTTCGTCAGTTTCAATTGTCCGTGTCTTGTCACAACAATTCCTTCCGTTCCCGAATTAATTGAGTTTGATTATTAAGTTGGATTTAGTGTGTGAAGAACAAACTTGCAATAGCCAAAAAGTGGAAAAAGTCAAGTGAGGAGAGAGCATTAGAGTGAGTAAAAGACGAACGTTGAGTGCAAACACGAGTGAATTGAGTGACATCAATTTGAGTGTAAAACACTTAGGGAGCGACTCAGTAAGGACTCTTTTTACTAACATTGTTCTTTTACTTGTTTTTAGGTACAATGACTCAAGAGGGTGGCGAAGTGAACATGGAACTTAAAACCATGATGCAAGCCATGTTGGCTAAGATGAGCTTCTTAGAAAATAAGACTGATATGTCTGATGGGACTGTGAAGCAGCTAACAACAAAGGTAGAGCTTCGAGAAAAGGGAAAACAAATGGTTGGCACACCTCCAACCGAGGGGGTGCGGGGTGATGGACCAAGTAAAATCTCTCGGACCAATGACCACTACTCTCAAATGGTGGTCCAAGATACCTATTCGCCAAATATCACTCCACAAGCAAAGAATCCTACTCATGAACTCCCACGAAATGAAACAACCAAGGAATGACACCCTAAGGCCACTTGATGATGAGGGTCTTCATGAGGATGAGAACTATGATAATGAACCATTTCGTTATTTGGGAGAAGCCCAACGAGGGGGAATTCCTTTTGGGGGAGCTAGGGGTCGAGGTGGTCGATTTGGGGGAGGTTACCAAGGGAGAGTGGACCGTGATGGAGACTACTATGACCACGGGGGTTATGGTGGGCAACGGAGCTATCATGATGAAGATAGGGGGTTGAACACTATCAAGGTCAACCTACCTACCTTCCAAGGTGAGAGTGATCTGGATAAATATATGGAGTGGGTGGTCTCGATGGAGAGAATCTTTCAAATCAACAACGTCCAAGATGCTACAAGGGTGAAGTATGCTATCTCCCAATTTGAAAGCTATGCTTCTACTTGGTGGGAGTCCAAGAGAAGACAAAGGGAAACACAAGTGCTCATTGCCAATGGGGGTTGGGCGGCTTTGTAAGCCATGATGGAGGCTCGGTTTCTACCTCCACACTATGAGGATGAATTGCTCAAAAGGTTCTATAATTTGAGGCAAGGAACCAAGAGCGTGGTGGAGTATTTTGATGAATTTGAGATGACTAGGATAAGGGCTAACGTGCTAGATGATGACCGGTCTCTCATACCAAAGTTTCGTGGCGGTTTGAATAGGGAGATCTCCTCCCCAATGAAATTGCACCAGTTTGAAAGCTTGATTGAGGCGTTCCAAGCAGCTCAAAAGGTGGAGAACGGGATCAAGCTAGACAAGTCTTACAAAGCCAAAAACATCCCATCCACTTGGAACAAAAGAAAGGATAATGGGAAGGCTTATACCCCATGGGATAAAGCTAAGGAGCCCAAGTATGACTTCAAAGGTAACTTTGAAAAACCAAGCCCAAGGAGGAGCCCAAGGTGGGAGGTAATAAAGCTAAACTTGAAAACTTATCTAACATTCAATGCTACAAGTGTAATGATCGTGGCCACATGATGCGAGATTGTCCCAATAGGAGGACTATCATTGCTTTGGGTGATGGGGGCTATGAAACGGGTGGTAGTGATAATGATGAGATAGATAGAGGTTATGCCATGTGACGATGATTTTGATGAGGAAGCGATGGGAGATGGGCAACTAGAGGAAAACTATCTTACTCTTATAGTAAGAAGAATAATGGGGGCACAAGTAAAGGAAGAGTTGGAGTCGAACCAAAGGGAGAGTTTATTCTATGCCTATTGTAATGTTCAAGGTGCTACTTGTTCTTTGATTATTGATAGTGGTTGTTGCATTAATATGGTGAGCACCACCTCGATTGAGCAACTTAAACTACACACTAGAAAGCGCCCACAATCTTACAAATTCCAATGGTTGAACGAGTGTGGTGAGCTTAAGGTGACCAAGCAAGCCTTGATTAAATTCAAGATTGGGAAATACCATGATGAGCTTTTGTTTGATGTGGTCCCTATGCAAGCTTTCCATATCTTGCTTAGTAGGACATGGCAATATGACCGCTTGGCAAAGCATGATGGCAAGACTAATAGGTATGCCTTGGAACTGGGGGGTCGAAAATTTGTTCTCTATCCATTGACCCTGGCGCAAGTGAGTGAGGGTTATAGGAAGATGAGGGAGTTGAAGTTGAAAAGAGATAAAGAAAAGAAAGAGGGAGTTGTGGAGGAAGGGAGAGTGGGAGTTATTACTCAAAAGAGTGAGGAACCAAAAGAGGGAGTGAACTTGTTCTTGTCTAGGAAGGAAAGTTTGAGAGATGTGGAGGAAGGAGTACCAATGATTCTCCTCCTACACAAGGAACATGTTTTGCTTACTAATGAACTAACCCCTTCTTTTCCTAGTTCTATTTCTTCTTTTTTGCAAGGTTATGAAGACATCTTCCCTGAGGAGTTGCCTAGTGAATTGCCACCACTAAGAGGCATCGAGCATCAAATTGACCTTGTTCCGGGTTCTAAATTGCCCAACAAGGCCACTTATAGAAGCAACCCGGAAGCTACTAAAGAACTCCAAAAGTAAGTGGAGGAGTTACTTGGGAGAGGGCTTGTGTAAGAAAGTTGGAGTCCATGTGCGGTCCCGGTCATCCTAGTGCCAAAGAAAGATAGGACTTGGCGCATGTGTGTGGATTGTAGAGCCATAAACAAGATCACGGTAAAGTATCGTCACCCTATTCTTAGGTTAGATGATATGCTTGATGAATTATGTGGATCTTGTGTGTTTTCTAAAATTGATTTGAGGAGTGGATACCACTAAATCCGGATGAAACCGGGTGATGAGTGGAAGACAACCTTTAAGACTAACTTTGGTCTTTATGAGTGGCTTGTCATGCCTTTTGGCTTGTCCAATGCTCCTTCAACCTTCATGAGGTTGATGAATCATGTGCTTAAATCCTTCATTGGAAAATTTGTTGTGATTTATTTTGATGACATCCTTATCTATAGCAAATCCATTGATGAGCATGCTAATCATTTGAAACAAGTGTTTGATGTCTTGAGGAAGGAACAACTATTTGCTAATTTGATAGTGTTCTTTTTGTGTTGAAAAAGTTGTTTTCCTTGGTTTTGTGGTAAGTGCAAATGGTATGGAAGTAGATGAGGCTAAGGTGGAGGCCATTAGAGATATGTGAGAAGTTTTCATGGGTTGGCTAGCTTTTATAGGAGGTTTGTGAGAGGATTTAGCACTATAGCCGCACCAATGACCGAAGTGATAAGGAAGGATAAGGTATTTGTGTGGGGAAAAGAGCAAGAAGAGGCTTTTGTGAAATTGAAGGAAGTCTTTAGTTCCACACCTCTTCTCCAATTGCCAAACTTTGATAAGACCTTTGAGATGGAATGTAATGCTAGTAGGGTAGGCATTGGAGCCATGTTGATGCAAGAACAAAAGCCTATTGCCTATTTTAGTGAGAAACTCAAGGGAGCTACCACTAAATATTCCACTTATGACAAAGAGTTGTATGCCTTGGTGAGGGCATTGGCTCATTGGCAACATTACCTTTGGTCCAAAGAATTTGTCATTAGAACTGACCACCAATCTTTAAAACACCTCAAATCCCAAGAAAAATTGAATGTGAGACATGCCAAATGGGCGGAGTTTCTTGAGACCTTTCCCTATGTCATCCATTACAAAAAGGGGAAAGAGAATGTTGTGGCGGATGCCTTGTCAGAAGGTTTGTGCTTCAATCAAGAAGGCACTTGTTGTTGAATACTTTGGGATCCAAACTCATGGGCTTTGAGAGTATGAAGGAGATGTATGTTAATGACCCGGAGTTTGGAGAACTTTATGCTAATTGTGAAGTGGAGGAAAGGGGGTAGAAGAGTCAATCAATTGTGTGGTGAGGAGGAGCTTAGTGGTGATGTAGAGAAGAAGAGGTTTCACAAGTTTGATGGCTTCTTGTTTAGGAATGGGAAGTTATGTGTACCTAGCTCATCGTAGAGGGAATTGCTAGTGGGTGAGGCCCATAGTGGGGCATTAATGGGACATTTTGGTGTGGGCAAAACAATGGAGATTCTTAAGGAACATTCTATTGGCCGAAAATGAGAGTGGATGTTGTGAGGGTATGTGGCCAATGCTTGGAGTGTAGGCAAGCCAAGTCAAAGCTACTTCCACATGGTTTGTACTCACCCCTCCCCATTCACTTATGTCCTTGGCTTGACATCTCTATGGATTTTGTCCTTGGATTGCCTAGGGCCAAAAGGGGCAAAGATAGCATTTTTGTGGTTGTTGATAGATTTTATAAAATGGCTCATTTCATTCCATGCCACGAGGTTGATGATGCATCTCACATAGCTAACTTGTTTGTTGACAATGTGATTAAATTACATGGGGTCCCAAAAACTACTTTTAGTGGTAGGGATCCCAGTTCCTTAGTCATTTTTGGAAAGAGCTTTGCAGGAGGCTTGGCACTAAGTTGTTGTTCTCCACTTCTTGCCACCCCCAAACCGATGGACAAACTGAGGTTGTTAATAGAACCTTTGGTGCCATGCTTAGAGCTATGGTCAAGGGGAAACTAGCTTCTTGGGAAGAACATCTACCTTTAATTGAATTTGCTTATAATAGGACCATGCACACATCTACTTGCATGACACCTTTTGAAGTTGTGTATGGCTTTAATCCCCTTACCCCCTTGGATCTTACACCTTTGTCTAGTGATGTTGTCTTAAGTTTAGATGCCAAGGTGAGAGCTCAAGAAATGAAGCAACTTCATGAGCAAGTAAGGAAACAAGTTGAGAAGAAAAATCAAGAAGTTGCCAAGAAGACAAACAAAGGAAGGAAGAAGATCATATTTGAGCCCGGTGATTGGGTGTGGGTTCATTTCCAGAAGGATAGGTTCCCAAACCAGAGGACGAGAAAATTGATGCATAGAGGCGATGGCCCCTTCCAAGTCCTTGAACGCCTTAATGACAACGCGTACAAGGTGGACTTTCCAAGTGATTACCAAGTACACAACACGTTCAATGTGTGTGACTTGCCTCCCTTCGAAGTCAAAGATCAAGTGAGTCCGTGGACGGATTCTTCTCAAGACGGGGAGAATGATGCAACCCGACGCCCATCCAAGCCCTTCACAAGGAGCCAAGCTAGGGAGTTGCAACAGCTACAGGCAATGTTCACACAGCTGGAGCTAATTAGGCAAGTAGTGGAGGTTCCAGGGCAATTTTGCATGCTTACTGCCTGTGGAACTCAAAATACTTATCGCGATCGCGCGTCCACAGGCGCGATCGCGGAAGGCAAAGGAGAAGACCTACGCGATCGCGAGAGTCAGACGCGATCGCGGGGGATTGAAAATGTAGAGCTGCGGAATCGCGCGTCCACAGACGCGATCGCGCAAGAGGCGGGTTGAAGGCTTGCCTGTGCGATCGCGTCACCATAGCCGCGATCGTGTGGACATGATTAAAGCTCAGCACGATAGCGACCATCACCGCGCGATCGCGCTGAGACGAGGATCAGAAAGCCCATCAGTGGCTAATGACTTGAAGGCCCATTGTTAAGGGTTAATTAAGGCATTTCTGCCATGTATAAATACTCCTAAAGTCATTAGCAAACCTAGTTCTGATGAATATTTATAATTGTGAGGATTTGGATAAGTTTGTTTGCTTGAGCTCATTAATTTCCTTGATTTGCAATTAGCTTAGCTAATTGAGGGTCAAATAGTAGTGGTTCTTTTGTTTAGGTGATTAAGGGGGTAATTAGATTAATTTTTCCCTAATTAACTTCCTTAATTCTTCTCTAAATCAATTGGGTCTTACTTTTAATTCTTGTCTTTCCATTTGGGTCTCTCATTTTCATATCATTTTCGGTTACCTTTTAAGCCTTTGAATAGCCTTGAATACAGAATGATTCCAATCCTTTAGGATGAAACAGTCGTTTCTGATTCAATTTGGGCTTTTAACGCCTCTTAGGTTACCTTCATGCCTTTGAATGGCATTGAATACAGAATAACTCTGATAGTTTAAGATATCACTTTTGATTCAATTTGGGCTTTTGACGCCTCTTGGGTAACCTTTGTGCCTTTGAATGACATTGAATATAGAGTACCTATGATTGTTTAAACAATCATTTCTGATTCAATTCGGGCTTTTGACGCCTCTTAGGTTACCTTCATGCCTTTGAACGACATTGAATACAGAGTAATTCCAACCGTGTAGGAATAAACAATTCTGATTCACTTTGGGCTTTTAAAACCTCTTAGGTAACCTTTGTGCCTTTGAATGGCACTGAATGGAGAACAATGTTAATAAACGGTCTACATTTTCATGTTTAATCCTCTAAATAAATACAAATAAATCATGTCCAACGCTCTTTAGAGGTTAAAAACCCGTTCAGATTGTTTGAACAAGTTGGCCTATCACACTTGAGAACAAGTCGACTAATGACATGTCATGATGCATGATTCCTAACGCCGCTACGAAGGAATGGAGTTAGCGAGACCGGGTGTTATTATCCTCCCAAGCGGACGACTCGGGAGCGGGAACGTCTCGGACCAAATGGATTCCAAGTCGTTCCTCCTAAAGGAATTTTTATGTGAGGGGAGATTTGGTTGTAACCACCCTGTTTTCAACGCATGATTTTAGAAAGTTGCCAGGAGTGGCGGAAGGTATGCATGATATGCACAAGTTCAAAAATGCACAAGTTTTGAAATAAATGCACAAGTCAACCTCAGGAGTGGGAGTAAAACTAACACATGAAACAACACGTTTAAAATAATAATTTCATATGCAAAGCAGATCAATACACATAATATGCATGATAGGCGTCATATGATGACGCTTTTGAACGAGGTTGACTAATGGACTTTAACATACCAAGGATGTTAAGCTTCCTAATTTGATTATGGTATTCAGAATTTAACGTGTATTTTGTATCTTCCCAATAGTTCTCATAACCAAAAATTAAAAGAAAATAATTAATTTTATTGTATAAATGTAGAAATAATATTTTTGTTTTAGATAAATAGGAATAATAATTGATCTTGCTAAATTAAAAATAATATTTTTGTTTTAGATAAATAGGAATAATAATTGATCTTTCTACATTAAAAGTAGAAGAAATTAATTTAAAATCTATGATTTTATTTTCATACAGTTAGAAAAAAAAGAAAAAAAAATAATTTCGTTTATAACCCAAAAAATAATTTTATAAAATAATTTGGTTCGTTTGAGTAAATAATTAATTTTGTTATGAGAACCCACGTTTATGTGAACAAATAGTCTACATTAGACACATTCAACTTTAAATAAATGCGCACATAACATATTTAAATGTCCCTTAGGGTCGAAAACCTGCTCGGTTCATTCAAATATGGTGAACTAACAGACTTAGACCTGAGCCGAAGTCAAAATGGTCCTAAATATGACATGATGCATGATTTCTACACTAAGAGCGGGGTAATCTAGACAAGAATATGGTTCCCCCAAGCGGACAACCAAGAGGTGGGAACGTTTAGAATTGTTGGTTGTACTACGGACCAACTAGATTCTAACTGTTCCTTCTAAAGGGTTTTTTGAGAGTGAAACGGCCGTGAGATACACATAACCGTTTAAGATGTGTGCACATGTAAAATAATTTTAGGAGTGGAGGAAGTGACAATGGAAAATAACAAAGAAAATACAATTAAGTAATTAACTAATTGAGTGCTAAAATTCACAAATTCAAAAATTCAAAAAATAAACCTTAGTCCTGTAAAAAAGGAAAAGAAGAAAAGTTAGTATCGAAATAAATGGCAAGAAAATAAAGCAAATAAAGAATCCCAATTTAAAGTCTGTTATGGTTTGAACCTTGACATCCCCAGCAGAGTCGCCATTCTGTCATACCCGATTTTGGACTCAACTCGAGGCGAGTCGGGTTTCGGATTTGACTGAGTGAACTCGTTTTAGTTTAGATGTTGGAGTTGCCACCTAACATATTTTTTAACTAGGCGTATTAGGGCACCTATTTTGTTTCTAGCTAGTTTTACAATTAACTCCTAAACTTAGTCTACGAACCAGATATTCTAGGTAAAAGGTTCAAGTTAACTCGAGAAAAAGGGGTTAGGCACCTCTCTAGCTCCTCCAAAGTTGGTTACTGGCCGGACTTTATAATTGGGATTCAAAGTAATTAATTAATTAAACTAACTAAGCAATAAAACATTAAGCCATGATATACAGATTTAAAGACAAGTAAATAAATATTCGTCTCGTGCCTTGCAAAACAAATAAATAAGTTAGTAAAAATTGTTAGACAAAATTAATAAAATAAAATAAAATAAATAAATGAGTTTGGATATTTTTATCCCTTTTTCGAGAAAGGGTTGTTTTTAGTAATTTCACCGCGATGTACCTAGCAAAATATAAAGAAAATAAGTTAGTGAATAATAATATTAATAATAATGAAAGTAATAAAAGTGCAATGATAAAAATATTAGTAGATAATAATAATAATAAAAATAATGATAATAATAATAAAAGGATTTCTCTTCTCTCGTTGTTCTCTTTCAAAAACAGGACGTCGCCTCTTGTCCAATTTTTCCCTCGTAAATTATAAAGGAAATAAGTTAGTGAATATAGTGACAATAATAATAATAATAATAATAATAATAATAATAATAATAATAATAATGATAATAATTATAATAATTATAATAATAACTACAATAATAATTTTAAAAATAAAGGAGAAGGGGATTTTTAAAAGTGTCGGCTCAGGTGTGTATGAATTGGGTGGAGGTTAGGGATGTCGATACGGCTGCGAACACGCCGGCCAGTCGTGTTGCCATGCCAAGTACCGGTCTCATCACTCCATCACCGGCTCGTTTGTGATCACGGCTTATACACGTCATCATAGCCTTTTTGTTTTAGGGGCATGGGAATGGGATTGTTTATCCGTTCAAATCAGTAGGCCTCAAATAAATAATTATTCTCCTTAGCCGTGATCAGAATAACATCCGTCAATTCATTGTGTGTCCGTCAATTTGTTGTTTAGGCCTCAAATAAATATATATTTTCATAGGCCAATCAACTGAATATCCCACGCAAGGTAATATCTGTTTAGAGGTTGGCTAGAGAAAACAAACATTAGTAGAGATGCTGCATTATCCAAAAATCAGTCAACATAAAAACTCAAATTTAACAAAGCAGCTGATCCATAGGCAATTCAAAACACCAATTAGACAATAATCCAACGAGTTGAACGGGTCAACTCCCAGTTTCCAAAACATCTGCAGAAAACAACATTAACAGCGAAACTCCAAATTTCGCCCATAACAAATGGCTAAACGGGATCGAGCTATCAGAGCAAAAGGTAGAACAACATAAGCAAATAGCAGTGACAAGAAACAATCAAACCCAATCGATCGATGTCACCTATCGAACCAATTGAGGACCAAAGAACCAGCACCGTCGACGGCATAGAAGCATCCAGATTCCGGTGAGATTCAACAACCAGAGAGAAGAGGAGGCGACTTCCGACCAGCACACCGATGGCATCGCTGCTTCCTCGTCAACCTCTTTTCCCTGTCAATTGCACAAAACGCCAAAAATTAAACGTAGATAGTGAGATAAAAAGTTAATGACGAGTGTTTCCGTCGTTTGGTCCCGATGGGTGTGTGATCTGCTCTATTTCTGTTCCGTTGAAACCAATCCCCGATCTCCCCTGTTTCTATTCCAATGGGTGTGTGTGCGTGACCTTATGGATTTGTTTCTGATTTTTTGGTATGGTAGGTGTTGTGATTAACTTCTATTTATTTCTGTGCCCGTTTATGTCTTGGGGATGGTGGAGGTTGAAAAAGGGTGAGAAGAAGCTTCAGCTTTTGGGTGTGTCTATGGCGAGGGAGAGGAAGTGTGGGTGTCGGGTATGGTACTGATCTTGTTTGATTCAGCGTGTGTGTGTGTGTGTTTATTGATTGTGAAGGGGATGAAGTGGGATTTTTGTGTGTGAAGTTTAAGGAAGGTCTGGGGTCTGTGTTTGTGAATGTGTGTCTGTGTATATGCGGGCATTGTATGTATAATTTATGGGTGTTGTCTGTGTATTGTATGGGAAAGAAGTGGGGTTTTTATATGTGAAGTTTAAGGAAGAAGAAGGTCTGGGGTCTGTGTTTGTGAATGTATGTCTGTGTATATGCGGGCACTGTATGTATAATTTGTGGGTGTTGTGTGTGTATTGTATGGGGAAGAAGACAACCCAAAAGATTAGGGTTCCTGTATTGTATTCGGTGCCTTGTACTTGTATTGGATAAAAGCTGACAGGACTTGAAAAGGTGACACGTGTCTACCACGTGGCACGAGCAGAAGTTCCAACGGACAGACTACTAACGGACAGACTACTAACGGACAGACATTTGTCACGAGCAGACCCAAAGGAGTTATGAAACACTTCATCAGTCAACACGGTCTAAGTGAGTAGCTATTAACATGATCATTCACGATCTTTCTATTAATGGTCATCAAGGCAATCATTACAACTCAGCGGTTATGCATCCAACGGATACGTGCCCAGCAGTTACATATCCAAACGGATCAAAACCCAGTGGTTACAAATCCCAACGGGTGCCTATCAGCCTTATAAATAGCATTTGCTCCAAACCATTGTAACACAACTTTACTTCCTGTCTACAATATCAATAAGAATACTCTCTCACTCCTGCTTAGATACTCCTTTTGCTCATATTTGTCTAGTATCTTAATTCTTCGATCCTCTAAGTACGATTGGTATCGAAGAGCTCTCTCCGGGGATAAGCGATATGATACGGTTATTTCTCCTTATTTCTGTATGTGCTTTATCTTTATTAGTTCATACTTATATCTCGTTCTCGTATTGTCACCATTTTGGTCCGTCGTTCAAGCTCTTAATCTCAACTATTGATCGTGACTCCGCAAATATAAATTTATTTGTTAATTGCCTAAAATCGGATCTAGGTTAAACAATTGTGGTCGCCAGTCAATAGCCTTCGTAGGTTAATAGTTTATCTTTTCTTATATTACACCTCTTTTCGTCAGTCTTTTTGTTCTGTAACTAACATGGCAGAAAGAAATTCCCAACGAACTATCGTAGGCGGAAGTCAGGTAAATACTCCTCCACTCAGTCCTAATTACTCTCCTGATTATTCTCTCGATTACTCGTCCGATGGGCAGCAACAATCTTCCCAAGGACTGGTCAGGCAGCGAAATAGGCGTATGCGCTCTCAGAGCACTACCCCACCCAGGAGACGACGCCATAGGAGTCTCTCCCCTGGCCAAGGGAACCTCCAGGAAACACTCTTTGTTTCATGCAGGAACAGGCAGAGGTGAACCGTGGAATAAATGAGGCACTCACTTCTCTCCGAAGGAGTAACCCTTCAACTGCAAGGGCTGACGCTGCAGCACCTGGTCGTGACGCACCTTCTTCACATACTTCAAGGCAAGGCGGAGAGCGGAATAACGGAGGTACTGCGGATCCAACGACCCAAGTCAACCAGAATCAGAATGGAGGGTCCATGGCGCCTACAGAAGTGAGCCTTGTTGTGGAAGCATTCACCAAACAATTCAAAGAAAGCCAGGAAGCACTTCAATAGTCTCTTCACGAGAGAATTGATCAGATACCGGGCGCTCTACCCACGCTGAAGAAAGTCGATGTCCAACGATATTCCCAGCGACCCTGGAAGAAGGAGGCAGCCCCAAAGGCGATACCTAAGACGTTCAAAATGCCAAACATTTCGAGGTACCGCGGAGCGTCTGATCCTAACGACCACCTCATGATATTCAGCAATTTTATAAAGGCTAGCGATCTCACCGACGAGGAGATCGAATCTGTTCAATTGAAGAAGTTCGTGGAAATCCTAGCAGATGGAGCTCTACGATGGTACTCAATGTTGCCACCCAACTCCATTGGGTCTTCCGCAGAGATGGCTGAATTGTTCGTGAAGGCACACACAGGCGCTCAGAAGACAGAAACCCGCATAGAGAATATCTTTGAGACCAAGCAAAGACCCGACGAGTCTCTCCGCAAATACGTAGATCGCTTCCAAAGAGAGCGTATGATGCTCCCCAAAGTACCAGACAGATGGGCGGCGATCGCGTTTACCAACAGCTTGGATATTAGGAGCTCAGAGGGCACGCGCAGACTTTACGAGTCTCTTCGTGAGTTCCCAGCAGCCAGTTGGTCAGACGTCTACAACCGTTACAATTCAAAGGTACGTATTGATGAAGATAAATTAATTAGAACAGGCACTCGAAGAAGGGCTCAGGCACGCAATAGTGGATCCGGCGGGAAGGCAGAGACCGAGAGAGCAGACGTACGTCATGAACCGTACCCTGATTAGTCACGCAGCCATTCCAAAGGACGCAACCGCAACAACAAAGGATTGTCCCGGAGAGATGATTCGGAGTCAAACCTCCGTGGAGCCCCAAACCTACCAAGTTTCAACGTGGAAATGTTTGAAGTAGTGGCAGCACTCAAAGACATGGGAGAAAAGGTCAAGTGGCCGAAAGACATGAAGACCGACCCAAGCAAGCGAAACCAGGACTTGTGGTGCGATTTCCATCGGGACCATGGTCATACCACCGAGGACTGCAAGGCCCTAAGGTATGAAATTGCTCATTTGTTGAAACAGGGATTCTTGAAGGAGTTCTTGACCGAGAAAGGGAAGCAGACTCACGCGAAGGCTGAGCAGAACAAGCCTGGCCCTCCACGAGCATCCTCTCCAAGGAGGACAGTTAATGTTATTTCAGGTGGAATTGAGGTGGACTCCGTTACCTTCACAGCAAAGAAGTATGCAAAGGTCTCCATCACAAACAACAAACGCCTACGATCAGAAGAAATAATAACATTTGAGGATTCTGATACAGACGGCTCGCAATTCCCACATGCTGATGCGTTAATCATAACGTTACGCGTGGCGGAGTTTGATGTCAAGAGAGTACTCATTGATGCGGGCAGTTCTGCAAACATTATCCAATCACGGGTTGTCAGAGAGATGCAGTTGTCGGACAAGATCGTACCCATATCTCGAGTTCTCTCCGGCTTCAACAACTCAAGCGAGAAGACTCTTGGTAAGATTACTCTGACAACTCTCGCTGAAGGGGTAGCGAAGGAAACAACTTTTCATGTTGTTGATGCGGATCTAGCGTAGAACATCATTTTGGGAAGACCTTGGATCCACAACATGCAAGTTGTTTCTTCAACTTATCATCAAGTATTGAAGTTCCCAGCCGAATGGGGAGTACGTGAGGTCCGAGGAGAGAAACGCTCTGCCCGAGATTGCTATTCGGTGGCTCTCAAACTACCTGAAAAGAACAAATAGCAATTAGAGCAACCGGGGCCAGATATACCACATGAAGAAACTGAGTACGAGGTCTCGGAATTCATCACAAAGATGGATGAAAGAGACAAACACATGCCGACCGTGGAAGCTTTGGAACCCGAAGAATTGTTCGCCGATAAGCCGGAGCGGAAGGTGTACTCAGGGACTGAACTAAGCGAATGCCTACGGGGAGATATCCTCCAGTTCCTCAAGGAGCGGCATACAACATTCGCCTGGTCCCACGTAGATATGATAGGTATTTCTCCCGACATCATTACTCACAGGTTGAACGTCGATCCATATCACTGCCCGGTAAAATAGAAGACGCGCCAGCAAGGAGCCTTTCGGAACCAGGTCATCAACGACGAGGTCGAACGGCTGTTAAAAATCGGGTCAGTACGTGAAGTCAAATATCCAGACTGGCTAGCCAACGTGGTTGTCGTACTTAAAAAGAATGGTAAATGGCGAGTCTGCATTGACTTCACGGATCTAAACAAAGCCTGCCCGAAGGATTCATATCCCCTTACCAAGATTGATCAACTGATCGACGCAAAAGCCGGACACGAGGTGCTCACCTTCCTCAACGCGTATTCCAGATATAACCAAATATTGATGGACCCTGAAGATCATGAGAAACGGCGTTCATAACCTGTCGAGGTACATATTGTTATAAAGTTGATGAGAATCAAACGTGGAAAATAAAAAGGATAAGAATGAGACGTATCTCAATCACAAATCTCAAGTAGCAACGGAGAACCCGTTCCGTTACACCCCGAGAGAAGGTCAAGAACACCTACGTTAGGCAACTACCCTCGAGCTAACGTGAGCACGCAAGTAGAATGGTCGGGGGGGATTGGAATTCATCTAGATCCGCTAGAGGAAGAACAAGTCCTATTCAAGGTTTCATTCAATAAGAACTCTCAACACAAAGTGTATTTTAATCATCAAAGGTAAGCTAATGAAAATAACAAGACATCTAGCTATTTATAGGTGTTTTTAGACCCCATATGAAAGGTCTAATATGCCCACACTTAGGCTTAGGAATAAAGGACCACGTAGGGTCAAAATAGTCTTAACGTAGCTAGGAATCACGTTCTTCAGTGTTTTTGGCGGAGCGCCCGAGTTGTTGATCAGTGGGGTGGCCTAGGCGGGGCGCCCAGAGCTTGGGCGGAGCGCCCAGGCCTAGGCTTCCTCAGGCGGAGCGCCTGGTTCTTCAGGCGGAGCGCCTGGATGACTGGGCTGCTCCCCTTGCACTTTAAGCACTCGGAACGGCATCCAATCGCTTCCTTCTTCTAGGCCCTTCCTCATCAAGTGTAGGTGTACTCCTTGGATGTCCTTAGCTTGGCTCCGAGTGAAGGGTCTTGTGGGGCTTTGGGTCTTATCATCCTCCCCTTCTTGAGAGGATTTCGTCCTCGAAATTGGGGCATCATTCACGACCTCTTCATCATCATTCACGACCTCTTCATTACCTACATCCAAAGGAACGAAGTCACAAACATTGAAAGTATTAGAAACTTGATACTCACTTGGCAAGTCGACCACATAGGCATTGTTGTTTATCTTGGAAAGCACTTGGAACGGGCCATCTCCCCGGGGTGCCAACTTCCCTTTTCTAAGGTTTGGAAACCTTTCTTTCCGGAAGTGCACCCACACATAGTCACCCTTCTTGAGTTCCACCTTCTTGCGTCCCTTGTTTTTCTTGGAGGCTAACTTTGCATAAGCTTCCTCCAAGTTCTTCTTCGCCTTAGCATGTAGCTCCATCAAAGCCTTGGCTCTAGCTTTACCTTCAAAATTAACAACCATTTCCCTTGGCAAAGGGGCTAGATTAAGGGGAATCAAGGGGTTAAAACCATAGACACACTCAAAGGGAGTCATGCCTATCATGCTATGCAATGTGCGATTGTAGGCAAACTCCATAAGAGGTAGACGATCATTCCAAGTCCCGGCCTTACCTCGGGTCATGGCTCTAAGAAGAGCACCCAAGGTTCGGTTTACCACCTCCGTTTGCCCATCCGTTTGTGGGTGGTGGGACGTGGAGAACAAGAGCTTGGTCCTAAAGCACCCCATAAACACCTCCAAAAATGACT
This sequence comes from Petunia x hybrida, assembly GCA_037355625.1. Taxonomy (NCBI): domain Eukaryota; kingdom Viridiplantae; phylum Streptophyta; class Magnoliopsida; order Solanales; family Solanaceae; genus Petunia; species Petunia x hybrida. The sequence continues at coordinate 157,315 of JBBBVM010000695.1, read as the reverse complement.
TAGGAACTTAGTGTCCCTATCACTCACTATGGTTTGAGGCACACCATGCAACTTCAAAACATTCTCAATGAACAAGGTTGCAACATGTTGTGCATCATCACATTTCTTGCATGGAATGAAATGAGCCATTTTGGAGAACCTATCCACAACAACATTAACAACATAAATGCTATCATGGCCCCCCTAGTCCTTGGTAATCCCATCACAAAATCCATTGAGATATCCAACCATGGACAAGTAGGTACGGGGAGAGGGGTATACAACCCATGGGGGTGGGCTTTTAATTTAGCACGCTTGCACTGAAGGCAATTGTTGCAAAACTTTTCCACTTGCACCCCCATCTTTGGCCAACGAAATTTTTCTTTAAGAATATCCAAAGTCTTTCTTGTGCCAAAATGTCGCATGAGTCCCCCACAATGTGCCTCTTGCACAAGCAACCCCCTCCAAGAGGACTCGGGTATGCACACCCTACCATTTTTGAAGATATATCCATTAACCCATTGGTATTTGTCAACTCTCTCCCCCTTCTCTAGAGTGTCATGGACACTCTTTAGCTTTGGGTCATGAGCATACATCAATTTAATGCTCTCAAAACCCATGAGCTTAAAGGTGAGAGTGGTGGCTAGAGCGAACTTTCTAGAAAGCGCATCCGCCACAACATTGTCTTTCCCTTTCTTGTATTGAATCACATAGGGAAAAGACTCAATGAATTCAACCCACTTGGCATGTCTCTTATTGAGCTTCTCTTGGCCTCTCAAATGCTTGAGTGACTCATGGTCACTCTTGATTACAAACTCTCGAGGCCAAAGGTAGTGTTGCCAATGGGCAAGGGCTCTCGCAAGGGCTCTCACAAGGGCATACAACTCCTTGTCATATGTAGAATAGTTCAAGGAGGCCCCTTTCAATTTCTCACTAAAGTAGGCGATGGGTTTGCTATCTTGCATTAAAACACCACCAATTCCCACCCCCGAGGCATCACATTCAACCTCAAATGCCTTTTCGAAGTCGGGCAATTGCAATAGAGGGGCGGTACTCAACCTTCTTTTCAAATCTTGGAAGGCCTTCTCTTGAGGCTCTCCCCAAGCCTTTAGTGAGCAATTCATCAACTTGTTTTTTTCAATTCTCTTGTATCCTCCGGATTGCTCCTATAAGCCGGCTTGTTTGGGATTTGGGATCCTGGGACAAAGTCGATTTGGTGTTCAATACCCCTCAAAGGAGGTAATCCATCCGGCATCTCATCCGGGAACATGTCCCCAAAATCCTTCAAGACATTCTCAAACACACTAGGCAAAGGGTTAGAAGAAAAATCACAACTAGATTTAAGGATCATACCTTTGTGCACTAGGCATAGGAGAAACTTGGTGCCATCATTTCCTTTTAGGATCTCGCCCGGTTGCATCATGGCACAAATGCCACCGGTAGAAGAAGAGGGTGGGATTGCCACCATGCTTTTGGACAAAGGGCTAGTCTCAATGATTGACTTGGCCTTTGCCACCTCCCTCAACTCCCTCATCCGATTGTAGTCATCACTCACTTGTTTGGGAGTTAGGGGCTTCAACACAAATTTCCTTCCTTCTTGTTGGAGCGTGTAAGTGTTGACACGCCCGTCATGAACCGCTTGTCGATCAAATTGCCAAGGCCTTCCAAAGAGAAGGTGGCAAGCTTGCATGGGCACCACATCGAACAAGTGTTCATCAACATAACTACCCATTTTGAACTTGATCATTGCTTGCTTCACTACTTTTAGCTCCCCACATTCACTAAGCCATTGCAATCGATATGGCTTGGGGTGCTTCACGGTAGGCAACTTCAATTGGGTTATAAGATATTGACTCACAACATTAGCACAACTCCCGGAGTCAATGATCATAGAGCATACAACACCATTAACACAACACCTAGCATGGAAAAGGTTTTCTCTTTGCAAGGTTTCACCATCCTCCACAATCATAGCTCCTAGGCTCCTCCTCACAACTAGAAAAGTATGAGGTTCCTCATCCTCCACCGTGTCATCTTGATCATCCTCCTCTACTCGCTCATCTCCCTCTACTCCCTCATCATCCTCCGGTTCACTCTCTTATTCATATGCATTTTCACCAACAAGGACCATGGTCCTCTTCGTAGGACACTCCTTAGCAAAGTGTCCATACCCCTTGCATTTGTGACATTGAATGGAAGAAGAAGTAGGAGTATTCAATTGGGTTTTAGAATTACCTCCCACATTGGGTGTGTACTTCTCAAACGGCTTTTTCACATCTTTGCTAGCACTTGCTCCACTAGGGCCACTTGCATTTGTGAATCTTGCATTGGGAGTAGGATTTTTCCAATCCTTTGACTTGTTCATGGAGGTAGAAGTGTTGCTCTTGTAACAGTTGGACTTCTCTTTCTCAAGCCATTGCTCGGCTTGAATAGCGGCATCAAGGACTTCTTGAAGTGAAAGATAGGCATGCAATCTCAATTGTGAAGCTATACCATAGCTCAAGCCATTCATGAAACGAATCACGGCTTGCTCTTCATCTTCGGTGTCCATATCCAAGGCCATTCGAGTTCTTTCAAACTCATCATAATATTCATGCACCGTCTTGACACCTTTCTTCAACTCATAAAGTTTCTTGAGTTGGTCTTGCCGATATCTTGGGGTGATGTACTTGATACTCATGATACCCTTCAAGTCATTCCAACCCACATTCACGGGAATACCCGCTCTCCTCCTTGAACTCTTGACGGATTCCCACCAAGTAGATACATAGGATTCAAAGGATGAAATAGCATAGGTACCTTTCTTCTCATCGGTCATCTCATTTGTGTCAAACAATCTTTCCATGTGTAGCACCCATTCAATGTAAGCCGCCGGATCACAATTCCCTTTAAAGGTTGGGAGATTAAGCTTCACACTATTGAGGTTGGTGTTGTCACGACCCCCACGGTAAGGCTCCGGCTGGCGCCCATAGTGATCTTCATTCACACCATACTCCCTTCTAGCATTCCCTCCAACATACCCCATAGGTGGCCCTCGACCTCGGCACCTACCTCTATCCACATTTCGACCCCAATTCACACCTCGCCTTGGTTGAAAGTGATCATCAAACCCATACATATCATCTTCATAATCGGCTTCCTCCCCTTCGTGAGCTTCATCGGCTTGCTCCAGAGGTTGCACATTTCGGATGGGTCTTGGTAGTGGAATGTTTCTTAGGGGGTTATCCAAGATACGGGGAATGCCCGTTCGTTGGGGATTGCCCAACACTTGATCAAGTCTCTCGATCATCATTTACCCATTGTTGATTGAGCAATTCAATGACATGGCTAACTTGCTCCAGGGTAAAGTTAGGAGTACTTGAGACTTCAACTTGGACACTCGGGGTCCCTTTCTCAACTTGGACACTCGGGGTCCCTTTCTCCGATTGGACATTTGAAGTCCCTTGCTCAACTAGAGCACTAGAGTTTACCCTCTCGAGGCTTTCAATCCTCAAGTTCATACTATCCAAATTGGCAAGGATAGTAGCAAGGGCACTCTTAGCAAAATCCTCTCCTTCGGAAGACATTGCACCTACACAAGTAACAAACGTTAGTAAAACAACCTCACACACTCCCTCACTTGAGATCACTCGGCTCTCTCGTTTAGTGGTGGTGGGTATTTCACTCGACTTGTAGTTCCAAAGCTTCACGTAGATGAGTAGCAATTCCTCAACTCAACCAACTATTCACGAGTCAAGCACACTCCGGGGTGAGTGGAGTTAATAGGACTCAATGAAAGCTAGGCACTTTGAAGTGAGGACTTATATCAAAAAGAATCTAAAAATCTTCTTGGAATTCTACTCTCCAACTAATGCACGAATTAACCTAAAAGCAATGAAAGATTAGTGCTAATTAAGTAGAAAGATTACTTAGATAGGCACTAATAAGAGGTTAGACAACAAAGAACAAGCAAACCTAGAAGAAACTACCCAAAAACAACCCTTCAGGATGTTAGGTGGAGCGCCCAAGGCATGGGGCGGAGCGCCTGAAAATTTGGTGCAGTGAGGTTGGGCAGGCAGAGCGCCTGGGGTTTAGGCGGGGCGCCTGGGGAAAGAACAAGTCAGGCGGGCGCCCAAACTTTAGGCGGAGCGCCTGGAAAATGGGGCAGTGGGGTTGGGCAGGCGGAGCGCCCAGGGGTTGGGCGGAGCTCCTGGACGAAGAACAAGTCAGGCGGGGCGCCCAAAGTCTAGGCGGAGCGCCCGGACGAAGAACACCTGGGTTTTTCCACTCCGTGTTCTTCGTTTTCAATCCAATTTCTAGGCCGATTCCAATGTGTTTTGGCCAAATTCAAGGTACCCAAAGTTGTTCCTTGATACAACCTTCAAATCCCAATCAATTTCACACCCAAACAACCAACAAACAATGTTAAATCGAGATTTGGGGCTTTCAACATGGGTTTCAAGGTTCAAAGGTGGGTTTTGATTCTTCAAAAACTATGTTACCAAACTCCGAATCACACGATTCTTGTTGCAATTTGTTCGGTTTTCAATAGAGATCAATCCCCAATAATCAATTCCAAAACCCCACAAACACACAACCCAACATCATTCAAATTTATCAAGAACAAGGGTTTGGAAAGGTTTAACAATATTTGGGGTTTCAATTTTTCAATCCAATCAAATCCAAACAATTTTGGTACCCAAACATCGGGTTTTCAACAAGGATCAAGAATCAATAACACTGATGCAATACGAGCCAGGCTCACCTGTTCGATTCATCAAGCAAGTCCACCGAGGAGTCACATGGCGCCCACGATCAAGTGTGGCCGGAATGAAAGATACCGAAGACTGCCTCGACGAGCAACAACTTTGGAAATCCAACGAGCAGACAACAAGTGACTGGTGCTGACACTGACTTCGGGGAGCTGTGAGATCGAGCACAACTGACGATCAAGTTTGAGCCCGAAGCTGAAAGCAACCGAACCGAGGAAGAGCGACGCCGAACAGAGAATCGATCAAAGGGCTACAAGTGTGCCCGAGGCAAGGGTGTTCGAGTCCAAACGTGACCGAGGCAAACAAGCGTCCGAAGACAACGTGTTCGAGCTGAGCTGCCGAACACATAAGCTACTCCAGCCCTGCGTGGCTTTATCTCATTGGTCGCCTGTGACCACTTTACTATTTTGCCCTTTTATTGTCTATATAAACTCCTAGCATAGCTCATTAGGAGATAGTTTTTAGTTTTAGTTGATATTGAATTGAGAGAATAGAGATAGAATTGGCCGAGCCATTCTTGTTTGAAGCCCGAGGCTTCGTGTATGCCTTCTATGGCTTGGAACCGAAATGGATTTCATCACTAGTATGAATCCTTGTTAGGTTCAAGTTTCATTTTCTCCCTTGGATAATCAATCAATGTTTTGACTGTGATTATCCGTTCTTTCTTCTATTTCTGTTCTCCCCATCCTCGATTTCTTGTTATCTTTGTTTCTTACTGCTTCCGCATCTTTACTCCGTCGTTTCCGCGTCTTGTTTGTTGTCTCCGTTTGCAAGGTATAAACCCACGGGTTTGCTTGCATCAGTTTGGTATCAGAGCAAGACTTGGATTTCGTTCCTACGAATCCACGTTCCTTGTTCATCTTATCTTTAATTTTCTGTCTGTTCTTATTTTACAAAAAAAAAAAAAAAAAAGTAAAAAGAAGAAAATTCAAAAATTTGTGTTGACTGATTGATTGTTGGATTAAACAGTCATATATTTGGATTCACCACTGTCTTAGGATCAATTTGGATACCCGACGTACATCGTTTGTAACTAGGGGTTTTCCTTCAATTTTTGGACTGTTCTTGACGTGGTGAAGTTGAAAATCGAACCCCAGTTGTGTTTGGTGTTTATCGATGAAAACTGGAGGTTGTTGAGGTATTTGGGTCGGTTTTTGTGCTTAAAATCGAAGTTCCACTGTTATAGACACTGTCCGTACGCCGGAAGCTTGTTGACATTGTTGACAGTGTACGGACGACGTGAGCTGTGTTCTTAGCTTCGCTTGGAACTGGAGTGATCTCCGACGTTGTAAAAACCGGAGACGACCCAAATCTTGAGCTTAATCTGTTGTTAGTGGACTGTGAACGAATCTTGATATTGTCCGTACACCGGAGTAAAAGTTCACTGTTCCATTGAAGAAGAAAGGGGTAAACTGTCAAATCTAAAACCCCAGGTGAAAAGTTGTCGGCTAGAAAAGGGAAAGTGGATAAGGTTAAACCCTATCTGTACCGAGGAGGAAACACTTGTACCGAGGTCACGTGTTCGGAAAATTCCGAAGCGGAACCGAGGAGGAGGTAGATTCTCTTAGGATTTCACTTTTCTTGTGACCGAATATTCTCGATAGTGGATCTCTGGAGTAATCCTTTCTACTCGAGGTCGTACTATCGAATCTCGATAGTGGATCTCTGGAGTAATCCTTTCTACTCGAGGTCGTACTATCGAATCTGAGCTTATAAGAACTCGTGCGTGGGGTGACCGAAGTCCAATTTCGTAGATAATTCTTTGACTCCCCGTGCGCAGTTAAATAGCTGCCGTTCCATCGAGTCATATAAACTCCTTCCGAACCTAAGCTTGGAAAGTACTAGTTGTGACTTATCACTTCGGTTTCCTAACAAGAAGGCAAGGCCAACTTGAGCGGAAAAAGGCTGAGTGGTGAGAACAATAGAGTGAGGTCACAAAAGCCAACGACCTTGAGTGTAAACACGAGTGGAAAGAAACTGAGTGAACATTGCTCGAGTGATACACATGAGGGAGTGAACTTGTGAGGTCTTTTACTGTTGTTTGTTGCAGCTATGTCTTCGGATGATGGTAGCTACGGAGGGTATGATTCATGTGGAGATGATGGAGACTATGGTTCCTACGGAGGTGATGATTGTTATAATGACACCGGGGACTATGGCTCTTACGAGGACGAAGCAGGTCACTATGGTGAATACGAAGACGAAGAAGACTACGAAGCCTGTGAAGATGAACGAGAAGAATCTTTTGCTTCGGGTCAAGAATACGAGGGTAGTGACGCTTCGAGGTACGATGACTCTACTTACTCTCATTGTGATGACCTTGAATATGATGAGTGTGACATCGAGGAGGTCGATGACGAAGTTGACCGAGCAAACTATTTGATGTCTTCTTCCGTTGGTGTCTCGTGTGGAGCACAAGAGAGTGGTAGAACTCCGTCCTTCGGGACAGGAGGTGGTGGAGGCTGTTCCATGGGAGGAGGAAGATTTGCAACTTATAGTCGTGGCACACGATTCAATGCTTCCAAGTCCTATGGAAAGGGTGGCTCGAGGAGCACTGGTGGTTGGAGGTTTCTACCGAACACCTTCTTCGAGGAGAAGTTCTCACGGGTTCCATGCTAAAACTCCTTCCTCGACTTTCAACAAAACTTCTAATGTTGGAAGAGTGAAAGGAAGTGGGAGTTATTCTAGTGGTACTACCACTAATGGAGGAAATTCTGTACTTAGAAAGGTGCCAACGAAGAGTCCTACGAGCGCAAGAAGTGGTGGGAAAATTACAAGAAAAGAGTCGACCGAAGCTAACAAGGTTATCACAACGGCCGATATCATGGCTGAACTATTGGGGATCATAGCCGAACTGCGAGGTGTGGATGTGAGTCTTGTTAACCTTGATCCTGCCGGGATCCCGGGGACAACAGCTTCGGAGCCATGCTCGATAACGAAGAATGAGACCTCGGTTGATGAGTCTTCGAGTCCTAGACTTCGGGTCGATGTTAAAGGTCCACCTACTCCAGCTATGGGTATTCTTGGTCCCCGACCAAACTCACCCGAATATGAGAGACAAAAGATCGAGAGGAGTAAGGGAGTGACCGGTGACAACTCTCGAGAGGAAAAAGGAGAGACTGTGAAGAGTGATGTGAGTGAGTTGTCACCACCCAAACCCACACCTGACCTTGAAAGAAAAATGAGGGAAAAGAAAGAGGGAAAAAGAATCGATGAGAGTGAGGACACCCCTTATTCTAACGTTAACCTCTTATCTTCTCCTTCTACTTGTTCGAACTCTTGTGCAGGAACTCTTGGAGGCAAACCGATGGAGCCTCAACTCTGTGCCGAAGTAAAAAGACAAGGTGAAGAAAATCTTTCATGTGAGCTCCACGGAGAAGAAACTACTCGTGAGACTTCGGAGACATTAAGAGATACCGAAGGGCACTCCGAGGTAAGTGTTCGATTTCCTTCCCGTGAGCATGATACTTTCTTGTCTTGTGAATTGTATGTGAAAACTCTATGCTAGTTGATGATTTGTATGATTACAATGTGTTTGCAACTAGTGTAGATTCGAATGGTCAACTTGTGAGTGAATGTGAACCACTAGTTGAGAGAATTGATATGCCACATCATGATGTGAGCTCGATCTTCATCGAATCTCTCTTAGTGATGAAGTTGTAGTTGACCTTACTTGTGACCCTTGTTATGACACACCACCAATCTTTGATAAAGGGGAAAATGAGTTGTTTGATCATACCCTTGTTAAAATTATTGCCTATGGTGGATCTGTGTGTTGTAGTGAGGAAGATGATACCCTTGAGGAGTCCTTCGTGGATGAGTTGGATCGGATTATATTCGATGACTCCTCAAGTGGACGATAACCTGGGTTCGGATGCACCTTTGATGGGTAGTGAACTTATTTTCACTAACCCTCTGTTCGAAGGAGATGGTGATGAGCATCCGACTCGAGGAGAACCACCTCGGTTTGAAAGGCTTAACCCCGTAGATAATCCATTATTTGAGACCTTCTTCGGAAGTCTGTCTAAAGAGAAGGGTTGTCTTGGAGTTTATTTGGGAGGTGAAAAGCTACCTCTTGGTGTGAATAAGATTGCTTTTAAGAAGGGGAGTGGAGTATTCGATGTTGGTTGTCGAGTCAATCATTTTACTTACTCCATTCCACATGTTGATCACACCTCGAGTATCGTGCATACCGAAGTCTATAAGCCCCATGGTGATAAAAGTGAATTTAGGGCTCGGTATGATGACTACAAGTTTAGAGGTGATAGGGCCTTTGATCGTCACATCTTTCATATAAAGTGTCCTATTGATCTCTTCGTGTACTCATGTGTTCGTTACAGTTCCTACTTGAGCCAAGAACTTGTTGTTTCCTTCGGAGACGTAGGCTGTTTGATCATTATTGATGCTTGGCTCTACCATAAGAGTGTGTTTTCCACTCGTAAATACTAACCTACTTTCGAAGTAGGAAGCTTTGTTTGTCTTTGCCTTGTTGCAGGTCTTGCCGGTTTGATTTCGAGGACGAAATCCTTTCAAGAAGGGGAGGATGATGCAATACGAACCAGGCTCACCTGTTCGATTCATCAAGCAAGTCCACCGAGGAGTCACATGGCGCCCACGATCAAGTGTGGCCGGAATGAAAGATACCGAAGACTGCCTCGACGAGCAACAACTTTGGAAATCCAACGAGCAGACAACAAGTGACCGGTGCTGACACTGACTTCGGGGAGCTGTGAGATCGAGCACAACTGACGATCAAGTTTGAGCCCGAAGCTGAAAGCAACCGAACTGAGGAAGAGCGACGCCGAACAGAGAATCGATCAAAGGGCTACAAGTGTGCCCGAGGCAAGGGTGTTCGAGTCCAAACGTGACCGAGGCAAACAAGCGTCCGAAGACAACGTGTTCGAGCTGAGCTGCCGAACACATAAGCTACTCCAGCCCTGCGTGGCTTTATCTCATTGGTCGCCTGTGACCACTTTACTATTTTGCCCTTTTTATTTTCTATATAAACTCCTAGCATAGCTCATTAGGAGATAGTTTTTAGTTTTAGTTGATATTGAATTGAGAGAATAGAGATAGAATTGGCCGAGCCATTCTTGTTTGAAGCCCGAGGCTTCGTGTATGCCTTCTATGGCTTGGAACCGAAATGGATTTCATCACTAGTATGAATCCTTGTTAGGTTCAAGTTTCATTTTCTCCCTTGGATAATCAATCAATGTTTTGACTGTGATTATCCGTTCTTTCTTCTATTTCTGTTCTCCCCATCCTCGATTTCTTGTTATCTTTGTTTCTTACTGCTTCCGCATCTTTACTCCGTCGTTTCCGCGTCTTGTTTGTTGTCTCCGTTTGCAAGGTATAAACCCACGGGTTTGCTTGCATCAAACACCCACTTCAAGAATCGAACGGACAAAAAAGTTACACCAATTTTTGTATTTTTTTTCACTTTTCTATTTTTTTGTGTTTTTCTTCTTTCCAATAACTTCAACAACAAGAAAACTAAAAGAAGATACTAGGCACGAAGAATCAAGGGTCGGGGGTTTGTAGAAACAAAACCCGAGCCTTGCTCTGATACCAAATGATAAGAATCAAACGCGGAAAATAAAAAGGATAAGAACGAGACGTATCTCAATCACAAATCTCAAGTAGCAACGGAGAACCCATTCCGTTACACCCCGAGAGAAGGCCAAGAACACCTATGCTAGGCAACTACCCTCGAGCTAACGTGAGCACGCAAGTAGAATGGTCGGGGGGGATTGGAATTCATCTAGATCCGCTAGAGGAAGAACAAGTCCCATTCAAGGTTTCATTCAATAAGAACTCTCAACACAAAGTGTATTTTAATCATCAAAGGTAAGCTAATGAAAATAACAAGACATCTAGCTATTTATAGGTGTTTTTAGACACCATATGAAAGGTCTAATATGCCCACACTTAGGCTTAGGAATAAAGGACCACGTAGTATTTTGGGGGGAGCGCCCGAGTTGTTGATCAGTGGGGTGGCCTAGGCGGGGCACCCAGGCCTAGGCTTCCTCAGGCGGAGCGCCTGGTTCTTCAGGCGGAGCGCCTGGATGACTGGGCTGCTCCCCTTGCACTTTAAGCACTCGGAACGGCTTCCAATCGCTTCCTTCTTCTAGGCCCTTCCTCATCAAGTGTAGGTGTACTCCTCGGATGTCCTTAGTGGCTCCGAGTGAAGGGTCTTGTGGGGGTTTGGGTCTTATCAAAAGTTATGCCATTTGGACTAAAAAATGCAGGTGCAACATATCAGTGTCTAGTCAATCGAATGTTTCATGACCATATCAGAAAGACTATGGAAGTGTACATCGATGATATGTTGATCAAATCCAAACGAGCAGAGGACCATCTGGCACATTTGAAAGAAGCTTTTTGAATCTTAGATCAGTACAACATGAAGCTGAATCTGGAGAAGTGTGCATTTGGAGTCGGGTCAGGGAAGTTCCTGGGATTCATCGTTTCTCAGCGTGGAATTGAAGTCAACCCCGCTCAAATTAAAGCCATTGAATCAATCCCAGATGTACTTATCAACAGGAAAGACGTCATGATACTAACGGTGAAAGTGGCGGCCCTACGAAGATTCATTTCCAGATCATCTGACCGATGTAAGAGTTTCTTCGATATTTTAAAACAAAACAAGGAGTTCGAATGGACCCCTGAATGGCAACAAGCATTGAAGGATCTGAAAAAGTATCTATCCAATCCACCACTGCTCTCCACACCTCAGGAGGGTGAGCAGCTGCTAATTTATTTGGCAGTCTCAGAATCATCGGTAAGCGCCGTTCTAGTTCGGGAAGAAAAAGGTAAACAACTTCCTATCTATTACATTAGCAAAGCTCTAATTGACGCAGAAACGCGCTATCAACCCTTAGAAAAATTGGCGTTGGCACTGGTAACTGCTGCTCGTAAGTTACGCCCTTACTTTCAAAGTCATTCGATAGTTGTGGTTACAACCTTTCCTTTACGAAATGTTCTGCACAAACCTGAATTTTCAGGAAGGTTAGTAAAATGGGCTATAGAATTATCTGAATTTGATATCACCTACCAGCCTAGGGTAGCAATAAAGTCACAAGTTTTAGCAGACTTTGTGGCAGATTTCAGCATTAATATATACCCTGAGGCAGAAAGAGAAGCTATTTTTTATGCAGGGCAGGCTCCTGGCACGTGGACCCTTCACACAGACGGCTCCTCGAGTGTTAAAGGGTCCGGGCTTGGATTGGTTCTCGTCGGTCCATCCGGTGAGACGGTAAGGCAGGCTATCAAGTGCCCATTTATTACTAACAATGAGGCCGAATATGAGGCCGTTATTACAGGATTAGAACTAGCCCGAAGTTATGGAGCAACCCTCGTCAAACTAAAAAATGACTCTCAGCTGGTGGTCAATCAGATAAATGGAGGCTTCATTGCACGAGAATCCAGGATGCAAGTATATCTCGCCCGAGTGAAAGAACTCCTAGCACAGTTTGACGAATGGGAAGCATTTCAGATTCCACGGGAAAAGAACCATGAAGCTGATGCTCTCGCAAATATGGGGTCAGTGGCAGAGATAGGGGCAGCCAGCTCTTCAGCTGTTGTTCAACTTCTCTACACGACCATGGACAAAGAAAAGTTTAAGTCAACACCATCAACGCTACTTGGGACTGGCGGAATGAGATAACAAACTATCTTATCCATGAAACTCTACCCGTAGATACAAAAGCTGCTCGCAAACTCCGAATAAAAGCTGCTCGGCATACAATTCTCAACGGTGAACTCTACCGTAAAATGTTTGCAGGACCTCTCGCAAAATGTCTCGGACCGAGTCAAATCAATTATGTGATGAGGGAAGTCCATGAAGGTTGTTGTGGAAATCATTCCGGGGGCAAGGCGTTCACCCGGAAGCTGATTCGTGCAGGTTATTATTGGGACAAAATGGAGAAAGATACGAACGAATTTGTCAAAAAATGTGACAAATGCTAGAGGTTCGCCCATCTTCTCCATCAGCCAGCAGAACCACTCCATTCAATAATCTCTTAGTGGCCCTTCATGAAATGGGGGATGGATATAGTCGGTCCTCTTCCCACAGCACCAAGGGGGATGCGCTTCTTATTGATCATCACTGATTACTTCACAAAGTGGGTCGAAGCGGCAGCATACACAAGGATACGACAAACGGAGGTTGTCGACTTCCTCTGGCGTTTTGTCGTATGTCGCTTTGGAGCACCTAAGGAAATAGTCATGGACAACGGTCCGCAATTTATCGGCCAGAGAGTGACTAGGTTCCTCGACGATCTGCACATCAAGAGGATCACTTCCTCTCCGTATCATCCTGTTGCCAATGGACTGGCAGAATCTACCAATAAAATCATCATTGAATCCCTTAAAAAGCGCCTCGAGCAGGCAAAGGGATGCTGGGTAGAAGAGTTACCTGGAGTACTATGGGCTTATCGAACAACAATAAAAATGAGTACCGGAGAGACTCCTTACTCATTGGTATATGGTGCAGATGCTCTAATCCCAGTTGAAATAGGAGAGCCCAGCCTGCGATATGCACATGCCACTGAAGAATCAAACTCAGTCAACCTCTCCGAAGAGCTGGACCTCCTCAAAGAACGAAGAGAGCTAGCTCTTGTATGAGTAGTCGCTCTGAAAGAACGAATCGAACAATATTACAATCGGGGACTGCGCGTACGAAGCTTCCAGGTTGGAGACTTTGTACTCAGAAAAGTCTCCCAGAGCACACAAGAGACAAATTCAGGGAAGCTTGGTCCTAACTGGGAAGGTCCCTACAAAGTAATTGCTTCGGTCGGCAAGGGATCTTATCGCTTGGCACGACCAGATGGCTGTACTGTCCCGAACAGTTGGAATGTGGTTCACCTCAAAAGGTATCACTTTGAAGTGGTAAAACGGTTAGTTATCTTAAACTTACCTTTTATTTTCACGAAAGTTCTTACCTTTATTATATTTTCTCTCTAAATGGTACTAACGACCTAAACAAGGTCAGATCCGTTTAGCTCAACCGGTAAAGCTCGAAGTTCTTCAACTTCGCGGCTGTGGGTTCGAATCCCACAACGGACACACTCCACGTTTGGTTATATGTGTTCTATATGCAGCTCACCGCAACTCTTTTCATGTTATCACTTCACGTGCTCCAACATAAAAACAAGGGGGGTGGTGAGGGGCCCCTGTAGGCCAGGTAAGACCTTCGTAAAGGCAAAAGACCTTACCAAAAGGCGAATTTTTAAAGTTTTTCAAAAACTTTTACATAACAAGACTTCCACGAAAATAAAAGAAGGCCAGCGACTCGGCCAGAGCCAATCTACAAAGCCGTGCAACAACTGTCGACTATCAAAATGATAAGCAAGGTTATGCGCACAGAGCAACGATTCAGCCAAAAATCTAATGACCACGATTCGGTCAGATTACTTACAACTTACGACCTCTTCCTAACGAAAGGCTAAGTTAAAAACATTCGGGCAAACTTTTGGAGACCAGAACTTAATAAAGTTCAAACTTCAGAAAATTCCCAAACATAAGGCACGAAAGTGATGTGGGGCATACCTCAAGGCCGTTCACTCGGAGTCAAGCAAGGTTGATTCAAGACACCCATCTTTACTTGATTTGGAGAGACATGGATGAAGGGTCCGAGAGTAGCCGGAAGATCATGCTTTTGAGTGCCATGGATGGTGGATCACTTAGACCACTTGAAGAGGCATCCGGAGCACATTTGGAAGCAAAACAAGAGGCCACAGGAATGGGCGGACCGCCTACTCAACTAGGCGGGCCGCCTTTTTTTTTTAGCACTCTCTGGATCTCCACCAGGCGGACCGCCTCTGTAAAACGGGCGGACCGCCTACTCCAAAGGGGCTGGCCGCCCACTCCAAGTAGGCTGACCGCCTACTCCACAGGGCTGGGCGCCTAGTGGGGTGCCTACTATGCTAAAGGGTGCGGGAATTCCTAGTTTTATGCTATGTTTTGGACAACTATAGCCCTACGAGGCCTTTATTGTTTTAACCCACTTTAGGGGTATTTTTGAGCTTTCATTACATGTAAGTGAAGTCTATAAATACTTCACAAACCTCTTCAAACCTTAGCTTACCTTGAATTTAATGAATGATGAAAAGAATCTATCTCTTGTTTGGAGAACCCTTTGTCTTGGTTGCTTGAATTCACTAGTGGAACCTAGTTGATTCTTGAACCGAAAACCCGATCATTCTACTTGCGAGTCCCGAGTGTGACTCGAGGGTGGTTGCATATTGTAGGTCCTTCTTGACACCGATATGAGGGTATCTCGGGACAAGTTCCCCGGGGTTACTTCGTAGGGAGTTCGAGTTGTGTCTCGCTCTCTATCTTTACTTTGCGCGTATTAGTTTTGATCCTTATCATCTTGGTATCAGAGCAAGGCTCGGGTTTTATTTCTACAAACCCCCGACCCTTGATTCTTCGTGCCTAGGTTGGTTTCGATATTAGGTTCTTGTTTGTTATTGAAGAAAAGAAGAAAACACAAAAAAAATATATATATATATGATCATGAATTCTTGGTTTGATGGACCCATTGAGTGATTGATATTGGGGTTTGTTCCTTATTGGAAACCCGTTCTTTTGGTACCCTAAGCATCAAATTTGGAGTAGAAACACAAGAATTGAAAATTTGAAACCCCTTGAAAATTTGAAAATTTGAAACCCTAAGCTTGAAGTTGATGAACATGGTAAATTGCTTGTTTTTTATTGGGGTTTGATTAAAGTTGTTGGTGTTGGTTCTTTGTGATTGAAACAACATTGGGGTACCTTTGAATTGCTAAAACAACATGTGGATTGATGAATTTTTGGGTGCAAAACCAAGAAAATCGTGTTTGAAACTGTGCTGAAACCTGCAGTAGGCGGGGCGCCTAGTGAAACGGGCGGACTGCTTGTTTTTTGTGTGCTCTCTGGACTTTACAGAGGCGGGGCGCCTACTAGAGTAGGCTGACCGCCTACTCTCCACTGCAGGGGAACCAGGCGGACCACCTAGTCCAAACAGGTGAGGCGCCTACTTCTGTTGGGCGTGGTTTCGGGTAGTTTTTCGTAGGATTTCTTGTTTCTTTGATCGCATTACTTCTAGCTAGTACTTCATCGAGTAATCGTACCTACTTGAGTTGTGCTAGTCCTTCTAATCTAATAGGAACACTCAAGCCTAGACCGGAGACTAGAATTCAAAGAAGACTCGTAGTCTCTTTTGACTCAAGTCCGCACTTAAAAAGCTTAACGTCCCGATAGAGTCATATCAACTCCACTCACCCTGGAGTGCATTTGGCTTTTGAGTCGAGTGATTAAGTTTAGGTTTACTATTCAACTTAGTGAAGCTTTGAGTTCAAGCAAGAGTGAAATAGCCACCACCACTAAACGAGTGATCCGAGTGAAACACTTGTGAGGGAGTGTGTGAGGTTGTTTGCTAACGTTTGTTTCCTGTGTAGGTACAATGTCTACCGAAGGCGAAGACTTTGCTAAGAGTGCCCTTGCTACTATCCTTGCCAAATTGGATAGTATGCACTTGAGGATTGAAAGCCTTGAGCGGGTGAACTCTAGTGCTCTAGTTGAGCAAGGGACTTCTAATGTCCCATCGGAGAAAGGGACCCCGAGTGTCCAAGTCGAAAAAAGGGCCCCGAGTGCCCAAGTGGAAGTCTCAAGTACTCCTAACTTTACCCCAGAACAAGTAAGCCATGTCATTGAATTGCTCAATCAACAACGGGTAAAGGAGGATCGAGAGAGAATTGAACGAACGGGCATTCCCCGTATCTTGGATAATCCCCCAAGAAACATTCCACTACCAAGACCCATCCGAAACGTGCAACCTCTTGAGCAAGTCGATGAAGCTCAAGAAGGGGAGGAAGCCGACTATGGTGATGACATGTGTGGGTTTGATGATCACTTTCAACCAAGGCGAGGTATGAATTGGGGTCGAAATATGGATCGTGGTAGGGGCCGAGGTTGAGGGCCACCTATGGGATATGTTGGAGGGAATGCGATGAGGGAGTATGGTGTGAATGAAGATCACTATGGGGGCCAACCGGAGCCATTCCGTGGGGGTCGTGACAACACCAACCTCAATAGTGTGAAGCTTAATCTCCCAATCTTTAAGGGGAATTATGATATGAGTGCTTATATTGAATGGGTGCTAAAAATGGAAAGGTTGTTTGACACCAATGACATGACCGATGACAAGAAGGGTACTTATGCTATATCATCCTTTGAGTCCTATAAATAGGATAGGGAATATGCAAGATCAAGCCATAAAAACTCCTATGATCCCTAAATTTAATAACAATAAACCAAAACTTCCCACTACAAGAGTAGGCAAGTCCAACAAGAGTGAGTGCAAGTGATGTGAAAATCACACTTTTGTGATAGAGCCAAATATCAATACTAATCAAAAAGCTTATGTCTCCAAAGTAAACAACAAGTTCTTGGCTCAACAATGACAAGCTCTCACTACCATAGCAAGCAAAGAGATCAATAAGACATGGAGCATGCAAGATTAAGCAACCAAGTTCCTTATGTCCTCCAAGCTTATGGTCAACACACAACGCCTTCAATGCATTACTATCACAATGTGACTCATTGGCTTTGGCATCCTCAACACCCAAGGTGTAATCAACATGTGGGGTGGAGTAAATAAAATAGTTCAATTGGCAACTAATATCTCCTTGGAAACACTCTTACACACACCAAGAGTGACTTCCTCACATCCATGTCCACCTCTTAGACAATCTTCCTCACTAGACAAACTCCCAAGGAAGGTCTCCAAAATAGGCTCTTCATCCTTGTAGTCCACATGAAGGTTAGGACTACTAGAAAAAGGTCCAACACAACCAAACCAAGACCAGTCATCTCACTTGGAGTTCCAAACAATGGATTGTCTATAGAGTTCAACGTTCCATACCATGGAGGTTTAAATCCAAACTCTTCTCTAGTTTGATATTCACCATCACCTCTTTGAGAATCCTCTTCGAACAAAGGGTTTGTGAAAACAAGTCCACTACCCATCAAAGGTGAGGCATCAAAACTAGAGTCAACATCAACACTTGAGGAGTCATCGAATACAATTCGATCCATCTCATCCACTAGGGACTCCTCAAGGTCACTATCATCGTCACTACAACACATAGGTCCGCCATTATCAAGCAATTCATCAAGGGAAAGAATAGGGATATTAATTAAACACGTCTTCCCCTTTATCAAGTATAGGTGGGGTGTCAACTACAAAATCGTCACTAAAGAGAGGTTCAATGAAAACCGAGCTCACATCATGATGTGGCTTATCATCCCTCTCAACTAGTGGTGCACAATCACATTCAAGTTGACTAACCGACTCTACACTAGTTGCAAACACATTGTAATCACACAATTCATCAACTAGCATAGAGTTATCACAAACACTATCACATGACAAGGAAGTAACATGCTCAAGGGAAGAACTATCACATACCTTTGAATGGTCATCTTGCTCACTCAGTGCACTTGAAGTGTCATGAATTGTTCCTTTACCTTGAAGTTCACATTGAAGATCTCCTTCACTTTGTCCTGCCATCTTTGACCCTGATTGAGGCTTCATTGGCTTGCCTCCAAGAATACCTACACAAGAACTCACACAAGTAGAAGAAAAAGATAAAGGGTAAAGGTTAGAATAAAGGGTGTCCTCACTTTCAATGATTCTTTTTCCCTCTTTCTTTTTCCTCATTTTCTTTCCAATGATTCTTTTTCCCTCTTTCTTTTTCCTCATTTTCTTTCCAAGGTTGGGTGTAGATTCGGGTTGTGACATCCCACGCACATCACTCATCACATTTCTTGTGTTTCTTGTGATGACATCCCACGATAACAAGGTAGCGGAAGCAATAAAGTAAACACGATAGAGAGAAAATAGGGATGCGGGAGAACAGAAATAGAAGAAAGAACGAATCAAACTAACCAAAGTAGATTGATTCAAAGGGAGAAAGAGACTTGAATCACTCATGGGGTGACACTAAGGTGATCCGCCATGGATTCCAAGTAAGGGATACATGAAGCTCAAGCTTCAACATGAATGTCCAAGCCTATTCTATCTTCTGTTCTCTCAATTCAAAGTTAACTAATGATCTAATGACCTAAGTGTAGTATTTATAGAAGTTCTACACTTCTAAATAAAGTCTAAAATAACCCCACAAGTTGGGTGTAATAACAAAGACCACGTAAGGTCAAACTAGTAAATAATACTAGGCTAATAATAGAAGTCTCGTCTTGATTTGATTGCAAAGTAGGCGGAGCGCTTGGAAAAGTAGACAGTGGGCTGCTTTGGGCGGAGCGCCCACGGCTTGGGTGGAGCGCCTGGCTTTGATAAGACCCAAACCCCCACAAGACCCTTCACTCGGAGCCAAGCTAAGGAGATCCAAGGAGTACATCTACACTTGGTGAGGAAGGGACTAGAAGAAGGAAGCAATTGGAAACCATTTCGGGTGATTAGCGCACAAGAACAACCACTCAGCACTTTGGGCGCTCCACCCAGTGTTTTGTGCGCTCCACCTGAAAACAACTGAGCTGAGGCGCTCCACCCAGTGTTTGGGCGCTCCACCTGAAGACAACTGAGCTGAGGCGCTCCGCCCCAATTCCAGGCGGACCGCCCGGGCCACACCACTGCCTAGTTTTTGCTGAATTGCGGGCGCTCCGCCCGGAACGCTGAAGCACGTGAATCCTAGCTATGTTATGACTATTTTGACCCTACGTGGTCCTTTATTTCCTAAGCCTAAGTGTGGGCATTTTAGACCTTTCAAAGGGTGTCTAACAACACCTATAAATAGCTAGGTTGCTAGTTTATTTCATTAGCTAACTTGGATGATTAAACAACAATTGTGTTGAGAGTTGAACCCTTTGATTGAGTGAATGAAACCTTTGATGGGACTTGTTCTTCCTCTAGCGGATCTAGATGAATTCCAATCCCCCCCGATCATTCTACTTGCGTGCTCACGATAGCTCGAGGGTAGTTGCCTAGTGTAGGTGTTCTTGTCATCTTCTTGGGGTGTAACGGAACTAGTTCTCCGTTGCTACTCGAGATTATCGTACGAGTTACGTCTCGCTTTTATCTTTTACTTTTCCGCATATTGATTCTTATCATCTTGGTATCAGAGCAAGGCTCGGGTTTTGTTTCTACAAACCCCCGACCCTTGGTTCTTCGTGCCTAGTATCTTCTTTTAGTTTTCTTGTTGTTGAAGTTATTGGAAGGAAGAAAATACAAAAAAATTGAAAAAAATTGAAAAATACAAAAATTGGTGTAACTTTTTGGTTGGATCGATTCTTGGATTGGGTGTTATAGATTTGTGATCGTGGTTGAATTACCGTTGTTTTGGTACCAAATTTACTTGGATCGGATTGGATTGAAAAATTGAAACCCTACTTCTCCTTAAACCCTACCAAACCCTTGTTCTTGAGGAAAATTGATTGATTTGGGGTTGTATGTTTGTGGGGTTTTGGATTTGATTACCGGGGATTGATCTACTTGTGACCACGAATCATTTGAAACAAATTTGGTGTGAATCAGAGTTGTATAACATCATTTTTGAAAAATTGAAATCCATCTTTCACCCCTTTTGAAGAAATTGTGAAACCCCAACTTGAAACTTGAATCATGATTGTTCCTTGTTTGTTGCTTGGTTGGGTGTAAAAATCATTGGGGATTGGTGGTTATACCAATATACAACTTCGGGTATTTCGAATTTGGGAAGAACACGTTGAAATCGACCAAAAAGTTGGATTGAAATCGAAGAACACGTTGTTGAAAACCCAGGTTGTTCTTCGTCCAGGCGCTCCGCCTAGACCTTGGGCGCTCCGCCTGAGTTGGTCTTGCTCCAGGCGCTCCGCCTACTCTTCAGGCGCTCCGCCTGAGCACCCTCACTGATCAACTTTGCCAGGCGCTATGCCCAAGCCTTGGGCGCTCCGCCTAAATTGCTGGGAGGTTGATTTTTGGGTAGTTTCTTCTAGGATTACTTGTTTCTTTGTTGCCTAACATCTAATTAGTGTTGATCTAAGTAATCTTCCTACTTAATTAACACTAATCCTTCATTGCTTTAGGTGAATCGTGCCTTAGAAAGGAGAGTAGGAATTCCAAGAAAAGCGTAGAACCTTTTACTCAAGTCCTTTACTTCAAAGTGCCTAGCGTTCATCGAGTCCTATTAACTCCGTTCACCCCGGAGTGTGCGTGACTCGTGAATAGTTTTGGTTGAGTTGGGAATTGCTAATCATCTACGTGAAGTTTTGGAATTACAAGTCGAGTGAAATATCCACCGTCACCCAAAAGAGTGATCCGAGTGAACACAAGCGAGGGAGCGAGTGAGGTGTTTTAACTAACTCTTGTTTGCTTTTCCTTGTAGGTACAATGGCTAACGAAGGACAAGATTTCATTAAGGAGGCCTTGGCTAATCTTCTTGCCAAGATGGACCTCATGAACCAAAGGATTGATTCTCTTGAGAAAGGAGCCTCGTGTACTCAAGGTGAACATGGGACCCCGAGTGTCCAAATCGAGAAAAGGACCCCGAGTGTCCAAATTGAAACCGGAGAAGGCTCAAATAGCCCTACCTTCACCCCGGAACAAGTTGTTGAATTGCTCAAACAACAACGGGTAAAGGAGGATCGTGAGAGGATGGACCAAGTGTTGGGCAATACCCAACGAACGGGCATTCCCCGTATTTTAGACAACCCCCAAAGAGACATTCCACTTCCAAGAGCCGTCCGCAATGTCCAAGCTCTTGAGCAACCCGTTGAAGCTCAAGAAGGGGAGGAAGCCGAGTATGTTGATGAGGCTTATGGGTATGATGATCACTTTCAACCACGGCAAGGTATGAATTGGGGTCAAAATGTGAACCGGGGTAGAGGCCGAGGTCGAGGGCCACCCTTAGGATATGGAGGGAGGAATGCAAGGAGGGACTACAATGCTTATGATGATCACTATAGAGGCCAACCGGAGCCATTCCAAGGGGGTCGTGATAACAACAACAATCTTAATAGTGTGAAGCTCACTATTCCTTCTTTTAAAGGAAGTAGTGACCCGGTGGAATACATTGGTTGGAAATTGGCTATGGAGCGTATCTTTGACACCAATGATATGCCCGAAGTGAAGAAGACCAAGTATGCAATATCCTCCTTTGAATCTTTTGCTTCTACTTGGTGGGAGTCGGTGAAGAGGAATAGAAGGAGGACGGGTATGGCTATTAATCTTACTTGGGAAGAGTTAATCCGTGTGATGGATGAGAAGTACTTGACTAATCAATACCGGGTTGAACAACAAAGGCGTCTTTATGAGTTGAAGCAAGGTTCTAAATCGGTTGGTGAATACTTCAATGAATTTGAGCAAATCCGAATGATCCTTGACTTAGATGATGAAGACAATGAGACGGCCATGATCCGTTTCAAAGGGGGCTTGAACCGAGACATAGCTTCACAATTGAAGTTCCACAAATATGATGATCATTACAAGTTATGTGAAGATGCGGTTGAGGCCGAGAAGTTGCTTAAGGAGGAGAAATCCCTTCGCTACAAGAGTAGCACTACTACTCCAATAAGCAAACCAAAGGAATGGAAGCCTCCTACTACAAATGCAAGGTTCCCAAGTGCAAGTGGAACAAGTGGTGCAAATGCTACCAAGGATGTGAAAAAGCCATATGAGAAGAACACACCTAATGTGGGAGGTAACTCTAAAACTCAATTGAATGCTCCTACCTCTTCTTCAATGCAATGCCACAAGTGCAAGGGGTATGGGCACTTTGCTAGGGAATGTCCTACGAAGAGGACCATGATTGTTGTTGGTAACGATGCATATGAGAAAGAGAGTGAATCGGAAGATGAGGGAGTAGAGGGAGTAGAGGGAGATGAGGGAGTAGAGGAGGATGATTTGCTTGATGACACGGTGGAGGAGGAGGATCCTCATACTTTCTTGGTTGTTAGAAGGAGCCTAGGGGCTATGATTGTTGAAGATAGTGAAACCTTGCAAAGGGAAAATTTGTTCCATGCTAGGTGTCGGGTCAAAGATGTTGTTTGCTCTATGATAATTGATTCCGGGAGTTGCGCAAATGTAGTGAGTCAATCACTTGTGTCTCAATTGAAGTTGACTACCATGAAGCATCCTAAACCTTACCGGTTACAATGGCTAAGCGAATGTGGGGAGCTTAAGGTAGTAAAACAAGTGATGATTCGGTTCAAAATGGGAAGTTATGTTGATGAGCATTTGTTTGACGTTGTGCCTATGCAAGCATGCCACCTACTCTTAGGGAGGCCATGGCAATTCGATAGGCAAGTGGTGCATGATGGCCGTGTCAACGCCGTGCCTATGCAAGAGATTTGTGCTTAAACCTCTCACTCCTAAGCAAGTGAGTGATGACTACAAGAAAATGAAGGAGTTGAGAGAGGTGGCCAAGGCTAAGTCTATCATTGAGACTAGTCCTTTGTCCAAAAACATGGTGGCAATCCCACCTACTTCATCTACCGGTGGCATGTGTGCCATGATGCAACCGGGCGAGCTCTTGAAAGGCAATGATGGCACCAAGTTTCTCCTATGCCTAGTGCACAAAGGTATGACCCTTAACTCTAATTATGATTCTTCTTCTACCTTTTTGCCTAGTGTGTTTGAAAATGTCTTGAAGGACTTTGGGGACATGTTTCCGGATGAGATGCCCGATGGCTTACCACCCTTGAGGGGTATTGAACATCAAATTGATTTTATTCCGGGCTCTCAAATCCCAAATAAGCCGGCCTATAGAAGCAATCCCGAGGATACAAGGGAGTTGCAAAAACAAGTTGATGACTTGCTCTCCAAAGGCTTGGTGAGGGAGAGTTTGAGTCCTTGTGCCGTTCCGGTCATTCTTGTTCCCAAGAAGGACGGCACTTGGCGAATGTGCGTGGATTGCCGAGCCGTGAATAAGATAACGGTCAAGTACCGTCACCCTATTCCACGGCTTGATGATATGTTGGATGAATTGAGTGGGTCGTGTGTCTTTTCCAAAATCGACCTTAGGTCCGGTTACCATCAAATCCGGATGAAACCCGGGGATGAATGGAAAACCGCATTCAAGACCAAATTCGGTCTCTACGAATGGTTGGTAATGCCCTTCGGGCTTTCCAACGCGCCTAGCACTTTCATGCGACTCATGAATCATGTCTTGAAGTCTTTTATCAACAAGTTTGTCGTTGTGTATTTTGATGATATCTTGATCTATAGTAAGACAATTGATGAACATGTTGACCACCTTAGGCAAGTGCTTGAAGCCTTGAGAGCCGAAAAGCTCTATGCTAATTTCAAAAAGTGTGCCTTTGGTGTAGAGAAGGTTGTCTTCCTTGGGTTTGTTGTGAGTGCCCAAGGAGTGGAGGTGGATGAGTCTAAGGTAGAGGCCATGCGTGATTGGCCTACTCCTACTACCGTGACTCAAGTAAGGAGCTTTCATGGTCTTGCTAGTTTCTATAGAAGCTTTGTGAAAGATTTTAGCTCCATCGCCGCTCCACTCACCGAATTGGTGAAGAAAGACCAACCCTTTGTGTGGGGAGAGCCTCAAGAGAAGGCCTTCCAAGAATTGAAAAGTAGGTTAAGTACCGCCCCTCTATTGCAATTGCCCGACTTTGGAAAGGCATTTGAGGTTGAATGTGATGCCTCGGGGGTGGGAATTGGTGGTGTTCTAATGCAAGATAGCAAACCCATCGCCTACTTTAGTGAAAAGTTGAAAGGGGCCTCATTGAACTATTCTACATATGACAAGGAGTTGTATGCCCTTGTGAGAGCCCTTGCCCATTGGCAACATTACTTGTGGCCTAGAGAGTTTGTGATCAAGAGTGACCATGCTCAAGCATCTAAGAGGCCAAGAGAAGCTCAATAAGAGACATGCCAAGTGGGTTGAATTCATTGAGTCCTTTCCCTATGTTATCCAATACAAGAAAGGGAAGGACAATGTTGTGGCGGATGCCCTCTCTAGGAAGTTCGCCCTTGCCACTACTCTCACCTCTAAGCTCATTGGATTCGAGAGCATTAAGTTGATGTATGCTCATGATCCAAGGCTAAAGAGTGTCTATGATGCTCTAGAGAAGGGGGAGAGAGTTGAGAAATACCAATGGGTGAATTGATACATCTTCAAGAATGGTAAAGTGTGCATACCCGAGTCCTCATGGAGGGACTTGCTTGTGCAAGAGGCACATTGTGGAGGACTCATGGGTCACTTTGGGATAAGAAAGACTTTGGCCGTTCTTCAAGAACAATTCCATTGGCCAAAGATGAGGGTGCATGTGGAAAAGTTTTGCACTAATTGCCTTGAGTGCAAGCGTGCCAAATCTAAAGCCCACCCTCATGGATTGTATACTCCTCTCCCCGTACCTACTAGCCCGTGGATGGATATATCAATGGACTTTGTCATGGGATTACCAAGGACTAGGGGGGGCCACGATAGCATTTATGTTGTTGTGGATAGGTTTTCAAAGATGGCTCATTTTATTCCGTGCAAGAAATGTGATGATGCCCAACATGTAGCTTCCTTGTTTGTTGAAAATGTTTTGAAGCTACATGGTGTGCCTCAAACCATAGTGAGCGATAGGGACACTAAGTTCCTAAGCCATTTTTGGCGAAGTTTATGGGGTGCTTTAGGCACCAAGCTCTTGTTTTCTACGTCCCACCACCCCCAAACCGATGGGCAAACCGAAGTGGTAAACCGAACCTTGGGTGCTCTTCTTAGGGCCATGACCCGAGGTAAGGCCGGGACATGGATTGATAGATTGCCTTTAATGGAGTTTGCCTACAATCGTACATTGCATAGCATGATTGGTATGACTCCTTTTGAATGTGTGTATGGTTTTAACCCCTTGATTCCCCTTGATCTAACCCCTTTGCCAAGGGAAAAGGTTGTTGATTTTGAAGGTAAAGCTAGAGCCAAGGCTTTGATGGAGCTACATGCTAAGGCCAAGAAGAATTTGGAGGAAGCTTATGCTAAGGTTGCCTCCAAGAAGAACAAAGGCCGCAAGAAGGTGGAACTCAAGAAGGGTGACTATGTGTGGGTGCACTTCCGGAAGGAAAGGTTTCCAACCCTTAGAAAAGGGAAGTTGGCACCCCGTGGAGATGGCCCCTTCCAAGTGCTTTCGAAGATAAACAACAATGCTTATGTGGTCGACTTGCCAAGTGAGTATCAAGTTTCTAATACTTTCAATGTTTGTGACTTGGTTCCTTTGGATGTAGGTGATGAAGAGGTCGAGATTGAAAGTGGAGAGGTCGTGAATGATGCTTCAATTTCGAGGACGAAATCCTCTCAAGAAGGGGAGGATGATAAGACCCAAACCCCCACAAGACCCTTCACTCGGAGCCAAGCTAAGGAGATCCAAGGAGTACATCTACACTTGGTGAGGAAGGGACTAGAAGAAGGAAGCAATTGGAAACCATTTCGGGTGATTAGCGCACAAGAACAACCACTCAGCACTTTGGGCGCTCCACCCAGTGTTTTGGGCGCTCCACCTGAAAACAACTGAGCTGAGGCGCTCCACCCAGTGTTTGGGCGCTCCACCTGAAGACAACTGAGCTGAGGCGCTCCGCCCCAATTCCAGGCGGACCGCCCGGGCCACACCACTGCCTAGTTTTTGCTGAATTGCGGGCGCTCCACCCCAATCTTGGGCGCTCCGCCCGGAACGCTGAAGCACGTGAATCCTAGCTATGTTATGACTATTTTGACCCTACGTGGTCCTTTATTTCCTAAGCCTAAGTGTGGGCATTTTAGACCTTTCAAAGGGTGTCTAACAACACCTATAAATAGCTAGGTTGCTAGTTTATTTCATTAGCTAACTTGGATGATTAAACAACAATTGTGTTGAGAGTTGAACTCTTTGATTGAGTGAATGAAACCTTTGATGGGACTTGTTCTTCCTCTAGCGGATCTAGATGAATTCCAATCCCCCCCGATCATTCTACTTGCGTGCTCACGATAGCTCGAGGGTAGTTGCCTAGTGTAGGTGTTCTTGTCATCTTCTTGGGGTGTAACGGAACTAGTTCTCCGTTGCTACTCGAGATTATCGTACGAGTTACGTCTCGCTTTTATCTTTTACTTTTCCGCATATTGATTCTTATCAGGCTTCCTCATGCTTTTGGCAGAGCGCCTAGGGCTTTGGGCGGAGTGCCTGGCCCTGGGTTCTCTTGATGCTTCTTCATTTTGCTCCGAAGGCTCTTGGCTCCTCATCCTTTGCATCCTCCAATCCTGATTCTTGATGGCAAGTGCTTTAAGCTCGATTTGACCCGTATCAGGTGACCGAGGTCGGGGGGTGGACATGATAGCATCTTTGTCGTAGTCGATCGTTTTTCCAAAATGGCTCACTCTATTCCTTGGAAGAAGTGTGATGATGCACAACGTGTAGCTACTTTGTTTATCTGTAATATGTTGAAATTGCATGGTATGCCTTATACTATTATGAGTTATCGAGACTCAAAATTCGAGAGTCATTTTTAGAAATGTTTATGGGGTGCTGATGCAATGCAAACTACATAGAAACAAATAACGATACGAAAATACGGAAGCGATAAAATAAGATAACGTAATATCAAAAGAGATATCGGGAAACAACGATTGGGGAGGTAAGAAACGAGAAGAAAGAACATATAATTTGATTCAAGACATGAGTTTAATTATCCAAAAGGGAGAAATGAAACTCGAACCTTACAATGGTTTCATACTAGCGATGAATCTCCATAGGTTCAAAGTTATACAAGATTGACGAAGCTATCTGCTTCAAACTCGATGGCTCGGCCTTTCTGAATTCTCTCTTCTTCAATTTTCAATGTCTAGCTAATGAAGAAAATGGCTAAGTGTTCCTATTTATATTATTTCACAACACAAAGTTAAATGTCTAAAATGCCCTCAAGCCAAGTTAAGGTAATACACAAGACTTAGGGGCAAAATAAGAAGTTCAAGCCATAGCAGAAATCTTCAGCGTTTGGGGCGCTACTCCTAGATGAGCTTCTGATAAAAAGGCCCCAGGCTTGGGCGCTCCGCCTGGTGATCAGGTGCTCAACCTGGTTGCCTTGAAGCTGGGTGCTCCGCCTAGCTTCTAGGCGCTCCGCCTGGCCCTGACGCGTAGGTTTCCTTCCTTCAATTGAGCTCCAATGCATGATCTCCAAAGCTCTTGCCCTCGCATCGTCGCATCCTCCTAGCTTCAAATCATCACCGAAGCTCTTGCCCTCGTATCCTCGCATCCTCCTAGCTTGGCTCTTGATGGTTGGGACCTAAGCCCAATTTGGATTTCATCATCCTCCCCTTCTTGAAAGGATTTCGTCCTCGAAATCAAACCACCAAAGCCTACATACAAAGACAAATACGACAAAAAATATCCTACTACAAGAGTAGGTTAGTGCCAAAGGTATGGAAAACACACTCTTATGATAGAGCCAAGCATCAATAACAAGTAAAAAGCTTATGTCTCCCAAGGAAACAACAAGTACTAGACTCCACAAGAAAATGCATTCAATACAAGAACAAGCAAAGAAATCAATAGGACATGGAACATGCAAGATGTAGCAATCAATTCCCCTATGACCCCTAAGCTTACGACCAACACACCCAGCCTTCAATGCAATTTTATCATAAGGTGATACAATGGCTTTGGCATGCTCAACACTCAGGGTGTGATCAACATATGGAATGGAGTAAGCAAAATAGTTCAATCGACAACTAACATAGGATACTCCACTCCACATCTTAAGAACTCTTACACACACCGAGAAGTACCTCCTCACCTCTACTTTTACCTCCAAGATAGCCCTCCTTGCTAAATAAACTCCCAAGAGAGGTCTCAAATAATGGATTATCTATAGAGTTAAGCATTCCAATCCATGGAGGTTCAAACTCACGCTCTACTCTACTTTGATACAATTCACCACTTTTGTTGAAGTTTTTCTTTATACAAAGGATTAGTATAGGCACACTTCTCAAGATCATTAGCAATCAAAGGTGAAGTTCTCAAACTAGAGGCAACATCCACCCTTGAGGAGTCATCGAAAAAATTTGATCCATCTCATACACTAGAGACTCCTCAAGGTCACAACCATCCTCACTACGACACAAGAGACCACCACTATCAATTAAGAAATCAAAGGGAAAAATGAGATATTCATGCAATTCATCTTCTCCCTTATCAAATATGGGTGGGGTGTCATAACAAGGTTCATAATCAAGGTCAACCATAAAATTTTCACTAAAGAGAGGTTCAAAGAAAACCGAGTTCACATTATAATGTGGCTTATCAACCCTCTCAACTAGTGGTTCATACGCACACTCAAGTTGACCCAATGGCTCTACACTAGTTGCAAATACATTGTAATCATACATATCATCAACTTGTGTGGAGTTATCACAAACACTTTCATAAGACAAGGAGGTAATATGCTTAAAGGAAGAAGAACTATCACTTACATTTGAGTTGCATTCGTGCTCACTCAATTTACTTGAAGCATCACGGGTAGTTCCTTCACCTTGTAGCTCACATTTGGAATCTCCTTCACCTTGTCTTTCCTCATTGGAACATGATTGAGGCTCCATCGGTTTGCCTCCAAGAATTCCTACACAAGAATTCAAACAAATAAAAGAAAAAGATAAAATGTTAAGGTTAGAATAAGGGGTGTCCTCACGCTCAATGATTCTTTTTCCCTCTTCCTTTTCCCTCATTTTCTTTTCAAGGTCGGGTGTAGATTCGGGTGGTGGCATCCCACTCACATCACTCGTCACATCCTCTGCTTTTTCCACTCGAGGAATGCCACCGGTAGCTCCCTTACTCCTCTCAATCTTTTACCTCTCATATTCGGAAGAGTTGGGAAGAGACGCAGGAATACCCATAACCGGAGTAGGTGGACTCTTTACATCAACCTGAAATCTAGGACTTGGAGACTGATCACTTGATGCCTTCTTCTTCTTTGTTGGTGAACCACATAGCTTTGAAACTTCTGACTTCGGGTTTACCTTGTTGACACTTGTCAACCCTTCACTTGCACTAGTCCCACCTTTTCTTGTGATTGTAGGACTCCTCGATTGCACATTTTCAACCATGGAATGAAGTTCTCGCTCCTCGCTCGTTTGCATAGCCAAAAAAGGTGTACTAGAAGGCAATTGGCCTCTCGCCCGATAAGGTATAAAGTCATAAACTCTTTGCCCTTTGCCCACAAGATACGCATCTTTCATAGTACTATATTGCACCCTCTTGGCTTCCAACCATGGCTCACCTATCCACACATAAACATGATGCATGGGATACACACCACACCACACCACACATAATATTTATAATTCATGTGATATATGAGTACTCGAGCCTCCTTGGAAACTTACACTCCATCATACTCATAAGGATGCTCCAGCGCATGGCATGGTATCCTTAACTTATCAACCAAAGAGGTGCTAATGCAATTGGCATCGGTATCACCAATCTTGAGCAAGTATCCTCCAATACCATTTACCTCAACAACGAACCTTCGTCTACCCATGTTTCCTAGAGATGCGTCCAAGAGAGAACTTGAATGCCCACGAGTGTCAACACCAACAACTTGGGTCTCCCTTATCCCTCCTGTACTAGCAAGATTGCTAGTGTAACTTCCACTTCCCGTCACTCTTCCAACATTAGAAATGCCGTTGGAAGTCGAGGAAGGACCCTTGCCATGGGACCCATAAGAACCCCTCACCTTTGTTCCATTAGCCATAGCCTACTCCTACTACAACTACCCTTCACGGCATTGATAGAACAATACAAGCCTTTTGTAGCAGGAGCAACACCATCTCTCAAACCACCTTCCACATGGGAATTAGAAGCATTAGGTCGCTTAGCATACCTAGAAGATACAAGCTTCTTCTTTCCCATGGAACAACCACCACCTCCTCCCATACTGATGGAAGGACCTCTACTACTCCCTTGTTCACCATTAGAAACACCAAAAGAAGATGCAAATGAATAATTTCTATAATCAACTTCATCATCAAATCTTTCTAAGTTTCAAATTCATCACAAGAAGAGTAAGTAGGAACATTGTACCTTGAAGTGTCACCATCTTCGTATTCTTGACTAGAAGCATAAGGATCAACACATTCATATTCATAAGCTTCATAGCCTTAATCAACCTCACGATCATTATAGTGAACCGCTTCATCCTCATACGAGCCATAGTTCCCCGATTCATCATAGCAATACCCATCATCACCCTCGTAGGAACCATAGTCTTCCTCATCTCCGCACAAGTCATAACCTTCACAATCATCATGCGACATAGTTGCACCAATAAAGAAAGAACATCACAAAAATCACTTCGTCACGTGTATCACTCAATATATGAACACTCAATAGCGAGGCCTTAATAACCTAGAAACCACGGTGATCACAACTAGTATGTCCAAGTTAAAGTTCGGAATGGAGTTAATGGGATTCGATGTACGGACGACTATTTAAAGTGCGACCTTGAGGCCAAAGAAAGTTCTACGACTCTTCTTTGAATTCTAATCTCCTCTACGCATGAGTGTCCTATTATGCTAAAGAGTTAGTGTCTTTCGAGTAGGCCAATTACCCTAGAAACACTAACCAAGAAGTTAGGTGATGCAGGGTAAACCTACGAAAGCGATAAAGAGATAAAAACGAGACGAGACTTACACTAAAGTTCGAGTAGCAACGAAGAACTTGTTCCGTTACACCCCAAACGATTGGAAAGAATCACCTACGCTAAGCAACTATCCTCAAGAGACACGAGGCTCTAGCAAATAGAATGATCGAAGACGGATTGAAGAGCAACTTGGATTCATCCAATTGATTCAAGCCAAAAGGGTTACAATGTCAAGACCAAAGCTCATTTAATGTGTTTTGTGTTCAAGGTAATGTAAAATGCAATAAATGATGAAAGGGGGCATTTATAGCACCCCATTACAATATTTCCTAGATTCTGGTCTGCGTCTGCCAAAGTGTTCTTCGCGATCGCGCAGGAGTATATGCGATCGCGAGGCACACTTAATTGCTGAGGGGCGCGATCGCGCGAGTCATGGCGCGACAGCGAAGACCAATCAAAAGCTCTTCGTGATCGCGAAGGTTTGCACGCGATCGCGAAGAGTAAATCTTCTTCGTCAGGCAGTAAGCTCAGCAGGCGTCCCCTGTTTTGCTCCCCTGCTTCCTGCACTGTTTCCTGCCCGATTTCAACATGGATTGAGCTCCAATGCATTGTCGTTAAGTCCTCTCCCGAGCTCATATCATCCACGCCTCTCCAAACCAAGTGTAGGTGAGTGTCATGGATAACTTTGGCCTGGCTTCTCGTAAATGGTCTCGAGCTAGTTTGCCCGGCATCATCCTCCCCTTCTTGAGAAGATTTCGTCCTCGAAATTAAGGGGTCATCCTCCACGGCATCACCTACATCACAAGGAGCCAAGTCACTAACATTGAAAGTATTTGAAATATTATACTCACCGGGTAGATCAATCACATAGGCATTGTTGTTGATCTTGGATATCACTTGGAACGGGCCATCTCCTCGGGGTGCCAACTTCCCTTTCGAATCATTGGAAATCTTTCTTTCCAGAAGTGCACCCACACCCAATCTCCCTTCTTGAATTCCACCTTCTTCCTCCCCTTGTTCTTCTTGGTGGCTAGCTTTTCATAAGCTTCCTCCAAGTTCTTCTTTGCTTTGGCATGGAGTTCCATCAAGGCCTTAGCTCGGCTTGTACCTTCAACATTAACAACCATTTCCCTTGGCAAAGGGGTAAGATCAAGTGGAATCAAAGGATTAAAACCATAAACGCACTCAAATGGAGCCATGCCAATCATTCTATGCAAGGTGCGGTTATATGCAAACTCTATGAGTGGTAACTTTTCCACCCAAGTCCCGGCCTTACCTCGGGTCATAGCTCTAAGGAGAGACCCTAAGGTTCGGTTCACCACCTCGGTTTGACCATCTGTTTGAGGGTGGTGGGACGTAGAGAACAACAATTTGGTGCCAAGGGCACCCCACAAGCATCACCAAAAACGGCTTAGGAACATAGTGTCCCTATCACTCACAATGGTTTGAGGCACGCCATGCAATTTTAACACATTATCAATGAACAAAGAAGCTACATGGTGTGCGTCACTACTCTTTTTGCAAGGAATGAAGTGAGCCATTTTGGAGAACCTATCCACGACAACATAAATGCTATCATGTCCCCCTCTAGACCGTGGCAATCCCATAACAAAATCCATAGAAATGTCCATCCACGGGCTAGTAGGAATAGGCAAAGGAGTATACAAGTCATGGGAATTCGACTTAGACTTAGCGTGCTTGCAATCTAAACAAGCATTGCATAGCCGCTCAACATGCAACCCCATCTTAGGCCAATGGAATTGCTCCATAAGAATAGCCAAAGTCTTATCCCTCCCAAAGTGACCCATCAAGCCTCCACAATGTGCTTCACGCACTAGCAATTCTCGCCAAGAGGACTCGGGGACACATACTCTCCCTTTCTTGAAAATGTAGCCATCTACCCATTGGTACTTCTCCACTCGCTTCCCACTCACTAGAGCATCATGAATGCTCTTGAACTTTGGGTCATGTTCATACAAGGATTTTATACTCTCAAAACCCATAAGTCTAGAAGCAAGAGTGGTAGCAAGGGCGAACTTCCTAGAAAGCGCATCGGCTACGACATTGTCCTTGCCCTTCTTGTAATGAATTATATAGGGAAAAGACTCAATGAACTCCACCCACTTGGCATGTCTTTTATTCAACTTCTCTTGACCTCTTAGATGCTTGAGTGACTCATGGTCACTCTTGATCACAAATTCCCAAGGACATAGATAGTGTTGCCAATGGGCCAAAGCTCTCACTAGGGCATACAACTCCTTGTCATACGTGGAGTAATTCAAGGTTGCGCCCTTCAACTTCTCACTAAAGTAGGCAATGGGTTTCCCTTCTTGCATGAGAACACCCCCAATTCCCACCCCGAGGCATCACATTCGACCTCAAAAGCCTTCCCGAAGTCGGGAAATTGTAGCAAGGGAGCGGTACTCAACCTACTTTTCAATTCTTGGAAAGCTCTCTCTTGAGGCTCTCCCCACACAAAGGGTTTATCTTTCTTCACCAACTCGGTGAGTGGTGCGGTAATGGTGCTAAAGTCTCTAACAAAGCGCCGATAGAAACTAGCAAGGCCATGAAAACTCCTCACATGAGAAACGGTGGTAGGAGTAGGCCAATCTCTAATGGCTTCAACTTTGGACTCATCAACTTCCACACCATTGACACTAACAACAAAGCCCAAAAAGACAACCTTTTCAATACAAAAGGCACACTTCTTAAAGTTGGCATAGAGCTTTTCGGCTCGTAGCACTTCAAGCACTTGACTCAAGTGGCCCACATGGTCGTCTATTGATTTGCTATAAATCAATATGTCATCAAAGTAGACGACCACGAATTTGTTGATGAATGGCTTAAGCACGTGGTTCATTAATCTCATGAAAGTGCTAGGTGCGTTGGAGAGGCCGAAGGGCATCACCAACAATTCATATAGACCAAACTTGGTCTTGAATGCGGTTTTCCATTCATCCCCGGGTTTCATCCGGATTTGATGGTAGCCGGACCTAAGGTCTATTTTAGAAAAGACACTAGAACTACTAAGCTCATCCAACATATCATCCAAACGAGGTATGGGATGTCGATACTTTACCGTGATCTTGTTGACCGCGCGAAAATCCACACACATCCTCCAAGTGCCATCCTTCTTTGGAACGAGGATCACGGGCACGGCACAAGGACTCAAGCTTTCCCTCACCAAGCCTTTTGTAAGCAACTCATCAATTTGCTTTTGCAACTCCCTTATGTCCTTGGGATTGCTTCTATATGCCGGCTTGTTGGGAATTTGAGATCCCGGGACAAAGTCAATTTGATGTTCAATACCCCTCAAGGGAGGTAATCCATCCGACATCTCTTCCGGGAACATGTCCTCAAAGACCTTCAAAACATTGTCAATGGCACTAGGCAAAGGGTTAGGGTTAGATAAATAATCACTTTCGGAATTTAAAACCATACCTTTGTGCACTAAGCATATGAGCATCTTGGTGCCATCATTACCTCTCAAATATTCACCCGGTTGCATCATGGCACACATGCGACCGGTGGAAGATGGTGGAGTCTCGGCCAAAGGTTTGGCCACAATCGGAGACTTGGCCTTAGTCGCTTCTCTCAACTCTTTCATTCGCCGATAGTCTTCACTTACTTGTTTTGGGGTCAAAGGTGTAAGCACAAACCTCTTTCCCTCATGCTTAACCGTGTAAGTGTTGGCCCGGCCATCATGAACCACTTGTTTGTCGTATTGCCAAGGCCTCCCAAACAAAAGGTGGCAAGCTTGAATTGGCACCACGTCAAACATGTGTTCATCTTGATAGTTCCCAATCTTGAACCAAATCAAGACTTGCTTCACTACCCTCAATTCCCCACACTCACTTATCCATTGAAAACGGTAGGGGTTAGGGTGCTTAATGGTAGTCAATTTCAATTGTGAGACCAAGGATTGGCTCACCACATTTGCACAACTACCCGAGTCAATAATCATGGAACAAACTTGCCCCTTCACTCTACAACGGGCATGGAACAAGTTCTCCTTTTGTTCATCCTCCCTCTCCTCACTCAACATGGTTCCCAAAATGCGTCGCACCACAAGGAACATATTAGGATCATCCCCCTCCGTCGCTCTCTCCTCACCCTCAACTTCCTCACTCTCCTCTTCAACTTCACCCTCGGACTCACTTTCACCCTCATAGACCAACCCATCATCCATCACAATCATTGTTTTCCGGGTAGGGCACTCTTTGGGAAAGTGTCCGTAACCCTTACATTTATGACATTGGAAAGAAGAAGAAGAAGAAGGAGTATTTAAAGTAGTTTTAGAAATACCTCCAACCTCTTTGGGGTCGCTTCTCGGGGTGGCCCTTTCAAAAGGCTTCTTCACTTCTCGACTCCCACTTGCTCCACTAGCATATGGACTTTTCCATTCTTTGGTGCGGGTTGATGGAGTGGTAGTGGTGGTACTCCTATAGCGAGGAGCCTTCTCTTCTTTGAGCCATTTCTCGGCTTCAACCGCGGCATCACAAACATCTTGTAAGGAGTGGAAGATGTGAAGTCTCAATTGGGAGGCAATCTCCCTACTCAAACCACTTTTGAAACGGATGATAGCTTGTTCCTCATCCTCCGTTTCCAAATCAAGAGCCATCCGGTTTTTCTCAAAGTCGTTGAAATATTCATCAACGGACTTGTAACCTTGCTTCAATTCATAGAGCTTTTTGAGTTGCTCTTTTCGATACTTGGGAGTCACATACTTGTTGTTCATAATTTCTTTCAACTCTTCCCAAGTGATGTTCATCCGCAACCCAAGTCTTCTCCTTGATCGCTTGATGGATTCCCACCAAGTAGAGGCATAGGACTCAAATGATGATATAGCATAAGTGGCCTTCTTCTCCTCGGTCGTATCATTCGTGTCAATGACCCGCTCCAATTGGACCTTCCATTCAAGAAATGCTTTCGGATCGCTAGCCCCTTTGAAAGGAGGGATAGTGATCTTGACACTATTGAGATTAGTGTCACGACCCCCTCGGTTCGGTTCCGGTTGAACCCCATAGTTATCATCAACATCATCATATTCCCTTCCCAAGTTTCTTCCCATGTAAGCTCTTGGAGGTCCTCTTCCTCGCCCTCGACCTCTATCTACACCTCGGCCTCCATTCATCGCTCTCCTATTTGGATAGGGAGCATCAAAGTAATCATCATCAAGTCTGAGGCCCTCCCATTCTTGAGCTTCATCAACTTGCTCAAGAGGTGCAATGTTTCTCCGAGGCCTTAGGAATGGAACATCTCCTTGGGGATTACCCAACAATCTTTCTCTAGCAAGAGCCTCATCCCTCAACCTTTGTCGACGAACTAGCTCTGCATATTGATCCGGTTTCATGATTGAATCATCACTAGTACCTTCACCGGTATCTTTTGGGACACTCGGGGTCCTCTCTTTTTCAAAAGTTTCCATCTTAAGGTTTAAGGCCTTCACCTCGGCTACCAAACTAGCCAAGACGTCGGTTGGAACCTCAATGGTACTCTTTGCTTTCTCCTCCGCCATGTACCTACAACAATCAAAAACAAGAAAAGAGATTAGAGTAAAAGTCCTCACTCACTCCCTCACTTTTGTTTGTCGCTCGGGTTCACTCAAGTTGGGGTTAGGTTCACAGAAGCTTGAGATCAACGGCCTCCTCGTAGTTGCGCAACCTCCTCAATGATCAAACCAAAATACAAGAACCAAATGCTCTTCGGGAAGAGTGGATTCAATGGGACTGATGAGAATCAAACGCAGAAAAGTAAAAGATAAAGAACGAGACGTAACTCGATCTCTAATCCCAAGTAGCAACGGAGAACTTGTTCCGATACACCCCGGGAGAAGGACAAGAACACCTACGCTATGCAACTACCCTCGAGCTAACGCGAGCACGCAAGTAGAATGGTCGGAGAGGAAGAGTATTCATCTAGATCCGCTAGAAGACATACAAGTCCAAGAACAAAAGGTTTCATTCAATCAATAGTCAAGAGCCTTGCTCATGTTCATCATTCATAATCATCAATAATAAGCTAAGTGTAAAATAAGCTAGGCTTGGGTATTTATAGTGTTTTCCCAAGCTTACATAAAGACTTAATTACCCTTACTAATAAGGTTCACCAAATAAGCCACGTAGGGCAAAACAGTCAAAGAAACATAAATTCAGTAGCTAGGAGGGGCGCCTGGGCTGGGAGGGGCGCCTGGTTTATGTTGAAGCCAGGCTGGGCGCCTGGATCTAGGCGGGGCGCCCGGCTTGGCCTTCAGTCAGGCTGGGCGCCTGAAGCTAGGCGGGGCGCCTGGTTTGGCCTGAAGCTAGGCGGGGCGCCTAGCCAGGTGGGGCGCCTGGTGCCTTTTTGGGCCTTAGGCAGTGAGCTCCCCAGGCGGGGCGCCTGGGGTAGGCGGGGCGCCTAGCTCTGCTGGGTTCTCTTCTTCCTTAGGCGTGAGGCCTAGCTTGAGCACCCGGAACGGCTTCCAATCGCTTCCTTCTTCAAGGCCCTTCCTCACCAAGTGTATGTGCACTCCTTGGATCTCCTTAGCTTGACTACGCGTGAATGGTCTTGAGGGGGTTTGGGTCTCATCATCCTCCCCTTCTTGAGAAGATTTCGTCCTCGAAATTGAGGCATCATCACCCACGACCGCATCATCACCTACATCCAAAGGAACCAAGTCACAAACATTAAAAGTATTAGAAACTTGATACTCACTTGGCAAGTCGACCACATAGGCGTTGTTGTTTATCTTTGAAAGCACTTGGAATGGGCCATCGCCACGGGGTGCTAACTTCCCTTTTCTAAGGTTTGGAAACCTTTCTTTCCGGAAGTGCACCCACACATAGTCTC
This sequence comes from Petunia x hybrida, assembly GCA_037355625.1. NCBI lineage: Eukaryota > Viridiplantae > Streptophyta > Magnoliopsida > Solanales > Solanaceae > Petunia > Petunia x hybrida. The sequence goes on along the minus strand of JBBBVM010000695.1, from coordinate 119,182 downwards.
CCTTCTTGAGTTCCACCTTCTTGCGTCCTTTGTTTTTCTTGGAAGCAACCTTAGCATAGGCTTCCTCCAAGTTCTTCTTTGCCTTTGCATGGAGTTCCATCATTGCTTTTGCTCTAGCTTTTCCTTCAAAATTAACAACCATTTCCCTTGGCAAAGGGGTTAGATCAAGGGGAATCAAGGGGTTAAAACCATAAACACACTCGAATGGAGTCATGCCAATCATTCTATGCACGGTTCGATTGTAGGCAAACTCCATAAGAGGTAAACGATCAATCCAAGTCCCGGCCTTACCCCGGGTCATGGCTCTAAGAAGAGCACCCAAGGTTCGGTTTACCACTTCCGTTTGCCCATCGGTTTGTGGGTGGTGGGACGTGGAGAACAAGAGCTTGGTGCCTAAAGCACCCCATAAACTTCGCCAAAAATGGCTTAGGAACTTAGTGTCCCTATCACTCACTATAGATTGAGGCACACCATGTAACTTCAAAACATTTTCAACAAACAAGGAAGCTACATGTTGGGCATCATCGCATTTCTTGCATGGAATGAAATGAGCCATCTTTGAGAACCTATCCACAACAACATAAATGCTATCATGGCCTCCCCTAGTCCTAGGTAATCCCATCACAAAATCCATTGAGATATCCAACCAAGGACTAGTAGGTACGGGAAGAGGGGTATACAACCCATGGGGGAGGGCTTTGGATTTAGCACGCTTGCACTCAAGGCAATTGTTGCAAAACTTTTCCACTTGCACCCCCATCTTTGGCCAATGAAATTGTTCTTTAAGAATAGCCAAAGTCTTTCTTGTGCCAAAATGTCCCATGAGTCCCCCGCAATGTGCCTCTTGCACAAGCAACTCCCTCCAAGAGGACTCCGGAATGCACACTCTACCATTTTTGAAGATATAACCTTGAACCCATTGGTATTTTTCAACTCTCTCCCCCTTCTCTAGAGCGTCATGGACACTCTTTAGCTTTGGGTCATGAGCATACATCAATTTAATGCTCTCAAAACCCATGAGCTTAGAGGTGAGAGTGGTGGCTAGAGCAAACTTTCTCGAAAGCGCATCCGCCACAACATTGTCCTTCCCTTTCTTATATTGAATCACATAGGGAAAGGACTCAATAAATTCAACCCATTTGGCATGTCTCTTATTGAGCTTCTCTTGGCCTCTCAAATGCTTGAGTGACTCATGGTCACTCTTGATTAGAAACTCACGAGGCCAAAGATAGTGTTGCCAATGGGCAAGGGCTCTCACAAGGGCATACAATTCCTTGTCATATGTCGAATAATTCAAGGAGGCCCCTTTCAACTTTTCACTAAAGTAGGCGATGGGTTTGCTATCTTGCATTAATACACCACCAATTCCCACCCCCGAGGCATCACATTCAACCTCAAATGCCTTTCCGAAGTCGGGCAATTGCAATAGAGGGGCGGTACTCAACCTACTTTTCAATTCATGGAAGGCCTTCTCTTGAGGCTCTCCCCAAACAAACGGTTGGTCTTTCTTCACCAATTCGGTGAGTGGAGCGGCAATGGAGCTAAAGTCCCTCACAAATCGCCTATAAAAGCTTGCGAGACCATGAAAGCTCCTCACTTGAGTCACGGTAGTAGGAGTAGGCCAATCACGTATGGCCTCTACCTTAGACTCATCCACCTCCACTCCTTGGGCACTCACAACAAACCCAAGAAAGACAACCTTATCCACACCAAAGGCACACTTTTTGAAATTAGCATAGAGCTTTTCGGCTCTCAAAGCATCAAGCACTTGCCTAAGGTGGTCAACATGTTCATCCATTGTCTTACTATAGATCAAGATATCATCAAAATAGACAACAACAAACTTGTTGATAAAAGACTTCAAAACATGATTCATGAGTCGCATGAAGGTGCTAGGTGCGTTGGAAAGCCCGAAGGGCATTACCAACCATTCATAGAGACCGAATTTGGTCTTGAATGCGGTTTTCCACTCATCCCCGGGTTTCATCCGGATTTGATGGTAACCGGACCTAAGGTCGATTTTGGAAAAGACACACGACCCACTCAATTCATCCAACATATCATCAAGCCGTGGAATAGGGTGACGGTACTTGACCGTTATCTTATTCACGGCTCGGCAATCTACACACATTCTCCAAGTGCCGTCTTTCTTTGGGACAAGAATGACCGGTACGGCACAAGGACTTAAACTCTCCCTTACCAAGCCTTTGGAAAGCAAGTCATCAACTTGTTTTTGCAACTCCCTTGTATCCTCGGGATTGCTTCTATAGGCCGGCTTGTTCGGGATTTGAGAGCCCGGAATAAAGTCAATTTGATGTTCAATACCTCTCAAGGGAGGTAAGCCATCGGGCATCTCATCCGGGAACATGTCCCCAAAGTCTTCCAAAACATTTTTCAAAGCACTAGGCATAGGGCTAGGAGAAAAATCACAATTAGAGTTAAGGATCATACCTTTGTGCACTAGGCATAGGAGAAACTTGGTGCCATCATTACCTTTCAAGAGCTCGCCCGGTTGCATCATGGCACACATGCCACCGGTAGATGAAGTAGGTGGGATTGCCACCATGCTTTTGGACAAAGGGCTAGTCTCAATGAGTGACTTAGCCTTTGCCACCTCCCTCAACTCCTTCATTTTCTTGTAATCATCACTTACTTGCTTAGGAGTGAGAGGTTTAAGCACAAATCTCTTCCCTTCATGTTTGACCGTGTAAGTGTTGACACGACCATCATGCACCACTTGCCTATCGAATTGCCATGGCCTCCCTAAGAGTAGGTGGCATGCTTGCATAGGCACAACATCAAACAAATGCTCATCAACATAACTACCCATTCTAAACTTGATCATGGCTTGTTTCATCACCTTAAGCTCTCCACATTCACTAAGCCATTGTAATCGGTAAGGTTTAGGATGCTTCATGGTAGTCAACTTCAATTGAGCCACTAGTGATTGACTCACTACATTTGCACAACTTCCGGAATCAATTATCATAGAGCAAACAACATCTTTGACCCGGCATCTAGCATGGAAAAGATTTTCCCTTTGCAAGGTTTCACTATCTTCCACAATCATAGCTCCTAGGCTCCGTCTCACAACCAAGAAAGTATGAGGATCATCCTCCTCCACCGTGTCATCAAGCAAATCATTCTCCTCTATTCCCTCATCTCCCTCTACTCCCTCTACTCCCTCATCCTCCGATTCACTCTCTTTCTCATACGCTTCATTGCCAACAACAATCATGGTCCTCTTTGTAGGACATTCCCTAGCAAAGTGACCATACCCCTTGCACTTGTGGCATTGTATTGAAGAAGAAGTAGGAGCATGTAGTTGAGTTTTAGAGTTACCTCCCACATTAGGTGTGTTCTTCTCAAATGGCTTTTTCACATCCTTGGTAGTATTTGCACCACTTGTTCCACTTGCATTTGGGAACCTTGCATTTGTAGTAGGAGGCTTCCAATCCTTTGGTTTGCTTGTTGGAGTAGGAGTGCTACTCTTGTAGCGAAGGGATTTCTCCTCCTTGAGCCATTTCTCGGCCTCAACCGCATCTTCACATAGCTTGTAATGATCGTCATATTTGTGGAACTTCAATTGTGAAGCTATGTCTCGGTTCAAGCCCCCTTTGAAACGGATCATGGCCGTCTCATTGTCTTCATCATCTAAGTCAAGGATCATTCGGATTTGCTCAAATTCATTGAAGTATTCACCAACCGATTTATACCCTTGCTTCAAATCATATAGACGCCTTTGTTGTTCAACCCGGTATTGATTAGTCAAGTACTTCTCATCCATCACTCGGATCAACTCTTCCCAAGTAAGATTAATAGCCATACCCGTCCTTCTTCTATTTCTCTTCACCGACTCCCACCAAGTAGAAGCAACAGATTCAAAGGAGGATATTGCATACTTGGTCTTCTTCACATCGGGCATATCATTGGTGTCAAAGATACGCTCCATCGCCAATTTCCAACCAATGTACTCCACCGGGTCACTACTTCCTTTGAAAGAAGGAATAGTGAGCTTCACACTATTAAGATTGTTGTTGTTGTCACGACCCCCTTGGAATGGCTCCGGTTGGCCTCCTTGGTGATCATCATAAGCAACATAGTCCCTTCTAACATTCCTTCCTCCATATCCTAAGGGTGGCCCTCGACCTCGGCCTCTACCCCGATCCACATTTCGACCCCAATTCATAGCTCGCCTTGGTTGAAAGTGATCATCAAACCCATACACATTGTCATCATATTCAACTTCCTCCCCTTCTTGAGCCTCAACAACTTGCTCAAGAGGTTGCACATTTCGGACGGGTCTTGGTAGTGGAAAGTTTCTTGGAGGATTGTCTAAGATACGGGGAATGCCCGTTCGTTCAATTCTCTCTCGGTCCTCCTTCACCCGTTGTTGATTGAGCAATTCAACAACTTGCTCCGGGGTAAAAGTAGGACTACTTGATCCTTCACCGGTCTCAATTTGGACACTCGGGGTCCCCTTTTCAATTGGGACACTCGGGGTCCCATGTTCTCCTTGGGTACTTGAAGCACCCTTTTCAAGTGACTCAATCCGTTGAGTCATAACATCCATCTTGGCAAGAAGGCTAGCCAAGGCCTCCTTGATGAAATCTTGACCTTCGTTGGCCATTGTACCTACAAACAAAGAAAACAAGAGTTAGTTAAAACACCTCACTCGCTCCCTCACTTGTGTTCACTCGGATCACTCTTTTGGGTGGCGGTGGATATTTCACTCAACTTGTAGTCTCAAAGCTTCACGTAGATGATTAGCAACTCCTCAACTCAACTAAACTATTCACGAGTCACGCACACTCCGGGGTGAGTGGAGTTAATAGGACTCAATGAACGCTAGGCACTTTGAAGTGAAGGACTTGAGTTAAAAGATTCTACGCTTTTCCTTAGAATTCTACTCTCCTTGCTAGGCACGAATCACTTAAGAGCAATCAAGGGTTAGCACCATTCAAGTAGATCGGTTACTCAAATTAGTACTAACTAGATGTTATGTTATCAAACAAAGGGAAATACCTACGAAAATCTACCCGAAACAATGCGTTCAGCACTCAGGAGGGGCGCCTGAAACTCAGGAGGGGCGCCTGGGTTGTGCTGTGTGTCAGGCGGGGCGCCTGGGTCTGGGCGGGGCGCCTGGGACTTAGGCAGTAGCCAAGTCAGGCGGGGCGCCTGGCTTAGGCGGGGCGCCTAGCCTGAAGCCTTTTCCCACTCGTTCCAAACTCGTTTCAAGTCGATTTTCAAGCCTCAAATCCGATGTTTTCAACTTGTTTTCACAATCCAAAGATACCCAAAGTTGTGCTTGATCTTCCTTAACAAAACCCAATCAAATTTTCAATCAAACAATCAATCAAATCAGGGTTCAATCTCAAGAACTCAAGAACACAAGGGTTTAACAAAAGGGTTTCAACAAGGATTGTGATTCATCAAAGTAGGTGTTAAACATGTTCAAATCCCACAAAATTGGTACCGAATTGTTTGTATTTCAATGAAGATCAATCCCCAATAACAAGTTCCCAATCAAACATCAATCCAACCCAAGAATCAAGGCAAATTCACCAAGAACAAGTTCTTCAAGGGTTTAAGGGGTTTTGGGGTTTCAATTTTTCAAACTTCTCCAATTCCAACAATTTTGGTATCCAAGTAACGGGAAATCAATCATGATCAAGAATCCACAACACCCATATCACAAATCATCCAAATCAACAAGATACACCAATTTTTATTTTTCAATTTTTCAATTTTTTTGTAATTTTCTTCTTTCAATAACTTCAACAACAAGAAAACTAAAAGAAGATACTAGGCACGAAGAATCAAGGGTCGGGGGTTTGTAGAAACAAAACCCGAGCCTTGCTCTGATACCAAACTGATGAGAATCAAACGCGGAAAAGTAAAAGATAAAGAACGAGACGTAACTCGATCTCTAATCCCAAGTAGCAACGGAGAACTTGTTCCGATACACCCCGGGAGAAGGACAAGAACACCTACGCTATGCAACTACCCTCGAGCTAACGCGAGCACGCAAGTAGAATGGTCGGAGAGGAAGAGTATTCATCTAGATCCGCTAGAAGACATACAAGTCCAAGAACAAAAGGTTTCATTCAATCAATAGTCAAGAGCCTTGCTCATGTTCATCATTCATAATCATCAATAATAAGCTAAGTGTAAAATAAGCTAGGCTTGGGTATTTATAGTGTTTTCCCAAGCTTACATAAAGACTTAATTACCCTTACTAATAAGGTTCACCAAATAAGCCACGTAGGGCAAAACAGTCAAAGAAACATAAATTCAGTAGCTAGGAGGGGCGCCTGGGCTGGGAGGGGCGCCTGGTTTATGTTGAAGCCAGGCTGGGCGCCTGGATCTAGGCGGGGCGCCCGGCTTGGCCTTCAGTCAGGCTGGGCGCCTGAAGCTAGGTGGGGCGCCTGGTTTGGCCTGAAGCTAGGCGGGGCGCCTAGCCAGGTGGGGCGCCTGGTGCCTTTTTGGGCCTTAGGCAGTGAGCTCCCCAGGCGGGGCGCCTGGGGTAGGCGGGGCGCCTAGCTCTGCTGGGTTCTCTTCTTCCTTAGGCGTGAGGCCTAGCTTGAGCACCCGGAACGGCTTCCAATCGCTTCCTTCTTCAAGGCCCTTCCTCACCAAGTGTATGTGCACTCCTTGGATCTCCTTAGCTTGACTACGCGTGAATGGTCTTGAGGGGGTTTGGGTCTCATCAGGGACTCGATAAACGCTAAGCTATTTGGTGCGAACTTGAACCAAACAATTAACTACGAATCTTCTTTGAATTCTACTCTCCTTCTAGGCACGAGGATCCTATTCGCACAATGGATTAGTACTAATTAGGTAGAAGTGTTACCCTCAAAGTACTAACCGGAAGTGACGCGATCAAATGTTCAAAGATCGAATCGTCACTAAATGGATTTGGAATTGGATGAATTTTGGTTTGTGATCTAGAAACTCACCATATTTGATGATGCTATGGGAGTTTTGGTGGTTGGAAACTGTTACGATAGCTTTGCGAACATTCTGTCCCAGTTCAGGAAATTCTGGAAATTCCAACCCTTCGCGATCGCGTGCAGAGTTGTGCGATCGTGATGAACAAAATGCAGGATTGGCGCGTTCGCGTGAGACCTTGCGCGATCGCGCAGGTATGTTCAGCAGAACCAGAAAATCGATAGAAAAACTGCAGTTTTGGCACACAAACAACCCAAGTTCAATTTGTTTCAGTTTTCAAGCTTCCAAATGGTATTCACAACTGTAGAAGACAATTCCCAATGGTTCTACCAAAACAAACAACCAAAGAACAACTTGTTTCAATGATTTTTGACAAGTTCTTCAAAAATTTTCAAAACCTTCAAGAATCAAATTTTCGATTTTCACTACAATACTCCAAATGATATAATTGTGATATCAAGACAACGGGAAAACTATAAGGAGTAAACCCCGATACCAAACACACAAGAATTCATAACATCAATTGAGTTCTAGCAAATTTTGGCAAATTTTCAACCTAGGGTTCAAATTTTCCCACTTTTTATTTTCAACTCCAAAACGTGTTTTGTTGGTTCCCAATTGTCGAGATTACATAAACAATCAATCCCCGATAATCAACGCCAACAAAATCGTAACAACAAGCGATTTCTACCAAATTTTTGTGTTTTCAAGTTTTTGAATTTTTTTCTTCTTTTTCAATATAACAAGAACAAGAACAAGAAAATAAACATGAAACAAAGACGACAAGCACGAAGAGTAGGACGAGGGTTCGTAAGAACGCAACCCTAGCCTTGCTCTGATACCAACTGATGCAGGGTAAACCTACGAAAGCGATAAAGAGATAAAAACGAGACGAGACTTACACTAAAGTTCGAGTAGCAACGAAGAACTTGTTCCGTTACACCCCAAACGATTGGAAAGAATCACCTACGCTAAGCAACTATCCTCAAGAGACACGAGGCTCTAGCAAATAGAATGATCGAAGACGAATTGAAGAGCAACTTGGATTCATCCAATTGATTCAAGCCAAAAGGGTTACAATGTCAAGAGCAAAGCTCATTTAATGTGTTTTGTGTTCAAGGTAACGTAAAATGCAATAAATGATGAAAGGGGGCATTTATAGCACCCCATTACAATATATCCTAGATTCTGGTCCGCGTCTGCCAAAGTGTTCTTCGCGATCGCGCAGGAGTATATGCGATCGCGAGGCACACTTAATTGCTGAGGGGCGCGATCGCGCGAGTCATGGCGCGACAGCGAAGACCAATCAAAAGCTCTTCGCGATCGTGAAGGTTTGCTTGCGATCGCGAAGAGTAAATCTCCTTCGTCAGGCAGTAAGCTCAGCAGGCGTCCCCTGTTTTGCCCTATTTTGCTCCCCTGCTTCCTGCACTGTTTCCTGCCCTGTTTCAACATGGATTGAGCTCCAATGCATTGTCGTTAAGTCCTCTCCCGAGCTCATATCTTCCACGCCTGATGCAGGGCAAATCGAGCCTAAGGTACTTACGATCAAGAGCCGGGATTGGAGGATGCAAGGGACGAGAGGTCAAGAGCATCGGAGATGAATTGAAGCCGTTCCGGGTGATCAAAGCGCAAGAGGAGAAGGCCAGAGATCCAGGCGCTCCGCCCAGCATCCCGGGCGCTCCGCCCTGCCTTGCCTTGGCTGAGGCGCTCCGCCCAACTTTGGGGCGCCCCGCCTAGGCCACTCCACTGCACACTTTGTGGGGTGCTCCGCCTCAACTTGGGCGCTCCGCCCCAATTGCTGAAAGACATAATTTGGCTTAGTGTTTTGTCTATTTTTACCCTACGTGGTCTTTTAAACATATAGGGTCTTTTATGACATTTCATTAGGAGTGTGGAACATCTATAAATACCACACTTAGTCATTTTATTAGCAGCTAGTTTTGAAGATAGAATTGAGAAGATAGAATAGGCTTGGCCATTCTTGTTGAAGCGTTGACTTCATGTATCTCTTACGTTGAATCCATGGTGGATCACCGCTAGTGTGAATCCCGTTTAATGGTTCAAGTCTCTTCTCCCTTTTGAATCAATCTATGTGTTTAGTTGATTCATTCTTTTCTTCTATTTTCTGTTCTTCCCCTTCCCTATTTCTTGTTATCTTATGATTATTGCTTCCGCACCTTAGATTATTGCTTCCGCCTAATTTTCCCTACATCAGTTGGTATCAGAGCAAGGCTCGGGTTTCGTTCTTACGAATCCACGTTCCTTGTTCATCTTATCTTTACTTTAGTTTCTTGTTGTTAAAGAAAAAAAACACAAAAAAAAATTAGAAAAGTGAAAAAAAATACAAATATTGGTGTAACTTTGTGGTGTGATCGATTCGTGTTATGGGTGTTATAGATTCTTGATCCTTGTTGAAAATCCGACGTTTGGGTACCAAAATTGTTTTGATTGGATTGATTTGAAAATTTGAAACCCCAAATTGTTAAACCCACCAAAAACCCTTTGTTCTTGATGAATTTGGTTGATTCTTGGGTTGTTTGATTATGGGGTTGTGGAATTGATTACCGGGGTTTGTTCTTCATTGCAAAACGAACAAATTGCAAAAAGAATCGTGTGATTTGGAGTTCGGTAACATCGATTTTGAAGAATCGAAACCCACCTTGAACCTTTGAAACCCTTGTTGATAAACCCCCAACTTGAAACTTTGAATCATGATTGTGCCTTGTTTGTTGGTTGTTTGGGTGTGAAATCTATTGGGGTTTGAAGGTTATATCAATATTCAACTTTGGGTACCTTTAATTGGTGGAAAAAACGTTGAAATCGGACCCAAAATCGGCTTGAAATTGAAGAAAAACAGACTTGGAAAGGGCTGAACCCGACCCCCAGGCGGACCGCCCACCCCCTAGGCGCCCCGCCTACCCTCCCTCACTGCCTCCAAGGCAGGCGGACCGCCCACCACCCCAGGCGGACCGCCCAGTGAGCTGGGTACTTGGTTTTGCTCCGTTTCATGGTTTTTTGTGTTTGACTCGATTCCGAACCTCTTGGTTAGTGTTTCTAAGGTATTAGTCCTACTTTATTGACACTAATCTTTGATCCTTTAGGGTGTTTTGTATCTTGGAGTCTTTACTTAAAGTCGTAGAACTTGCTTGCTTCAAGTGCGCATTAAAATAGCTTCCGTACATCGAGTCACTTAAACTCCATTCCGAACCATTACTTGGGTGTACTAGTTGATTGATCTTATCATTTTGGTTCCTAAAAGAGATAAGGGCATCTTTGGTTGGGGGTTTGGGAGTGTGCACCCTAAAAAGAGTGTTGAGAGCCACCACCAAAGGTAAGGGAGAGCAAGTGAGGTTGTTTATACTAACCTTTGCACTTTCTTAAAATGTCTTTTGCAGGTACAAGGAGCCATAAGGGAGGTTTGGAGGGAAGTGGGAGTGGTGAGAAAGGTGTAAGTGAGAGGGAGTTAGTTGAAGCCTACTTTCCGAGCATCTTGGCTCACATAGAGGCAATAGACACTAGGATCCAACACTTGGAGGATGAGATGGGAGAAAATGAGGCCGAGGGAAGAGATAGTATGAGTCGCACTATGGGTTATGGTATTGCTAGTAGTGGTGAAATGAGGAAGTACCCAATTAGTGAAGGTACTATTGAGGGGATGTGTAAAGGGCGTTACATGGATGAACTCATGAGCAAAAGAGATTGGTGTCAATTCATAGTGAGCCTTAATGGGAATCATGGGTATGTGCTTCAAGTGGATAATGGTGAAGCAAGTTGGATTAGCCATCTTGTAGTGAGAAAGTTGGGAATACCTTGTGTTGATGGAATGGCTAGGGTAGTTATTTCACAAAGGAACTTTGAAGAGGAAGTGAAGTGCAAAGTAGGCCCTTTAGTGGGATGTGATGTTATGTTGGGAAAGCCTTGGCTTTTCAATAGATACTTCAAGCTTGCACAAGAAGTGGTGGATGGCTACCGTGTTCAAGCACAAGGGAAGTTTCAAATCCTCTTTCTTAGGAAAGAAGAAGTACGAACAAGCACGCCCATGAACATGAGAAGTGGTGGGACACCATTGAGGAGAAGCCCTATGACCCAAAGAGTGCAATCAAGAAGTCCTATGAATATGAGAAGCAGTGGGACACCATTGAAGAAAAGTCCTACAATCTCAAGCAATGGTGGGACTAGTGCAAGAAGAGAGTTGACATGTGTCAACAAGGTGAACCCCAAACCACAAGCTCCAAAGCAAAGTGGTTCACCAACAAAGAAGAAAGAGACCTCAAGTGATGAGTCTCTTAGTCCTAGATTCCGGGTTGATGTTAAAAGTCCACCTATTCCGGCTATGGGTATTCTTGGGCCTCGTCCCAATTCACCCGAATTTGAGAGACAAAAGATTGAGAGGAGTAAGGGAGTGACCGGTGACATTCCTCGAGTGGAAAAAGGAGAGGATATGATGAGTGATGTGAGTGGGATGTCACCACCCGAATCTAGACCCGACCTTGAAAAGAAAATGAGGGAAAAGAAAGAGGGAAAAAGAATTGTAAAGAGTGAGGACACCCCTTATTCTAACCCTAACCCTTTATCTTTTTCTTCTACTTGTGTGACTTCTTGTGTAGTGATGCCGGGCAATCCACCACAAGGAGACCATTCACTAGGAGCCAAGCCAAAGATGTCCAAGAAGCGCATTTACACTTGGTGAGGAAGGGCCTTGAAGAAGGAAGCGATTGGAAGCCGTTCCGGGTGCTCAAACTAGGCCTCACGCCTAAGGAAGAAGAGATCCCAGCAGAGCTAGGCGCCCCGCCTACCCCAGGCGCCCCGCCTGGGGAGCTCACTGCCTAAGGCCCAAAAAAAGGCACCAGGCGCCCCACCTGGCTAGGCGCCCCGCCTAGCTTCAGGCCAAGCCAGGCGCCCCGCCTAGCTTCAGGCGCCCAGCCTGACTGAAGGCCAAGCCAGGCGCCCCGCCTAGATCCAGGCGCCCAGCCTGGCTTCAACACAAACCAGGCGCCCCTCCCAGCCCTGGGCGCCCCTCCTAGCTACTGAATTTATGTTTCTTTGACTGTTTTGCCCTACGTGGCTTATTTGATGAACCTTATTAGTAAGGGTACTTAGGTCTTTATGTAAGCTTGGGAAAACACTATAAATACCCAAGCATAGCTTATTTTACACTTAGCTTATTATTGATGATTATGAATGATGAACATGAGCAAGGCTCTTGACTATTGAATGAATGAAACCCTTTTGTTCTTGGACTTGTATGTCTTCTAGCGGATCTAGATGAATACTCTTCCTCTCCGACCATTCTACTTGCGTGCTCGCGTTAGCTCGAGGGTAGTTGCATAGCGTAGGTGTTCTTGTCCTTCTCCCGGGGTGTATCGGAACAAGTTCTCCGTTGCTACTTGGGATTAGAGATCGAGTTACGTCTCGTTCTTTATCTTTTACTTTCCGCGTTTGATTTCCTACATCATTTGGTATCAGAGCAAGGCTCGGGTTTTGTTTCTACAAACCCCCGACCCTTGATTCTTCGTGCCTAGTATCTTCTTTTAGTTTTCTTGTTGTTGAAGTTATTAGAAAGGAGAAAATTACAAAAAAATTGGAAAATTGAAAAATACAAAAATTTGGTGTTACTTGTTGATTTGGATGATTTGTGATATGGGTGTTGTGGATTCTTGATCGTGATTGATTTCCCGTTACTTGAGTACCAAAATTGTTGGAATTGGTGAAGTTTGAAAAATTGAAACCCCAAAACCCCTTAAACCCTTGAAGAACTTGTTCTTGATGAATTTTGCCTTGATTCTTGGGTTGGATTGATGTTTGTGTGGAAACTTGTTATTGGGGATTGATCTTCACTGAAAAACAAACAATTCGGTACCAATTTTGTGGGATTCGAACATGTATAACACCTACTTTGATGAATCACAATCCTTGTTGAAACCCTTTTGATAAACCCTTGTGTTCTTGAGTTCTTGAGATTGAACCCTGATTTGATTGATTGTTTGATTGAAAATTTGATTGGGTTTTGTTAAGGAAGATCAAACACAACTTTGGGTATCATTGGATTGTGAAAACAAGTTGAAAACATCGGATTTGAGGCTTGAAAATCGACTTGAAACGAGTTTGGAACGAGTTGGGAAAAGCTTCAGGCTAGGCGCCCCGCCTAAGCCAGGCGCCCCGCCTGACTTGGCTACTGCCTAAGTCCCAGGCGCCCCGCCTAGACCCAGGCGCCCCGCCTGGCAGACAGCCCAACCCAGGCGCCCCACCTGAGATTCAGGCGCCCCTCCTGAGTGCTGATTGCATTGTTTCGGGTAGATTTTCGTAGGTACTTCCCTTTGTTTGATAACATAACATCTAGTTGGTACTAATTTGAGTAACCGATCTACTTGAATAGTGCTAACCCTTGATTGCTCTTAAGTGATTCGTGCCTAGCAAGGAGAGTAGAATTCTAAGGAAAAGCGTAGAACCTTTTAACTCAAGTCCTTCACTTCAAAGTGCCTAGCGTTCATTGAGTCCTATTAACTCCACTCACCCCGGAGTGTGCGTGACTCGTGACTAGTTTAGTTGAGTTGAGGAGTTGCTAATCATCTACGTGAAGCTTTGGGACTACAAGTTGAGTGAAATATCCACCGCCACCCAAAAGAGTGATCCGAGTGAACACAAGTGAGGGAGCGAGTGAGGTGTTTTAACTAACTCTTGTTTTCTTTGTTTGTAGGTACAATGGCCAACGAAGGTCAAGAATTCATCAAGGAGGCCTTGGCTAGCCTTCTTGCCAAGATGGATGTTATGACTCAACGGATTGAGTCACTTGAAAAGGGTGCTTCAAGTACCCAAGGAGAACATGGGACCCCGAGTGTCCCAATTGAAAAGGGGACCCCGAGTGTCCAAATTGAGACCGGTGAAGGCTCAAGTAGTCCTAATTTTACCCCGGAGCAAGTTGTTGAATTGCTCAATCAACAACGGGTAAAGGAGGACCGAGAGAGAATTGAACGTACGGGCATTCCCCGTATCTTAGACAATCCTCCAAGAAACTTTCCACTACCAAGACCCGTCCGAAATGTGCAACCTCTTGAGCAAGTTGTTGAGGCTCAAGAAGGGGAGGAAGTTGATTATGATGACAATGTGTATGGGTTTGATGATCACTTTCAACCACGGCGAGCTATAAATTGGGGTCGGAATGTGGATCGGGGTAGAGGCCGAGGTCGAGGGCCACCCTTAGGATATGGAGGGAGGAATGTTAGAAGGGACCATGTTGCTTATGATGATCACTATGGGGGCCAACCGGAGCCATTCCAAGGGGGTCGTGATAACAACAACAATCTTAATAGTGTGAAGCTCACTATTCCTTCTTTCAAAGGAAGTAGTGACCCGGTGGAGTACATTGGTTGGAAATTGGCTATGGAGCGTATCTTTGACACCAATGATATGCCCGATGTGAAGAAGACCAAGTATGCAATATCCTCCTTTGAATCTTTTGCTTCTACTTGGTGGGAGTCGGTGAAGAGAAATAGAAGAAGGACGGGTATGGCTATTAATCTTACTTGGGAAGAGTTGATCCGTGTGATGGATGAGAAGTACTTGACTAATCAATACCGGGTTGAACAACAAAGGCGTCTATATGATTTGAAGCAAGGGTACAAATCGGTTGGTGAATATTTCAATGAATTTGAGCAAATCCGAATGATCCTTGACTTAGATGATGAAGACAATGAGACGGCCATGATCCGTTTCAAAGGGGGCTTGAACCGAGACATAGCTTCACAATTGAAGTTCCACAAATATGATGATCATTACAAGCTATGTGAAGATGCGGTTGAGGCCGAGAAATGGCTCAAGGAGGAGAAATCCCTTCGCTACAAGAGTAGCACTCCTACTCCAACAAGCAAACCAAAGGATTGGAAGCCTCCTACCACAAATGCAAGGTTCCCAAGTGCAAGTGGAACAAGTGGTGCAAATGCTACCAAGGATGTGAAGAAGCCGTTTGAGAAGAACACACCTAATGTGGGAGGTAACCCTAAAACTCAACTACATGCTCCTACTTCTTCTTCAATACAATGCCACAAGTGCAAGGGGTATGGTCACTTTGCTAGGGAGTGTCCTACAAAGAGGACCATGATTGTTGTTGGCAATGATGCATATGAGAAAGAAAGTGAGTCGGAAGATGAGGGAGTAGAGGGAGTAGAGGGAGATGAGGGAGTAGAGGAGAATGATTTGCTTGATGATACGATGGAGGAGGAGGATCCTCATACTTTCTTGGTTGTGAGACGGAGCCTAGGAGCTATGATTGTGGAAGATAGTGAGACCTTGCAACGGGAAAATCTTTTCCATGCTAGGTGCCGGGTCAAAGATGTTGTTTGCTCTATGATAATTGATTCCGGAAGTTGTGCAAATGTAGTGAGTCAATCACTAGTGGCTCAATTGAAGTTGACTACCATGAAGCATCCTAAACCTTACCGGTTACAATGGCTTAGTGAATGTGGGGAGCTTAAAGTGATGAAACAAGCCATGATCAAGTTTAGAATGGGTAGCTATGTTGATGAGCATTTGTTTGACGTTGTGCCTATGCAAGCATGCCACCTACTCTTAGGGAGGCCATGGCAATTCGATAGGCAAGTGGTGCATGATGGTCGTGTCAACACCTACACGGTCAAACATGAAGGGAAGAGATTTGTCCTTAAACCTCTCACTCCTAAGCAAGTTAGTGATGACTACAAGAAAATGAAGGAGTTGAGGGAGGTGGCAAAGGCTAAGTCACTCATTGAGACTAGTCCTTTGTCCAAAAGCATGGTGGCAATCCCACCTACTTCATCTACCGGTGGCATGTGTGCCATGATGCAACCGGGCGAGCTCTTGAAAGGTAATGATGGCACCAAGTTTCACCTATGCCTAGTGCACAAAGGTATGATCCTAAACTCTAATTGTGATTTTTCTTCTAGCCCTATGCCTAGTGCTTTGAAAAATGTCTTGGAAGACTTTGGGGACATGTTCCCGGATGAGATGCCCGATGGCTTACCTCCCTTGAGAGGTATTGAACATCAAATTGACTTTATTCCGGGCTCTCAAATCCCGAACAAGCCGGCTTATAGAAGCAATCCCGAGGATACGAGGGAGTTGCAAAAACAAGTTGATGACTTGCTTTCAAAAGGCTTGGTGAGGGAAAGTTTGAGTCCTTGTGCCGTTCCGGTCATTCTTGTCCCAAAGAAAGACGGCACTTGGAGAATGTGTGTAGATTGCCGAGCCGTGAATAAGATAACGGTCAAGTACCGTCACCCTATTCCACGGCTTGATGATATGTTGGATGAATTGAGTGGGTCGTGTGTCTTTTCCAAAATCGACCTTAGGTCCGGCTACCATCAAATCCGGATGAAACCCGGGGATGAATGGAAAACCGCATTCAAGACCAAATTTGGTCTCTATGAATGGTTGGTAATGCCCTTCGGGCTTTCCAACGCACCTAGCACTTTCATGCGACTCATGAACCATGTTTTGAAGTCTTTTATCAACAAGTTTGTTGTTGTCTATTTTGATGATATCTTGATCTATAGTAAGACAATGGATGAACATGTTGACCACCTTAGGCAAGTGCTTGATGCTTTGAGAGCCGAAAAGCTCTATGCTAATTTCAAAAAGTGTGCCTTTGGTGTGGATAAGGTTGTCTTTCTTGGGTTTGTTGTGAGTGCCCAAGGAGTGGAGGTGGATGAGTCTAAGGTAGAGGCCATACGTGATTGGCCTACTCCTACTACCGTGACTCAAGTAAGGAGCTTTCATGGTCTCGCAAGCTTTTATAGGCGATTTGTGAGAGACTTTAGCTCCATTGCCGCTCCACTCACCGAATTGGTGAAGAAGGACCAACCGTTTGTTTGGGGAGAGCCTCAAGAGAAGGCCTTCCATGAATTGAAAAGTAGGTTGAGTACCGCCCCTCTATTGCAATTGCCCGACTTCGGAAAGGCATTTGAGGTTGAATGTGATGCCTCGGGGGTGGGAATTGGTGGTGTATTAATGCAAGATAGCAAACCCATCGCCTACTTTAGTGAAAAGTTGAAAGGGGCCTCCTTGAACTATTCTACATATGACAAGGAGTTGTATGCCCTTGTGAGAGCCCTTGCCCATTGGCAACACTATCTTTGGCCTCGTGAGTTTGTAATCAAGAGTGACCATGAGTCACTCAAGCATTTGAGAGGCCAAGAGAAGCTCAATAAGAGACATGCCAAATGGGTTGAATTTATTGAGTCCTTTCCCTATGTGATTCAATATAAAAAAGGGAAGGACAATGTGGTGGCGGATGCGCTTTCGAGAAAGTTTACTCTAGCCACTATTCTCACCTCTAAGCTCATGGGGTTTGAGAGCATTAAATTGATGTATGCTCATGACCCAAAGCTAAAGAGTGTCCTTGACGCTCTAGAGAAGGGGGAGAGAGTTGAGAAATACCAATGGGTTAATGGATATATCTTTAAGAATGGTAAAGTGTGCATACCCGAGTCCTCATGGAGGGAATTGCTTGTGCGAGAGGCACATTGTGGAGGACTCATGGGTCACTTTGGTCGGGACAAGACCTTGGCCATCCTTCGGGAACAATTCCATTGGCCAAAAATGGGAACTCATGTTGAGAAGCTTTGCAACTCTTGTCTTGAATGCAAGGTTGCTAAGTCCAAGTCGAACTCCCATGGTTTGTATACCCCACTCCCCGTACCTACTAGTCCATGGTTGGATATTTCAATGGATTTTGTGATGGGATTACCAAGGACTAGGGGGGGCCATGATAGCATTTATGTTGTTGTGGATAGGTTCTCCAAAATGGCTCATTTCATTCCATGTCGTAAATGTGATGATGCACAACATGTTGCAACCCTGTTTATTGATAATATCTTGAAATTGCATGGTGTGCCTCAAACCATAGTGAGTGATAGGGACACTAAGTTCCTAAGTCATTTTTGGAGGAGTTTATGGGGTGCCCTTGGCACCAAACTCTTGTTTTCTTCGTCCCACCACCCCCAAACCGATGGGCAAACCGAAGTGGTGAACCGAACCTTGGGTGCTCTTCTTAGAGCCATGACCCGAGGTAAGGGTGGGACTTGGATAGATAAGCTACCTCTTATGGAGTTTGCCTACAATCGAACCGTGCATAGAATGATTGGCATGACTCCATTCGAGTGTGTGTATGGTTTTAACCCCTTGATTCCCCTTGATCTAACCCCTTTGCCAAGGGAAATGGTTGTTAATTTTGAAGGTAAAGCTAGAGCAAAAGCAATGATGGAACTACATGCCAAGGCAAGAAGAATTTGGAGGAAGCCTATGCTAAGGTTGCTTCCAAGAAAAACAAAGGACGCAAGAAGGTGGAACTCAAGAAGGGTGACTATGTGTGGGTGCACTTCCGGAAAGAAAGGTTTCCAAACCTTAGAAAAGGGAAGTTGGCACCACGTGGCGATGGCCCATTCCAAGTGCTTTCAAAGATAAACAACAACGCCTATGTGGTCGACTTGCCAAGTGAGTATCAAGTTTCTAATACTTTCAATGTTTGTGACTTGGTTCCTTTGGATGTAGGTGATGAAGGGGTCGTGGATGATGATGCCTCGATTTCGAGGACGAAATCTTCTCAAGAAGGGGAGGATGATGCCGGGCAATCCACCACAAGGAGACCATTCACTAGGAGCCAAGCCAAAGATGTCCAAGAAGCGCATTTACACTTGGTGAGGAAGGGCCTTGAAGAAGGAAGCGATTGGAAGCCGTTCCGGGTGCTCAAACTAGGCCTCACGCCTAAGGAAGAAGAGATCCCAGCAGAGCTAGGCGCCCCGCCTACCCCAGGCGCCCCGCCTGGGGAGCTCACTGCCTAAGGCCCAAAAAAGGCACCAGGCGCCCCACCTGGCTAGGCGCCCCGCCTAGCTTCAGGCCAAGCCAGGCGCCCCGCCTAGCTTCAGGCGCCCAGCCTGACTGAAGGCCAAGCCAGGCGCCCCGCCTAGATCCAGGCGCCCAGCCTGGCTTCAACACAAACCAGGCGCCCCTCCCAGCCCTGGGCGCCCCTCCTAGCTACTGAATTTATGTTTCTTTGACTGTTTTGCCCTACGTGGCTTATTTGATGAACCTTATTAGTAAGGGTACTTAGGTCTTTATGTAAGCTTGGGAAAACACTATAAATACCCAAGCATAGCTTATTTTACACTTAGCTTATTATTGATGATTATGAATGATGAACATGAGCAAGGCTCTTGACTATTGAATGAATGAAACCCTTTTGTTCTTGGACTTGTATGTCTTCTAGCGGATCTAGATGAATACTCTTCCTCTCCGACCATTCTACTTGCGTGCTCGCGTTAGCTCGAGGGTAGTTGCATAGCGTAGGTGTTCTTGTCCTTCTCCCGGGGTGTATCGGAACAAGTTCTCCGTTGCTACTTGGGATTAGAGATCGAGTTACGTCTCGTTCTTTATCTTTTACTTTCCGCGTTTGATTTCCTACATCATGTAGGAAATCTTGGAGGCAAGCTATTGGAGCCTCAATCATCTTCAATGTGAGCTTCAAGGTGGAGAGCCAATTCAAGACACTTCAAGTACATTGAGTGAGCTAGATAGCCATTCAAAGGTATGTGAAAGTTCTTCCCTTAAACATGTTGCTTCCTTGTCATGTGAGAGTGTTTGTGAGATCTCTATACTAGTTGATGATATATGTGATTACAATGTGTTTGCAACTAGTGTGGAGCCAAGTAGTCAACTTGTGTGTGATTGTGAAACACTAGTTGAGAGGAATGATAAGCCACATCATGATGTGAGCTCGATTTTCATTGAACCTCTCTTTAGTGAAGATTGTGTAGTTGACCTTATTTGTGACCCTTGTTATGACACACCACCTATATTTGATAAAGGGAAAGATGAGTTAAATGAATATCCTATCTTTTCTCTTGATGAATTGCTTGGTAATGGTGGACCTATGTGTTGTAGTGAGGTTGGTAGCGACCTTGAGGAGTCCCTAGTGGATGAGATGGACCGAATGGTATTCGATGACTCCTCAAGTGTGGATGAGGATTCTAGTTTTGATGCCTCACCTTTGATGGGTAGTGGACTTGTTTTCACAAACCCTTTGTTTGAAGAGGATTCTCAAAAAGGTGATGGTGAATATCAAACTAGAGAAGAGTTTGGATTTAAACCTCCATGGTTTGGAAAGTTGAAATCTATAGACAATCCCTTGTTTGGAACTCCTAGTGAGGAAGATTGTCCTAGAGGTGGAATTGGAGGTGAGGAAGCCACTCTTGGTGTGTGTAAGAGTGCTTCCAAGGAGGGGAGTGGAGTATTTGATGTTAGTTGCCAATTGAACTACTTTTTTTACTCCACCCCACATGTTGGTCACACCTTGGGTGTTGCGCATGCCAAAGCTTGGTGTGTTGACCATAAGCTTAGAGGTCATAAGAAACTTAGTTGCTTAATCTTGCATGTTCCATATCTTATTGATCTCTTTGATTTTTGTGGTAGTACGTGCTTGTCATTGTTGAGCCAAGAACTTGTTGTTTCCTTGGGAGACGTAAGCTTATTGATTGGTATTGACCCTTGGCTCTATCACAAGAGTGTGTTTTCCACACTACTTGCACTAACCTACTTTGGTAGTAGGAGCTTTTGGATGTGCTTGTCTTTGGATGTAGGTCTTGATGGTTTGATTTCGAGGACGAAATCCTTTCAAGAAGGAGAGGATGATGTAGGGCAAATCGAGCCTAAGGTACTTACCATCAAGAGCCGGGATTGGAGGATGCAAGGGACGAGAGGTCAAGAGCATCGGAGATGAATTGAAGCCGTTCCGGGTGATCAAAGCGCAAGAGGAGAAGGCCAGAGATCCAGGCGCTCCGCCCAGCATCCCGGGCGCTCCGCCCTGCCTTGCCTTGGCTGAGGCGCTCCGCCCAACTTTGGGGCGCCCCGCCTAGGCCACTCCACTGTACACTTTGTGGGGCGCTCCGCCTCAACTTGGGCGCTCCGCCCCAATTGCTGAAGGACGGAATTTGACTTAGTGTTTTGTCTATTTTGACCCTACGTGGTCTTTTATGTGTAATAAACTTGTAGGGGCTTTTATGACATTTCATTAGGAGTGTGGAACATCTATAAATACCACACTTAGTCATTTTATTAGCAGCTAGTTTTGAAGATAGAATTGAGAAGATAGAATAAGCTTGGCCATTCTTGTTGAAGCGTTGACTTCATGTATCTCTTACGTTGAATCCACGGTGGATCACCGCTAGTGTGAATCCCGTTTAATGGTTCAAGTCACTTCTCCCTTTTGAATCAATCTATGTGTTTAGTTGATTCATTCTTTCTTCTATTTTCTGTTCTTCCCCTTCCCTATTTCTTGTTATCTTATGATTATTGCTTCCGCACCTTAGATTATTGCTTCCGCCTAATTTTCCCTACATCAACGCCTCTTCGAACCAAGTGTAGGTGAGTGTCATGGATAGCTTTGGCCTGGCTTCTCGTTAATGGTCTCGAGCTAGTTTGCCCGGCATCATTAGGTAGCAAAGGAAACACAAAAACTATGAAACAAAAACGTTCTGAACCCGACACAGGGGTGGGCGCTCCGCCCAGAAGGGGAGGCGCTCCGCCCAGTGCAAGGAGGCTCTCCGCCTGGGTTGGCTACTGCCCAAAAATCTTGGCGGTCCGCCCAAAGTTAGGCGCTTCGCCTGAAGCACGATTCAGCAGTTTTCCAAGAACGGGTTTTTGGTGACTTTAGCTAAATTTTTTATCGATTTCAACCCCGATACTCAAAACCAATGATACCCAATGGTGTATTCAAATATTGTAACCAATCCTCAATGGTTTTCAACCTCCAACACACAACACCAAGCTTCGATTCAAGTTTGAAGCGTTTTCAAGAAATTTTCAAATTTTGGGATTTTGATTTTCGAAATTTTGATTCGTAACACCAAAACACGTTATGTAGGTGTCAAATCAACGGGAATGCATAATGGAACAATCCCCGATACTTTTAAAACACTTAGGGGTTTGAATCCAACCTGATCTACCAAATTTATTATCAACTTTTTTTTTTGTTTTTCTTCTTTTCAAGAACAAGAACAATAACAACACGATACTAACACGATGAACAAGGAACAGGGGTTGTAAGAACATAATCCTAGCTTTGCTTTGATACCAACTGATGCAATGCAAACTACGCGGAAGCAAATAACGGTACGAAAATACGGAAGCGCTAAAATAAGATAACGTAATATCAAAAGAGATATCGGGAAACAAGGATTGGGGAGGCAAGAAATGAGAACAAAGGACGGATAATTCGATTCAAGACATGAATTTAATTATCTAAAAGGGAGAAATGAAACTCGAACCTTACAATGGTTTCATACTAACGATGAATCTCCATAGGTTCAAAGCTATACAAAATTGACGAAGCGATCTGCTTCGAACTCGAAGGCTCCACATTTCTAAAATCTGTCTTCTTCAATGTTCAATGTCTAGCTAATGAAGAAAATGGCTAAGTGTTCCTATTTATAGTTTTTCACAAGACAAAGTGAAATGTCTAAAATGCCCTCAAGCCAAGTTAAGGGAATAGACAACACTTAGGGGCAAAATAGGAAGTTCAAGCCAAAAGTAGAAGTATTCAGCATTTGGGGCGCTCTGCCTGGATGTTGGGCGCTCCGTCTGGATGAACTTCTGATCAAAAGAGGCCCCAGGCTTGGGCGCTCAACCTGGTGATCAGGCACTCCGCCTGGGTGCCTTGAAACAGGGCGCTCCGCCTGGCTTCTAGGCGCTCCGCCTGGCCCTTCTGTGTAGGTTTCCTTCCTCCAATTGAGCTCAAATGCATGATCTCTGAAGCTCTTGCCCTCGCATCCTCCTAGCTTCAAATAATTGTTGAAGCTCTATCCCTCGTATCTCCGCATCCTCCTAGCTTGGCTCTTGATGGTTGTGACCTAAGCCCAATTTGGATTGCATCAGGTGCCTTCGGCACTAAATTACTATTCTCGACGTCTCACCATCCTCAGACTGATGGACAGACCAAGGTAGTCAACCGAACCTTAGGAGCTCTACTTTGAGCTATGACCAAAGGTAGGGGTCGGAAACAGGGCTGATTGTTTGCCCGTGATGGAATTTTCATACAATCGAAAAGTGCATCGAATAATTGGAATGACTCCGTTCGAATGTGTGTATGGTTTTAATCCTTTGATTCCACTTGATTTAACCCTATTGCCTCGAGATTTTGTTATTGATTTTGAAGGTACTCGACGAGCCACTGCCTTGATTGAGTTGCATGCAAAGGTGAAGAAGAACCTCTAGAAAGCTTATGCCAAAGTGGCATCGAAGAAAAAAAAGGGGCGCAAGAAGTTGGAATTAAAGAAGGGAGATTGGATGTGGGTTCACTTCCAAAAGGAATGATTTCCGAACCATAGGAAAGAAAAGTTGGCTCCTCGAGGGGATGGTCCGTTTCAAGTGCTGAGCAAGATCAAAAGCAATGCTTATGTGATCGACCTCCCTTGTGAGTATAACGTGTCCAACACCTTTAATGTTGCTAACTTAACTCCTTGTGTTGTAGGCCAAGCATCAGAGGATGAAGAAGGTTCGATTTCGAGGATGAAATCTTCTCAAGAAGGGGAGGATGATGCAGCCCAAACACGTGCTGGATCAAGTGTTCAACCCACCGAGGCTGATGACACGAAGCCAAGCCAAGCTGTTGCACGACGTTCACATTAAATTGGTACTGTCAGGAGAAAGCAACCATTCCGAAGCTGAGTGGTCTAGCTCAAAAATTGAAGGCTTCATCTATAAACTTGAGCTCGAAGAAGGGAGCGATCGAACCCCAACTGAACACTCAACATCGACACTGACATAGAGCAAACAAGCAACCGAGGGGAGAGCGTCCGATGTCCAAAATGAGCCGAGCTAAGCAACGGAGCACCAATGTCAAGAGCTCGAGAACAAATGTTCAAAATTCAAGTGTTCGGCTGAAGGAGTGGCTGAACACTTAGTTTATTCACCCCTACATGGCTTATTCCTATTGGTCGCCTATGATCATTTTCTAATTTGCCCTTAGAATAGTCTATGTAAACCTCATTTCATTTCATTTGTAAGGATATGTAGTTGATGAATATTGAATATAGCAGTTGCTATTGTGTCTCTGTTGGAGCCGAACCCCGTCGTGGGAATTTATAAAAACTTTGTGTCATTCGGTGTGAATCGTTTTAACAATCTTCTTCTTTGGTCATTAAGTTTGCAAGAAGCATGTGACTTCTTTTGGATTGTTGCTTAGCAATAGGTGCGTCTTTTTATTCTGATTGTTTGGGACCGACACTAGTTCCTCGGTATCATTCGATCGAAGCTAAGACTTGTCTTGCTTCTATCTTATTGTTGTTTTTTCCGCGTTTCCCCGGCTGTTTAGCTTCACCTCCAATTTAGCTTGCACAAGGGTCGATGGCTATATCTTTAAGAATGGTAGAGGTATACCCGAGTCCTCATGGAGGGAATTGCTTGTTCAAGAAGCACATAGTGGGAGCTTGATGGTTCACTTTGGGAAAAATAAGACTTTGGCCATTCTCATGGAACAATTCCATTGGCCTAAGATGGGGATGCAAGTTGAGAGATTTTGCAATTCTTGCCTTGATTGCAAGTATGTTGTCCAAATCGAAACCCCATGGTATGTATACTCCTCTTCCCGTACCTACTAGTCCGTGGATGGATATTTCTATGGATTTTACTGTGGGATTACCACGGTCTAAGGGGGGGAGGACATGATAACATTTATGTTGTCGTTGTGATGCAATGGAAAATAGGCGGAAGCTACAAACGACACGATAATGCGGAAACTAAAACAAGATAGGCGATATCGATAACGATATCGAGATAAAAAGCAAGACGAGGCTTGAAACGTTTACCTAAGTAGCACCGAAGAACTTGTCTCGATACACCCCGGGTGAAGTCAAGGATCACCTATACTATGCAACTACCCTCAAGAGACACTCGGCTCTCGCAAATAGAATGATCAAAGAGGTTTCGATGTTCAACTTGGAATCCACCAAGTGAAATCATGCCCACTCACGGGTTCATCATTGAGATTTACTCAAGAAATTCATCATTCTACATTCAAGGTTTGTTAAAAATGCAATAAATGACTAAGGGGTCTATTTATAGTTTCCCATTACAAGTTTTGCCAAATTTCTGGTCGCTGCTCCTCAAACCATCATCGCGATCGCGTGAATTGAATAGCGATCGCGAAGGGACAAGTCTGCAGGGTCTCGCGATCGCGCGAGAAGTGGCGCGACAGCGAAGAGCAATGATTTCCTCTTCGCGATCGCGCAGACATGGACGCGATCGCGAAGAACAGATCTTCCTCGTCAGGTAGTAAGCTCAGAAAGTGCTGCCCTGTTTTGGCTCCCCTATTTCCTGCACTGGTTTCAGCCCTGCTTCCACTTTGATTGAGCTCCTATGCATGGTCTTCAAGTAGTCTCCCGAGCTCATATCATCCATGCCTTGACTTCCAAACCAAGCGTAGGTGTCGATGCAATTTGGGCTGCATCATCCTCCCCTTCTTGAGAAAATTTCATCCTCGAAATTAAGGCGTCCTCTTCCAAGGTAGCATCACCTACATCAAAAGGCAAACAAAAACAAAAGCTCCTACTACAAGAGTAGGTTAGTGCACCAAGTGTGGGTAAACACACTCTTATGGTACAACCAAGTATCAATGGCAACAAAGAAGCTCATGTTTCCAAAGGAACTATCAAGTACTTGGTTCAACAATGAAGTGCTCTCAACACAAGAACAAATAAGGAAATCAATAGTGTATGGCATACGCAAGATTAAGCTATCAAATCCACTACGACCCCTAAGTCCAAGATTAGTGCACCAAGATTCCCTACTATGCGAGTAGGCAAGTCCAACAAAAGTGAATGTAAGTGGTGTGGAAAATTCACTCTTGTGATAGAGCCAAGTATCAATGCAAATCAAAAAGCTTATGTCTCCAAAGGAGACAACAAGTTCTTGGCTCCATAGCGACAAGCACTCACCAACATGACAAGCAAAGAGACCAATAAGACATAGAACATTAAAGATTAAGCAATCAAAGTTCCTATGACCCCTAAGCTCATGATCAACATACCAAACCTTCAATGCAATATTTTCAAAATGCGGCACAATGGTTTTGGCACGTTCAATTCTCAAAGTGTAGTTAACATATGGGACGGGGTAGGCAAAGAAGTACAATTCACAATTAGCACCAAACAACCCACTCCCCTTCTTAAGAGCTCTCATACTCACACCAAGAGATACCTCCTCACCTTCAATTTCATCCTCGAGACAACCCTCCTCACAAGGTAAGCTCTCAAGGAAGGCATTGTTAATGGCCTCTTCATCATCATAACCCAAACCAACAGGAGTAGGGTCACTAGAAGAATCATCTACCTCGCTCGACGCTTCAAATAAAGAGTTGTCTATGGGATCAAATCCCTCACACCACGAAGGTTCCAACTCACTCCCAACCCTAGCTCGATACATCTCATCACCACAAATAAGAATGCTCTCAAACAATGTGAATGTAAAAGCATGCACCTCAATTTCATGGTCAAGCAAAAGAGTAGTATCATAGCTAGGTTCATCATCCTCACTTGAGGAGTCATCGAAAAAAAATCGATCCATCTCATACTCTAGAGACTCCTCAAGGTCGCTACCTTCCCCACTACAACACATAAATCCACCAATGGCAAGTAAATCAATAAGGGTGTGATCACACATCTCATCCTCCCCTTTATAAAAAATTGGAGGTGTGTTATAACAAGGTTCACAAGCAAGGTCAACTAACACGTTTTCACTAGAGAAAGGTTCTGATACGGGGTAAAACCCAACCGCGCAAATAAAGATAAAAGAGCGAGACACTACTCGAACTCCCTACGAAGTAACTATGGAGAACTCGTTCCATAATACCCTCGTATCGGTGTCAAGGAGGACCTTCACTATGCAACTACCCTCGAGACGACAAAGGACTCGCAAGTAGAATGATCGGGGGGCTTGGGGTTCAACTAGAATCCACTAGTAAACTCAAACCAACTCAAAAAGGTTTTCATTCTAAAAGAATCCACTCTTGAACATTCATTCAATCATTCTTCATAATGGCTAACTAAGTAAAAATGCTAAGCTATGGAGTATTTATAGGCCTTTCCTAGACATTAAAGAAAGACCTAAAGTACCCTTAAGTAGGTTCTAAAGTCATAAGCCACGTAGGGGCATAATAGGAATCACATAGCAACTTAAGTCAAATTCCCGTCAAACAATAGCAGGGGGAGGCGCTCCGCCTCAGCACTCCTAGGCCCTCCGCCTCCTGGTCCGCCTCCAACAATCCAGAGAGCATGCATTCACTAGGCGGTCCGCCTCAATTCCTAGGCGGTCCGCCTCTTCCTGAAGCTTCTTGAAACACCTCAAAATGTGTCTCGGATGCTCTTCTTTCCATGGCGTCCCAATGCATGACCTTGAATTGCTCTTCCTTGGCTTTGGATGGTGCTTTGGGATGGTTGCTCGAATTGCCCCGCATCAGGTTCTTTGAATACCGGGCTCACATCATGATGTGGCTTCTCACTCCTCTCTACTAGGTCACACGCAAGCACAAGTTGACCATTATACTCTTCACTAGTTGCAAGGTCAATATAAGCATCACAAGCAATAACTAGCTTTGAGTCTCTACAACACAAGGGATCAACATGTTCATGAGAAGGGAAGGTAACACTTACATTTGAGTCGCTCCCGTGTGCACTCACATAGCTTGAAGTGTCGCATTCAATCCCTTCATCACGAAGCTCACAATGATGCTCTTCGTCCTCTTGTCTTCCTTCCAAGGCAAACGGTTGAGGCTCCACTAGCTCGCCTCCAAGAGTACCTACACATAAGCCAAAACAAATAGAAAGGGAAGAAGATAAATCATGGTTAGAACAAAGGGTGTCCTCATTCTCACTCGAGATTTCCTCTCCCCTCACTTCTTTCATTTTTCGCTCAAGGCCAATTGTAAGTCCGGGTGACGCATCACTCTCAACTCGCAACGGCATGGCCATAAGATTGTTGGTTCCGGCTCAAGCTTCATGGGTAACTTGGCCTTAGCGGCTTCCTTCAACTCCCTCATAATCCTATAGTCATTACTTACTTGCTTGGGCGTCAAGGGCTTGAGTACATACTTCCTAGAACCATGCAAGACCGTATAAGAGTTGGTCCTACCATCATGTACTACGCTCCGATCATATTGCCATGGCCTTCCAAACAAGAGATGGCAAGCTTGCATAGGAACTACATCGAACATTACCTTATCTCGGTAATTTCCAATGCCAAACTCAACCAAAGCTTGCTTCACCACCCTCAACTCTCCACACTCACTCAACCATTGTAACCGGTAGGGATGTGGATGTGTAGAGCTTTCATGGTCTCGCAAGCTTTTATAGGCGATTTGTGAGGGACTTTAGCTCCACTGCCGCCCCACTCACCGAATTGGTGAAGAAAGACCAACCGTTAGTTTGGGGAGAGCCTCAAGAGAAGGCCTTCCTTGAGTTGAAAAGTAGGTTGAGTATCGCCCCTCTATTGCAGTTGCCCGACTTCGGAAAGGCATTTGAGGTTGAATGTGATGCCTCGGGGGTGGGAATTGGTGGTGTTTTAATGCAAGATAGCAAACCCATCGCCTACTTTAGTGAAAGGTTGAAAGGGGCCTCCTTGAATTATTCTACATATGACAAGGAGTTGTATGCCCTTGTGAGAGCCCTTGCCCATTGGCAACACTATCTTTGGCCTCGTGAGTTTGTAATCAAGAGTGACCATGAGTCACTCAAGCATTTGAGAGGCCAAGAGAAGCTCAATAAGAGACATGCCAAGTGGGTTGAATTCATTGAGTCTTTTCCCTATGTGATCCAATACAAGAAAGGGAAAGACAATGTTGTGGCGGATGCGCTTTCAAGAAGTTTGCTTTAGCCACCACTCTCACCTCTAAGCTCATGGGTTTTGAGAGCATTAAGTTGATGTATGCTCATGACCCAAAGCTAATGAGTGTCCATGACACTCTAGAGAAAGGGGAGAGAGTTGACAAATACCAATGGGTTAATGGTTATATCTTCAAAAATGGTAGAGTGTGCATTCCGGAGTCCTCTTGGAGAGAGTTGCTTGTGCATGAGGCACATTGCGGGGGACTCATGGGACATTTTGGCACAAGAAAGACTTTGGCCATTCTTCAAGAAAAATTCCATTGGCCAAAGATGAGGGTGCATGTGGAAAAGTTTTGCGCTAATTGCCTTGAGTGCAAGCGAGCCAAATCTAAAGCCCACCCTCATGGGTTGTATACCCCTCTCCCCGTACCTACTAGTCCATGGTTGGATATCTCAATGGATTTTGTGATGGGATTACCAAGGACTAGAGGGGGCCATGATAGCATTTATGTTGTTGTGGATAGGTTTTCCAAAATGGTTCATTTCATTCCATGCAAGAAATGTGATGATGCACAACATGTGGCAACTTTGTTTATTGAAAATGTCTTGAAGTTGCATGGTGTGCCTCAAACCATAGTGAGTGATAGGGACACTAAGTTCCTAAGCCATTTTTGGAGGTGTTTATGGGGTGCTTTAGGCACCAAACTCTTGTTTTCCTCGTCCCACCACCCCCAAACCGATGGGCAAACGGAAGTGGTAAACCGAACCTTGGGTGCTCTCCTTAGAGCCATGACCCGAGGTAAGGCCGGGACTTGGATTGATCGTCTACCTCTTATGGAGTTTGCCTACAATCGCACATTTCATAGCATGATAGGCATGACTCCATTCGAGTGTGTTTATGGATTTAACCCCTTGATTCCCCTTGATCTAACCCCTTTGCCAAGGGAAATGGTTGTTAATTTTGAAGGTAAAGCTAGAGCCAAGGCTTTGGTTGAACTCTATGCAAAGGCGAAGAAGAACTTGGAGGAAGCTTATGCTAAGGTTGCCGCCAAGAAGAACAAGGGACGCAAGAAGGTGGAATTCAAGAAGGGTGACTATGTGTGGGTGCACTTCCGGAAAGAAAGGTTTCCAAACCTTAGGAAAGGGAAGTTGGCACCCCGAGGAGATGGCCCATTCCAAGTGCTCTCGAAGATAAACAACAATGCTTATGTGGTCAACTTGCCAAGTGAGTATCAAGTTTCAAATACCTTCAATGTTAGTGACTTGGTTCCTTTGAATGTAGGTAATGAAGAGGCTGTGCATAATGATGAAGAGGTCATGGATGATGCTTCGATTTCGAGGACAAAATCTTCTCAAGAAGGGGAGGATGATAAGACCCAAACCCCCTCAAGACCCTTCACTCGGAGTCAAGCCAGGTTGATCCAAGATATCCATCTTCACTTGATATGGAAGGGTATGGAAGAAGGCCTCGGGAGCGACTTGATGATAAGAATAAAAAACGAAACGCGGAAATAAAGATAAAGAGCGAGACACTACTCGAACTCCCTACGAAGTAACTATGGAGAACTCGTTCAATAATACCCTCGTATCGGTGTCAAGGAGGACCTACACTATGCAACTACCCTCGAGCCACACTTGGGACTCGCAAATAGAATGATTGGGTTTTCGGTTCAAGACTCAACTAGGTTCCACTAGTGAATTCAAGCAACCAAGAAAGGGTTTCTTCATAAAAAGAGATAAACTCTATTCATCATTCATAAGATTCAAAGGTAAGCTAATGTTTCAAAGAGGCTAAGTGAAGTATTTATAGGCTTCACTTAGGCATACTAAAAGGTCTAAAATACCCCCAAAGTGGGTTAAAACAAATAAGGCCTCGCAGGGCTAAAGTTGGAAGTTCAAGGCAAAAGTAATAAAATATCCCGCAGCTCGTCACAGGGGTAGGCGGTCCGCCTAGTAGGGGGAGGCGGCCACCTAGCAGCCTTCAGCTTCTCTGGATCTGAGGGAGGCGGTCCGCCCAGGTTGGGAGGCGGTCCGCCCTGCAGCTTTCAAGCCTCTGGATTTTGGGAGGCGCCCCGCCTCAGCTGGGAGGCGCTCCGCCTTGTTCTGGAGCCCCTTGGGGTGTCTCATTTTGGGTCTCTTGGGCCTCTCCAAGTGTCCTAAAGGATCCTCCATCCACGGCACACCAAAGCATGGTCTTCAAGTTGCTCTCGGGGCCTTCTTCCATACTCTTCCATATCAAGTGAAGATGGGTATCTTGGATCAACTTGGCTTGACTCCGAGTGAATGGTCTTGAGGGGGTTTGGGTCTTATCATCCTCCCCTTCTTGAGAAGATTTCGTCCTCGAAATCGAAGTGTCATTCACGACCTCTTCATCATCACGCACGACCCCTTCATTACCTACATTCAAAGGAACCAAGTCACAAACATTGAAAGTATTAGAAACTTGATACTCACTTGGCAAGTCGACCACATAGGCATTGTTGTTTATCTTCGAGAGCACTTGGAATGGGCCATCTCCCCGGGGTGCCAACTTCCCTTTCCGAAGGTTTGGAAACCTTTCTCTCCGGAAGTGCACCCACACATAATCACCCTTCTTGAGTTCCACCTTCTTGCGTCCTTTGTTTTTCTTGGAGGCAACCTTAGCATAAGCTTCCCCCAAGTTCTTCTTCGCCTTTGCATGGAGTTCAACCAAAGCCTTGGCTCTAGCTTTACCTTCAAAATTGACAACCATTTCCCTTGGCAAAGGGGTTAGATCAAGGGGAATCAAGGGGTTAAATCCATAAACACACTCGAATGGAGTCATGCCTATCATGCTATACAATGTGCGATTATAGGCAAACTCCATAAGAGGTAGACGATCAATCCAAGTCCCGGCCTTCCCTCGGGTCATGGCTCTAAGAAGAGCTCCCAAGGTTCGGTTTACCACTTCCGTTTGCCCATCGGTTTGGGGGTGGTGGGACGTGGAGAACAAGAGCTTGGTGCCTAAAGCACCCCATAAACACCTCCAAAATGACTTAGGAACTTAGTGTCCCTATCACTCACTATGGTTTGAGGCACACCATGCAACTTCAAGACATTTTCAATAAACAAAGTTGCCACATGTTGTGCATCATCACATTTCTTGCACGGAATGAAATGAGCCATTTTGGAGAACCTATCCACAACAACATAAATGCTATCATGGCCCCCCCTAGTCCTTGGAAATCCCATCACGAAATCCATTGAGATATCCAACCATGGACTAGTAGGTACGGGGAGAGGGGTATACAACCCATGAGGGTGGGCTTTAGATTTGGCTCGCTTGCACTCAAGGCAATTAGCGCAAAACTTTTCCACATGCACCCTCATCTTTGGCCAATGGAATTTTTCTTGAAGAATGGCCAAAGTCTTTCTTGTGCCAAAATGTCCCATGAGTCCCCCGCAATGTGCCTCATGCACAAGCAACTCTCTCCAAGAGGACTCCGGAATGCACACTCTACCATTTTTGAAGATATAACCATTAACCCATTGGTATTTGTCAACTCTCTCCCCTTTCTCTAGAGTGTCATGGACACTCTTTAGCTTTGGGTCATGAGCATACATCAATTTAATGCTCTCAAAACCCATGAGCTTAGAGGTGAGAGTGGTGGCTAGGGCAAACTTTCTTGAAAGCGCATCCGCCACAACATTGTCTTTCCCTTTCTTGTATTGGATCACATAGGGAAAAGACTCAATGAATTCAACCCACTTGGCATGTCTCTTATTGAGCTTCTCTTGGCCTCTCAAATGCTTGAGTGACTCATGGTCACTCTTGATTACAAACTCACGAGGCCAAAGGTAGTGTTGCCAATGGGCAAGGGCTCTCACAAGGGCATACAACTCCTTGTCATATGTAGAATAATTCAAGGAGGCCCCTTTCAGCTTCTCACTAAAGTAGGCGATGGGTTTGCTATCTTGCATTAAGACACCACCAATTCCCACCCCCGAGGCATCACACTCAACCTCAAATGCCTTTCCGAAGTCGGGCAATTGCAATAGCGGGGCGGTACTCAACCTACTTTTCAGTTCAAGGAAGGCCTTCTCTTGAGGCTCTCCCCAAACAAACGGTTGGTCTTTCTTCACCAATTCGGTGAGTGGAGCGGCAATGGTGCTAAAGTCCTTCGCAAATCGCCTATAAAAGCTTGCGAGACCATGAAAGCTCCTCACTTGAGTCACGGTAGTAGGAGTAGGCCAATCACGTATGGCCTCTACCTTAGACTCATCCACCTCCACTCCTTGGGCACTCACAACAAACCCAAGGAAGACCACCTTCTCAACACCAAAGGCACACTTTTTAAAATTAGCATAGGGCTTTTCGGCTCTCAACCTTTCAAGCACTAGCCTAAGGTGTTCAACATGGTCGTCTATTGATTTGCTATAGATCAATATAACGTCAAAATAGACGACCACAAACATGTTGATGAATGGCTTTAGAACATGGTTCATTAGCCTCATGAAAGTACTAGGTGCATTGGAGAGCCCAAAGGGCATCACCAACCATTCATAGAGACCAAACTTGGTCTTGAATGCGGTTTTCCATTCATCACCCGGTTTCATCCGGATTTGATGGTAACCGGACCTAAGGTCAATTTTGCTAAACACACATGAACCACTTAATTCATCTAACATATCATCAAGTCGGGGAATAGGATGACGGTACTTTACCGTTATTTTGTTCACGGCCCGACAATCAACACACATTCTCCAAGTGCCGTCCTTTTGGGAACAAGGATCACGGGCACGGCACAAGGACTCAAGCTTTCCTTCACCAAGCCTTTAGTGAGCAATTCATCAACTTGCTTTTGCAACTCCCTTGTATCCTTCGGGTTGCTCCTATAGGCCGGTTTGTTCGGGATTTGGGATTCCGGGACAAAGTCTATTTGATGCTCAATGCCCCTCAAAGGAGGCAATCCATCCGGCATTTCATCCGGGAACATGTCACCAAAATCCTTCAAACATTCTCAAACACACTAGGCAAAGGGTTAGAAGAAAAATCACAATTAGAGTTTAGAACCATACCTTTGTGCACTAGGCATATGAGAAGCTTGTTGCCATAATTTCCTTTTAGGATCTCGCCCGGTTGCATCATGGCACATATGCCACCGGTGGAAGTAGGTGGGATTGCCACCAAGCTTTTGGACAAAGGGCTAGTCTCAACAACCGACTTAGCCTTTGCCACTTCTCTCAACTCCCGCATCCGTTTGTAATCATCGCTCACTTGTTTGGGAGTCATGGGTGGGAGCACAAACTTTTTCCCTTCATGTGTCACCGTATAGGTGTTGGCATGACCATTATGAATCACACGTCGATCAAATTGCCAAGGCCTACCAAAGAGTAGGTGGCATGCTTGCATAGGCACGACATCGAACATGTGCTCATCCACATAGTTCGCAATCTTGAATTTGATCAAACATTGTTTAACCACCCTCAACTCACCACACTCACTAAGCCATTGAAGCTTATAAGGATTTGGGTGTTTCAAGGTAGGTATTTTCAATTGGGTAACTAGTGTTTGGCTAACAACATTAGCACAACTTCCCGAATCAATGATCATAGAGCAAAGGAGTCCCATGACTCGGCATTTGGAGTGAAAGAGGTTCTCTCTTTGTAAGGTCTCAACATCCTCTACACACATGGCTCATAGGCTTCTCCTCACAACAAGGAAGGCATGGGAATCATCATCTTCTTCCTTGGCAATCTCCCCATCATCTCCTTCCTCTTCACCCTCTACTCCCTCTTCTTCTCCCTCCTCGGGCTCACTATCTTGCTCATAGACTAAGTCTCCAACAAGAACCATAGTTTTCCTGGTCGGGCAATCCTTAGAGAGATGACCATAACCCTTACACTTAAAGCATTGAGTAGAAGAAGAGATTGGATTACTCAATTGAGTTCTAGAATTACCTCCCACGGGTTGTGTAGACCTTTCAAAAGGCTTCTTCACATCCTTGCTAGCACTTGCACTTGGGAATTTGGCATTCATTGTGGGAGCTTTCCAATCCTTTGGTTTGTTCATGGAAGTAGAAGTGTTGCTCTTATAACGGTTGGACTTCTCTTTCTCAAGCCATTGCTCGGCTTGGATAGCGGCATCAAGAAGCTCTTGAAGTGATAGATAAGCACGCAATCTCAATTGTGAGGCTATACCATAGCTCAACCCATTCATGAAACGGATCACGGCTTGCTCCTCATCTTCGGTGTCCATATCCAAAGCCATTCGAGTTCTTTCAAACTCATCATAATATTCATGCACCGTCTTGATACCTTGCTTCAACTCATAAAGCTTCTTGAGTTGCTCTTGACGATATCAAAGAGTAATGTACTTGATACTCATGATACCCTTCAAGTCGATCCAACCCACATTCACGGGGATTCCCGCCCTTCTCCTTGATCTCTTGACGGATTCCCACCAAGTAGATGCATAGGATTCAAAGGATGAAATAGCATAGGTGCCCTTCTTCTCATCGGACATCTCGTTTGTGTCAAACAATCTTTCCATTTGTAGCACCCATTCAATGTAAGCATTCGGATCACAATTCCCTTTGAAGGTTGGGAGATTAAGTTTCACACTATTGAGGTTGGTGTTGTCACGACCCCCACGGAACGGCTCCGGTTGGCCCCCATAGTGATCTTCATTCACACCATACTCCCTCCGCGCATTCCCTCCAACATATCCCATAGGTGGCCCTCGACCTCAGCCCCTACCACGATCCACATTACGACCCCAATTCATACCTCGTCTCGGTTGAAAGTGATCATCAAACCCATACATATCATCACCATATTCGGCTTCCTCCCCTTCTTGAGCCTCATCGCCTTGCTCAAGAGGTTGCACATTGCGGATGGGTCTTGGTAATGGAACGTCTCTTGGGGGATTATCCAAGATACGGGGAATGCCCGTTCGTTCAATTCTCTCCCGGTCCTCCTTTACCCGTTGTTGATTGAACAACTCAATGACATGGCTTACTTGTTCCGGGGTAAAGTTAGGAGTACTTGAGACTTCACCGGTCTCAATTGGGACACTCAGGGTCCCCTTTTCAATTGGGACACTCGGGGCCCCTTGGTCACCTTGGGTACTTAAGGCACCCTTTTCAAGTGACTCAATCCTTTGAGTCATGACGTCCATCTTGGCAAGAATGCTAGCCAAGGCATCCTTGATGAAATCTTGACCCTCGTTGGCCATTGTACCTACGAAGAAAGAAACAAGAGTTAGTCTAAACACCTCACTCGCTCCCTCACAAGTTTTCACTCGGATCACTCGTATGGTGTTGATGGCTATTTCACTCTTGCATGAACTCAAAGTTTCACGAAGTTGAATAGTAAACCTAAACTTAATCACTCGACTCGAAAGCCCAATGCACTCCGGGGTGGGTGGAGTTAATAGGACTCGATTGGATCGCTAAGCACTTTGAGTGAGGACTTGAGTCAAAAGGCACTACGGGTCTTCTTTGAATTCTAATCTCCTTTCTAAGGCACGATGATCCTAATTAGCTCGAAGTAGTTAGTACTAATCAAGTAGGATTATACTCTAATAGTACCAATTAGAAGCAATGCAAACAACAAAACACGAGAACCTAGAAGAAACTACCCAATTCCCAACGTTCAGGAAGTAGGCGCCCCGCCTCAGCTAGTGGCCGGTCCGCCCAGGGTAAAGCTTCAGGTGGAGGCGCTCCGCCTCAGCAGGGAGGCGCTCTGCCTCAGCAATTTCCAGAGAGGTCACAGATTTGAGGCGCTCCGCCTCAGAATATAGGCGCTCCGCCTCTGCAACCTTCAGCACAGTTCAACAACGTGTTTTCTTGGTTTTCCACTCAACAATTCAACTAATCAAACGTTGTTTTAGCAATTCAAAGGTACCCAAATGTTGTATTAGTCACAAAGATTAAACCCCAACAACTTTTATCCAACCCCAATCGAAAACAAACAATCCACCATGATCATCTTCTTCAAAGCTAGGGTTTCAAAATTTTCAAATTTTCATAGGGTTTCAAATTTTCAATTCATGCAATACAACTCCAAATTGGGTGTTTAAGGTACCAAAAGAATGGGAATCACACAAGGATCAAACCCCAATATCAAGTTCTCAATCCAATATCAATCCAACCCAAGAATCAATCAAAAGTCATCAAGAACAAGTTCATCAAGGGTTTTAAGGGGGTTTTGATTTTCAATCTTCACCAATCCAAGTGTTTTTGGTATCCAAACAACGGGATTTCAACCACGATCAAGAATCTATAACACCCATATCATGAATCATTCAAACCAACAAGTTACACCAAATTTTTAGATTTTCAATTTTTTCAATTTTTTTGTAGTTTTCTTCTTTTAATAACAATAAACAAGAACCTAAGATAGAAACTAACCTAGGCACGAAGAATCAAGGGTCAGGGGTTTGTAGAAACAAAACCCGAGCCTTGCTCTGATACCAAGATGATAAGAATCAAAAACAAAACGCGGAAATAAAGATAAAGAGCGAGACACTACTCGAACTCCCTACGAAGTAACTATGGAGAACTCGTTCCATAATACCCTCGTATCGGTGTCAAGGAGGACCTACACTATGCAACTACCCTCGAGCCACACTTGGGACTCGCAAATAGAATGATCGGGTTTTCGGTTCAAGACTCAACTAGGTTCCACTAGTGAATTCAAGCAACCAAGAAAGGGTTTCTTCATAAAAAGAGATAAACTCTATTCATCATTCATAAGATTCAAAGGTAAGCTAATGTTTCAAAGAGGCTAAGTGAAGTATTTATAAGCTTCACTTAGGCATACTAAAAGGTCTAAAATACCCCCAAAGTGGGTTAAAACAAATAAGGCCTCGCAGGGCTAAAGTTGGAAGTTCAAGGCAAAAGTAATAAAATATCCCGCAGCTCGTCACAGGGGTAGGTGGTCCGCCTAGTAGGGGGAGGCGGCCACTTAGCAGCCTTCAGCTTCTCTGGATCTGAGGGAGGCGGTCCGCCCAGGTTGGGAGGCGGTCCGCCCTGCAGCTTTCAAGCCTCTGGATTTTGGGAGGCGCCCCGCCTCAGCTGGGAGGCGCTCCGCCTTGTTCTGGAGCCCCTTGGGGTGTCTCATTTTGGGTCTCTTGGGCCTCTCCAAGTGTCCTAAAGGATCCTCCATCCACGGCACACCAAAGCATGGTCTTCAAGTTGCTCTCGGGGCCTTCTTCCATACTCTTCCATATTAAGTGAAGATGGGTATCTTGGATCAACTTGGCTTGACTCCGAGTGAATGGTCTTGAGGGGGTTTGGGTCTTATCACTTGAAGACTATGCTTTGGTGTGCCATGGATGGAGGACCTTCTAACACATTTGTCGAGGCATCCGGAGCACTTTTGGAAGCAACTCAAGAGGCCACAGCACCAGGCGGACCGCCTACTCAACTAGGCCGGCCGCCTAGTTTTTGATCACTCTCTGGATTTCCACTAGGCGGACCGCCTCTGTGAAACGGGCGGACCGGGCGGACAGCCTACTCCAAAGGGGCTGGCCGCCCACTCCAAGTAGGCTGACCGCCTACTCCACTAGGCTGGGCGCCTAGTGGGGCGCCTACTAGACTGAGAGGTGCGGGAATTCCTAGTTATTTGCTATGCGTTGGACAACTATAGCCCTATGAGGCCTTTATTGTTTTAACCCACTTTGGGGGTATTTTTGAGCTTTCATTACATGTAAGTGAAGTCTATAAATACTTCACAAACCTATTCAAACCTTAGTCTACCTTGAATTTTATGAATGATGAAAAGAAACTATCTCTTGTTTGGAGAACCCTTTGTCTTGGTTGCTTGAATTCACTAGTGGAACCTAGTTGAGTCTTGAACCGAAAACCCGATCATTCTATTTGCGAGTCCCAAGTGTGACTCGAGGGTAGTTGCATAGTGTAGGTCCTCCTTGACACCGATACGAGGGTATTATGGAACGAGTTCTCCATAGTTACTTCGTAGGGAGTTCGAGTAGTGTCTCGCTCTTTATCTTTATTTCCGCGTTTCGTTTTTGATTCTTATCAGGAAGATGGTTCTTTGAGTGACCCCACTATTGCTTGTGTGGGTTATGATGAAGAAGAGGCCATTATCAATGCCTTTCTTGATAGTTTGTCTTTTGAGAAGGGTTGCTTAGGTTATGAAATGGAAGGTGAAAAGGAATCCCTTGGTGTGAGTAAGTTT
Organism: Petunia x hybrida; assembly: GCA_037355625.1. Lineage (NCBI taxonomy): Eukaryota > Viridiplantae > Streptophyta > Magnoliopsida > Solanales > Solanaceae > Petunia > Petunia x hybrida. Next base: position 80,225 of record JBBBVM010000695.1, on the reverse strand, counting down.
GCTATAAAGAAGGGGAGTGGAGTACTTGATGTTACTTGCATGTTGGGTTATTTGACTCACTCCACTCTACATGTTGATCACACTTTGAGGAGGAATTGGTTTGTTGATCTTAAGCTTAAGGCTCAAGGGGAATTTGATAGCTTGATCTTGCATTTTTCATATCCCCATGGCTTATTTGATCACAATTGTGTTAGGTGCATGATGATCTTTAACCAAGTACTTATTGTTCTCTTTGGAGACTTGATATTTGTGCTTCTCATTGATGCTTGGTTATATCACAAGAGTGTGTTTTCCCACACTTCTTGCACTAACCTACTTTCAAAGTAGGAATTCTTGTGTTTTGCTTGTCGTTGCTTGTAGGTTCTAAGCTCCATGTTAAGGCAAGGGAGATCTTGGAAGAGACCTATGTCAAGGTGACGATCAAGAGTTACAAGGGAGGAGAGCATTGGGCACCCCGAGGAGAAGATGCCATGGACGTGAATGCATTGATTTCGAGGACGAAATCTTCTCAAGAAGGGGAGGATGATGAGACCCAAACCCCCACGAGACCCTTCACACGGAGTCAATCTAAGGAGATCCAAGGAGCGCACCTACACTTGGTGAGGAAGGGCTTTGAAGAAGGAAGCGAGTGGAAGCCATTTCGGGTGCTCAAACTAGGCCTCACGCCTAAGGAAGAATCCGGCACAGAAGGGCCAGGCGCCCCGCCTGAGCCAGGCGCCCCGCCTGACCAACTCACTGCCTAAGACTCTGAAAGTGCTCCAGGCGCCCCGCCTGCCCAGGCGCCCCGCCTAGGCTCATGATAAGAATCAAACGCGGAAAAAGTAAAAGATAAGAACGAGACGTAACTCGATCTCTAATCCCAAGTAGCAACGGAGAACTTGTTCCGTTACACCCCGAGAGAAGGACAAGAACACCTACGCTATGCAACTACCCTCGAGCTAACGCGAGCACGCAAGTAGAATGGTCGGAGAGGAAAAGTATTCATCTAGATCCGCTAGAAGAACTACAGGTCCAAAATCAAAGGGTTTCATTCAATAACCAAGAGCCATGCTCATGTTCAATGTTTAACATTCATCAAATATCATAAACTAAGTGTAAATAGGCTAGACTTGGCTATTTATAGTGTTTACCAAGCTTGCACAAGGACTAAAATACCCTTACTAATAAGGTTTACAAAATAGGCCACGTAGGGCGAAATGGTAAAAGAAACATAGGCCTTCACAGCTAGGAGGGGCGCCTGGGCTGCAGGTGGGGCGCCTGGATTTGCAGGCAGCTAGGCGGGGCGCCTGGCTAGGCGGGGCGCCTGGCTTGGCCTTCAGCTAGGCGGGGCGCCTGGCCAGGTGGGGCGCCTGGGTGCTTTTCTGGGCCTTAGGCAGTGAGTTGGCCAGGCGGGGCGCCTGGCTCTGCTGGGCGCCTGGCTCTGCTGGGCTCTCTTCTTCCTTAGGCGTGAGGCCTAGTTTGAGCACCCGGAATGGCTTCCACTCGCTTCCTTCCTCAAGTCCTCTCCTCTCCAAGTATAAATGCGCCTCTTGGACATCCTTGACTTGGCTCAGAGTGAATGGTCTCCTTGTGGGGGTTTGGTTCTTATCAGCTCAGGCCAGCCAGGCGCCCCGCCTAGCTGCCTGCAATTCCTGGCGCCCCTCCTGCAGTCCAGGCACCCCTCCGAGCTGTGAAGGCCTATGTTTCTTTTACCGTTTTGCCCTACGTGGCCTATTTTGTAAACCTTATTAGTAAGGGTATTTTAGTCATTGTGCAAGCTTGGTAAACACTATAAATAGCCAAGCCTAGTTTATTTTACACTTAGTTTATGATATTTGATGAATGTTAAACATTGAACATGAGCATGGCTCTTGGTTATTGAATGAAACCCTTTGAATTTGGACTTGTAGTTCTTCTAGCGGATCTAGATGAATACTTTTCCTCTCCGACCATTCTACTTGCGTGCTCGCATTAGCTCAAGGGTAGTTGCATAGCGTAGGTGTTCTTGTCCTTCTCTCGGGGTGTAACGGAACAAGTTCTCCGTTGCTACTTGGGATTAGAGATCGAGTTACGTCTCGTTCTTATCTTTTACTTTTTCCGCGTTTGATTCTCATCACTTGAAGATCATGCTTTTGAGTGCCATGGATGGACGATCACTTAGTCCACTTGGAGAGGCATCCGGGGCGCGTTTGGAAGCAAATCAAGAAGCCACAGGAATGGGCGGACCGCCTACCCAACTAGGCGGACCGCCTAGTTTTGATCAACTCTCTGGAAATGGCATGGGCGGACCGCCTCTGCAAGGTGGGCGGACCGCCTAGTATGGGCGCCTAGAAGGGGCGCCTGTTCTACTCTTTCAGCCTTCAAGACATCAGGCGGGGCGCCTAGTGCTAGTAGGCTGGGCGCCTACTTTGTGAAGGATTGCGGGATTCCTAGTTTTTATGCCATGCTTTTACAACTATAGCCCTACGTGGCCTTTATAGTTTTAACCCACTTTAGGGGTATTTTAGAGCTTTTACTATGTGTAAGTGAAGTCTATAAATACTTCATATAACCTCTTCAAACTTTAGCTTACCTTTGAATCTTATGAATGAAGAATAGAGTTTATCTCTTGTTATGAAGAAACCCTTTCTTGGTTGCTTGAATTCACTAGCGGATCCTAGTTGAGTCTTGAACCGACACCCGATCATTCTACTTGCAAGTCCCGGGTGTGACTCGAGGGTGGTTGTATAGTGTAGGTCCTTCTAGACGCCGATTCGAGGGTATCTCGGGACAAGTTCCCCGGGGTTACTTCGAAGGGAGTTCGAGAAGTGTCTCGCTCTCCTATCGTTCTTTGTTTTGTCGTCTTGATCCTTATCATCTTGGTATCAGAACAAGACTCGGGTTTTGTTCCTACAAACCCCCGACCCTTGATTCTTCGTGCCTAGGTTAGTTTTGATATTAGGTTCTTGTTTGTTGTTGAAGAAAAAGAAGAAAAACACAAAAAAATATGATCATGGATTCTTGGTTTGTTAGACCCGTTATGTGATTGTTATTGTGGTTTTTTTCTTATTGGAAACCCGTTCTTTTAGTACCCTAAACACCCAATTTGAAGTTAAAACACAAGAATTGAAAATTTGAAACCCTTTGAAAATTTGAAAACATGAAACCCTAAGCTTGAAATTGATGAACATGATAGATTACTTGTTTTTTATTAGGGTTTGATAAAGGTTGTTGGGGTTGGTTCTTTGTGAGTGAAACAACACTGGGGTACCTATGAATTGCTAAAACAACGTGAGAATTGTTGAATTTTTTGGGCATAAAACCAAGAAAATCGTGTTTGAAACTGTGCTGAAGCTTGCAGTGGGCGGAGCACCTAGTCTAAGGGCGGACCGCCTCCTTTTCGCGAACTCTCTGGAAACTGCACTAGGCGGGGCGCCTAGTTGAGAGGGCGGACCGCCTACTCTCCTTTGCAGAGATTTCAGGCGGACCACCTACTGAAAACAGGTGCGGCGCCTACTTCTGTGAGGCGTGGTTTCGGGTAGTTTTTTGTAGGATCTCTTATTTCTTTGATTGCATTGCATCTAGCTAGTGCTTCTTTGAGTAATCGTACCTACTTGAATTGTGCTAGACCTTCTAAGCTATTAGGAAACTCAAGCCTAGACTGGAGACTAGAATTCAAAGAAGACTCGTAGTCTCATTTGGCTCAAGTCCGCACTTAAAGAGCTTATCGTTCCTATAGAGTCATATCAACTCCACTCACCCCGGAGTGCATTTGGCTTTTGAGTGAGTGATTAAGTTGAGGTTTGCTATTCAACTTAGTGAAGCTTTGGATTCAAGAAAGAGTGAAATAGCCACCACCACTAAATGAGTGATCCGAGAGAAACACTTGTGAGGGAGCGAATGAGGCTGTTTTACTAACGTTTGTTTCTTGTGTAGGTACAATGTCTACCGAAGGAAAAGATTTTGCTAAGAGTGCCCTTGCTACTATCCTTGCCAAATTGGATAGTATGAACTTGAGGATTGAAAACCTTGAGAGGGTATCATCAAGTGCCCTAGTTGAGCAAGGGACTTCTAATGTCCAATCAGAGAAGGGGACCCTGAGTGTCTGGTGCAATGCAATTCCCGAAGGGGTTGCTAGCACAAACGCGAAAGAACAAACAAGAAAGATAAAGATAGAAGCAAGACAAAACTTGCTTCTCTCGAAAGAACAGTGAGGAACCTGTCTCAATGCTCAATCGAAAGGGATACAAGGATCACCTATACTATGCAACAATCCTCAAGAGAACATTGCCTCTTGCAAACTGAATGATCAAGAGGAATGTTCAATCGGACTAACCGAAAGCCACAAGTCCTTAAAAGCCCTCACCGAGGTTTTGCTCACGACGGAGACAAGAAGAAATGTGCTCGGCACTTTCATTCAATTCATCAATGTTCAAAAACTAGCTACTTACAATGAAAGGAAACAGTGTTTATATAGGAAATACTAAGGGTAAACTAGTAAATAGGTCACAGTTGACCAATAGAAATAAGCCACGCAGGGCTGAGTTAAAATGTGTTCGGCAGATTTTGACTTCGGTAAGCCTTGGCTTCGGTTCTCGTTTGTCTGCTCGAACACACACTTGTTGCCTTCGGATACTCAATTGTCTTCGAGCTCCTTGTCCTCGGTCACTTTGCCATCGGGCTCAAATCTGAAGATAATGCCTTCGATTCTTGAGCTCGGCCACTCAGCTTCGGAGCAATTGTTTTCCTTCGGCCAGGCTAAGTGAACGTGCACATCGTGCAGCAGCTTGGCTTGGCTTCTTGTCATCGGTCTCCTCGGTGGATCGAACACTTGATCAGCACGTGTTCGGGCTGCATCATCCTCCCCTTCTTGAGAAGATTTCGTCCTCAAAATCAAGCCCTCCTCGTCCTCCGAAGTTGGACCTACAACACAAGGAACTAAGTCAGCAACATTAAAGGTGTTGGACACGTTATACTCACCAGGGAGGTCGATCACGTAGGCATTGTTGTTGATCTTGGTCAACACTTGAAATGGACCATCCCCTCGAGGAGCCAACTTTCCTTTCCTTTGGTTCAGGAAGCGTTCCTTTCGGAAGTGAACCCAAACCCAATCTCCTTTCTTTAACTCCAACTTTTTACGCCCCTTGTTTTTCTTTACGGCAACCTTTGCATAGGCCTCCTCGAGGTTCTTCTTCACCTTTGCATGCAATTCGATCAAGGCAGCTGCTCGTCGAGTACCTTCAAAATCAAGAACAGAATCTCGAGGCAATGGGGTTAAATCAAGTGGAATCAAAGGATTAAAGCCATACACACATTCAAACGGGGTCATGTTGATCATTCTATGCACCGTTCGATTGTATGCAAACTCCATCATGGGCAAACGATCAGCCCAGTTTCCAACCTTCCCTTTGGTCATTGCCCGAAGCAAAGATCCCAAGGTTCGGTTAACTACCTCGGTCTGTCCATCAGTCTGAGGATGGTGAGACGTCGAGAATAGTAGCTTGGTGCCGAGTGCACCCCACAAACACTTCCAAAAATGACTCAAGAACTTCGAGTCTCGATCACTCACAATAGTACGAGGTACACCATGCAATTTTAACACGTTAGAAACAGATAATGTAGCTACATGCTGTGCATCATCACACTTTTTGCAAGGAATAAAGTGGGCCATTTTTGAAAAACGGTCAACCACAACGAAGATGCTATCATGTCCTCCCCCCGACCTCGGTAACCCCAAGACAAAGTCCATGGATATATCAACCCAAGGTCGATCAGGCACAGGCAACGGGGTGTACAATCCATGAGGGTTGGACTTCGATTTTGCTTTCTTGCAAACGAGACAAGCGTTGCAAAGCTTTTCCACATCTCGTCGCATTTTGGGCCAGTGGAACTGCTCGGTCAAGATACCAAGAGTTTTATCGACACCGAAGTGTCCCATCAGTCCACCTGAGTGAGCTTCTCGAATCAAGAGCTCTCTCCACGATGACACTGGCACACAAACCCTCCCATTTTTGAAGAGGTAGCCATCATGCCACTGATATTTCTCAACCTTTCGGCCACTCAAGATTGCGTCTCGAACATATTTCAGCTTGGGATCGTCCTCGTACATCGACTTGATGCTTTCGAATCCCATGAGCCTAGAGGCGAGAGTGGTCGCTAAGGCAAATTTCCTTGATAGCGCATCGGCCACAACATTATCTTTTCCCTTTTTGTAATGAATTACATAGGGAAAGCTTTCAATAAATTCAACCCACTTGGCATGTCTTCGATTCAATTTCTCCTGACCTCGGAGATGCTTCAAGGACTCATGATCACTTTTGATCACAAATTCTCGAGGCCACAAATAATGCTGCCAATGGGCGAGTGCTCGAACGAGGGCATACAATTCCTTGTCGTACGTAGAGTAGTTCAAGGTTGCACCCTTAAGCTTTTCGCTAAAGTAAGCGATCGGCTTCGAATCTTGCATCAGCACTCCTCCGATCCCAACTCCAGACGCATCACACTCGACTTCGAATGCTTTGCCGAAGTCAGGGAGTTGCAACAACGGGGCAGAACAAAGCCTCCGTTTCAACTCTTGGAAAGCCCTCTCTTGGGACTCTTCCCACACAAATGGATTGTCTTTCTTCACCAGCTCGGTTAAAGGAGTTGCCACGGTGCTAAAGTCACGAACAAACCTTCGGTAAAAGCTAGCTAAGCCATGGAAGCTACGAACTTGTGATACCGAGGTTGGAGTTGGCCAATCTTTGATGGCTTCGACTTTTGATTCGTCGACTTCGACACCATTAACACTGACAACAAATCCAAGAAAGACTACACGATCGACACCAAAGGCGCATTTCTTGAAGTTGGAATACAACTTCTCTTCTCGAAGCTTTTCAAGTACTTGCCTTAGGTGGTCGACATGTTCATCCACGGTTCTGCTATAAACAAGTATGTCATCGAAATAAACGACAACAAACTTATTTATGAACAGTTTGAGCACATGGTTCATCAATCGCATGAATGTGCTCGGTGCATTGGATAAGCCAAAAGGCATCACCAACCATTCATAGAGACCGAATTTGGTCTTGAATGCGCTTTTCCACTCGTCTCCGGGTTTCATTCGGATCTGGTGGTAACCGGACCTGAGGTCTATCTTCGAAAAGCATGAAGAACCATTTAATTCATCTAGCATGTCATCTAATCGAGGGATAGGATGACGATACTTTACCGTTATTTTGTTGACTGCTCGACAGTCAACACACATTCGCCATGTCCCATCCTTCTTCGGAACAAGGATAACTGGAATGGCGCAAGGACTCAAGCTCTCTCGAACGAGGCCCTTGTTCAGCAATTCATCAACCTGCCGTTGGAGCTCTTTGGTGTCTTCGGGATTACACCGGTATGCAGGTTTGTTAGGTATTTGAGACCCTGGTACGAAGTCAATTTGGTGCTCGATTCCTCTCATCGGAGGTAATCCACCTGGCATTTCCTCAGGAAACATGTCCTCGAAGTCCTGCAAAACTTTACGAACAAACAAAGGCAAAGGGTTATCATTAGAAAAATCATCATAAGAGTTTAGAAAGATACCCTTGTGCACGAGGCAAATCATCATCTGACCGTGGTCGTTGACTCGTAAGATCTCACCGGGTTGCATGATTGCACAAATTCCTTTTACTTCAATCGGTGAGTTTGTCTCTTCGGGCCCCAATTTTGCTCCCATCGGAAGCTTAGCTTTGGCCGCTTCTTTCAATTCTTTCATACGTTTATAGTCCTCGGTGACTTATTTTGGAGACAAGGGTTTGAGTATAAAACTCTTCCCATCGAGCTTCACAGTGTAAGTGTTGGATCTGCCATTGTGAACAGCGGTTCGGTCATACTGCCATGGTCGACCCAATACCAAATGACAAGCTTGCATCGGAACCAGATCGAATATCATTTCATCTTGATACTCTCCGATTTTGAACTTGATCCACACTTGTTTGACAACTCTCAATTCTCCACACTCATTCAGCCATTGTAACTTGTAAGGGTGGGGATGCTTCATCGTAGGTAATCCCATTTGTGAAACCAAAGTTTGGCTCACTATATTGGCACAACTACCAGAATCAATGATCATCGAACACACCTTTCCCCTCACTCGACATCGGGCATGAAAGAGGTTTTCTCTTTGGTTGTCCTCTTCTTCAAGAGTCATGCAGCTCAAATTCCTTCGAACCACAAGAAACATTTCCGGATGATCAGCTTCGGCAGCCTCATGATCATCATCAACTTCAGCTCGATCAGTCTCCTCGATAATTTCCTCCTCGGTGTCACTCGCTTGCTCATGGACGGTTCCATCTTCGAGCAGAAGCATAACTTTGCGAGTTGGACACTCTTTTGCCATGTGACCATAACCTTTGCATTGGTGACACTGAATATTTGAAGCACTAGGAGAGTTTAGTTGCACTTTACCTCCCACTTCTCTTGGTTGGTTAACGGGCACACCTCTTTCGAAGGGTCTCTTCGAATCTCGAACAGTGTTAGCACTTGCTTGGTTTGGACTCTTCCATTCATTACTTCGGTTCAAAGGAGTAGAAGTAGTGACTCCTCGATACCGATTTGCCTTATCGTCCTTCACCAATTTTTCAGCTTCGGTGGCAGCATCAAACACACCTTCCAACGTGTGGTACACGTGGAGTCTCAACTGAGATGACACATCCCTAGCCAAGCCATTTTTGAATCTGATATGGCTTGCTCTTCGTCTTCGACCAGATCAAGATTCAATCGAACCTTTTCGAACTCATCGTGATACTCTTGGACTGACTTGGACCCTTGCTTCAACTCATAGAGCTTTTGCATTTGAGTCTGCCTGTACTTGGCACTCAAATACTTACCATCCATCGCTCTCATCAACTGTGGCCAGGTAGTGACTACTGGATAGTCATTCCTTCGTCTATGTCTCTTGTCAGATTCCCACCATGTTGATGCATAAGCTTCGAACGAAGCAATGGCATGGGCAGCTTTTCTCTCATCGGTCATCTCATTGGTTTCAAAGATGCGCTCCATTTTAAGCTTCCATTCAAGATACTCATCAGGATCACTAGTTCCTTTAAAGGGTGGAATAGTGATCTTGACACTGTTCAAGTTTGAGTCTCGAACACCACAAACCTGTTCGAGAAACTCATCTTCTCGATCATCAGCCTCACGCCCAATATTTCTTTCAACATTTGCGCCTCGGCCTCGACCTCGGAAATTTCCACGTCCTCGGTGAGCTTGCCTTCGTTGAGCGAATGGCGGCTCACGCTCATATTCGTCCTCGGGAAATTCCTCTTCATCAATCTCTTCGGTTACAGCACCAAGGTCTCTTCGGGCCCTTGGAAGTGGTAACCTCTCTCCTCCGGGAATGCCCAAGTTTTGATTTCCAGCTTGGGGATTGCCCAAGTTTTGTTGTGCTTGGGGATTGCCCAAGTTAAGCTCTCTTCGAATTGCTTCACTCGTCAACTGATGTTGTCGAAGAAGCTCAGCATACAGCTCAGGTTTCATCGGAATGGATTCGCTTGTTCCAGCGCCGGACCCATGCATGGCCACGGACGCACTTCCCTGTTCGAGTTGAGTTACTCGAGCATTCACTCCTCTCACATCGGCACTGACACTGTGTATCGCAGCCATGAGATCGGCTAACGACAACTCAGGCTTCTCAATGCTTTTGCCATCGTTTCCAGCCATTGTACCTGCGCAAGTCAAAGATCAAACAAAAGTTAGGGTTAGAAATCACCTCACACACTCCCTCACCTTTGATGGGTGGCACTCGGGTCCACTCAATTTATGGGTTCGGTTTTTGATCACTCAAGGACTTGATAACAGTGGCTCGTCTGATTGATCGGTCCTCTAAGATCCTTCAAGTTCGACAATAGTCACTGCCTCTTCGGGAAGAGTGAAGTGATGTTCGACTCGATGGAACGGACGCTCTTCAACTGAGCTCGGGGAGTCAAAGGAATTTCTACGAAAGTTTGGACTTCGGTCACCCCTTCGCACGAATTCCTATCAGCTTAAAAGAGTTAGTACGACCTTGAGTAGGACAATTACTCAAAAGATCCACTAACTAGAATTTTTACACGAAAGAAAGTGAGAACCTAGGAGAATCTACCCTTTGATTCCCTTTTGGAATCTTTTTCGATCACACCCACTCCTGTCCGTACAAGAGTGGTCCCTCCTTGGTACGGATAGGGTTTTACCTTATCCACTTTCCTTTTTCAGCCGACAATTTTCACCTGGGGTTTTGATGTTAAAATTTTAACCCCTTTCTTCTTCAATGGAACAGTGACTTTGCTCCGGCGTACGGACACAACAACTTCGGTTCACTGACCACGAATTTCAACAGATCTGGGTTGCTTTATCGACTCCGGTTTCATCAGCATCGGAGGAATTCAGTTCTTCGAGCTAAGAACCAGCTCGTTCGAGTCGTACACTGTTACGACTTTGTAACAAGTTTCCGGCGTACGGACTTCGATTTAAGCTCAGAACTTCGATTTTTAAGCAACAACAAACCCAAATCACTCAAGAACCACCAATCTTCACCGGTTTCTTCCAAACACAGTGGGGTTCGAGTTTTCAGTCACCATTAAAGCTCAAAACAGTCCAAAAATTCACCAAGAAACCCTAGTCACGAAATTGGTACGTCGGGTACTTGTTGGATTCGGAACTTGATGGTGAACAAGAATCAATGGTTGTTTTTCCCAAACAACCAACAATCAAACATAATTTTTGAATTTTCTTTTTAACACTTTTTTTTTTTTGTAAAATAACAACACCAACAGTAACAAAATTCAAGAACACGAAAAGGAAACAAAGACACAAAAACGCACGAAGATAATGAACAGGATTGAGGTTGTAAGAACAAACTCAAACCGTGCTCTGATACCAAGATGGTGCAATGCAATTCCCGAAGGGGTTGCTAGCACAAACGCGGAAGAACAAACAAGAAAGATAAAGATAGAAGCAAGACAAAACTTGCTTCTCTCGAAAGAACAGTGAGGAACCTGTCTCAAAGCTCAATCGAAAGGGATACAAGGATCACCTATACTATGCAACAATCCTCAAGAGAACATTGCCTCTTGCAAACTGAATGATCAAGAGGAATGTTCAATCGGACTAACCGAAAGCCACAAGTCCTTAAAAGCCCTCACCGGGGTTTTGCTCACGACGGAGACAAGAAGAAATGTGCTCGGCACTTTCATTCAATTCATCAATGTTCAAAACTAGCTACTTACAATGAAAGGAAACAGTGTTTATATAGGAAATACTAAGGGTAAACTAGTAAATAGGTCACAGTTGACCAATAGAAATAAGCCACGCAGGGCTGAGTTAAAATGTGTTCGGCAGATTTTGACTTCGGTAAGCCTTGGCTTCGGTTCTCGTTTGTCTGCTCGAACACACACTTGTTGCCTTCGGATACTCAATTGTCTTCGAGCTCCTTGTCCTCGGTCACTTTGCCATCGGGCTCAAATCTGAAGATAATGCCTTTGATTCTTGAGCTCGGCCACTCAGCTTCGGAGCAATTGTTTTCCTTCGGCCAGGCTAAGTGAACGTGCACATCGTGCAGCAGCTTGGCTTGGCTTCTTGTCATCGGTCTCCTCGGTGGATCGAACACTTGATCAGCACGTGTTCGGGCTGCATCAGTGTCCAAGTTGAGAAAAGGGCCCCCGAGTACCCAAGTTGAGGCCAGAGAAGGCACAAGTAGTCCAACCTTTACCTCGGAACAAGTTGCGGAGTTGCTTCATCACCAACAACGGGTAAGGGAGGATCGTGATCGAATTGACCTATTGTTGGGCAATACCCAGCATGTGACTATTCCAAACCTTATGGGCAATCCCCAAAGGAATGCTCCACTTCCCGGACCAATTCGAAATGTTCAACCTCTTGAGCAAGTTGCACAAGCTCAAGAACGGGAGGAGGATGATTATGGTGGTGGTGGGTATGATGCTCACTATCAATTTAGGGGTCGGAATGTGGATAGGGGTCGAGGCAGAGGTCGAGGGCCACCCCATGGGTACTTTGGAGGGAATGTTAGGAGGGATCTTGGTGGATATGGGGATCATTTTGGAGGCCAACCGAAGCTTTTCCAAGGGAGTCGTGACAACAACAACAATCTTAATAGTGTGAAGCTCACTATTCCTTCTTTCAAAGGAAGTAGTGACCCGGCGGAGTACCTTGATTGGAAGTTGTCTATGGAGCGTATATTTGACACCAATGATATGCCCAAAGTGAAGAAGACCAAGTATGCTATCTCTTCCTTTGAATCCTTTGCTTCTACTTGGTGGGAGTCGGTAAAGAGGAATAGAAGGAGGACGGGAATGGCTATTAATCTTACTTGGGAAGAGTTGATCCGTGTGATGGATGAAAAGTACTTGACTAACCAATACCGAGTGGAGCAACATAAACATCTCTATGAGTTGAAGCAAGGTTCCAAATCGGTTGGAGAGTACTTCAATGAGTTTGAACAAGTCCGGATGACTCTAGACTTGGATGCGGAAGATAATGAGACGGCCATGATCCTTTTCAAAGGGGGCTTAAACCGAGACATAGCTTCACTTTTGAAGTTTCACAAGTACAATGATCACTACAAGCTATGTGAAGATGCGGTTGAAGCCAAGAAGTGGCTCAAAGAGGAGAAATCCCTTCGCTACAAAAGTAGTACTACTACTCCATTGAACAAGCCAAAGGATTGGAAGACTCCTACAACAAATGCCAAATTCCCAAATGCAAGTGGTGCAAGTGCTAGTAAGGATGTGAAAAAGCCTTTTGAGAAGTCTACACAACATGTGGGAGGTAACTCTAGAACTCACTTGAGTAATCCAATCTCTACTTCTACTCAATGCTTTAAGTGTAAGGGTTACGGCCATATCTCCAAAGATTGTCCTACCCGGAAAACTATGGTTCTTGTGGGTGACTTGGTCTATGAACAAGATAGTGAACCCGAGGAAGAAGAGGGAGTAGAGGGTGATGAGGAGGGTGATGATGGGGAGGTTTCCATGGAGGAAGATGATGATGCCCATGCCTTCCTTGTTGTGAGGAGGAGTTTAGGAGCCATGTTTGTGGAGGATGTTGAGACTTTGCAAAGGGAGAACCTCTTCCATTCTAAATGCCGAGTCATGGGTCTCCTTTGTTCTATGATCATTGACTCGGGAGTTGTGCTAATGTCATTAGCCAAACACTAGTTGCCCAATTGAAAATACCCACCCTAAAACACCCAAATCCTTACCATTTGCAATGGCTTAGTGAGTGTGGTGAGTTGAAGGTGGTCAAACAATGTATGATCAAGTTCAAGATTGGCAACTATGTGTATGAACACATGTTCGATGTTGTGCCTATGCAAGCATGCCACCTTCTCTTTGGAAGGCCATGGCAATTTGATCGACATGTGGTTCATAATGGCCATGCCAACACCTATTGATGCCGGGCAAACCACGAGACCCTTCACTCGGAGCCAAGCTAGGGAGATCCAAGGAGTACACCTACACTTGGTGAGGAAGGGCCTAGAAGAAGGAAGCGATTGGAGGCCGTACCGAGTGATTAGAGCACAAGAGGAGTAGACCAGTGCTTTGGGCGCCCCGCCTAGCATCCCAGGCGCTCCGCCTGAAGTAGCCTAGGCTGAGGCGCTCCGCCCCAACTCTGGGCGCCCCGCCTAGGCCACCCCACTGACCATTTTGCCGGGCGCTCCGCCCCAATCTTGGGCGCTCCGCCCGGAATGCTGAAGAACGTGATTCCTAGCTATGTTAAGACTATTTTGACCCTACGTGGTCCTTTGTTCCTAAGCCTAAGTGTGGGCATATTAGACCTTTCATATGGTGTCTAAAAACACCTATAAATAGCTAGATTGTTAGTTATTTTTATTAGCTTACCTTTGATGAAAACAAACACTTGGTTGAAGAGTTGAACTCTTATTGAATGAAACCTTGAATGGGACTTGTTCTTCCTCTAGCGGATATAGATGAATTCCAATCCCCCGACCATTCTACTTGCGTGCTCACGTTAGCTCGAGGGTAGTTGCCTAGCGTAGGTGTTCTTGACCTCCTCTCGGGGTGTAACGGAACAAGTTCTCCGTTGCTACTTGAGATTTGTGATCGAGATAAGTCTCGTTCTTATCTTTTACTTTCCGCATTTGATTTCCTACATCATTAACAAGTTCTCCGTTGCTACTTGAGATTTGTGATCGAGATACGTCTCGTTCTTATCTTTTACTTTCCGCGTTTGATTTCCTACATCATTTGGTATCAGAGCAAGGCTCGGGTATCGTTTCTACGAACCCCCGACCCTTGATTCTTCGTGCTTAGGTTAGTTTGTTTAGATTTCTTGTTGTTGAAGTTATTGCAAAAAGAAAATTACAAAAAAATTGAAAACTCAAAAATTCAAAAATTTGGTGTAACTTTTTGGTATGTTCGATTCTTGAACTGGGTGTTATAGATTCTTAATCCTTGTTGAAAACTTCACAATTGGGTACCAAATTTGTTGGGATTGGATTGAATTGAAAATTGAAAAACCCAATTGTTGATAAACCCTACCAAACCCTTGTTCTTGATGAATTTGAATGATTTTGGGTTGTGTGTTTATGGGGTTTTGGAATTGATTATTGGGGATTGATCTCTATTGAAAACCGAACAAATTTCAACAAGAATCGTGTGATTCGGAGTTCGGTAACATAGTTTTTGAAAAATCAAAACCCACCCTTGAACCTTGAAACCCATGTTGAAACCCCAAAATTGAAAACATTGAATCTTGATTGAACATTATTTGTTGGTTGTTTGGGTGTGAAATTGATTGGGGATTGTAGGTTGTATCAAGGAGCAACTTTGGGTACCTTGGATTTGGCCAAAACACCTTGGAATCGGCCTAGAAATTGGATTGAAAACAAAGAACACGGAGTAGAAAAACCCAGGTGTTCTTCATCCAGGCGCTCCGCCTAGACCTTTGGGCGCTCCGCTTGAACTGCTCTTGCTCCAGGCGCTCCGCCCAGCCTTTGGGTGCCGCCTACTCAACCCCACTGATCATTTTTTGGGCGCTCCGCCTCACATCTTAGGCACTCCGCCTGAATCACTGGAGGGTTGTTTTTGGGTAGTTTCTTCTAGGTTTTCTTGTTCTTTGTTGCATAACCTCTTATTAGTGCCTATCTAAGTAATCTTTCTACTTGAATTAGCACTAATATTTCATTGCTTTTAGGTTAATTCGTGCATTAGTTGGAGAGTAGAATTCCAAGAAGATTCCTAGATTCTTTTTGATTCAAGTCCTCACTTCAAAGTGCCTAGCTTTCATTGAGTCCTATTAACTCCACTCACCCCGGAGTGTGCTTGACTCATCAATAGTTTGGTCGAGTTGAGGAATTGCTACTCATCTACGTGAAGCTTTGGAACAACAAGTCGAGTGAAATACCCACCGTCACTAAACGAGAGAGCCGAGGGATCTCAAGTGAGGGAGTGTGTGAGGTTGTTTTGCTAACGTTTGTTACTTGTGTAGGTACAATGTCTACCGAAGGGGATGAATTTGCTAAGAGTGCCCTTGCTATTATCCTTGCCAAATTGGATAGTATGAACTTGAGGATTGAAAGCCTTGAGAGGGTGAACTCTAGTGCTCTAGTTGAGCAAGGGACTTCCAATGTCCAATCGGAGAAAGGGACCCCGAGTGTCCAAGTTGAGAAAGGGACCCCGAGTGTCCAAGTTGAAGTCTCAAGTAATCCTAACTTTACCTCGGAGCAAGTTAGCCATGTCATTGAATTGCTCAATCAACAACGGGTAAAGGAGGATCGAGAGAGAATTGATCAAGTGTTGGGCAATACCCAACGAACGGGCATTCCCTGTATCTTGGATACCCCCCCAAGAAACATTCCACTACCAAGACCCATCCGAAATGTGCAACCTCTTGAGCAAGCCGATGAAGCTCAAGAAGGGGAGGAAGCCGATTATGGTGATGATATGTATGGGTGATGTAGGGAAAACCTACGAAAGCGAATAAAGATAAAAGTGAGACGAGACTTACACTAAAGTCGAGTAGCAACGGAGAACTTGTTCCGTTACACCCCGAGCGATTGGAAAGAATCACCTAGCACTATGCAACTATCCTCAAGAATCACGTGGTCCTTGCAAATAGAATGGTCGGGGAGGTTTGAGGTTCAACTTGGAATCGTCCAATTGAAATTCAAGCCAAGAATCAAAGGTTTCAATAGAGAGTATTTCTCTTGTGTTTTGCATTCAAGATTGGTTAAATGAGTTCAAGACCTAATGAAGGCTTTTATAGCCTTCTACAACATGTAATGAAGTGTCTAAAATACCCCTAAGTGGGTTTAAACAATAGAAGCCACTTAGGGCCAAAGTTGGAATTATACACACAAAATAGTCAAAATTCGGATGGGGTCGTAACAGGGGTAGGCGGTCCGCCCACCCCTAGTAGGCGCTCCGCCTTGGCTCAACTTCCTGAGGCCACCAGTCAAGGAGGCGGTCCGCCTCTGTGAGGTAGGCAGTCCGCCCCTCCCAAAGTCCAGAGAGGGTGCAAAGTTTAGGCGGTCCGCCTCTTCAGGTAGGCGGTCCGCCTCTTCCTGAAGCTTCTTGGGGTGTCTCCTTTTGAGTCTCTTGAGCCTCTCCAAGTGTCCTAGATGGTTCCCCTTCCATGGTGCTCCAATGCATGACCTCAAGGTTGTTCCGGAGCTTCCATCTTCCTCGTTCAAGCCTCTCCATACCAAGTGAAGGAGAGCATCATGGATAGCTATGGCTTGGCTTCTCGTGAAGGGTCTCGAGCTAGATTGCCCGGCATCATCCTCCCCTTCTTGAGAAGATTTCATCCTCGAAATTAAGGCGTCATCCTCCACGGCATCACCTACATCACAAGGAGCCAAGTCACTAACATTGAAAGTATTTGACACATTGTACTCACCCGGTAGATCAATAACATAGGCATTGTTGTTGATCTTGGATATCACTTGGAACGGGCCATCTCCTCGGTGTGCCAACTTCCCTTTTCTAATGCTTGGGAATCTTTCTTTTCGGAAGTGCACCCACACCCAATCTCCTTTCTTGAATTCCACTTTCTTCCTCCCCTTGTTCTTCTTGGTGGCCAACTTTTCATAAGCTTCCTCCAAGTTCTTCTTTGCTTTGGCATGGAGGTCCATCAAGGCCTTAGCTCGGCTTGTACCTGCAACATTAACAACCATTTCCCTTGGCAAAGGGGTGAGATCAAGTGGAATCAAAGGATTAAAACCGTAAACGCACTCAAATGGAGTCATGCCAATCATTCTATGCAAGGTGCGGTTATATGCAAACTCCATGAGTGGTAACTTCTCCACCCAAGTCCCGGCCTTGCCTCGGGTCATAGCTCTAAGAAGAGACCCCAAGGTTTGGTTCACCACCTCGGTTTGACCATCCGTTTGAGGGTGGTGGGACGTAGAGAACAACAATTTGGTGCCAAGGGCACCCCACAAACATCTCCAAAAATGGCTTAGGAACTTAGTGTCCCTATCACTTACAATGGTTTGAGGCACGCCATGCAATTTTAACACATTATCAATGAACAAGGAAGCTACATGGTGTGCATCACTACTCTTCTTACAAGGAATGAAGTGAGCCATTTTGGAAAACCGATCCACGACAACATAAATGTTATCATGGCCCCCTCTAGACCGCGGCAAATCCATAACAAAATCCATCGAAATGTCCATCCACGGGCTAGTAGGAATAGGCAAAGGAGTATACAAGCCATGGGGATTCGACTTAGACTTGGCGTGCTTGCAATATAAACAAGCATTGCATAGCCGCTTAACATGCATTCCCATCTTAGGCCAATGGAATTGCTCCATAAGAATGGCCAAAGTCTTATCCCTCCCAAAGTGACCCATCAAGCCTCCACAATGTGCTTCACGCACTAGCAATTCTCGCCAAGAGGACTCGGGGGCACATACTCTCCCATTCTTGAAAATGTAGCCATCTACCCATTGGTATTTTTCCACCCTTTCCCCACTCACTAGAGCATCATGGATGCTCTTGAACTTTGGGTCATGTTCATACAAGGATTTTATACTCTCAAAACCCATAAGTCTAGAAGCAAGAGTGGTAGCAAGGGCGAACTTCCTAGAAAGCGCATCGGCTACAACATTGTCCTTACCCCGTTTGTAATGAATTACATAAGGGAAGGACTCAATAAACTCCACCCACTTGGCATGTCTTTTGTTCAACTTCTCTTGGCCTCTTAGATGTTTGAGTGACTCATGGTCACTCTTGATCACGAATTCCCGAGGCCAAAGATAGTGTTGCCAATGGGCTAAAGCTCTCACGAGGGCATACAACTCCTTGTCATACGTAGAGTAATTCAAGGTTGCGCCCTTTAACTTCTCACTAAAGTAGGCTACGGGTTTCCCTTCTTGCATGAGAACACCCCCAATACCCACCCCCGAGGCATCACATTCTACCTCAAAAGCCTTCCCGAAGTCGGGCAATTGCAACAATGGGGCGGTACTTAACCTACTTTTCAATTCTTGGAAAGCCTTCTCTTGCGGCTCTCCCCAAACAAAGGACTTGTCCTTTTTCACCAACTCGGTGAGTGGTGCGGCAATGGTGCTAAAGTCTCTAACAAAGCGCCGATAGAAACTATCAAGGCCATGAAAACTCCGCACATGAGAAACGGTGGTGGGAGTAGGCCAATCTCTAATGGCTTCAACTTTGGACTCATCAACTTCTACACCATTGACACTAACAACAAAGCCCAAAAAGACAACCTTTTCAACACAAAAGGCGCACTTCTTAAAGTTGGCATAGAGCTTTTCGGCTCGTAGCACTTCAAGTACTTGACTCAAGTGGCCAACGTGGTCGTCTATAGACTTGCTATAGATCAATATGTCATCAAAGTAGACGACCACGAATTTGTTGATGAAGGGTTTTAGCACATGGTTCATCAATCTCATGAAAGTACTAGGCGCGTTGGAGAGGCCAAAGGGCATCACCAACCATTCGTATAGACCAAACTTGGTCTTGAATGCGGTTTTCCATTCATCTCCGGGTTTCATTTGGATTTGATGGTAACCGGACCTAAGATCTATTTTTGAAAAGATGCTAGAACCACTAAGCTCATATAACATATCATCCAAACGAGGTATGGGATGTCGGTACTTTACCGTGATCTTGTTGACCGCTCGACAATCCACACACATCCTCCAAGTGCCATCCTTCTTCGGAACAAGGATCACGGGCACGGCACAAGGGCTCAAGCTCTCCCTCACCAAGCCTTTGGTGAGCAACTCATCAATTTGCTTTTGTAGCTCCCTTGTGTCCTCGGGATTGCTCCTATATGCCGGCTTGTTGGGAATTTGAGAGCCCGGGACAAAGTCAATTTGATGTTCAATACCCCTCAAAGGAGGCAATCCATCCGGCATCTCGTCCGGGAACATGTCCTCATAGACCTTCAAAACATTTTCAATGGCACTAGGCAAAGGGTTAGGGTTAGATAAATAATCACTTTCGGAATTTAAAACCATACCTTTGTGCACTAGGCATATGAGCATTTTGGTGCCATCATTACCTTTCAAAACCTCACCCGGTTGCATCATGGCACACATGCGACCGGTGGAAGAAGGTGGAGTCTCGGCCAAAGGTTTGGCCACAATCGGGGACTTGGCCTTAGCCGCTTCCCTCAACTCTTTCATGCGCCGATAGTCTTCACTTACTTGCTTTGGGGACAAGGGTGTGAGCACAAACTTCTTCCCCTCATGTCTAACCGTGTAAGTGTTGGCCCGGCCATCATGAACCACTTGTTTGTCGTATTGCCACGGCCTACCAAATAAAAGGTGGCATGCTTGCATTGGCACCACGTCAAACATGTGTTCATCTTGATAGTTCCCAATCTTGAACCTAATCAAGACTTGTTTCAAGACCCTCAATTCCCCACACTCACTCAACCATTGCAAACGGTAGGGATTAGGGTGCTTTTGGGTAGTCAATTTCAATTGTGAGACCAAGGATTGGCTCACCACATTCGCACAACTACCCGAGTCTATGATCATGGAACACACTTGCCCCTTCACTCTACACCGAGCATGGAACAAGTTTTCCCTTTGTTCATCTTCCCTCTCTTCACTCACCATGGTTCCCAAAATGCGGCGAACCACAAGGAACATATTAGGATCATCCCCCTCCGTCACTCTCTCTTCACCCTCACCCTCAACTTCCTCACTCTCCTCCTCTACTTCTCCCTCGGACTCACTTTCCCCCTCATAGACCAACCCATCATCCATCACAATCATTGTTTTCCGGGTAGGGCACTCTTTGGCAAAGTGGCCATAACCCTTACATTTATGGCATTGGAAAGAAGAAGAAGAAGGAGTATTTAAAGTAGTTTTAGAATTACCTCCAACCTCTTTGTGGTCGCTTCTCGGGGTAGCCTTCTCAAAAGGCTTCTTCACATCTCGACTCCCACTTGCACCACTTGTGTATGGGGTCTTCCATTCTTTGGGGCGAGTTGTTGGAGTGGTAGTGGTGGTACTCCTATAGCGAGGAGCCTTCTCTTCTTTGAACCACTTCTCGGCCTCAACCACGGCATCACACACATCCTGTATAGAGTGGAAGGTGTGTAGCCTCAATTGGGAAGCAATCTCCCTACTCAAGCCACTTTTGAAACGGATGATAGCTTGTTCCTCATCCTCCGTTTCCATATCAAGAGCCATCCGGTTCTTCTCAAAGTCATTGAAATACTCATCAACGGATTTGGAGCCTTGTTTCAATTCATAGAGCCGTTTGAGTTGCTCTTGTCGATACTTGGGAGTCACATACTTGTTGCTCATTATTTCTTTCAACTCTTCCCAAGTGATGTTCATCCGCAACCCAAGTCGTCTCCTTGATCGCTTCATGGATTCCCACCATGTAGAGGCATAAGATTCAAAGGAAGCAATGGCATAGGTAGCCTTCTTCTCCTCGGACATATCATTCGTGTCAAAGACCCGCTCCAATTGAACCTTCCATTCTAAGAAAGCCTCCGGATCACTAGTCCCCTTGAAAGGCGGGATAGTGATCTTTACATTATTGAGGTTAGTGTCACGACCCCCACGATGTGGTCCCGGTTGACCCCCGTAGTAGTCTTCAACCTCATCATACTCCCGTCTCAAGTCCCTTCCCATGAAAGCCCTTGGAGGTCCTCGACCTCGCCCACGACCTCCATCCATCCCTCGGCCTCCGTTCATCGCTCTCCTAGGTGGATAATGAGCATCAAAATCATCATCTAAACCGAGGCCCTCCCCTTCTTGAGCTTCATCAACTTGCTCAAGAGGAATCACATTTCTTCGGGGCCTTAAGAGTGGGGCATCTCCTTGGGGATTGCCCAAGGGTTGGGGAGTGCCCAACGATCTTTCTCTAGCAAGAGCCTCGTCCCTCAACCGTTGTCGACGAACTAACTCCGCATATTGATCCGGCTTCATGATTGAATCATCACTTGTGCCTTCATTGGCATCCTTTTGGACACTCGGGGTCCTTTCCTTCTCAAAGACTTCCATTCTAAGGTTCAATGTTTTCACCTCGGCCAATAGACTAGCCAAGACGTCCACGGGAACCTCAATGGTTGATTTGGCCTTCTCATCCGCCATTGTACCTACAACAATCAAAAACAAGTAAAGAGATTAGAGTAAAAGTCCTCACTCGCTCCCTCACCTTTTGATTGTCCCTCGGGTTCACTCTTGTTTTGGGGTAGGTTCACTCAAGCTCGAATTCAAAAGTCTTCCTCGGAGTTGAACAACTACCTCAACAACCAAACAATCCAACAAGTTCCCAATGCTCTTCGGGAAGAGTGGAGTTAATGGGACTCTATGGGCGTTCGGCTTTTAAGTGAGCACTTGAGCCAAAGAAATCCTACGAGTCTTCTTTGAAGTTACCAACACCAACACGCACGAATATCCTAAGCGCTCAATGAATTAGTACTAGTTGAGTAGGAGAATTACTCGCAAAGTACTAACCGGAGGTAACGGAAGCAAAGAAAACACGAAAACTTACGAAACAAACTACCCGGACACCTTCCCAGTGGGAGGCGGTCCGCCTATGGACTGAGGCGGAGGGCCTCACAAAGTCCAGAGACCAAGCAGTGGAGAGGCGGTCCGCCTAAGGAGAGGGGCGGTCCGCCTAGGTCTGTTCTCTGCACAATTTCAAGTCTGTTTCTTGGTTTTTGGCACCCGATTTTCCAATGTTTTCAAGGAGTTTTTGATATGTAATGGTACCCAAAGTTGTTTTGGACTATAACAAGCAAACCCCAATGGTCTAATCCAACAAACAACCAACAAACAACTTGATTCAAAGATTTGGAGCAAATTCTTCAAAAACTTCAAGAGCACCAAGATTTCAAAAATTCGATTTTCACTCCGCTACTCCAAATGATGTTAGAGTGGTATCAAAACGACGGGGTAACTATAAGGAACAATCCCCGATACCAAACAACCACAAAATCATAACATCAAACAAGTTTTAGCAAATTTTGCAAAATACCCAACCTAGGGTTCAAATTTTCCAACTTTTGATTTTCAACTCCAAAACGTGTTTTGTTGGTACCCAATTGTCGGGTTCACGTAAACAAACAATCCCCGATAATCAAAACCAACAAAATCGTAACAACCAACGATTTCTAGCAAATTTTTGGGTTTTCTAGTTTTTGACTTTTTTTCTTCTTTTTCAATGAAACAAGAACAAGAACACGAAAATAAACACGGAACATAAAAGACAAGCACGAAGAGTAGGATGAGGGCTCGTAAGAACGCAAGCCTAGCCTTGCTCTGATACCAACTGATGTAGGGAAAACCTACGAAAGCGAATAAAGATAAAAGTGAGACGAGACTTACACTAAAGTCGAGTAGCAACGGAGAACTTGTTCCGTTACACCCCGAGCGATTGGAAAGAATCACCTAGCACTATGCAACTATCCTCATGAATCACGTGGTCCTTGTAAATAGAATGGTCGGGGAGGTTTGAGGTTCAACTTGGAATCGTCCAATTGAAATTCAAGCCAAGAATCAAAGGTTTCAATAGAGAGTATTTCTCTTGTGTTTTGCATTCAAGATTGGTTAAATGAGTTCAAGACCTAATGAAGGCTTTTATAGCCTTCTACAACATGTAATGAAGTGTCTAAATTACCCCTAAGTGGGTTTAAACAATAGAAGCCACTTAGGGCCAAAGTTGGAATTATACACACAAAATAGTCAAAATTCGGATGGGGTCGTAACAGGGGTAGGCGGTCCGCCCACCCCTAGTAGGCGCTCTGCCTTGGCTCAACTTCCTGAGGCCACCAGTCAAGGAGGCGGTGCGCCTCTGTGAGGTAGGCGGTCCGCCCCTCCCAAAGTCCAGAGAGGGTGCAAAGTTTAGGCGGTCCGCCTCTTCAGGTAGGCGGTCCGCCTCTTCCTGAAGCTTCTTGGGGTGTCTCCTTTTGTGTCTCTTGAGCCTTTCCAAGTGTCCTAGATGGTTCCCCTTCCATGGTGCTCCAATGCATGATCCTCAAGGTTGTTCCGGAGCTTCCATCTTCCTCGTTCAAGCCTCTCCATACCAAGTGAAGGTGAGCATCATGGATAGCTTTGGCTTGGCTTCTCGTGAAGGGTCTCGAGCTAGATTGCCCGGCATCAATGGGTTTGATGATCACTTTCAACCGAGGCGAGGTATGAATTGGGGTCGAAATGTGGATAGAGGTAGGGGCCGAGGTCGAGGGCCACCCATGGGGTATGTTGGAGGGAATGCAAGGAGGGAGTATGGTGTGAATGAAGTTCACTATGGGGGCCAACCGGAGCCTTTCCGTGGAGGTCGTGACAACACCAACATCAATAGTGTGAAGCTTAATCTCCCAACCTTTAAGGGGAATTGTGATCCGGCGGCTTACATTGAATGGGTGCTACACATGGAAAGATTGTTTGACACAAATGAGATGACCGATAAGAAGAAAGGTACCTATGCTATTTCATCCTTTGAATCCTATGCATCTACTTGGTGGGAATCCGTCAAGAGATCAAGGAGGAGAGCGGGAATCCCCGTGAATGTGGGTTGGAATGACTTGATCGTGGTAAAGGAGGACCGGGAGAGAATTGAACGAACGGGCATTCCCCGTATCTTGGATAATCCCCCAAGAGACGTTCCATTACCAAGACCCATCCGCAATGTGCAACCTCTTGAGCAAGGCGATGAGGCTCAAGAAGGGGAGGAAGCCGAATATGGTGATGATATGTATGGGTTTGATGATCACTTTCAACCGAGACGAGGTATGAATTGGGGTCGTAATGTGGATCGTGGTAGGGGCCGAGGTCGAGGGCCACCTATGGGATATGTTGGAGGGAATGCGCGGAGGGAGTATGGTGTGAATGAAGATCATTATGGGGGCCAACCGGAGCCGTTCCGTGGGGGTCGTGACAACACCAACCTCAATAGTGTGAAACTTAATCTCGCAACCTTCAAAGGGAATTGTGATCCGAATGCTTACATTGAATGGGTGCTACAAATGGAAAGATTGTTTGACACAAACGAGATGTCCGATGAGAAGAAGGGAACCTATGCTATTTCATCCTTTGAATCCTATGCATCTACTTGGTGGGAATCCGTCAAGAGATCAAGGAGAAGGGCGGGAATCCCCGTGAATGTGGGTTGGATCGACTTGAAGGGTATCATGAGTATCAAGTACATTACTCCTCGATATCGTCAAGAGCAACTCAAGAAGCTTTATGAGTTGAAGCAAGGTGTCAAGACGGTGCATGAATATTATGATGAGTTTGAAAGAACTCGAATGGCTTTGGATATGGACACCGAAGATGAGGAGCAAGCCGTGATCCGTTTCATGAATGGTTTGAGCTATATTATAGCTTCACAATTGAGATTGCATGCTTATCTTTCACTTCAAGAAGTTCTTGATGCTTCTATTCAAGCCGAGCAATGGCTTGAGAAAGAGAAGTCCAACCGTTACAAGAGCAACGATTCTACCTCCATGAACAAGTCAAAGGATTGGAAAAATCCTACTCCCAATACAAGATTCACAAATGCAAGTGGCCCTAGTGGAGCAAGTGATAGGAAAGATGTGAAGAGGCCGTTTGAAAAGTACACACCCAATGTGGGAGGTAATTCTAAAACCCAATTGAATACTCCTACTTCTTCTTCCATTCGATGTCACAAATGCAAGGGGTATGGACACTTTGCTAAGGAGTGTCCTACGAAGAGGACCATGGTTCTTGTTGGTGAAAATGCTTATGAACAAGAGAGTGAACCGGAGGATGATGAGGAAGTAGAGGGAGATGAGGGAGTAGAGGAGGATGATCAAGATGACACGGTGGAGAATGAGGAACCTCATACTTTTCTAGTTGTGAGGAGGAGCCTAGGAGCTATGATTGTGGAGGATAGCGAAACCTTGCAAAGGGAAAACCTTTTCCATGCTAGGTGTTGTGTCAAAGGTGTTGTATGCTCTATGATCATTGACTCCGGGAGTTGTGCTAATGTTGTGAGTCAATCTCTTATAACCCAATTGAAGTTGCCTACCGTGAAGCACCCCAAGCCATATCGATTGCAATGGCTTAGTGAATGTAGGGAGCTAAAAGTAGTGAAGCAAGCAATGATCAAGTTCAAAATGGGTAGTTATGTTGATGAACACTTGTTCGACGTGGTGCCCATGCAAGCTTTCCACCTTCTCTTTGGAAGGCCTTGGCAATTTGATCGACAAGCGGTTCATGAAGGGCGTGTCAACACTTACACGCTCCAACATGAAGGAAGGAAATTTGTGTTGAAGCCCCTAACTCCCAAACAAGTGAGTGATGACTACAATAGGATGAGGGAGTTGAGGGAGGTGGAAAAGGCCAAGTCAATCATTGAGACGAGCCCTTTGCCTAAAAGCATGGTGGCAATCTCACCTTCTTCTTCTACCGGAGGCATTTGTGCCATGATGCAACCGGGCGAGATCTTAAAAGGAAATGATGGCACCAAGTTTCTCCTATGCCTAGTGCACAAAGGTATGATCCTAAACTCTAATTGTGATTTTTCTTCTAACCCTTTGCCTAGTGTGTTTGAGAATGTCTTGAAGGATTTTGGGGACATGTTCCCGGATGAGATGCCGGATGGATTACCTCCTTTGAGGGGTATTGAACATCAAATAGACTTTGTCCCGGGATCTCAAATCCCAAACAAGCCGGCTTATAGGAGCAATCCAGAGGATACAAGCGAATTGCAAAGGCAAGTTGATGAATTGCTCACTAAAGGCTAGGTGAGGGAGAGCTTGAGTCTTTGTGCCGTACCCGTGATCCTTGTTCCCAAAAAGGACGGCACGTGGAGGATGTGTGTTGATTGTCGAGCCGTGAACAAAATAACGGTAAAGTACAGTCATCCCATTCCCCGACTTTATGATATGTTAGATGAATTGAGTGGTTCATGTATGTTTAGCAAAATTGACCTTAGGTCCGGCTACCATCAAATCTGGATGAAACTCGGGGATGAATGGAAAACCGCATTCAAGACCAAGTTTGGTCTCTATGAATGGTTGGTGATGCCCTTTGGGCTCTCCAATGCACCTAGCACCTTTATGAGGCTAATGAACCATGTTCTAAAGCCATTCATCAACAAGTTTGTGGTCGTCTATTTTGACGATATATTGATCTATAGCAAATCAATAGACGACCATGTTGATCACCTTAGGCAAGTGCTTGAAAGATTGAGAGCCGAAAAGCTCTATGCTAATTTTAAAAAGTGTGCCTTTGGTGTTGAGAAGGTAGTCTTCCTTGGGTTTGTTGTGAGTGCCCAAGGAGTGGAGGTGGATGAGTCTAAGGTAGAGGCCATACGTGATTGGCCTACTCCTACTACCGTGACTCAAGTGAGGAGTTTTCATGGTCTTGCTAGCTTTTATAGACGATTTGTGAAAGACTTTAGCTCCATTGCCGCTCCACTCACCGAATTGGTGAAGAAGGACCAACCTTTTGTTTGGGGAGAGCCTCAAGAGAAGGCCTTCCATGAGTTGAAAAGTAGGTTGAGTACCGCCTCTCTATTGCAATTGCCCGGCTTCGGAAAGGCATTTGAGGTTGAATGTGATGCCTCGGGGGTGGGAATTGGTGGTGTTTTAATGCAAGACAACAAACCCATCGCCAACTTTAGTGAAAAATTGAAAGGGGCCTCCTTGAACTATTCTACATATGACAAGGAGTTGTATGCCCTTGTAAGAGCCCTTGCCCATTGGCAACACTACCTTTGGCCTCGAGAATTTGTAATCAAGAGTGACCATGAGTCACTCAAGCATTTGAGAGGCCAAGAGAAGCTCAATAAGAGACATGCCAAGTGGGTTGAATTCATTGAGTCTTTTCCCTATGTGATCCAATACAAGAAAGGGAAAGACAATGTTGTGGCGGATGCGCTTCCGAGAAAATTTGCTCTATCCACCACTCTCACCTCTAAGCTTATGGTTTTTGAGAGCATTAAATTGATGTATGCTCATGACCCGAAGCTCAAGAGCATCCATGAAGCTCTAGAAAAAAGGGAGAGAGTTGAGAAATACCAATGGGTTAATGGATATATTTTTAAGAATGGTAAAGTGTGCATACCCGAGTCCTCATGGAGGGAATTGCTTGTGCAAGAGGCACATTGTGGAGGACTCATGGGTCACTTTGGTAGGGACAAAACCTTGGCCATCCTTCGGGAACAATTCCATTGCCCTAAAATGGGGACCCATGTTGAGAGACTTCGCAACTCTTGTCTTGAGTGCAAGGTTGCTAAGTCCAAGTCGAACCCCCATGGTTTGTATACCCCACTCCCCGTACCTACTAGTCCGTGGTTGGATATATCAATGGACTTTGTCATGGGTTTACCAAGGACTAGGGGGGCCACGATAGCATTTATGTTGTTGTGGATAGGTTCTCCAAAATGGCTCATTTCATTCCGTGTAGAAAATGTGATGATGCACAACATGTTGCTACCTTGTTTATTGACAATGTTTTGAAATTGAATGGTGTGCCTCAAACCATAGTGAGTGATAGGGACACTAAGTTCCTAAGTCATTTTTGGAGGAGTTTATAGGGTGCCCTTGGCACCAAACTCTTGTTTTCTACGTCCCACCACCCCCAAACCGATGGGCAAACCGAAGTGGTGAACCGAACCTTGGGTGCTCTTCTTAGAGCCATGACCCGAGGTAAGGGTGGGACTTGGATAGATAAGCTACCTCTTATGGAGTTTGCCTACAATCGAACCGTGCATCGGATGATTGGCATGACTCCATTCGAGTGTGTGTATGGTTTTAACCCCTTGATTCCCCTTAATCTAACCCTTTTGCCAAGGGAAATAGTTGTTAATTTTGAAGGTAAAGCTAGAGCCAAGGCTTTGATGCGAAGAAGAACTTGGAGGAAGCTTATGCAAAGGTTGCCTCCAAGAAAAAAAACGGATGCAAGAAGGTGGAACTCAAGAAGGGTGACTATGTGTGGGTGCGCTTCCTGATGCGGGGCAAACCACCATCACAAGACCCTTTACGAGAAGCCAAGCCAAAGCACTTCATGATGCTCACTTACACTTGATCCGGAAGGGCATGGACAATACGAGCTCGGGAGAAGACTTGAAAACGATGCATTGGAGCTCAATCAACGTTGAAACAGGGCAGGAAATAGTGCAAGAAGCAGGGGACCAAAACAGGGCCAAAACAGGGGAATTCTGCTGAGCTTACTGCCTGAAGCTGGATTTTTGTTCTTCGCGATCGCGTGAATACCTTCGCGATCGCGAAGAGTCTCTTTTTGATCTTCGCCTTCGCGCCATGTCTTGCGCGATCGCGCAACTAGTTTTTAAGTGTGCCTCGCGATCGCATATAATCATGCGCGATCGCGATGAACACTTTGGCAGTCTCGGACCAGAAACTAGGAAAACCTTGTAAAGGGGTGTATTTATAACACCCCTCTTTCATTTATTGCTGTCACCTTACTTTGAACAAAGAACATTAATGAGCATTGCTCTCAAACACTTTTAACTCTTTTTGGCTTGAAATCAATTGGATGAATCCAAGTTGCTCTTCAATCCATCTTCGATCATTCTATTTGCTTGAGCCTCGTGTCTCTTGAGGATAGTTGCATAGTGTTAGGTGATTCTTTCCAATCGTTTGGGGTGTAACGGAACAAGTTCTTCGTTGCTACTCGAACTTTAGTGTAAGTCTCGTCTCGATTTTATCTCTTTATCGCTTTCGTAGGTTTGCCCCTTATCAGTTGGTATCAGAGCAAGGCTAGGGTTGCGTTCTTACGAGCCCTCGTCCTACTCTTCGTGCTTGTCATCTTTGTTCCGCATTTATTTTCTTGTTCTTGTTCTTGTTATATTGAAAAAGAAGAAAAAAAAAAATTTCAAAAACTTGAAAACCCAAAAATTTGAAGGAAATCGCTTGTTGTTACGATTTTGTTGGTATTGATTATCGGGGATTGTATGTTTATGTAATCTCGACAATTGGGAACCAACAAAACACGTTTTGGAGTTGGAAAATCAAAGGTTGAAAATTTGGAACCCTAGGTTGAATATTAGCAAAAATTGCTAGAACTCAATTGATGTTATGATTTTGTGGTTGTTTGGTATCGGGGATTGTTCACTATTGTTTTCCCGTTGATTTGATACCATCATAACATCATTTGGAGTATTGTAGTGAAAATCGAAATTTTGAACTTTGAAGGTTTTGAAAAGTTGAAGAACTTGACCCAAAATCATTGAAAAACAAGTTGTTTGATGGTTGTTTTTGTGTTGGAACCATTGTGGATTGTTTACCACAGTTGAAACACCTCTTGCAAGCTTGAAAACTGAAATAAGGTGAATTTGGGTTGTTGTGTGTGCCAAAACTGCTGTTTTCTGTCGAGTTTCTGGTTCAGCTGAACAAACCTGCGCGATCGCGCAAGGCCTCGCGCTATCGCGCCAATTCCGAATTATTGTTCATCGCGATCGCGCCCCGCTGCACGCGATCGCGAAGGGTACCAATTTCCAGAATTTCCTGAAGTTGGACAGAATGTTCGCAAAGGCGTCGTAACAGTTTCCAACCACCAAAACTCCCATAGCATCATCAAATATGGTGAGTTTCTAGATCACAAACCAAAATTCATCCAATTCCGAATCCGTTTAGTGGTGATTCAATCTTTGAACATTTGATCGCGCCACTTCCGGTTAGTACTTTGAGGGTAACACTTCTACCCAATTAGTACTAATCCCTCGTTCGATTAGGATACTCGTGCCTAGAAGGAGAGTAGATTTCAAAGAAGATTCGTAGATAATTGTTTGGTTCAAGTGCGCACCAAATAGCTTGGCATTGATCGAGTCCCATTGAATCCACTCTTCCCGAAGAGCATTTGGTTCTTGTATTTTGGTTTGATCATCGAGGAGCTTGCGCAACTACGAGGAGGCCATTGATTTCAAGTTGTGTGAAACCAACCCCAAGCTTGAGTGAACCCGAGTGATAAACAAAAGTGAGGGAGTGAGTGAGGGCTTTTACTCTAATCTTCCTTTCTTGTTTTTGATTGTTGTAGGTACATGGCGGAGGAGAAAGCAAAGAGTACCATTGAGGTTCCAACCGACGTCTTGGCTAGTTTGTTAGCCGAGGTGAAGGCCCTAATCCTTAAAATGGAGGCTCTTGAAAAGGAGAGGACCCCGAGTGTCCAAAAGGACCCCAATGAAGGCACTAGTGATGATTCCATCATGAAGCCGGATCATTATGCGGAGATAGTTCGTCGACAACGGTTGAGGGATGAGGCTCTTGCTAGAGAAAGAATGTTGGGCAATCCCCAACCCTTGGGCAATCCCCAAGGAGATGTTCCATTCCTAAGGCCACGGAGAAACATTGCACCTCTTCAGCAAGTTGATGAAGCTCAAGAAGGGGAGGGCCTCGGACTTGATGATGATTACTTTGATGTCCCCTATCCAAATAGGAGGGCGATGAATGGAGGCCGAGGTATAGATAGAGGTCGTGGTCGAGGTCGAGGACCACCAAGAGCTTATATGGGAAGGAACTTGGGAAGGGAATATGAAGATATTGATGACAACTATGGGGTTCAACCGGAACAACACCGTGGGGGTCGTGACACTAATCTCAATAGTGTCAAGATCACTATCCCTCCTTTCAAAGGGACTAGTGATCCGGAAACATTTCTTGAATGGAAGGTCCAACTAGAGCGGGTCTTTGACACAAATGATATGACCGAGGAAAAGAAGGCCACCTATGCTATATCATCATTTGAGTCTTATGCATCTACATGGTGGGAATCCATGAAGCGATCAAGGAGACGACTTGGGTTGCGGATGAACATTACTTGGGAAGAGTTGAAAGAAATAATGAACAATAAATATGTGACTCCCAAGTATCGACAAGAGCAACTCAAAAGGCTCTATGAATTGAAACAAGGTTACAAGTCCGTTGATGAATATTTCAACGACTTTGAGAAAAATCGGATGGCTCTTGATATGGAAACGGAAGATGAGGAACAAGCTATCATCCGTTTCAAAAGTGGCTTGAGTAGGGAGATTGCATCCCAATTGAGACTTCACATCTTTCACTCCTTACAAGATGTTTGTGATGCCGCGGTTGAAGCCGAGAAATGGCTCAAAGAAGAAAAGGCTCCTCGCTATAGGAGTACTACCACTACCACTCCTTCAACTCGCACCAAAGAATGGAAGAGCCCATATGCTAGTGGGGCAAGTGGGAGTCGAGATGTAAAGAAGCCTTTTGAGAAGGCTACCCCGAAGAGCGACCACAAAGAGGTTGGAGGTACTTCTAAAACTACTTTGAATACTCCTTCTTCTTCTTCCTTCCAATGTCATAAATGCAAGGGTTATGGCCACTTTGCCAAAGAGTGCCCTACCCGGAAAACAATGATTGTAATGGATGATGGATTGGTCTATGAGGGGGAGAGTGAGCCCGAGGGAGATGATGAGGAGGAGAGTGAGGAAGTTGAGGGTGAAGGTGAGGAGAGAGCGACGGAGGGGGATGATCCTAATATGTTCCTTGTGGTACGCCGCATTTTGGGAACTATGTTGAGTGAGGAGAGGGAAGATGAGCAAAGGGAGAACTTGTTCCATGCCCGTTGTAGAGTGAAGGGGCAAGTTTGTTCCATGATTATTGACTCGAGTAGTTGTGCAAATGTGGTGAGCCAATCTTTGGTCTCACAATTGAAGTTGACTACCATTAAACACCCGAGACCCTACCGTTTACAATGGCTAAGTGAGTGTGGGGAATTGAGGGTAGTGAAGCAAGTCTTGGTTAGGTTCAAGATTGGAAACTATCAAGATGAACACATGTTTGACGTGGTGCCAATGCAAGCTTGCCATCTTTTGTTTGGAAGGCCTTGGCAATACGACAAATAAGTGGTTCATGATGGCCGGGCCAACACTTACACGGTGAAACATGAGGGAAAAAGGTTTGTGCTTACACCTTTGACCCCGAAACAAGTAAGTGAAGACTATCGGCGCATGAAAGAGTTGAGGGAAGCGGCTAAGGCCAAGTCCCCGATTGTGGCCAAATCTTTGGCCGAGACTCCACCATCTTCCACCGGTCGCATGTGTGCCATGATGCAACCGGGTGAGGTTTTGAGAGGTAATGATGGCACCAAGATGCTCATATGCCTAGTGCACAAAGGTATGGTTTTAAATTCCGAAAGTGATTATTTATCTAACCCTAACCCTTTGCCTAGTGCCATTGACAATGTCTTGAAGGTCTACGAGGACATGTTTCCGGAAGAGATGCCGGATGGACTACCTCCCTTGAGAGGTATTGACCATCGAATTGATTTTGTCCCGGGATCTCAAATCCCCAACAAGCCGGCATATAGAAGCAATCCCGAGGACACAAGGGAGTTGCAAAAACAAATTGATGAATTGCTTACAAAGGGCTTGGTGAGGGAAAGCTTGAGTCCTTGTGCCGTGCCCGTGATCCTCGTTCCAAAGAAGGATGGCACTTGGAGGATGTGTGTGGATTGTCGAGCGGTCAACAAGATCACGGTAAAGTATCGACATCCCATACCTCGATTGGATGACATGTTGGATGAGCTTAGTGGTTCTAGTGTCTTTTCAAAAATAGACCTTAGGTCCGGCTACCACCAAATCCGGATGAAACCGGGTGATGAGTGGAAAACCGCATTCAAGACTAAATTTGGTCTATATGAATGGTTGGTGATGCCCTTCGGCCTCTCCAACGCACCTAGCACTTTCATGAGATTAATGAACCACGTGCTTAAGCCATTTATCAACAAATTCGTGGTCGTCTACTTTGATGACATATTGATTTATAGCAAGTCAATAGACGACAATGTGGGCCACTTGAGTCAAGTGCTTGAAGTGCTACGAGCCGAAAAGCTCTATGCCAACTTTAAGAAGTGTGCCTTTTGTGTTGAAAAGGTTGTCTTTTTGGGCTTTGTTGTTAGTGTCAATGGTGTGGAAGTTGATGAGTCCAAAGTTGAAGCCATTAGAGATTGGCCTACTCCTACCACCGTTTCTCATGTGAGGAGTTTCCATGGCCTTGCTAGTTTCTATCGGCGCTTTGTTAGAGACTTTAGCACCATTGCCGCACCACTCACCGAGTTGGTGAAGAAAGATAAACCCTTTGTGTGGGGAGAGTCTCAAGAGAGACCTTTCCAAGAATTGAAAGGTAGGTTGAGTACCGCCCCCTTGCTACAATTGCCCGACTTCGGGAAGGCTTTTGAGGTTGAATGTGATGCCTCGGGGGTGGGAATTGGGGGTGTTCTCATGCAAGAAGGGAAGCTGGTTGCCTACTTTAGTGAGAAGTTGAAGGGCGCAACCTTGAATTACTCCACGTATGACAAGGAGTTGTATGCCCTCGTGAGAGCTTTAGCCCATTGGCAACACTATCTATGGCCTCGGGAATTCGTGATCAAGAGTGACCATGAGTCACTCAAGCATCTAAGAGGCCAAGAGAAATTGAACAAAAGGCATGCCAAGTGGGTGGAGTTCATTGAGTCTTTCCCTTATGTAATTCATTACAAGAAGGGCAAGGACAATGTTGTAGCCGATGCGCTTTCTAGGAAGTTCGCCCTTGCTACCACTCTTGCCTCTAGACTTATGGGTTTTGAGAGTATAAAGTCTTTGTATGAACATGACCCAAAGTTCAAGAGCATTCATGATGCTCTAGTGAGTGGAAAGCGGGTGGAGAAATACCAATGGGTTGACGGCTACATTTTTAAAAATGGAAGAGTTTGTGTGCCCGAGTCCTCATGGAGGGAGTTGCTTGTTCGTGAAGCACATTGTGGGGGCTTGATGGGTCACTTTGGGAGGAACAAAACCTTGGCCATTCTCATGGAACAATTCCATTGGCCAAAGATGGGTGTGCAAGTTGAGAGACTTTGCAATACTTGCTTGGATTGCAAGTATGCTAAGTCCAAATCTAATTCCCATGGTTTGTATACTCCCCTACCTATTCCTACTAGCCCGTGGATGGATATTTCAATGGATTTTGTTATGGGCTTGCCACGGTCTAAAGGGGGGCACGATAGCATTTATGTTGTCGTGGATCGGTTCTCCAAAATGGCTCAATTTATTCCTTGTAAGAAGAGTCATGATGCACAACATGTAGCTTCGTTGTTCATTGATAATGTGTTAAAGTTGCATGGAGTGCCTCAAACCATTGTGAGTGATAGGGACTCTAAGTTCCTTAGCCATTTTTGGAGGTGTCTTTGGGGTGCTCTTGGCACCAAGTTGTTATTCTCTACGTCCCACCACCCCCAAACGGATGGTCAAACCGAAGTGGTGAACCGAACCTTGGGTGCTCTCCTTAGAGCCATGACCCGAGGTAAGGCCGGGGTGTGGGTTGACAAGTTGCCTCTTATGGAGTTTGCTTATAACCGTACGTTGCATAGCATGATTGGCTTGACTCCGTTTGAGTGCGCTTATGGTTTTAATCCTTTGATTCCACTTGATCTAACCCCTTTGCCCAAGGAAATGGTTGTTAATTCTGAAGGTGAAAACCGAGCTAAAGCCATGCTTGAAATCCATGCCAAAACGAGGAAGCGATTGGAGGAAGCATATGACAAGGTTGCCCTCAAGAAGAACAAGGGGAGGAAGAAGTTGGAACTCAAGAAAGGAGATTGGGTGTGGGTGCATTTCCGCAAAGAGAGGTTTCCAAACCTTAGGAAAGGGAAATTGGCACCCCGGGAAGATGGACCCTTCCAAGTAATATCCAAGATCAACAACAACGCCTATGTGATCGATTTGCCAAGTGAGTACACTATTTCAAACACTTTTAATGTTAGTGACTTGGCTCTTTTTGATGTAGGTGATGGCGCCGTAGAGAACAATGTCGTGGAGGTTGACGCTACAATTTCGAGGACGAAATCTTCTCAAGAAGGGGAGGATGATGCGGGGCAAACCACCATCACAAGACCCTTTACGAGAAGCCAAGCCAAAGCACTTCATGATGCTCACTTACACTTGATCCGGAAGGGCATGGACGATACGAGCTCGGGAGAAGACTTGAAAACGATGCATTGGAGCTCAATCAACGTTGAAACAGGGCAGGAAACAGTGCAAGAAGCAGGGGACCAAAACAGGGGAATTCTGCTGAGCTTACTGCCTGAAGCTGGATTTTTGTTCTCCGCGATCGCGTGAATACCTTCGCGATCGCGAAGAGTCTCTTTTTGCTCTTCGCCTTCGCGCCATGTCTTGCGCGATCGCGCAACTAGTTTTTAAGTGTGCCTCGCGATCGCATATAATCATGCGCGATCGCGATGAACAATTTGGCAGTCTCGGACCAGAAACTAGGAAAACCTTGTAAAGGGGTGTATTTATAACACCCCTCTTTCATTTATTGCTCTCACCTTACTTTGAACAAAGAACATTAATGAGCATTGCTCTCAAACACTTTTAACTCTTTTTGGCTTGAAATCAATTGGATGAATCCAAGTTGCTCTTCAATCCATCTTCGATCATTCCATTTTCTTGAGCCTCGTGTCTCTTGAGGATAGTTGCATAGTGTTAGGTGATTCTTTCCAATCGTTTGGGGTGTAACGGAACAAGTTCTTCGTTGCTACTCGAACTTTAGTGTAAGTCTCGTCTCGCTTTTATCTCTTTATCGCTTTCGTAGGTTTGCCCCTTATCACTTCCGGAAAGAAAGGTTTCCAAACCTTAGGAAAGGGAAGTTAGCACCCCGTGGAGATGGCCCATTCCAAGTGCTCTCAAAGATAAACAACAACGCCTATGTGGTCGACTTACCAAGTGAGTATCAAGTGTCTAATACTCTCAATGTTTGTGACTTGGTTCCTATGGATGTAGGTGATGAAGAGGTTGTGGATGATAATGCTTCAATTTCGAGGACGAAATCTTCTCAAGAAGGGGAGGAAGATGCCGGGCAAACCACGAGACCCTTCACTCGGAGCCAAGCTAGGGAGATCCAAGGAGTACACCTACACTTGGTGAGGAAGGGGCTAGAAGAAGGGAGCGATTGGAGGCCGTTCTGAGTGCTCAAAAAGCAAGGGGAGTAGCCCAGTCATCCAG
Source organism: Petunia x hybrida (assembly GCA_037355625.1). Taxonomy (NCBI): domain Eukaryota; kingdom Viridiplantae; phylum Streptophyta; class Magnoliopsida; order Solanales; family Solanaceae; genus Petunia; species Petunia x hybrida. The sequence continues at coordinate 43,857 of JBBBVM010000695.1, read as the reverse complement.
GCGCTCCGCCTGAGGATCCAGGTGCCTTGCCTGAAGATGCCTAGGCCTGGTCGCTCCGCCCCAACTCTAGGCGCCCCGCCTAGGCCACCCCACTATTTGTTTTCACGGGCGCTCCGCCCAAAGCTTAGGCGCTCCGCCCGGAATGCTGAAGCACGTGATTCCTAGCTATGTTAAGACTATTTTGACCCTACGTGGTCCTTTATTCCTAAGCCTAAGTGTGGGCATATTAGACCTTTCAAAGGGTGTCTAAAAACACCTATAAATAGCTAGATTGCTTGTTATTTTCATTAGCTTACCTTTGATGAAAAACAAACACTTGGTTGAAGAGTTGAACTCTTATTGAATGAAACTTTGAATGGGACTTGTTCTTCCTCTAGCGGATCTAGATGAATTCCAATCCCCCCGACCATTCTACTTGCGTGCTCACGTTAGCTCGAGGGTAGTTGCCTAGCGTAGGTGTTCTTGACCTTCTCTCGGGGTGTAACAGAACGGGTTCTCCGTTGCTACTTGAGATTGGTGATCGAGATACGTCTCGTTCCTATCTTTTACTTTCCGCGTTTGATTTCCTACATCATTAATGTTGCTGACTTAATTCCTTGTGTTGTAGGTCAAACTTTGGAGGACGAGGAGGGCTTGATTTCGAGGATGAAATCTTCTCAAGAAGAGGAGGATGATGCAGCCCGAACACGTGCTGATCAAGTGTTTGATCCACCGAGGAGACAAATGACACGAAGCCAAGCCAAGCTGCTGCACGATGTTCACATTCACTTGGCCTGGTCGAAGGAAAGTAACTGCTCCAAAGCTGAGTGGCCGGGCTCAAGAACCGAAGGCGTCATCTTCAAATTTGAGCCCGAGGACAAAGTGACCGAACACCAACAAAATGTGTTCGAGGTCAAGAGAGCGTCCGAGGACAAATGAGTTCGAGCAAGCAACCACGCACCGAAGTCGAGGCTGCCGAACACACACTTAGCTCAGCCCTGCATGGCTTGTTTTTATTAGTCACTTGTGACTATTTACCGCTTTATCCTTAGCATAGTCTATAAATACTCCATTTTCATTTCATTGTAAACATTCAGTTTTTAGTTGTATGAAAAACATAGCAAGTGCTATTGTGAGTCTCCGATGGAGCAAAACTCCGATGTGGCCTTTTAAAGAACTTGTGTCAATTGGTGTTATTCATTTGAACATTTTCTTCTTGGTCATTCAATTTGCAAGAAGTGGGTCTTTCTTGAGGATTGTTACTTAGTATAGGTGCTTTTTGGCCTTCATTCGATCGAGCTTGAGACAAGTTCCTCACTGTTCTTTCGAATCGAAGCAAGTTTTGTCTTGCTTCTATCTTTTAATTCTTGTTATTTCTTCCGCGTATTGTGTCTAGCTATCCCTTCAAGTTTGCTTGCACCATCTTAATATGATAGGAGTGTGGTACATGATGGCCGAACCAACTCTTACACGGTCAAGCATGAAGGAAAGAAATATGTGCTAAAGCCTTTGACGCCAAGACAAGTAAGAGAGGACTATTGATGCGGCCCGAACAAGTGCTGATCAAGTGTTTGATCCACAGAGGCCAATGACACAAAGCCAAGCCAAACTTCTGCACGATGTCCATATTCACTTGGCTTGGCCGAATGAAAGCAACTACCTCGTAGCTGAATATTCGAGCTCAAGAACCGAAGGCTCCATCTACAAGCTTGAGCTCGAAGAGGGGAGTGACCGAACCTTAACCGAGCACTCAACATCAGCGCCGAAATAAGTTCAATTAACCTAAAGAAGGGCGACCGATGTCGAGAAAGAGCCGAGCAAAACAACTGAGCAGCAAAGTGAAGAAGCTCGAAGCTCAAGTGTCCGAGGTCACATGTTCGGTTGAAGGAGTGACCGAACACTCACTAAAACAGCCCTGCGTGGCTTACTCCTATTGGTCGCCTGTGACACTTTACTATTTTATCCTTAGCCTAGTCTATAAATACTCCTTACATTTCATTGTAATAGTTAGTTGTTGTTGAATGATCAAACATAGCAAGTGCTATTGTGAGTCTCCGATGGAGCCAAACCCCGACGTGGGATTTTAAAGAACTTGTGTCATTCAGTGTCTTCGATTGAACATTTTCTTCTTGGTCATTCAGTTTGGAAGAAGCTTGTTCTTCTTGAGGATTGTTGCTTAATATAGGTGATTCTTGACCTTCATTTGATCGAGCTTTGAGACAGGTTCCTCACTGTTCTTTCGAATCGAAGCAAGTCTTGTCTTGCTTCTATCTTTTATTTCTTGTTGTTTTCTGCTTTTTCATTGTGTCTGGCTTTCCCTCGGGTTTGCTTGCACCATCTTGGTATCAGAGCAAGGTTTCAGTTTGTTTTTACAACCTCAAATCCTGTTCGAATTATTCGTGCTTTGTGTCTCCAGTTTCAGCTTTCTTCTTTGTTGTTGCTGTGGTGTTTACAAAAAAAAAAAAACAAAAAAAAAAGTACAAAAAAAAAATTCAAAAAAAAGTAGAAAATTTTTGGTTGATTTGTTGGTTGTTTGAATCAAACAACCATTGATTTGTGTTCACCACTGTCCAAGGATTGATCTGAGCACCTGACGTACAACGTTTGTGACTAGGGTTTCTCGACAAAATTTTGGACTGTTTTGAGCTTAGTGGTGACTGATTTCGAACCCCAGTGTATTTTTTTGGTTGTTTCCGATGAAGACTGGTGGTTCTTGAAAGATTTGGGTGTGTTTGCGCTTAAATTTCAAAGTTCTATGTTTTGAGCCGTTGTCCGTATACCGGAACATTGTTACATTTTGTAACAGTGAACGGACAACAAAGAGCTAAGTCTTAGCTCAATGAACTTTGAACTGAATACCTCTGTTGTTGTTGTTACCCGGAGTTGAAAGAGCAACACAAACTCTGTTGAAATTATTGGTCAGTGAACGAAGTTAAAGTTGTCCGTACGCCGGAGCAAAACCTTCACTGTCCATTGAAGAAGAAAGGGGTAAAGTGTAAAGATCAAAACCCCAGGTGAAAAGTTGTCGGCTAGAAAAGGGAATTGGATAAGGTAAAACACTATCCGTACCAAGGAGGGACCACTCTTTTACGGACGAGAGTTGGTGTGATAAAAAAGATTCCGAAGAGGAATCGACGGGTAGATTCTCCTAGGTTTTCACTTTTCTTGTGTTTGATAAATCTGGTTAGTGGATCTCTAGAGTAAATCTTCCTACTCGAGGTCGTACTAACTCATTTAAGCTTATAGGAACTCGTACGTGGGTGACCGAAGTCCAAATTCCGTAGAAATTCTTTTTGACTCCCAAATCGCAGAGTAAATAGTATATGTTCCATCGAGTCGTATCAATTCACTCATCCCGAAGGAGACATTGTAACTTGTCAAATTCGAAGGAACTGAGAGAAGTTGATCAACCGAGGAAACCATTGGCTACAATTTCTTGAGTGACCAAAACCGAACCCATAAACTGAGTGGACTCGAGTTCCACCCATCAAAGGTGAGGGAGTGAGTATGTCCGTAGCCTTACCTGGGTCCGGCGCTGGAACTAGCAACCCCACTCCGATGAAACCTGAGCTGTATGCTGAGCTTATTCGACAACATCAGTTGAAAAGCGAGGCAATTCGAAAGGACGTTTTGGGCAATCCCCAAACACAAAAAAACTTGGGCAATCGCCAAGCTGAGAATCAACACTTGGGCATTCCCCGAAGTGAAAGAATACCACTTCCAATGGCCTGAAGACAAATTGAGGTCGTTGATGAAGAGGTAGATGAAGGAGAATTTCCTGATGCCGAACCTGAATATGAGCAGTCGTTCGCTCAACGAAGGCAAGCTCACCGAGGTCGTGCAAATTTCCGAGGTCGAGGTCGAGGCGCAAATGTTGATCGACATATTAAGCGTGAGGCTGATGATCGCTATGAAGAGTATCCCGAACAAGTTCGTGGTGTTCGAGACTCAAACTTGAGCAATGTTGATGCAATACGAACCAGGCTCACCTGTTCGATTCATCAAGCTAGTCCACCGAGGAGTCACATGGCGCCCACGATCAAAGTGTGGCCAGAATGAAAGATGTCGAAGACTTCCTCGACGAGCAACAACTTTGGAAATCCACCGAGCAGACAACAAGTGACCGTTGCTGACACTGACTTCGGGGAGCTATCAAGTTTGAGCCCGAAGTTGAAAGCAACCGAACCAAGGAAGAGCGATGCCGAACAGAGAATCGATCAAAGGGCTACAAGTGTGCCCGAGGCAAGAGCGTTCGATTCCAAACATGACCGAGGCAAACAAGCGTCCGAAGACAATGTGTTCGAGCCAGGCTGCCGAACACTCCAGCCCTGCGTGGCTTTATCTCATTGGTCACCTGTGACCATTTACTATTTTGCCCTTTTAATGTTGTCTATATAAACTCCTAGCATAGCTCATTAGGAGACAGTTGTTAGTTGATATTGAATTGAGAGAATAGATATAGAATTGGTCGAGCCATTCTTATTGAAGCCCGAGGCTTCGTGTATGCCTTCTTAGGCTTGGAACCGAAATGGATTTCATCCCTAGTATGAATCCTTGTTAGGTTCAAGTTTCATTTCTCCCTTGGATAATTCAATCAATGTTTTGATTCTGATTATCCATTCATTCTTCTATTTCTGTTCTCCCCCTTCCCCGATTTCTTGTTATCCGTGTTACTTTGTTGCTTCCGCATCTTATCTTCATCGTTTCCGCGTCTTGTTTGTTGTCTCCGATTGCAAGGTGTAAACCCACGGGTTTTGATAAGACCCAAATTGGAGCCAAAGCGCCAACCATCAAGAGCCAAACATGAGAGCACAAAGGATACAAGGCAAAGGCACCGAGGAGGGTTCGAGAGTGATTTGGAGTCATGGACTCGAGCGCCAATGGGGGAGGACCGGCTACGGACCAAGGAGGAACACTTAGAGTCCATTTTGAGCCGTTTCCAAGTCTCCCAGGAAGGAGGCGGACCGCCCATTGGACTAGGCGGACCGCCTAGTTGACTACACCTCTCAGGATCTCTGGCCGCCTACTGCAGAGGCGGACCGCCCATTTTCCAGGCTGGGCGCCTACTCTGGGCGCCTACTAGTCAGGCGGGGCGCCTAGTTTGCTGAAGGCCCATTCGGGTTTCCTACTTATTTTGAGTGTAATTCCAACTATAGCCTTAAGTGACATGTATTGTTTTGACTAGACTTAGGGGCTATTTAGACATTTTATTTAGAAGTGTGGTGAACCTATAAATACCACACTTAGTCAATTATTTGAGAAGCTAATTTTGAAGAATAGAATTGAGAAGATAGAATAGGCTAGGCCTTTCTTGTTGAAGCATTGACTTCGTGTATCTCTTACGTTGAATCCATGGAGGATCACCACTAGTGTGAATCCCGTTTAATGGTTCAAGTCTCTTCTCCCTTTGACTTAATCTAATTGTTTAGCTTGATTCAATTCTTTCTTCTATTTCTATTCTCCCCAATCCCTTACTTTCTTGTTATCTTGTGATTGTTGCTTCCGCATCCTTGTTATTTGCTTCCGCATATTTGATCCTTATCATTTGGTATCAGAGCAAGGCTCGGGTTTCGTTCTTACGAATCCACGTTCCTTGTTCATCCTATCTTTACTTTATTGTTATTGTTCTTGTTCTTGAAGAAAAACAAAAAAAATTGAAAAAAAGTGAAAATTACAAAAAAATTCGTATTGTGGATTGGATTTGATGATTCCTTTGGTGTTTGATATCGGGGATTGATCTATGATGATTACCCGTTAATTTGGTACCCTTGTTATATGATTTGGTGTTGAGAATCAAAAGTTGAAAAAAATCAAAAACCCCAAAATTGAAAAACCCTTGAATTTGATTGAAATTTCTTGATTTGGATTCGTTATGGGTTGGGTGTTGTTATAAATCATTGGGGATTGATTGGAGTAGTTGAAAACACCATTGGGTACCTTTGGATTGGAAAAAAACACCTTGGAACATCGAAATTTGGGTGCAAAAGGGCCAAAAACCCGTTTTCGGACTGTGCTGAAAGCACCAGTAGGCGGGCGCCCAAAATAGTAGGTGGTCCGCCTATTTTTTGGTTACTCTCTGTATTTTAAGTAGGCGGGGCGCCCACCCTAAGTAGGCGGACCGCCCACTCCTGGGAGGCCTCCGTTTGGCTTCGTTTCGTGTCTTTTTGTGTTCCGTTTGCTTCCGTACCTCTTGGTTAGTGTTTCTAGGGTATTAGGCCTACTTTATTAACACTAATCTTTGATTCCTTAGGGTGTTGTGTGTCTTGAAGTCTTTACTTAAAGTCGTAGAATTTGCTTGCTTCAAGTGCGCATTGAATTAGCTTCCGTACATCGAGTCACTTTGACTCCATTCCGAACCATTACTTGGGTGCATTAGTTGATTGATCTTGCCATTGTGATTACTAAGAGACAAGAAGGTCTTGAGTGGAAAAAGGCTTGAGTGGTGAGAACAATAGAGTGTGGTCACAAAAGCCAACGACCTTGAGTGTATACACGAGTGGAAAGAAAATTGAGTGACATCTCTTGAGTGATACAAGTGAGGGAGTGAACTTGTGAGGTCCTTAACTCTTTGGTTACAACTATGGCTTCGGATGACAATTGTGGAGGGTATGACTCATGCGGAGATGATGGAGGCTATGGTACCTATGATGGTGATGATGGGCATTGCTATGACGACTCGGGGAACCAAGGCTCCTATGATGATGAAGCGGGTCACTATGTTGATTATGAAGATGAAGAAGACTATGGAGCTTGCGAAGATGAGTGTGAAGAATCTTATGCTCCAAGTCAAGAATGTGGAGATAGTGACGCTTCAAGGTATGATGATCCTACTTACTCTTCTTGTGATGAATTTGAACATGATGATAGTGACATAGAGAGAATAGATGTTGAGGTTGATTATACGAATTGTGCATATGCATCTTCTCTTGGTGTTGCTTGTGGTGAGCAAGAGAGTAGTAGAGGACCTTCCATTAGTATGGGAGGTGGTGGTGGTTGTTCCATGGGAAATGGGAGGTTTGCATCTTCTAGTTCCCATGTGAATGATGGAAGGAGAAATGGTCTTGCTCTTACCGTTACGGGGGTGCATCGCTCTAGTAGTGGTGGTAGGAGTGGTGCTAGGGGCTATGGAACCAAGGCGAGAAGCAATTATGGGTTCCATAGTGGTACTCCTTCCCCGACTTTCAACAACGCTTCTAATGTTGGAAGAGTGATGGGAAGTGGAGGTTATCCTAGTGGTGTTTCTAGGAGAGGAGGATTGAGGAAGATCCAAGTTGATAGTGATGGATATCATGAAGTTCCAAGATCTTATTTGGATGATCCTATACTACACTTGGGTCTAAGGAGGTTTCTTGTTGAGGTGGAAGGTATTGAAGGGTACTTGCTCAAGATTGGTAACACCGATACCAATTGCATTAGTACCTCGGTGGTTGATGAGCTAAGGCTACCTTGCTATGCCTTGGAGTATCCTTATCACTACTACGGAGTGTGGGTATCCAAGCAAGCTTGGGTGTGCATATCTCATGGAGGTTATTGGGGTTATATGTGGTGTCATGTGTACCCCATGCAACATTGTCATGTGTGGTTAGGTGAGTCATGGTTGCAAAGCAAGAAGGTGCGATATAGTGATGTGAATGATAAGTATTACCTCGGCCAAGGCCCAAAGATTTATGACTTTGAGCCTATTGGGGTAAAGATCAAGTCACCTCCTAGTGTACCTTCTAGGTCTATGCAAAGGGAAAAGGAGCAAAAACCTCATCCTATGGTTGAAAGAGTGCAAACAAGAAGTCCTACAATCACGAGCAACGGTGGGACTAGTGCAAGAAAAGAGTTGACAATTGTCAACAAGGTGAACTCCAAGCCACAAGCTCCAAAGCCAAGTGGTTCACCAACAAAGAAGAAAGAGATCTCAAGTGATGAGTCTCTTAGTCCTAGATTCCGGGTTGATGTTAAAAGTCCACCTACTCCGGCTATGGGTATTCTTGGGCCTCGTCCCAATTCACCCGAATTTGAGAGATAAAAGATTGAGAGGAGTAAGGGAGTGACCGGTGACATTCCTCGAGTGGAAAAAGGAGAGGATGTGTTGAGTGATGTGAGTGGGATGTCACCACCCGAATCTACACCTAACCTTGAAAAGAAAATGAGAGAAAAGAAAGAGGGAAAAAAGAGTGAGGACACCCCTTATTCTAACCTTAACCCTTTATCTTTTTCTCCTACTCTTGTGAATGCTTGTGTAGGTACTCTTGGAGGCAAAGCAATGGAGCCTCAATCATGTCCCAAGAAGGATAGACAAGGTGAAGAAACTCTTCAATGTGAGCTTCAAGGTGAAGAGACAATCCATGACATTTCAAATGCATTGAGTGAGCAAGATGGCCACTTAGAGGTAAGTGATAGTTCTTCCCTTGAACATGTTACTTTCTTGTCTTATGGTAGTGTTTGTGGTAACTCAGCACTAGTTGATGATTTGTATGATTACAATGTGTTTGCAACTAGTGTAGAGTCAAATGGTCAACTTGTGTGTGATTGTGAACCACTAGTTGAGAGGGATGATAAGCCACATCATGATGTGAGCTCGGTTTTCATTGAACCTCTCATTAGTGAAGAATGTGTAGTTGACCCTATTTGATCCTTGTTATGACACTCCACCTATATTTGATAAAGGGGAAGATGAGTTGAATGAATACCCTATCCTCTCCCTTGATGAATTGCTTGATAATGGTGGGCCTATGTGTTGTAGTGAGGTTTGTAGTGACCTTGAGGAGTCCCTAATGAATGAGATGGATCGAATTGTTTTCAATGACTCCTTGGGTGAGAGTGAAGAACCTAGTCTTGATACCATGTTTTTGGATAACCATGAATTTGAAGTGCATGCTTTTACATTTCCATTGTGTGAACATGATCTCATTTGTGGTAGCGAATTGTATCGGACTAGGATTGGCAATAGAATAGAACCCCCATGGTTTGAAAAGTTAGACTCTATGGATGATCCATTGTTTGGAACTCCAAGTGGGATGAGTGGTCTTGATTTTGGTTGTGTTAAACCATCTTCGAGTAGTCCTAACCTTCATTGTGTGGACTATAATGATGAAGGGCCAATTTTGGAGACCTTCCTTTGGAGTTTGGCTAGTGAGGAAGATTGTCTTGGAGTTGGAATGGGAGGAGGGGAAGTCACTCTTGGAGTGTGTAAGAGTGCTTCCAAGAAGGGGAGTGGAGTATTCGATGTTAGTTGTCGCTTGAATTATGTTGCTTACTCCATCCCATATGTTGATCACACCTTGAGTGTTGAGCATGCCAAAGCTCGATGTGAAGACCATAAGCTTGGAGGTCATAAGGAACTTAGTTGCTTAATCTTGCATGTTCCATATCTTATTGATCTCTTTGCTTGTTATGGTAGTGAGTACTTGTCGTTGTTGAGCCAAGAACTTGTTGTTTCCTTTGGGAACATAAGCTTTTTGATTAGTATTGATGCTTGGCTCTATCATAAAAGTGTGAATTTCACATCACTTGTACTCACTCTTGTTGGACTTTCCTACTCTTGTAGTGGGAAGTTTTGGTGTGTCCTTATTGGACTTCGGGATCATAGGAATTTTAATGGCTTGATCTTGCATATTCTCTATTGATGCAGCCCGAACACGTGTTGATCAAGTGTTCGATCCACCGAGGAGACCGATGACAAGAAGCCAAGCCAAGCTGCTGCACGATGTGCACGTTAACTTAGCCTGGCCGAAGGAAAACAATTGCTCCGAAGCTGAGTGGCCGAGCTCAAGAATCGAAGGCATTATCTTCAGATTTGAGCCCGAAGGCAAAGCGACCGAGGACAATGAGCTCGATGACAATTGAGCGTCCGAAGGCAACAAGTGTGTTCGAGCAGACAACCGAGAACCGAAGCCAAGGCTTACCGAAGTCAAAGTCTGCCGAACACAATTTAATTCAGCCCTGCGTGGCTTATTTCTATTGGTCACCTGTGACCCTTTTACTAGTTTACCCTTAGTATTTTCTATATAAACCTTGTTTCCTTTCATTGTAGATACCTAGTTTTTTTAATATTGATGAATTGAATGAAAGTGCCGAGCACATTTCTTCTTGTCTCCGTCGTGAGCAAAACCCTGTGAGGGCTTTATGGACTTGTGGCTTTCGGTTAGTCCGATTGAACATTCCTCTTGATCATTCAGTTTGCAAGAGGCAATGTTCTCTTGAGGATTGTTGCATAGTATAGGTGATCCTTGTATCCCTTTCGATTGAGCTTTGAGACAGGTTCCTCACTGTTCTTTCGGAAGAAGCAAGTTTTGTCTTGCTTCTATCTTTTATCTTCTTGTTTGTTCTTCCGCGTTTGTGCTAGCAACCCCTTCGGGATTTGCATTGCACCATCTTGGTATCAGAGCACGGTTTGGGCTTGTTTCTACAACCCCAAATCCTGTTCACGTTATCTTTATTTTCGTGCGTTTGTGTCTTTGTTTTCCTTTTTCGTGTTCTTGAATTTGGTTACTGTTGGTGTTGTTATTTTACAAAAAAAAAAAAAAAAAAAAGTGTTAAAAAGAAAATTCAAAAATTGTGTTTGATTGTTGGTTGTTTGGGAAAAACAACCATTGATTCTTGTTCACCATCGAGTTCCGAATCCAACAAGTACCCGACGTACCAATTTCGTGACTAGGGTTTCTTGGTGAATTTTTGGACTGTTTTGAGCTTTAATGGTGACTGAAAACTCGAACCCCACTGTGTTTGGAAGAAACCGGTGAAGATTGGTGGTTTTTGAGTGATTTGGGTTTGTTTGTTGCTTAAGAATCGAAGTTCTGAGTTTGAATCGTTGTCCGTACGCCGGAAAATTGCTACAAAATCGTAACAGTATACGACACGAACGAGCTGATTTTTAGTTCGAAGAACTTCGTTTGATTTCCTCCGTTGTTGTCTGGAACCGGAGTCGAAAGAGCAACTCAGATCTGTTGAGTTTCGTGGTCAGTGAACCGAAGTTGTTGTGTCCGTACACCGGAGCAAAGGTCACTGTTCCATTGAAGAAGAAGGGGTAAAGTGTAAACATCAAAACCCCAGGTGAAAATTGTCGGCTGAAAAGGAAAGTGGATAAGGTAAAACCCTATCCGTACCGACGAGGGACCACTCTTGTACGGACAGGAGTGGGTGTGATCGAAAAAGATTCCAAAAGGGAATCAAAGGGTAGATTCTCCTAGGTTCTCACTTTCTTTCGTGTCAAATTCTAGTTGGTGGATCTTTTGAGTAAATGTCCTACTCGAGGTCGTACTAACTCTTTTAAGCTGATAGCAATTCGTGCGAAGGGGTGACCGAAGTCCGAACTTTCGTAGAAATTCTTTTGACTCCCCGAGCTCAGTTAAAAAGCGTCCGTTCCATCGAGTCGAACATCACTTCACTCTTCCCGAAGAGGCAGTGACTATTGTCGAACTTGAAGGATCTTAGAGGACCGATCAATCAGACGAGCCACTGTTACAAGTCCTTGAGTGATCAAAAACCGAACCCATAAATTGAGTGGACCCGAGTGCCACCCATCAAAGGTGAGGGAGTGTGTGAGGTGATTTCTAACCCTAACCTTTGTTTGATCTTTGACTTGTGCAGGTACCATGGCTGGAAACGATGGCAAAAGCATTGAGAAGCCCGAGTTGTCGTTAGCCGATCTCATGGCTGCGATACAAGGCATCAGTGCCGAAGTAAGAGGAGTGAGTGCTCGAGTAGCTAACCTCGAGCAGGGAAACGCGTCCGTGGCCATGAATGGGTCCGGCGCTGGAACTAGCCAATCCACTCCGATGAAACCTGAGCTGTATGCTGAGCTTGTACGACAACATCAGTTGACAAGTGAAGCAATTCGAAGAGAGCTTAACTTGGGCAATCCCCAAGCTGCTTATCAAAACTTGGGCAATCCCCAAGCTGCTTATCAAAACTTGGGCATTCCCCGAGGAGAGAGGTTACCACTTCCAAGGGCCCGAAGAGACCTTGATGCTGTAACCGAAGAGATTGATGAAGAGGGATTTCCCGAGGACGAATATGAGCGTGAGCCGCCATTCTCTCAACGAAGGCAAGCTCACCGAGGTCGTGGAAATTTCCGAGGTCGAGGCCGAGGCGCAAATGTTGAAAGAAATATTGGGCGTGAGGCTAATGATCGAGAAGATGAGTTTCCCGAACAAGCTAGAGCTGTTCGAGACTCAAATTTGAACAGTGTCAAGATCACTATTCCACCCTTTAAAGGAACTAGTGATCCCGATGAGTATCTTGAATGGAAGCTTAGAATGGAGCGCATCTTTGAAACCAATGAGATGACCGATGAGAGAAAAGCTGCCCATGCCATTGCTTCGTTCGAAGCTTATGCATCAACGTAGTGGGAATCTGACAAGAGGCATAGACGAAGGAATGACTATCCTGAAGTCAATACTTGGCCGCAATTAAGAAGAGCAATGGATGCTAAGTATTTGAGTGCCAAGTACAGGCAGACTCAAATGCAAAAGCTCTATGAGTTAAAGCAAGGGTCCAAGTCTGTCCAAGAGTACCACGATGAGTTCGAAAAGGTTCGATTGAATCTTGATCTGGACGAAGATGAAGAACAAGCCATTATCAGATTCAAAAATGGCTTGGCTAGGGATGTGTCATCTCACTTAAGACTCCACGCGTATCACACGTTGGAAGATCTGTTCGATGCTGCCACCGAAGCTGAAAAATTGGTGAAGGATGATAAGGCAAACCGGTATCGAGGAGTCACTACTTCTACTCCTTTGAACCGAGGAAAAGAATGGAAAAGTCCAAACCAAACAAGTGCTAACACTGTTCGAGATTCGAAGAGACCCTTCGAAAGAGGTGTGACCGTTAACCAGTCTAGAGAAGTGGTAGGAAAGGTTCAACTCAACTCTCCTAGTGCTTCAAATATTCAGTGTCACAAATGCAAAGGTTATGGTCACATGGCAAAAGAGTGTCCAACTCGCAAAGTTATGCTTCTGCTCGAAGATGGAACCGTCCATGAGCAAGCGAGTGACACCGAGGAGGAAATTATCGAGGAGACTTATCGAGCTGAAGTTGATGATGATCATGAGGCTGCCGAAGCTGATCATCCGGAAATGTTTCTTGTGGTTCGAAGGAATTTGAGCTGCATGACTCTGGAAGAAGAGGACAACCAAAGAGAAAACCTCTTTCATGCCCGATGTCGAGTGAGGGGAAAGGTGTGTTCGATGATCATTGATTCCGGTAGTTGTGCCAATGTAGTAAGCCAAACTTTGGTTTCACAAATGGGATTACCTACGATGAAGCATCCCCACCCTTACAAGTTACAATGGCTGAATGAGTGTGGAGAATTGAGAGTTGTCAAACAAGTGTGGATCAAGTTCAAAATCGGAGAGTATCAAGATGAAATGATATTCGATGTGGTTCCGATGCAAGCTTGTCATTTGCTATTGGGTCGACCATGGCAGTATGACCGAACAGCTGTTCACAATGGCAGATCCAACACTTACACTGTGAAGCTCGATGGGAAGAGTTTTATACTCAAACCCTTGTCTCCAAAACAAGTCACCGAGGACTATAAACGAATGAAAGAATTGAAAGAAGCGGCCAAAGCTAAGCTTCCGATAGGAGCAAAATTGGGGCCCGAAGAGACAAACTCGCCGACCGAAGTGAAAGGAATTTGTGCAATCATGCAACCCGGTGAGATCTTACGAGGCAACGACCACGGTCAGATGATGATTTGCCTCGTGCACAAGGGTATCTTTATAAACACTGATGATGATTTTTCTAATGATAACCCTTTGCCTTTGTTTGTTCGAAAAGTTTTGCAGGACTTCGAGGACATGTTTCCCGAGGAAATGCCAGGTGGATTACCTCCGTTGAGAGAAATCGAGCACCAAATTGACTTCGTGCCAGGGTCTCAAATCCCTAACAAACCTGCATACCGGTGTAATCCCGAAGACACCAAAGAGCTCCAACGGCAGGTTGATGAATTGTTGAATAAGGGCCTCGTTCGTGAGAGCTTGAGTCCTTGCGCCGTTCCTGTTATCCTTGTCCCGAAGAAGGATGGAACATGGCAAATGTGTGTTGACTGTCGAGCAGTCAACAAAATAACGGTAAAGTATCGTTATCCTATCCCTCGATTAGATGACATGCTCGATGAGTTGAGTGGTTCTTCATGCTTTTCGAAGATAGACCTTAGGTCCGGTTACCACCAGATCCGAATGAAACCCGGAGACGAGTGGAAAACCGCATTCAAGACCAAGTTCGGTCTCTATGAATGGTTGGTGATGCCCTTTGGCTTAGCCAATGCACCGAGCACATTCATGCGATTGATGAACCATGTGCTCAAACCGTTCATAAACAAGTTCGTTGTCATTTATTTCGATGACATACTTGTTTATAGCAGAACCGTGGATGAACATGTCGACCACCTAAGGCAAGTGCTCGAAAGGCTTCGAAAAGAGAAGTTGTATGCCAACTTCAAGAAATGCGCCTTCGGTGTCGATCGTGTAGTCTTTCTTGGATTTGTTGTCAGTGCTAATGGTGTCGAAGTCGACGAATCAAAAGTCGAAGCCATCAAAGATTAGCCTACTCCAACCTCGGTATCACAAGTTCGTAGCTTCCATGGCTTAGCTAGCTTTTACCGAAGGTTTGTTCGTGACTTTAGCACCGTGGCAGCTCCTTTAACCGAGCTGGTGAAGAAAGACAATCCATTTGTGTGGGAAGAGTCCCAAGAAAGGGCTTTCCAAGAGTTGAAACGGAGGCTTTGCTCTTCCCCGTTGTTGCAACTCCCTGACTTCGGCAAAGCATTCGAAGTCTAGTGTGATGCGTCTGGAGTTGGGATCGGAGGAGTGCTGATGCAAGACTCGAAGCCGATCGCTTACTTTAGCGAAAAGCTTAAGGATGCAACTTTGAATTACTCTACGTATGACAAAGATTTGTATGCCCTCGTTCGAGCACTCGCCCATTGGCAGCATTATTTGTGGCCTCGAGAGTTTTTGATCAAAAGTGATCATGAGTCTTTGAAACATCTCCGAGGTCAGGAGAAATTGAATCGAAGACATGCCAAGTGGGTTGAATTTATTGAAAGCTTTCCCTATGTAATTCATTACAAAAAGGGAAAAGATAATGTTGTGGCCGATGCGCTATCAAGGAAATTTGCCTTAGCGACCACTCTCGCCTCTAGGCTCATGGGATTCGAAAGCATCAAGTCGATGTACGAGGACGATCCCAAGCTGAAATGTGTTCGAGACGCAATCTTGAGTGGCCGAAAGGTTGAGAAATATCAGTGGCATGATGGCTACCTCTTCAAAAATGGGAGGGTTTGTGTGCCAGTGTCATCGTGGAGAGAGCTCTTGGTTCGAGAAGCTCACTCAGGTGGACTGATGGGGCACTTCGGTGTCGATAAAACTCTTGGTATCTTGACCGAGCAGTTCCATTGGCCCAAAATGCGACGAGATGTGGAAAAGCTTTGCAACGCTTGTCTCGTTTGCAAGAAAGCAAAATCGAAGTCCAACCCTCATGGTTTGTACACCCCGCTGCCTGTGCCTGATCGACCTTGGGTTGATATATCCATGGACTTTGTCTTGGGGTTACCGAGGTCGGGGGGAGGACATGATAGCATTTTCGTTGTGGTTGACCGTTTTTCAAAAATGGCTCACTTTATTCCTTGCAAAAAGTGTGATGATGCACAGCATGTAGCTACATTGTTTGTTTCTAACGTGTTAAAATTGCGTGGTGTACCTCGTACTATTGTGAGTGATCGAGACTCGAAGTTCTTGAGTCATTTTTGGAAATGTTTGTGGGGTGCCCTCGGCACCAAGCTACTATTCTCGACGTCTCACCATCCTCAGACTGATGGACAGACCGAGGTAGTTAACCGAACCTTGGGATCGTTGCTTCGGGCAATGACCAAAGGGAAGGTTGGGAACTGGGCTGATCGTTTGCCCATGATGGAGTTTGCATACAATCGAACGGTGCATAGAATGATCAACATGACCCCGTTTGAATGTGTGTATGGCTTTAATCCTTTGATTCCACTTGATTTAACCCCATTGCCTCGAGATTCTGTTCTTGATTTTGAAGGTACTCGACGAGCAGCTGCCTTGATCGAATTGCATGCAAAGGTGAAGAAGAACCTCGAGGAGGCCTATGCAAAGGTTGCCTTAAAGAAAAACAAGGGGCGTAAAACGTTGGAATTAAAGAAGGGAGATTGGGTTTGGGTTCACTTCCGAAAGGAACGCTTCCCGAACCAAAGGAAAGGAAAGTTGGCTCCTCGAGGGGATGGTCCATTTCAAGTGTTGACCAAGATCAACAACAATGCTTACGTGATCGACCTCCCTGGTGAGTATAACGTGTCCAACACCTTCAATGTTGCTGACTTAGTTCCTTGTGTTGTAGGTCCGACTTCGGAGGACGAGGAGGGCTTGATTTCGAGGACGAAATCTTCTCAAGAAGGGGAGGATGATGCAGCCCGAACACGTGCTGATCAAGTGTTCGATCCACCGAGGAGACCGATGACAAGAAGCCAAGCCAAGCTGCTGCACGATGTTCACGTTCACTTAGCCTGGCCGAAGGAAAACAATTGCTCCGAAGCTGAGTGGCCGAGCTCAAGAATCGAAGGCATTATCTTCAGATTTGAGCCCGAAGGCAAAGTGACCGAGGACAATGAGCTCGAAGACAATTGAGCGTCCGAAGGCAACAAGTGTGTTCGAGCAGACAACCGAGAACCGAAGCCAAGGCTTACCGAAGTCAAAGTCTGCCGAACACAATTTAATTCAGCCCTGCGTGGCTTATTTCTATTGGTCACCTGTGATCCTTTTACTAGTTTACCCTTAGTATTTCCTATATAAACCTTGTTTCCTTTCATTCTAGATACCTAGTTTTTTGAATATTCATGAATTGAATGAAAGTGCCGAGCACATTTCTTCTTGTCTCCGTCGTGAGCAAAACCCTGTGAGGGCTTTATGGACTTGTGGCTTTCGGTTAGTCCGATTGAACATTCCTCTTGATCATTCAGTTTGCAAGAGGCAATGTTCTCTTGAGGATTGTTGCATAGTATAGGTGATCCTTGTATCCCTTTCGATTGAGCTTTGAGACAGGTTCCTCACTGTTCTTTCGGAAGAAGCAAGTTTTGTCTTGCTTCTATCTTTTATCTTCTTGTTTGTTCTTCCGCGTTTGTGCTAGCAACCCCTTCGGGATTTGCATTGCACCATCTATCCTATTGATCTCCTTGATGAATCATGTGTTGAGTATACCCATTGGGGAAGCCAAGTGCTTGTTGTTTTCTTCGGAAACATGTGCTTTATCATTGTTATTGATGCTTGGTTATACCATAAGAGTGTGTTTTCCCACACTTTTGACACTAACCTACTCTTGTAGTGGGAAGCTTTGTTTGTGCTTGTTTTGAATGTAGGCTTGATGGTTTGATTTCGAGGACGAAATCCTTTCAAGAAGGGGAGGATGATAAGACCCAAATTGGAGCCAAAGCGCCAACCATCAAGAGCCAAACATGAGAGCACAAAGGATACAAGGCAAAGGCACCGAGGAGGGTTCGAGAGTGATTTGGAGTCATGGACTCGAGCGCCAATGGGGGAGGACCGGCTACGGACCAAGGAGGAACACTTAGAGTCCATTTTGAGCCGTTTCCAAGTCTCCCAGGAAGGAGGCGGACCGCCCATTGGACTAGGCGGACCGCCTAGTTGACTACACCTCTCAGGATCTCTGGCCGCCTACTGCAGAGGCGGACCGCCCATTTTCCAGGCTGGGCGCCTACTCTGGGCGCCTACTAGTCAGGCGGGGCGCCTAGTTTGCTGAAGGCCCATTCGGGTTTCCTACTTATTTTGAGTGTAATTCCAACTATAGCCTTAAGTGACATGTATTGTTTTGACTAGACTTAGGGGCTATTTAGACATTTTATTTAGAAGTGTGGTGAACCTATAAATACCACACTTAGTCAATTATTTGAGAAGCTAATTTTGAAGAATAGAATTGAGAAGATAGAATAGGCTAGGCCTTTCTTGTTGAAGCGTTGACTTCGTGTATCTCTTACGTTGAATCCATGGAGGATCACCGCTAGTGTGAATCCCGTTTAATGGTTCAAGTCTCTTCTCCCTTTGAATTAATCTAATTGTTTAGCTTGATTCAATTCTTTCATCTATTTCTATTATCCCCAATCCCTTACTTTCTTGTTATCTTGTGATTGTTGCTTCCGCATCCTTGTTATTTGCTTCCGCATATTTGATCCTTATTAGGTTTGCTTGCACCAGTTTGGTATCAGAGCAAGGCTTGGATTTCGTTCATACGGATCCACGTTCCTTGTTCATCCTATCTTTATTTTCTTTTCTTGTGTTACTTGAAAAAGAAGAAAATACAAAAAAATTGAAAAATTGAAAAATTATCAAAATTTGTTTGTTGTTGATTGTTTGGATTAAACAATCACATATTTGGATTCACCACTGTCTAAGGAGTCGATTGAGTACCCGACGTACATCATTTGTAACTAGGGTTTTTCCATCGTTTTGGACTGTGTTCTTGACGTGGTGAAGTTGAAAATCGAACCCCAGTTGTGTTTTAGTGTTTATCGTTGAAAACTGGTGGTTGTTAAGGTATTTTTTGGTCGATTTTAGAGCTAGAAAATTGAAGTTCCACTGTTTCGCCACCGTCCGTACATCGGAACATTGTTAAATTGTTAACAATGTGCGGACGACGCCATAGCTAGCCTTAGCTCGGCTTGGAACTGATCAATTCTCCGTTGTTAAAATTACCGGAGACGACCCAAATCATGAGCTTAATCTGTTGTTAATGGACTGTGGACGAATCTTGAAAATTGTCCGTACACCGGAGTAAAGGTTCACTGTACTATTGAAGAAGAAAGGGGTAAACTATCAAATCTAAAACCCCAGGTGAAAAGTTGTCGGCTAGAAAAAGGAAAGCGGATAAGGTTAAACCCTATCTGTACCGAGGAGGAAACACTTGTACCGAGGTCATGTGTTCGGAGAATTCCGAAGCAGAACCGAGGAGGAGGTAGATCCTCTTAGGATTTCACTTTTTCTTGTGTCTGAATATTCTCGATAGTGGATCTCTGGAGTAATTCTTTCTACTCGAGGTCGTAATATCGAATCTGAGCTTATAGGAACTCGTACGTGGGGTGACCTAAGTCCAACCTCGTAGATAATTCTTTGACTCCCCGTGCGCAGTTAAATAGCTATCGTTCCATCGAGTCTTATAAACTCCTTCCGAACCTAGACTTTGGAAAGTACTAGTTGTGACTTATCACTTCGGTTTCCTAACAGGAAGGCAAGGCCATCTTGAGTGGAAAAAGGCTAGAGTGGTGAGAACAATAGAGTGAGGTCACAAAAGCCAACGACCTTGAGTGTATACACGAGTGGAAAGAAAAATTGAGTGAACATTATTCGTGTGATACATGTGAGGGAGTGAACTTGTGAGGTCCTTTATTTTATTTGTTGCAGCTATGTCTTCGGATGGTGAAGAATATGGAGGATATGATTCGTGTGGAGATGATGGAGACTATGGTTCCTACGGAGGTGATGATTGCTACAATGACACCGGGGACTATGGCTATTACGAGGACGAAGCAGGTCACTATGGTGAATACGAAGACGAAGAAGACTACGAAGCCTGTGAAGATGAACGAGAAGAATCTTATGCTTCGGGTCAGGAGTACGAAGGTAGTGACGCTTTGAGGTATGATGACTCTACTTACTCTCATTGTGATGATCTTGAATGTGATGAATGTGACATTGGGGAAGTTGATGACGAAGTTGACCGAGCACAAGAGAGTAGTAGAACCCCTTCCATCGGGATGGGAGGAGGTGGTGGAGGTTGTTCCATGGGAGGAGGAAGATTTGCAACTTTTAGTCGTGGCACACGATTCAATGCTTCCAATTCCTATGGAAAGGGTGGCTCAAGGAGCACTGGTGGTTATGGACCCGAGGAGGGTAGAGGAGGTTTCTACCGAACACCTTCTACGAGGAGAAGTTCTCATAGGTTCCATGCTAAAACTCCTTCCTCGACTTTCAACAAAACTTCTAATATTGGAAGAGTGAAAGGAAGTGGGAGTTATCGTAGTGGTGTTGCCACTAGTGGAGGAATAAAGAGAACCCAAGGTGTTGGTCTTGACGGATTGGGATACTCAAGTTCGTACTTGGATCTTCCTATCCGAAACTTGGGTAGAAGTAGGTTCGCTGTTGAGGTGAATGGTTATGGAGGAAATTTGCTCAAAATTGGAGGTACCGATGTCAATTGCATTAGCGCTTATTTGGTACGGACCCTAAAAATACCATGCTATAAATTGAAGCATCCTTATATGTATAAGGGAGTGAGTGTTTCACACGAAGCTCGAGTACTCCTATCTCATAAGGATTATAGAGAATATGTTCGGTGTGACGTGTATTCCATGCCCGATCTTGATGTTTGGCTAGGAGACCCATGGATGCACAGCAAGCAGATGCTATATATCGA
Source organism: Petunia x hybrida (assembly GCA_037355625.1). NCBI lineage: Eukaryota > Viridiplantae > Streptophyta > Magnoliopsida > Solanales > Solanaceae > Petunia > Petunia x hybrida. Next base: position 23,442 of record JBBBVM010000695.1, on the reverse strand, counting down.
TGAGAGGGATGTGTACCTTGTATACAACAAAGAGCTACAAATGGCTTATACGTTTACGCCTCACGGGTTGAACGGAAAGATGTCCATTAGTGCGTATGCTTCGGTTTTACAGATGAGAAAAGAGCGAGAACTCCAATCTAGGATCGAAAGAGTGCCATCGAGGAGTTCTTTGAACACAAGGAGCAGTGGGAAAGGTGCAAGAAAAGAACCGACCGAGGTCAATACTGTGAACCCGAAGCCACAAGCTTCGAAGTCAAGTGGTTTCCCGATAACAGAAGAGGAGACCTCGGTTGATGAGTCTTCGAGTCCTAAATTTCGGGTCGATGTCAAGAGTCCACCTACTCCAGCTATGGGTATTCTTGGGCCTCGACCCAACTCACCCGAATATGTGAGACAAAAGATCGAGAGGAGTAAGGGAGTGACCGGTGACAACTCTCGAGAGGAAAAAGGAGAGGCTGTGTCGAGTGATGTGAGCGAGTTGTCACCACCCGAACCCACACCTGACCTTGAAAGAAAAACGAGGGAAAAGAAAGAGGGAAAAATAATCATTGGGAGTGAGGACACCCCTTATTCTAACATAAACCTTTTATCTTTTCCTTCTACTTGTTCGAAATCTTGCGCAGGAACTCTTGGAGGCAAACTGAAGGAGCCTCAACCATGTGCCGAAGTAAATAGGCAAGGTGAAGAAAATCTTTCATGTGAGCTCCATGGAGAAGAAACTACTTGTGAGACTTCGGGGACAGTGAGAGAAACCGAAGGCCACTCCGAGGTAAGTGTTTGATTTCCTTCCCGTGAGCATGACACTTCCTTGTCTTGTGAAATTGCTAGAGAAACCTCTATGCTAGTTGATGATTTTTATGATTACAATGTGTTTGCAACTACTGTAGAATCGAATGGTCAACTTGTGAGTAAATGTGAACCACTAGTTGAGAGGATTGATAAGCCACATCATAGTATGAGCTCGATCTTCACCGAACCTCTCTTTAGTGATGAAGCTGTAGCTGACCTTGCTTATGACCGTTGTTATGACACACCACCAATCTTTGATAAAGGGAATAATGAGTTGTTTGATCGTACCCTTGTTGATATTATTGCCTATGGTGGATCGATGTGTTGTAGTGAGGATGATGACACCCTTGAGGAGTCCTTAGTGGATGAGTTGGATCGGATTATATTCGATGACTCCTCAAGTGTGGGTGATGACCTTGGTTGGGATGCCCCTTTGATGGGTAGTGACCTTATTTTCACCAACCCTTTGTTCGAAGGAGATTGTGACGTGCATCCGACTCGAGGAGAGTATGAACCACCTTGGTTTGAAAGGCTCAACCCCATAGATAATCCATTATTTGAGACCTTCTTCGGAAGCCTGTCTAATGAGAAGGATTGTCTTGGAGATAATTTTGGAGGTGATGAACTACCTCTTGGTGTGAGTAAGTTTGCTTTTAAGAAGGGGAGTGGAGTATTCGATGTTAGTTGTCGAGTCAATCATTTCACTTACTCCATTCCACATGTTGAACACACCTCGAGTACAGTGCATACCGAAGTCCACAAGCCCCATGTTGATAAAAGTGAATTGAGGGCTCGGTATGTTGACTGCGAGTTTAGAGATGATAGGGCCTTTGATCGTTACATCTTGCATATAAAGTGTCTTATTGATCTCTTCGTGTACTTGAGCCAAGAACTTGTTGTCTCCTTCGGAGACATAGGCTGTTTGATTTGTATTGATGATTGGCTCTATCATAAGAGTGTGTTTTTTCACACTTTTTAACACTAACCTACTTTCGAAGTAGGAAGCTTTGTTTGTCTTTGCCTTGTTGCAGGTCTTGTCGGTTTGATTTCGAGGACGAAATCCTTTCAAGAAAGGGAGGATGATGCAATACGAACCAGGCTCACCTGTTCGATTCATCAAGCTAGTCCACCGAGGAGTTACATGGCGCCCACGATCAAAGTGTGGCCAGAATGAAAGATGTCGAAGACTGCCTCGACGAGCAACAACTTTTGAAATCCACCGAGCAGACAACAAGTGACCGTGGCTGACACTGACTTCGGGGAGCTATCAAGTTTGAGCCCGAAGTTGAAAGCAACCGAACCAAGGAAGAGCGATACCGAACAGAGAATCAATCAAAGGGCTACAAGTGTGCCCGAGGCAAGAGCGTTCGATTCCAAACATGACCGAGGCAAACAAGCGTCCGAAGACAATGTGTTCGAGCTAGGCTGCCGAACACTCCAGCCCTACGTGACTTTATCTCATTGGTCACCTGTGACTATTTACTATTTTGCCCTTTTAATGTTGTCTATATAAACTCCTAGCATAGCTCATTAGGAGACAGTTGTTAGTTGATATTGAATTGAGAGAATAGAGATAGAATTGGCCGAGCCATTCTTGTTGAAGCCCGAGGCTTCGTGTATGCCTTCTTAGGCTTGGAACCGAAATAGATTTCATCCCTAGTATGATCCTTGTTAGGTTCAAGTTTCATTTCTCCCTTGGATAATTCAATCAATGTTTTGATTCTGATTATCCATTCATTCTTCTATTTCTGTTCTCCCCTTCCCCAATTTTTTGTTATCCGTGTTACTTTGTTGCTTCCGCATCTTATCGTCATCGTTTCCACGTCTTGTTTGTTGTCTCCGATTGCAAGGTGTAAACCCACGGGTTTGCTTGCACCAAATATTAAGATCACTATTCCACCCTTTAAAGGAACTAGTGATCCAGATGAATATCTTGAATGGAAGCTTAAAATGGATCGAATCTTCGAAACCAATGAGATGACCGATGAGAGAAAAGCTGCCCATGCTATTGCTTCGTTCGAAGCGTATGCATCTACATGGTGGGAAGCTGACAAGAGGCATAGATGAAGGAATCCCTATCCCGAAGTCATTACTTGGGCACAGTTGAAGAGAACAATGGATGCTAAGTATTTGCGTGCTAAGTATAGGCAAACTCAATTACAAAAGCTCTATGAGCTAAAGCAAGGGTCCAAGTCAGTCCAAGAATATCATGAAGAATTCGAAAGAGTTCGATTGAATCTTGATCTGGTAGAAGATGAAGAGCAAGCCACTATCGGTTCAAAAATGGCTTGGCTCGGAATGTGTCATCTCAATTGAGGCTGTACGTGTACCACACGTTGGAAGATCTGTTCGAAGCTGCCATCGAAGCTGAGAAATTGGTGAAGGACGATAAGGCAAACCGGTATCGAGAAGTCACTACTTCTGCTCCTTTGAACCGAGGTAAAGAATGGAAGAGTCCTAATCCAACAAGTGCTAACACTGTTCGAGATTCGAAGAAACCCTTCAAAAGGGGTGTGACCGTCAACCAACCAAGAGAAGTGGGAGGTAAAGTTCAACTCAACTGTCCTAGTGCTTCAAATATCCAGTGTCATAAATGCAAAGGTTATGGTCACATGGCAGGGGAATGTCCAACTCGCAATGTTATGCTTTTGCTCGAAGATGGAACCGTCCATGAGCAAGCGAGTGACACCGAGGAGGAATACATCGAGGAGATTGACAAAGCTGAACAGGATGATAGTCGTGAAACTGCCGAAGCTGATCATCCGGAAATGTTTCTTGTGGTTTGAAGGAATTTGGGCTGCATGACACTCGAAGAAGAGGACGACCAAAGAGAGAATCTTTTCCATGCCCGATGTCGAGTGAGGGGGAATATGTGTTCGATGATCATTGACTCAGGTAGTTGTGCAAATGTGGTGAGCCAAACCTTGGTTTCATAAATGGGACTACCTACCTTGAAACATCCCCACCCCTACAAATTACAATGGCTGAATGAGTGTGCAGAATTGAGGGTTGTCAAATAAGTGTGCATCAAATTTAGAATTGGCGAATATCAAGATGAGATGATGTTCGACGTTCGACGTGGTACCGATTCAAGCTTGTCATTTGCTATTGGGTCGACCATGGGAGTATGACCGGTCGGTTGTGCAAAATAGAAGATGCAACACTTACACTGCAAAGCTCGAAGGGAAGAGTTTTACACTCAAATCTTTGTCTCCAAAACAAGTCACCGAGGACTATAAACGGATGAAAGAACTGAAAGAAGCGGCCAAAGCTAAGCTTCCGATGGGAACAAAAATTGGGGCCAAAGACAACGACTTACCGCCTGAGGTAAGAAATGTCTGTGCAATCATGCAACCGGGTGAGTTTCTACGAGGCAACGACAACGATCAGATAATGATTTGCCTTGTGCACAAGGGTATCTTTCTAAACTCTAATGATGATTTTTCTAACGATAACCCTTTGCCTAATGCTATACAAAGTGTTTTGCAGGACTTCGGAGACATATTTCCTGAAGAAATGCCAGGAGGATTACCTCCGTTGAGAGGAATCGAGCACTAAATTGACTTTGTACCGGGGTCTCAAATCCTCAACAAACCTGCATACCGGTGTAATCCTGAAGACACCAAAGAGCTCCAAAGGCAGGTTGATGAGTTGCTGAACAAGCACCTCGTTCGAGAGAGCTTGAGTCCTAGCGTCATTCCTGTTATACATGTCCCAAAGAAAGATGTGGTGCAATGCAAACCCGAAGGAATTGCTGAACACAAACGCGGAAGATAAACAAGAAAGATAAAAGATAGAAGCAAGACAAAACTTGCTTCTTTCGAAAGAACAGTGAGGAACTTGTCTCAAAGCTCGATCGAAAGGGATACAAGAATCACCTAAACTATGCAACAATCCTCAAGAGAACATTGCCTCTTGCAAACTGAATGATCAAAGAGGAATGTTCAATCGGATTAACCGAAAGCCACAAGTCCATAAAAGCCCTCACAGGGGGTTGCTCACGACGGAGACAAGAAATGTGCTCGGCACTTTCATTAATTCATCAATGTTAAAAAAACTAGCTATCTACAATGAAAGGAAACAAGGTTTATATAGGAAATACTAAGGGTAAACTAGTAAAAGGGTCACAGGCGACCAATAGAAATAAGCCACGCAGGGCTGAATTAAATTGTGTTTGGCAGACTTTGACTTCGGTAAGCCTTGGCTTCGGTTCTCGATTGTCTGCTCGAACACACTTGTTGCCTTCGGACGCTCAATTGTCTTCGAGCTCATTGTCCTCGGTCACTTTGCCTTCGGGCTCAAATCTGAAGATAATGCCTTCGATTCTTGAGCTCGGCCACTCAGCTTCGGAGCAATTGTTTTCCTTCGGCCAGGCTAAGTGAACATGCACATCGTGCAGTAGCTTGGCTTGGCTTCTTGTCATCGGTCTCCTCGGTGGATCGATCACTTGATCAGCACGTGTTCGGGCTGCATCATCCTCCCCTTCTTGAGAAGATTTCGTCCTCGAAATCAAGCCCTCCTCGTCCTCCGAAGTTGGACCTACAACACAAGGAACTAAGTCAGCAACATTAAAGGTGTTGGACACGTTATACTCACCAGGGAGGTCGATCACGTAGGCATTGTTGTTGATCTTGGTCAACACTTGAAATGGACCATCCCCTCGAGGAGCCAACTTTCCTTTCCGTTGGTTCGGGAAGCGTTCCTTTCGGAAGTGAACCCAAACCCAATCTCCCTTCTTTAATTCCAACTTTTTACGCCCCTTGTTTTTCTTTAAGGCAACCTTTGCATAGGCCTCCTCGAGGTTCTTCTTCACCTTTGCATGCAAATCGATCAAGGCAGCTGCTCGTCGAGTACCTTCAAAATCGAGAACAGAATCTCGAGGCAATGGGGTTAAATCAAGTGGAATCAAAGGATTAAAGCCATACACACATTCAAACGGGGTCATGTTGATCATTCTATGCACCGTTCGATTGTATGCGAACTCCATCATGGGCAAACGATCAGCCCAGTTTCCAACCTTCCCTTTGGTCGTTGCCCGAAGCAACGATCCCAAGGTTCGGTTAACTACCTCGGTCTGTCCATCAGTCTGAGGATGGTGAGACGTCGAGAATAGTAGCTTGGTGCCGAGGGCACCCCACAAACACTTCCAAAAATGACTCAAGAACTTCGAGTCTCGATCACTCACAATAGTACGAGGTACACCATGCAATTTTAACACGTTAGAAACAAACAATGTAGCTACATGCTGTGCATCATCACACTTTTTGCAAGGAATAAAGTGAGCCATTTTTGAAAAACGGTCAACCACAACGAAGATGATATCATGTCCTCCCCCCGACCTCGGTAACCCCAAGACAAAGTCCATGGATATATCAACCCAAGGTCGATCAGGCACAGGCAACGGGGTGTACAAACCATGAGGGTTGGACTTCGATTTTGCTTTCTTGCAGACGAGACAAGCGTTGCAAAACTTTTCCACATCTCGTCGCATTTTGGGCCAATGGAACTGCTCGGTCAAGATACCAAGAGTTTTATCGACACCGAAGTGTCCCATCAGTCCACCTGAGTGAGCTTCTCGAACCAAGAGCTCTCTCCACGATGACACTGGCACACAAACCCTCCCATTTTTGAAGAGGTAGCCATCATGCCACTGATATTTCTCAACCTTTCGGCCACTCAAGATTGTGTCTCGAACACATTTCAGCTTGGGATCGTCCTCGTACATCGACTTGATGCTTTCGAATCCCATAAGCCTAGAGGCGAGAGTGGTCGCTAAGGCAAATTTCCTTGATAGCGCATCGGCCACAACATTATCTTTTCCCTTTTTGTAATGAATTACATAGGGAAAGCTTTCAATAAATTCGACCCACTTGGCATGTCTTCGATTCAATTTCTCCTGACCTCGGAGATGTTTCAAAGACTCATGATCACTCTTGATCACAAACTCTCGAGGCCACAAATAATTCTGCCAATGGGCGAGTGCTCGAACGAGGGCATACAATTCCTTGTCGTACGTAGAGTAGTTCAAGGTTGCACCCTTAAGCTTTTCGCTAAAGTAAGCGATCGGCTTCGAATCTTGCATCAGCACTCCTCCGATCCCAACTCCAGATGCATCACACTCGACTTCGAATGCTTTGCCGAAGTCAGGGAGTTGCAACAACGGGGCAGAACAAAGCCTTCGTTTCAACTCTTGGAAAGCCCTTTCTTGGGGCTCTTCCCACACAAATGGATGGTCTTTCTTCACCAGCTCGGTTAAAGGAGCTGCCACGGTGCTAAAGTCACGAACAAACCTTCGGTAAAAGCTAGCTAAGCCATGGAAGCTACGAACTTGTGATACCGAGGTTGGAGTTGGCCAATCTTTGATGGCTTCGACTTTTGATTCGTCGACTTCGACACCATTAGCACTGACAACTAATCCAAGAAAGACTACACGATCGACACCAAAGGCGCATTTCTTGAAGTTGGCATACAACTTCTCTTCTCGAAGCCTTTCGAGCACTTGCCTTAGGTGGTCGACATGTTCATCCACGGTTCTGCTATAAACAAGTATGTCATCGAAATAAACGACAACGAACTTGTTTATGAACGGTTTGAGCACATGGTTCATCAGTCGCATGAATGTGCTCGGTGCATTGGATAAGCCAAAAGGCATCACCAACCATTCATAAAGACCGAACTTGGTCTTGAATGCGGTTTTCCACTCGTCCCCGGGTTTCATTCGGATCTGGTGGTAACCGGACCTGAGGTCTATCTTCGAAAAGCATGAAGAACCACTTAACTCATCTAGCATGTCATCTAATCGAGGGATAGGATGACGATACTTTACCGTTATTTTGTTGACTGCTCGACAGTCAACACACATTCGCCATGTTCCATCCTTCTTCGGGACAAGGATAACTGGAACGGCGCAAGGACTCAAGCTCTCACGAACGAGGCCCTTGTTCAGCAATTCATCAACCTGCCGTTGGAGCTCTTTGGTGTCTTCGGGATTACACCGGTATGCAGGTTTGTTAGGGATTTGAGACCCTGGCACGAAGTCAATTTGGTGCTCGATTCCTCTCAACGGAGGTAATTCACCTGGCATTTCCTCGGGAAACATGTCCTCTAAGTCCTGCAAAACTTTACGAACAAACAAAGGCAAAGGGTTATCATTAGAAAAATCATCATTAGAGTTTAGAAAGATACCCTTGTGCACGAGGCAAATCATCATCTGACCGTGGTCGTTGCCTCGTAAGATCTCACCGGGTTGCATGATTGCACAAATTCCTTTCACCTCGGGCAGTGAGTTTGTCTCTTCGGGCCCTAATTTTGCTCCCATCGGAAGCTTAGCTTTGGCCGCTTCTTTCAATTCTTTCATTCGTTTATAGTCCTCGGTGACTTGTTTTGGAGACGAGGGTTTGAGTATAAAACTCTTCCCATCGAGCTTCACAGTGTAAGTGTTGGATCTTCCATTGTGAACAGCTGTTCGGTCATACTGCCATGGTCGACCCAATAGCAAATGACAAGCTTGCATTGGAACCACATCGAATATCATTTCATCTTGATACTCTCCGATTTTGAACTTGATCCACACTTGTTTGACAACTCTCAATTCTCCACACTCATTCAGCTATTGTAACTTGTAAGGGTGGGGATGCTTCATCGTAGGTAATCCCATTTGTGAAACCAAAGTTTGGCTCACTACATTGGCACAACTACCAGAATCAATGATCATCGAACACACCTTTCCCCTCACTCGACATCGGGCATGAAAGAGGTTTTCTCTTTGGTTGTCCTCTTCTTCAAGAATCATGCAGCTCAAATTCCTTTGAACCACAAGAAACATTTCCGGATGATCAGCTTCGGCAGCCTCATGATCATCATCAACTTCAGCTCGATCAGTCTCCTCGATAATTTCCTCCTCGGTGTCACTCGCTTGCTCATGGACGGTTCCATCTTCGAGCAGAAGCATAACCTTGCGATTTGGACACTCTTTTGCCATGTGACCATAACCTCTGCATTTGTGACACTGAATATTTGAAGCACTAGGAGAGTTGAGTTGAACTTTACCTCCCACTTCTCTCGACTGGTTAACGATCACACCTCTTTCGAAGGGTCTCTTCGAATCTCGAACAGTGTTAGCACTTGCTTGGTTTGGACACTTCCATTCTTTACCTCGGTTCAAAGGAGTAGAAGTAGTGACTCCTCGATACCGGTTTGCCTTGTCGTCCTTCACCAATTTTTCAGCTTCGCTGGCAGCATCGAACAGATCTTCCAGCGTGTGATACACGTGGAGCCTCAAGTGAGATGACACATCCCTAGCCAAGCCATTTTTGAATCTGATAATGGCTTGTTCTTCGTCTTCGACCAGATCAAGATTCAATCGAACCTTTTCGAACTCATCGTGGTACTCTTGGACAGACTTGGACCCTTGCTTTAACTCATAGAGCTTTTGCATTTGAGTCTGCCTGTACTTGGCACTCAAATACTTAGCATCCATTGCTCTTCTCAATTGTGGCCAAGTATTGACTTCGGGATAGTCATTCCTTCGTCTATTCCTCTTGTCAGATTCCCACCACGTTGATGCGTAAGCTTCGAACGAAGCAATGGCATGGGCTGCTTTTCTCTCATCGGTCATCTCATTGGTTTCAAAGATGCGCTCCATTTTAAGCTTCCATTCAAGATACTCATCGGGATCACTAGTTCCTTTAAAGGGTGGAATAGTGATCTTGACACTGTTCAAGTTTGAGTCTCGAACAGCTCGAGCCTATTCGGGGTACTCATCATCTCGATCGTTAGCCTCACGCTCAATATTTCTTCCAACATTTGCGCCTCGGCCTCGACCTCGGAAATTTCCACGACCTCGGTGAGCTTGCCTTCGTTGAGCGAATGGCAGCTCACGCTCATATTCGTCCTCGGGAAATTCCTCTTCATCAACCTCTTCGGCAACAGCTCCAAGATCTCTTTGGGCCTTTGGAGGTGGTATTCTTTCTCCTCGGGGAATGCCCAAGTTTTGATAAGCAGCTTGGGGATTGCCCAAGTTTTGATAAGCAGCTAGGGGATTACCCAAGTTAAGTTCTCTTTGAATTGCTTCACTTGTCAACTGATGTTGTCGTACAAGCTCAGCATACAGCTCAGGTTTCATCGGAGTGGATTGGCTCGTTCTAACGCCGGACCCATTCATGGCCACGGACGCGTTTCCTTGTTCGAGTTGAGTTACTCGAGCACTCACTCCTCTTACTTCGGCACTGACGCCTTGTATCGTAGCCATGAGATCGGCTAACGACAACTCGGGCTTCTCAATGCTTTTGCCTTCATTTCCAGCCATGGTACCTGCACAAGTCAAAGATCAAACAAATGTTAGGGTTAGAAATCACCTCACACACTCCCTCACCTTTGATGGGTGGCACTCGGGTCCACTCAATTTATGGGTTCGGTTTTTGATCACTCAAGGACTTGTTAACAGTGGCTCGTCTGATTGATCGGTCCTCTAAGATCCTTCAAGTTCGACAATAGTCACTGCCTCTTCGGGAAGAGTGAAGTGATGTTCGACTCGATGGAACGGACGCTTTTTAACTGAGCTCGGGGAGTCAAAAGAATTTCTACGAAAGTTTGGACTTCGGTCACCCCTTCGCACGAATTCGTATCAGCTCAAAAAGAGTTAGTACGACCTTGAGTAGGACGATTACTCAAAAGATCCACCAACTAGAATTTTGACACGAAAGAAAGTGAGAACCTAGGAGAATCTACCCTTTGATTCCCTTTTGGAATCTTTTTCGATCACACCCACTCCTGTCCGTACAAGAGTGGTCCCTCCTTGGTACGGATAGGGTTTTACCTTATCCACTTTCCTTTTCAGCCGACAATTTTCACCTGGGGTTTTGATGTTAAAATTTTAACCCCTTTCTTCTTCAATGGAACAGTGACCTTGCTCCGGCGTACGGACTCAACAACTTCGATTCACTGACCACGAAATTCAACAGATCTGGGTTGCTTTATCGACTCCGGTTTCAACAGCATCGGAGGAATTTCAGTTCAAGTTCTTCGAGCTAAGAACCAGCTCGCTCGAGTCGTACACTGTTACGATTTTGTAACAAGTTTCCGGCGTACGGACTACGATTTAAACTCAGAACTTCGATTTTTAAGCAATAAATAATCCCAAATCACTCAAGAACCACCATTCTTCACCGGTTTCTTCCAAACACAGTGGGGTTCGAGTTTTCAGTCACCATCAAAGCTCAAAACAGTCCAAAAATTCACCAAGAAACCCTAGTCACGAAATTGGTACGTCGGGCACTTGTTGGATTCGGAACTAGATGGTGAACAAGAATTCAATGGTTGTTTTCCCAAACAACCAACAATCAAACACAATTTTTGAATTTTTCTTTTAACACTTTTTTTTTTTTTTTTGTAAAATAACAACAGTAACAAAACCAAGTTAAGAACACGAAACGGAAAACAAAGACACAACGCACGAAAATAAAGATAACTTGAACAGGATTTGGGGTTGTAGAAACAAGCCCAAACCGTGCTCTGATACCAAGATGGTGCAATGCAAACCCGAAGGAATTGCTGAACACAAACGCGGAAGATAAACAAGAAAGATAAAAGATAGAAGCAAGACAAAACTTGCTTCTTTCGAAAGAACAGTGAGGAACCTGTCTCAAAGCTCGATCGAAAGGGATACAAGAATCACCTAAACTATGCAACAATCCTCAAGAGAACATTGCCTCTTGCAAACTGAATGATCAAAGAGGAATGTTCAATCGGATTAACCGAAAGCCACAAGTCCATAAAAGCCCTCACAGGGGGTTGCTCACGACGGAGACAAGAAATGTGCTCGGCACTTTCATTAATTCATCAATGTTAAAAAAACTAGCTATCTACAATGAAAGGAAACAAGGTTTATATAGGAAATACTAAGGGTAAACTAGTAAAAGGGTCACAGGCGACCAATAGAAATAAGCCACGCAGGGCTGAATTAAATTGTGTTTGGCAGACTTTGACTTCGGTAAGCCTTGGCTTCGGTTCTCGATTGTCTGCTCGAACACACTTGTTGCCTTCGGACGCTCAATTGTCTTCGAGCTCATTGTCCTCGGTCACTTTGCCTTCGGGCTCAAATCTGAAGATAATGCCTTCGATTCTTGAGCTCGGCCACTCAGCTTCGGAGCAATTGTTTTCCTTCGGCCAGGCTAAGTGAACATGCACATCGTGCAGCAGCTTGGCTTGGCTTCTTGTCATCGGTCTCCTCGGTGGATCGATCACTTGATCAGCACGTGTTCGGGCTGCATCAAGATGGAACATGGCGAATGTGCGTTGATTGTCGAGCAGTCAACAAAATAACGGTAAAGTATCATCATCCGATCCCTCGATTAGATGACATGCTAGACGAGTTAAGTGGTTCTTCATGCTTTACGAAGATAGACCTCAGGTCCGGTTACCACCAAATCCGAATGAAACCCGGAGACGAGTGGAAAACCGCATTCAAGACCAAGTTCGGTCTCTATGAATGGTTGGTGATGCCTTTTGGCTTATCCAATGCACCGAGCACATTCATGCGACTGATGAACCATGTGCTCAAACCGTTCATAAATAAGTTTGTTGTCGTTTACTTCGATGACATACTTGTTTATAGTAAATCTGTGGATGAACATGTCGAACACCTAAGGCTAGTGCTTGATAAGCTTAGAGAAGAGAAGTTATACGGTAACTTCAAGTTCGTAGCTTCCATGGCCTAGCTAGCTTTTACCAAAGGTTTGTTCGAGACTTTAGCACCGTGGCAGCTCCTTTTACCGAGCCGGTTAAGAAAGACCATCCATTTGTGTGGGGAGAGTCCCAAGAAAGGGCCTTCCAAGATTTGAAGCGGAGGCTTTGCTCTGCCCCGTTCTTGCAACTCCCTGACTTCGGCAAAGCATTTGAAGTCGAGTGTGATGCGTCCGGAGTTGGGATCGGAAGAGTGCTAATGCAAGAATCGAAGCCGATCGCTTACTTTAGCGAAAAGCTTATGGGTGCAACCTTGAATTACTCTATGTATGACAAGGAGTAGTATGCCCTCGTTCGAGCACTCGCCCATTGGCAGCATTATTTGTGGCCTCGAGAGTTTGTGATTAAAAGTGATAATGAATCTTTGAAACACCTCCGAGGCCAGGAGAAATTGAACCGAAGGCATGCCAAGTGGGTTGAATTCGTTGAGAGTTTTCCCTATGTAGTTCATTACAAAAAGGGAAAAGACAATGTTCTGGCCGATGCACTATCAAGGAAATTTGCCTTAGCGACCACTCTCGCCTAGAGGCTCATGGGATTCGAAAGCATCAAGTCGATGTACAAAGAGGATCCCAAGCTGAAATGCGTTCGTGACGCAATCTTGAGTGGCCGAAGGGTTGAGAAATATCAGTGGCACGATTGCTACCTCTTCAATAATGGGAGGGTTTGTGTTCCGGTGTCATCATGGAGAGAGCTCTTAGTTCGAGAAGCTAACTCCGAAGGTCTGATGGGACACTTCGGTGTTGACAAAACTCTTGGTATCTTGACCGAGCAGTTCCATTGGCCCAAAATGCGACGAGATGTGAAAAAGCTTTTCAACGCTTTTCTCATTTGCAAGAGAGCTAAATCGAAGTCCAACCCTCATGGTTTGTATACCCCATTGCCAGTGCCTGATTGACCTTGGATTGATATATCCATGGACTTTGTGTTGGGGTTGCCGAGGTTGGGGGGTGGACATGATAGCATCTTTGTCTTAGTCGACAGTTTTTCAAAAATGGCTCACTTTATTCCTTGTAAAAAGTGTGATGATTCACAACATGCAGCTACCTTGTTTGTTTCTAATGTGTTGAAATTGCATGGTGTGCCTCGTACTATTGTGAGTGATCAAGACTCAAAATTCTTGAGTCATTTTTGGAATAGGCACCAAATTACTATTCTCGACGTCTCACCATCCTCAGACTGATGGATAGACCGAGGTAGTTAACCGAACCTTAGGATCTTTGCTTCGGGCAATGACCAAAGGCAAGGTTGGAAACTGGGCTGATGGTTTGCCCATGATGGAATTTGCATACAATTGAACGGTGCATCGAATGATCATTATGACCCCATTTGAATGTGTGTATGGTTTTAATCCTTTGATTCCACTTGATTTAACCCCATTGTCTCGAGATTCTGTTATTGATTTTGAAGGTACTCGGCGAGCCACTGCCTTGATCGAGTTGCATGCAAAGGTGAAGAAGAACCTCGAGGAAGCTTATGCAAAGGTTGCATCAAAGAAAAAAAAGGGCGTAAAAAGTTTGAATTAAAGAAGGGGGATTAGGTTTGGGTTCACTTCCGAAAGGAACGATTCCCGAACCAAAGGAAAGGAAAGTTGGCTCCTCGAGGGGATGGTCCATTTCAAGTGTTGACCAAGATCAACAACAATGCTTACGTGATCGACCTCTCTAGTGAGTATAACGTGTCCAACACCTTTAATGTTGCTGACTTAGTTCCTTGTGTTGTAGGTCAAACTTCGGAGGACGAGGAGGGATCGATTTCAAGGACGAAATCTTCTCAAGAAGGGGAGGATGATGCAGCCCGAACACGTGCTGATCAAGTGTTCGATCCACCGAGGCCAATGATACGAAGCCAAGCCAAACTTCTGCACGATGTCCATATTCACTTGGCTTGGCCGAAGGAAAGCAACTACCTCGAAGCTGAATATTCGAGCTCAAGAACCGAAGGCTCCATCTACAAGCTTGAGCTCGAAGAGGGGAGTGACCGAACCTTAACCGAGCACTCAACATCGGCGCTGAAGTAAGTTCAATTAACCGAAGAAAGGGCGACCGATGTCGAGAAAGAGCCGAGCAGAACAACTGAGCAGCAAAGTGAAGAAGCTCGAAGCTCAAGTGTTCGAGGTCACGTGTTCGGTTGAAGGAGTGACTGAACACTCACTAAAACAGCCCTGCGTGGCTTACTCCTATTGGTCGCCTGTGACCCTTTACTATTTTGTCCTTAGTCTAGTCTATAAATACTCCTTACATTTTATTATAATAGTTAGTTGTTGTTGAATGATGAAACATAGCAAGTGCTATTGTGAGGCTCTGATGGAGCAAAACCCCGACGTGGTATTTTAAAGAACTTGTGTCATTCGGTGTCTTCGATTGAACATTTTCTTCTTGGTCATTCAGTTTGGAAGAAGCTTGTTCTTCTTGAGGATTATTGCTTAGTATAGGTGATTTTTGACCTTCATTTGATCGAGCTTTGAGACAGGTTCCTCACTGTTATTTCGAATCGAAGCAAGTCTTGTCTTGCTTCTATCTTTTATTTCTTGTTGTTTTCCGCATTTTCATTGTGTCTAGCTTTCCCTCGGGTTTGCTTGCACCAACTATAAACGCATGAGGGAGTTGAAAGAAGTAGCTAAAGCGAAGTCACCTATGGTACTTGAATGTAAAGCCAACAATCTTAGTGTCATCCCATTGCAAGTTGAAAGTGAGAGTCACTCTACTCCAAATGAAGACAATCTTGAATCTCATTCCACGGTACTTGAACATGAGAGACAAAAGAAACAGAGGAGTGAGGGAGTGACCGGTGATAATCCTGGAGAGAAAAAAAGAGAGGATGTGAGGAGTGATGCGAGTGGATTGTCACCACAAACTACACTTGACCTTGAGAGAAAAATGGAAGAAAGGAGAGATGAGGAAAGAAAAATTAAGAGTGAGAGCACCTATTGTTCTAACCAATATTTACCTTCTTCTTCTTGTGTTAGTTCTTGTGTAGGTACCTTTGAAGACAAGCCATTGGAGCCTCAACCATGTGCTTTGGAGGAAAGACAAGAGGATGAAAATCTTCAATGTGAGTGCTCAAGGAAGTAACTCAATTGTAAGTGTTTCTTCACCTTCTCATGAGCCTACTAGTTACTTATCTTGTGATGACTCAATGCTAGTTGGTGTTTGTGATGCATCTAGTGAATATGCCACTAGTGAAGAGTCTAGTAGTCAACTTGTGTGTTCTTGTGTATCACTAGTTGAGAGAGATGCAAATCCACATCATGATGTGAGCTCAATGTTCAGTGAATCTCTCTCTAATGTAGATGTGATAGTTGACCTTGATGGTGACCTTTGATATGACGCACCACCAATTTTTGGCAAAGGGGAAGATGAGGTAGTTGATCATACACTTGTTTATATGGTTCTCTTTGGTGGATATATGTGTTATGGTAAGGATGGTAGTGAACTTGAGGAGTCCAAGTTACATGAGTTGGACAAGGTTGTCTATGATAACTCTTCAACTGTGGATGATGAACCTAGTCTTGATACCTTGCCTTTGTTTGATCATGAAATCGAGATACATGCTTTTACTAATCCATTGTTTGAAGGCATCTTCATTTGTGGTAGTGAATTGTATCGTACTAGGGTTTGTAGTAAGATAGAACCTCCATGGTGTGAAGGATTTGACTCCTTAGGCAACTCATTGTTTGAGACCTTGAGTGAGCTGAATGGCTCTTTGAGTGGCCCTACTTTTTGTTGTTGGGCTTATGATGAAGAAGAAGCCATAATTAATACCTTCCTTGAGAGTTTGCCTTATAGAAGGGTTGCTTAGGTAATGACTTTGGAGTTGAAAAAGGACCTCTTGGTGTAAAGAAGGGGAGTGGAGTAATTAATACTAGTTATAGGTTGGGCTATTTGACTTACTCTATCCCACATGTTGATCACACTTTGAGGATGGTGTGATATGTTGATCGATAGCTTAAGGATCAAAGGGGTTTTGATAGTTTGATATTGCATTTTCCATGTTCCAATGATATATTTGCTCATTCTTGTGTTGAGTTCCTACCTATGTTAAGCCAAGTACTTGTTGTTTCCTTTGGGAACATGGCCTTTTTCATTGCTATTGATTCTTGGCTATACATAAGTGTGTGTTTTCCACACTCTTGACACTAACCTACTTGTGCAGTAGGAGGTTTTGTGTTTGCTTGACCATGCTTGTAGTTGCTAAGTCTCATGCTAAGGCAAGGGAGAACTCATTTTATCGATCATCAGCCTCACGCTCAATATGTCGTTCAACATTTGCGCCTCGACCTCGGAAATTTCCACGACCTCGGAGAGCTTGCCTTCGTTGAGCGAATGGCGGCTCGTTCTCATATTCGTCCTCGGGAAATTCCTCTTCATCAACCTCTTCGACAACGGCTCCAAGATCTCTTCGGGCCTTTGGAAGTGGTATCCTCTCTCCTCGGGGAATTCCCAAGTTTTGATAGTTAGCTTGGGGATTGCCCAAGTTTTGTTGCGCTTGGGGATTGCCCAAGTTAAGTTCTCTTCGAATTGCTTCACTCATCAACTGATGTTGTCGAACAAGCTCAGCATACAGCTCAGGTTTCATTGGAGTGGAGTGGCTAGTCCCAGCGCCGGACCCATTCATGGCCACAGACACACTTCCTTGCTCGAGAGCTACTCGAGCACACACTCCTCTTACTTCGGCACTAACGCCTTGTATCGCAGCCATGAGATCGGCTAACGACACTTCGGGCTTCTCAATGCCTTTCCCATCGCCTCCATTCCCAGCCATGGTACCTGCACAAATCAAAACCCAAACAAATGTTTAAGGTTAGAATTCACCTCACACACTCCCTCACCTTTGATGGGTGGCACTCGGTTCCACTCAATTTATGGGTTCGGTTTTGGTCACTCAAGAACTTTCAGCTAATGGCTTCCTCGGTTGATTAACTTCTCTCAATTCCTTCGAATTTGACAAGTTACGTTGTCTTAATTCGGGAAGAGTGAGTTGATTTGACTCGATGGAACGGACAGCTATTTACTCTTTCGGGAAGTCAAAAGAATTTCTACGAAGTTGGACTTCGGTCACCCACGCACGAGTTCCTATCAGCTCAAATAAGTTAGTACGATCTCGAGTAGGAAATTTACTCAAAAGATCCACTAACTAGAATTTCAGTCAGAAGAAAAGTGAAAACCTAGGAGAATCTACCCTTTGATTCCCTTTTGGAATCCTTTTCGAACGCACCAACTCTTGTCTGTACAAGAGTGGTCCCTCCTTGGTACGGATAGGGTTTTACCTTATCCACTTCCCTTTTTTCAGCCGACAAATTTTCACCTGGGGGTTTTGATCTTTACACTTTACCACTTTACCCCTTTCTTCTTCAATGGAACAGTGAAGCTTTGCTCCGACGTGCGGACAAATTAGCTTCGGTTCACTGACCATGATTTTTAACAGACCTGGGTTGCTTCTTCAACTCCGGTTCCAACAACAACGGAGGAAATCAATTCAAGTTCTTCGAGCTAAGAACCAGCTCGTTCGTGTCGTACACTGTTACAATTTGTAACAATTTTCCGGCGTACGGACAACGAATTCAAACACAGAACTTCGATTTTTAAGCACAAAAGAAACCCAAATCACTCAAGAACCACCAATCTTCATCGGTTTCAACCGAAACACTATGGGGTTCGAGTTCCAGTCACAAACAAACTTCAAAACAGTCCAATTTTCTCCAAGAAACCCTAGTCACGAAATTTGTACGTCGAGTACTCGTTGGAATCAGGAAACAATGGTGAACAAGAGTCAATGGTTGTTTAATCCAAACAACCAACAATCAAACACAATTTTTGAATTTTTGTTTTTCTACTTTTTTTTTTTTTTTTTTGTAAACGCTCAGCAACAACAATCAAACACACGGAAGAAAGCTGAAACTGAAGACAAAAGCACGATTAAAGTGAACAGTATTTGAGGTTGTATGATAAGACCCAAACCCCCACAAGACCCTTCACTCGGAGTCAAGCTAAGGACATCCAAGGAGTCCACCTACACTTGATGAGGAAGGGCCTAGAAGAAGGAAGCGATTGGAAGCCGTTTCGAGTGCTTAAAGCGCAAGGGGAGCAGCCCAGTCATCCAGGCGCTCCGCCTGAAGAACCAGGTGCTCCGCCTGAAGGAGCCTAGGCCTGGGCGCTCCGCCCAAACTCTGGGCACCCCGCCTAGGCCACCCCACTGATCAACAACTCGGGCGCTCCGCCCAAAATGCTGAAGGGTGAATTCCTAGCTAGTGTTAAGACTATTTTGACCCTACGTGGTCCTATGTTTCTAAGCCTAAGTGTGGACATATTAGACCTTTTATATGGTGTCTAAAAACACCTATAAATAGCTAGAAGTCTTATTATTTCCATTAGCTTACCTTTGTTGAAAAACAAAACACTTGTGTTGAAGAGTTGAACTCTTATTGAATGAAAAACCTTGAATTGGGACTTGTTCTTCCTCTAGCGGATCTAGATGAATTCCAATCCCCCCGACCATTCTACTTGCGTGCTCACATTAGCTCGAGGGTAGTTGCCTAGCGTAGGTGTTCTTGACGTCCTCTCGGGGTGTAACGGAACAAGTTCTCCGTTGCTACTTGAGATTTGTGATCGAGATACGTCTCGTTCTTATCCTTTTTATTTTCCACGTTTGATTCTTATCAGTTTGGTATCAGAGCAAGGCTCGGGTTTTATTTTTACAAACCCCCGACCCTTGATTCTTCGTGCCTAGTATCTTCTTTTAGTTTTCTTGTTATTGAAGTTATTGGGAAGAAGAAAAATTCAAAAAATTGAAAAACTCAAAAATTCAAAAAAAAAAAATTTGGTGTAACTTTTTGGTGTGTTCTATTCTTGAAGTGGGTGTTATAGAATCTTGATCCTTGATGAAAACCCAACGTTTGGGTACCAAAATTGTTTGGATTGGATTAAATTGAAAATTGAAAACCCCAATTGTTGATAAACCCTCCCAAACCCTTGTTCATGAGGAATTTGAATGATTTTGGGTTGTGTCTTTGTGGGGTTTTGGATCTGATTATTGGGGATTGATCTCTATTGAAAGCCGAACAATTTGCAACAAGAATCGTGTGATTCGGAGTTCGGTAACATAGTTTTTGAAGAATCAAAACCCACTTTTGAACCTTGAAACCCATGTTGAAACCCCAAACTTGAAAACTTTGAATCTTGATTGAGCATTATTTGTTGGTTGTTTGGGTGTGAAATTGATTGGGGATTGTAGGTTCTATCAAGGAGCAACTTTGGGTACCTTGGATTTGGCCAAAACACCTTGGAATCGGCCTAGAAATTGGATTGAAAACGAAGAACACGAAGTAGAAAACCCAGGTGTTCTTCGTCCAGGCGCTCTGCCTAGACCTTTGGGCGCCCCGCCTGAACTACCCTTGCTCCAGGCGCTCCGCCTAACATTTGGGCGCCCTGCCTGCCCGACCTCACTGACCAATTTTTCAGGCGCTCCGCCTAACATCCTGAAGGGTTGTTTTTGGGTTGTTTCTTCTAGGTTTGCTTGTTCTTTGTTGCCTAATCTCTTATTAGTGCCTATCTAAGTAATTTTTCTACTTAATTAGCACTAATCTTTCATTTCTTTTAGGTTGATTCGTGCATTAGTTGGAGAGTATAATTCCAAGAAGATTCCTAGACTCTTTTGATTCAAGTCCTCACTTCAAAGTGCCTAGCTTTCATTGAGTCCTATTAACTCCACTCACCCCGGAGTGTGCTTGACTCGTGAATAGTTTGGTTGAGTTGAGGAATTGCTACTCATCTACGTGAAGCTTTGGAACCACAAGTCGAGTGAAATACCCACCGTCACTAAACGAGAGAGCCGAGTGATCTCAAGTGAGGGAGTGTGTGAGGTTGTTTTACTAACGTTTGTTACTTGTGTAGGTACAATGTCTTCCTGATGCGGGGCATACCTCAAGGCCGTTCACTAGAAGTCAAACAAGGTTGATTCAAGACACCCATCTCTACTTGATTTGGAGAGACATGGATGAAGGGTCCGAGAGTAGCCGGAAGATCATGCTTTTGAGTGCCATGGATGGTGGATCACTAAGGCCACTTGAAGAGACATCCGGAGCACGTTTGGAAGCAAATCAAGAAGCTACAGGAACGGGCGGACCGCCTACTCAACTAGGCGGGCCGCCTACTTTTTTATCACTCTCTGGATCTCAACCAGGCGGACCGCCTCTGTAAAACGGGCGGACCGCCTACTCCAAAGGGGCTGGCCGCCCACTTCAAGTAGGCTGACCGCCTACTCCACAGGGCTGGGCGCCTAGTGGGGCGCCTACTTTGCTGAAGGGTGCGGGAATTCCTAGTTTTATGCTATGTTTTGGACAACTATAGCCCTACGAGGCCTTTATTGTTTTAACCCACTTTAGGGGTATTTTGAGCTTTCGTTACATGTAAGTGAAGTCTATAAATACTTCACAAACCTCTTCAAACCTTAGTTTACCTTTTGAATCTTATGAATGATGAATAGAGGTTATCTCTTTAATGAAGAAACCTTTCTCTTGGTTGCTTGAATTCACTAGTGGAACCTAGTTGAGTCTTGAACCGAAAACCCAATCATTCTACTTGCAAGTCCCGGGTGCGACTCGAGGGTGGTTGCATAGTGTAGGTCCTTCTAGACGCCGATTCGAGGGTATCTCGGGACAAGTTCCCCGTGGTTACTTCGAAAGGAGTTCGAGAAGTGTCTCGCTCTCCTATCTTTATTGTTTTGTCGTATTGATCCTTATCATCTTGGTATCAGAGCAAGGCTCGGGTTTTGTTTCTACAAACCCCCGACCCTTGATTCTTCGTGCCTAGGTTGGTTTCGATATTAGGTTCTTGTTTGTCATTGAAGAAAAGAAGAAAACACAAAAAAAAAAAAAAATGATCATGGATTCTTGGTTTGATAGACCCATTGTGTGATTGTTATTGGGGTTTGTTCCTTATTGGAAACTCGTTCTTTTGGTACCCTAAGCATCCAGTTTGAAGTAGAAACACAAGAATTGAAAATTTGAAACCCCTTGAAAATATGAAAATTTTGAAACCCTAGCTATGAACATGATGAACATGGTAGATTGCTTGCTTTTTATTGGGTTTGATAAAAGTTGTTGGGGTTGGTTCTTTGTGCTTGAAACGACATTGGGGTACCTTTGAATTGCTAAAACAACGTGTGAATTGATGAATTTTGGGGTGCAAAACCAAGAAAATCGTGTTTGAAACTGTGCTGAAACCTGCAGTAGGCGGGGCGCCTAGTGAAACGGGCGGACCGCCTGTTTTTGGCGAACTCTCTGGACTTTACAAAGGCGGGGCGCCTACTAGAGTAGGCTGACCGCCTACTCTCCTCTGCAGAGAACCAGGCAGACCACCTAGTCCAAACAGGTGGGGCGCCTACTTCTGTTGGGCGTGGTTTCGGGTAGTTTTTCGTAGGATTTCTTGTTTCTTTGATCGCATTATTTCTAGCTAGTACTTCTTTGAGTAATGTTACCTACTTGAATTGTGCTAGCCCTTCTAAGCTATTAGGAAACTCAAGCCTAGACCGGAGACTAGAATTAAAAGAAGACTCGTAGTCTCTTTTGACTCAAGTCCGCACTTAAAGAGCTTATCGTTCCAATAGAGTCATATCAACTCCACTCACCCCGGAGTGCATTTGGCTCTTGAGTCGAGTGATTAAGTTGAGGTTACTATTCAACTTAGTGAAGCGTTGGATTCAAGCAACGTTTGTTTCTTGTGTAGATACGATGTCTACCGAAGGAGAAGACTTCACTAAGAATGCCCTTGCTACTATCTGATAAGGATTAAAACTAAAACGTGGAAGTAAAGATAGAGAGCAAGACACTACTCGAACTCCCTACGAAGTAACCCCGGGGAACTTCTCCCGAGATACCCTCGTATCGGTGTCAAGAAGGACCTACACTATGCAACCACCCTCGAGTCGCACCCGGGACTCGCAAGTAGAATGATCGGGTTTTCGGTTCAAGACTCAACTAGGTTCCACTAGTGAATTCAAGCAACCAAGCCAAAGGGTTCTCCAAACAAGAGATAGATTCTTTTCATCATTCATAAAATTCAAGGTAAGCTAAGGTTTGAAGAGGTTTGTGAAGTATTTATAGACTTCACTTACATGTAATGAAAGCTCAAAAATACCCCTAAAGTGGGTTAAAACAATAAAGGCCTCGTAGGGCTATAGTTGTCCAAAACATAGCATAAAACTAGGAATTCCCGCACCCTTCAGCAAAGTAGGCGCCCCACTAGGCGCCCAGCCCTGTGGAGTAGGCGGTCAGCCTACTTGAAGTGGGCGGCCAGCCCCTTTGGAGTAGGCGGTCCGCCCGTTTTACAGAGGCGGTCCGCCTGGTTGAGATCCAGAGAGTGATCAAAAAGTAGGCGGCCCGCCTAGTTGAGTAGGCGGTCCGCCCGTTCCTGTAGCTTCTTGATTTGCTTCCAAACGTGCTCCGGATGTCTCTTTAAGTGGCCTAACTGATCCACCATCCATGGCACTCAAAATTATGATCTTCCGGCTACTCTCGGACCCTTCATCCATGTCTCTCCAAATCAAGTAGAGATGGGTGTCTTGAATCAACCTTGCTTGACTTCTAGTGAACGGTCTTGAGGTATGCCCCGCATCATCCTCCCCTTCTTGGGAAGGTTTCGTCCTCGAAACCATGGCTTCCTCCTCTCCGGCATCACCATCTCCTACATCACAAGGGGTCAAGTCAGTCACATTAAAAGTATTAGACACATTGTACTTACCGGGTAGATCAATCACATAGGCATTGTTGTTGATCTTGGAAAGCACTTGAAAAGGTCCATCTCCACGGGGTGCCAAAAATCTCCTCCTTTGTTTCTCTTGATCGTCGCTTTGTCATAGGCTTTTTCGAAGATCTTACTCGCCTTAGCATGGAGCTTAGAACCTACAAGCAAC